>VMYD01000399.1:0-600000 GCA_007663325.1 Eucalyptus pauciflora | reverse complement strand
TCCCAGGTACGTCCTCAATATTCCCAATTTCCAGAAGATAAGAGACCTTCATGAATATCCAAGGTACATCCTCGATATTCCCCGTACCAGGAGGTGAGAGACCTTCATGAATATCCAGGTACATCCTCGATATTCCCGAACTACCAGGAGGTGAGAGACCTTCACGAATATCTCAGGTACGTCTTCGATATTCCCAACTACCAGGAGGTGAGAGACCTTCACGAATATCTCAGGTACGTCATCAATATTCCCATTACCAGAAGGCAAGAGACCTTCACGAATATCTCAGGTACGGCCTCGATATTCCCCAATTATCAAAAGGTGAGAGACCTCCATGAATATGCGACACCCATCCTCGATATCCCGCTTGCCAGGTATTTTTAGAAATTCGTACTCGTGATCATCCAAGTACCTCTTCAACACCTGCGAACGTTCAGGCATCCTTTAAAGTCTGAACTTGTTAACATCCAAGTACTCTTTTGACACTTGCAATCAATCAGGTATTTTCCAGCATCTAGTACTTGTGAGCATACAGGTACCCCTTCAATATCTGCAAACATCCTGGTATCCTCCCAGAGTTTATACTTGTGATCATCCAAGTACCCCTTCGACGCCTGTAAAGGCCTAAATATCCTCCAGGATAGTACTTGTGAATATCCAGGTACTCTTTCAATTCTGGTGAATATCCAGGTATCTTCAACAAATCGATGCCCTGAGAAAGGTCGGTGCATCCCCCGAGAAAGGTCGGGTTCCAACAGGTGTCCTTGACGAAGATCAAGCACCCCGCAAATCGATGCCCTGAGAAAGGTCGGTGCATCCCCCGAGAAAGGTCGGGTTCCAACAGGTGTCCTTGACAAAGATCAAGCACCCCGCAAATCGATGCCCTGCGAAAGGTCGGTGCGTCCCCCGAGAAAGGTCGGGTTCCAACTGGTGTATTTGACAAAGATCAGGCACCTCACAAACCGATGCCTTGAGAAAGGTCAGTGCATCCCCCGAGAAAGGTCGGGTTCTAACTGGTGTCTTTGACGAAGATCAGGCACCTCACAAATCGATGCCCTGAGAAAGGTCGGCGCATCTCCCGAGAAAAGTCGGATACCAAATGGTGTCCTTGACAAAGATCAGGCACCCCACAAATCGATGCCCTGAGAAAGGTCAGCGCATCCCCCGAGAAAGGTCGGGTTCTAACTAGTGTCTTTGACAAAGATCAAACACCTCCACAAAACAGATGCCCTGAGAAAGGTCGGCGCATCTCCCGAGAAAGGTTGGGTACCAACTGGTGTCCTCGATACAAATCAGGCACCCACAAATGAGATGCCCTGAGAAAGGTCGGTGCATCTCCCGTCAAGGCGACCGAAGAAAGGTTCGAGTCCTAGACAAATCATTGATTGTTTTAACAGGCGATCGAAGAATGGTTCGAGTCCTGGAGAAGCAATTTCTCGTCACAGCGACCGAAGAACGATTTGGGTCTGAGACAAACCACTAATTGCTCTAACAGGCGACCGAAGAATGGTTCGGGCCATGGAGGAGCAATTTCCCGTCAAGGCGACCGAAGAAAGGTTCGAGTCCTAGACAAATCATTGATTGTTTTAACAGGCGACCGAAGAATGGTTCGAGTCCTGGAGAAACAATTTATCGCCACGGCGATCGAAGAAATGTTCAAGTCCAAGACAAACTATCGATTGCTCTAATAGGCGACCGAAGAATAGTTTGGGTCCTAGAGAAGCAACCCTCTCATATCATCAGGTAAGATGACACCTTGATACTTGCCAAAACTCGGGGTTCACACCCTATCTCACTCACTCTCGGTAAGTAATTCAAGGTATCTCCTTATCTGTCTTAGTATATGTAAAGTTATATTACTCTTCTTCTGCATAGAATAATAGGTCCTACATAAAATATAATATGCTACACATGCATGGATAAAATTTAGACATCAGTTTGTCTTTGAATGTAACCTCTGCGAACTCACCTTCAAAGAGGGGCAGCTGTTGATGCCTAAATTCTCAATTTTCATTTTTAATTAGGTTTTACTGTACTATAATTTATTTTAGTTTATTTTATTTTATTTTGCCTTTTTTCGGATAATAAATAATAAATAAAAACAAAAAACATAACAAAACAAAACAAAGAAAAAGCAGAAAGGAAGGGAGGAGGCCTCCGCATGGGCCTCCACGGCCCATCCTCCTCCTCAGCCCGGCCCCGTCAGATCTTCTTCTCCCTCGCGCCTCTGCAACGCACGCGCGAGGGCGCGACGCCGAAGGGAGATCGTCGAACGGCGACGCACATGGAGCAGAGGAGCAGCTGGCGTCGGATGGGATGCCAGTCTGGCCGCTCGAAGCCGCTCGGCACGTGAGGGGGACCGGCGGTCGAAGCTCCGTCGACCGGCCAGGCACCTCAAAGCTTGGTACAACAGGTTAAGTAAGTTTTTAATTCAAAATGGCTTTATTAAAAGAAAAGTAGACACTACCTTGTTTATTAAAAAGGAATGTAAAAACTTTTTACTTGTTCAAATTTACGTTGATGATATTATATTTGGTTCATCTAACGAAAACCTGTGTAAGAAGTTTTCTGAATCTATGCAAGATGAATTCGAGATGAGCATAATGGGTGAACTATCCTTCTTTCTTGGACTACAAGTAAAACAATTGAATAAAGGAATTTTCATTCACCAAAAAAAATATGCTAAAGAACTTGTCAAAAAGTTTGGTTTGGAGAATTACAAAAAGACTGATATACCAATGTCAAGTTCTTCGAAGCTGGACAAAGACGAAGGAGGAAAGAAAGTTGACCAAAAGTTGTACATGAGTATCATTGGTTCACTTATTTATCTTACCGCTTCCAGACCTGACATTTTGTTCGGTATTTGCATTTGTGCTAGATTTCAATCAGATCCCAAAGAATCTCATCTAAGTGTTGCGAAATACATCATCAAATATGTTGCAACAACCTCTAAGTTAGGTCTATGGTATCCCAAAGAATGAGACTTTACTCTCCTTGGATATTCAGATGCAAATCTAGTAGGTTGCAGAGTTGATAGGAAGAGCACTTTTGGCACTTGTCAATTGCTTGGTAACAGAACAATATCTTGGTTTTCTAGAAAGCAAAGCACTGTAGCTATTTTCAACAGCAAAAACAGAGTATGTGGCTCTTGGAAGTTGTTGTTCTCAAATCTTATGGATAAAACAACAATTAGGAGACTTTGGAATCGAAGACTCATGCACGAAGATCAAATGTGACAACACCAACGCAATTAATCTCACAAAGAATCCAATTTTTCATTCAAGAGCAAAGCACATAGAGATTCGACATCATTTTATTAGAGATCATGTTCAAAGTGGAGAAGTCTTGATCCAATTTATTGACTCCAAGAATCAGCTGGCGGACATATTCACAAAACCCCTAGAGAAAAGTTTGTTTGAGTCTATTCGCTCCAGACTTAACATATTAGAATTTGAAGAAGCTCAGACTCAGGGATAAAGTCTAAAGATGCTTAGACTCAAAAAACCAAAAGTTACGACTGTAAGTTATTTCGGTTCTAGCAATTTAACTTTTAGATAAAAACTCGAAAATGTATGATTGCTTATTAATCGCAAATTGATTGATGTTGTCTTTCGAAGTTGTAAGCAATTATTCTTTTTCAAAAATGAAGTTATCATTTTTGAAAAGACAGTTATCTATTTTCAAAAAGGCAGTTATTCATTTTTGAAAAGGTATGTTTATTTTTCCTTTTGTGACGGTTCGTGTACCTCATTTCGACTACTTTATATATAGTACTTCTTCTTCATTTTTACTCACAAACCCTAGAGCACAAAACTTCACTTTCTTACTTTTTCTCTCTAGTTTAATCCTTAAATTTTTCATCTTTCTCGTGAATCGACTTCGAAAAATCTCTCAAAGGCTGTGATAATGTCTTCCCAAAGAAAGTCCTCAAGGATTGTGAGCAGGGGACCATAGCATATGCGTAAGGGTCCTAAGCACTTCGATCTGACTGAGGAAGAAGACTCTACAATGCAGCAGCAAAGTCAACAACATTCTCAACCGCGCCATTCTTCTCAAGCTAGACAACAAGAGCCTCAGCAACATCATGCAGAGGAAGAAATTATTGAGGATGTAGAACTCGTAAGGACTCTTAAGCTTACTTTTACTTTCAAGCTCTACACTGCCTTGAAGGAATGTGGTTCTGCAATGATTTTTATTGATGAATTTTTTAGAGAAAAAGGGTACCGAAATGAAACTGTTTTTTTAAGAACAATGGAACGTTTGGGAATTGCTCATGGTGGTTCGGCAGAGAGGGCTTTTGTGAATTTTCCAAGTGATCCACGTTTTGAAGGAGTTAATCAGCCTGAGGGAAAAGATGACGATGAAAAGATGTTCACTCATTTTACTCCTAGAATGGGTGTTGCTGTGAACAGTCAGGGAAGTGGAGCAAATCTGTTTTGCTTTGAAGAACACAAGCGAATGTATTCTAAATTGCTGAAGCAAGGGGTGATGAACCCAAGGAGTGTGGATTTCAATTTTCTCGATTCATTAAACGTAAAGCTATGGGAGAAGTTTACTTTACCCAACTTGAGCGATTTTGTTTTTGAGACAATAGTAGCTTATCCGGAACTTACTGCGTATTTCTATTCTAATCTAAGCTTTTTAGATGCGAATAGATTTTCCTTCAGTGTTAGATACCAGGATTATGTCGTAGATATGGACACTTTGGCTGATGTGATTGGAGTGGAGAGAGGAATTTTCCAAACAATCAACATGTCTATTGGTCATGCCACTATGGAGCTTGTTCGAGATAGAATTGCAGAAGGCCGGATCTCCTATTCGAGGATGAGTGCCTCTAATGCCTTGCTCCATAAGATTATGATTAACTGTCTCAGACCCAAATCCACATCAAAGACTGATGTCTCCAATTCTGAAGCAAAGCTGATGTACGCCATCAACGTTGGTTACAAGTTCTCTCTGCCTCATACTATCTTGTTCCACATGTATAGGTCAATGGTAAAGGACAAGGGACAACTCCCTTATTTTACTCTTGTTACACGTTTGTTCAGACATCTTAATATTCAGCCCCCCAAAACTCTATGTGTTCGAACCATTGATCCAATGGTGGTAGGACTGAAGATGGTTTCAAAGATGTGTCTGAAAGAGCTAAACAAGACTTTAGAGAGATTTAAAGTGAAGACCCTGTCAAGACTCGACTAGACCTTGTGGCTGCAAAAAGGAAAGGCAAGGAGCCCATGACAGCTCCATCTAAGAAGAGAAGAGCTCTTATCTTGCAGGATGAAGAAGATGAGGATGACATCACTATTTCTACTCTTGCCTTAAACAACTTATAGCGTCCTGTTCCAGAGACAGAGGATCGAGAGAACCAAGACAGAGAAGAGACAGAGCAGAGAAGTGAAGAGAGGGAAATGATGAGGAAAGAAGAACAGAAGAAGATGAGCAAAGAGGAGAACAAACAAGAGGAGAAAGTCATGGTGGTTCCTTAGTAGAGAAAGAAGTACGAGATCAACGTGACATTGAAGACGATCCATAAGAGTACTTCTCTCCACCTGAAGGCACTAAAACAGGGGGAGCTGCTGATAAAAGAGGTACGCCTTCACTTGCTTTTACCAGTGATGATGTTAGTCGTTCTCCTGCCGATCCAGAGGATGTGTATGCCTCTCACTTTCCTGAAGAAGGTAATGAGGCTTCATCTCCAAGTCTGGATGTTCGTGCTGAAGTTCCATCATCCAGCAACACTCCACAAACTGATCATGCTAAAGCAAGTACTCAAACTGACAACTCAGCAGACTTTAGACGATTGGTTGAACTTCTTCTGGACATCAAAGGTCAGATTTATGCCTTGAGATGTGAATTTCAAAATATGCAGAATGCTCATCAAGCCACCTCAGTTTCATTGCACGATCAAATTCAAGCCCTTAATCTTCAAGTTTAAGCTAACGCAAAGGGTGAGGATTTAGCGCAACTGAAGGAGGATCTGAAAAAGCTGGAGGAGACTGTCAAGTCTATGAGAGATTTCCAGCTCGTTCGCATTCCAAAACAATCTAAATTTTATCCAATTCTCTTTATATGCTCCACTTTTTGCTGATGACAAAAAGGGGGAGAAATCGGTGCATATTTGACTATGATTTTGATTTGGTTGGTTTGATTACTTTTTGACTTATCTTCTGTTTGGATGGATGGACTAGTTTGGACTGATTTGGTTTGTTTTAATGCTTGCAATATCTTAAGTTATGATTTTGGTAAAGATAGTTGGTTTTACAGGACTAACTTGTTTTCTGTGGATGCAAAATCACTACTATCCTTATCTTAATCTACCTATCTTTTACAAGATATCTTTGTTTGCTTAAAGTATAGTATTGCAGGACAAAAGTATCCAAATCTGTTAGAAAGTTTTGTCACTATCAAAAAGGGGGAGATTGTTGGAGAAAACTTTTCTATTTGTTTTGAGGTTGACAAAACGTTTCCATCAGTCTAGTCTGAAGACTTGCAGATTCTATTGTCAAAGTTTGAAGACCTCCAGACTCAAGATTTAAAGTCTGCCCTCATTGACAGTTTCCAGACCGACGAAGAAAAGTATTATCCGTTGAAGAAGACTTATCCAGATGTTGGTATATCTTTAAGAATTTGATTCGTATGGTTGAAAAAGATCTCAAGGCTAGAGATGGCACCTCGAAATCTATTATTCGTATTAAAATCAATTCGAGTAATTTAGATCCGATTGATTGACGTAGAGTACTTGGAAGGTTCTACTTATGGAAACCTGAATTCTAATTGTATGGGCGAGTAGAATTGGTGAGCTATCATCATATTCCTTAAATAACTCGAGATCTCCCTGATTGATTCTGTCAAATGGGTTGATTGGAAGAACTCATTTGGAAGGTGCCAACGGTTATGAAGGCATGGAGGAGTATATAAGGAAGATGCTCTAGTTATTCGAGTAGGTGTGTGATAGAAAATTTTCAAAGTCTGAAGCTCCTTGTTTTTTGTTGTTTCATTTGTTGAGCTTAAATTTGTACTCAAAAGGGAGATTAGATATTTGTGAGACCTTGAGAAAGTGTAGCAGAGTCTCTATACTGTGGAATCAAGAACGTGAGACTGTAAAATCTCTTTTGACTCTTAGTGGAATCCAGCCAGTGGGCTATCAGTGCGGGAGAGTGGACGTAGGTTTGGTCTAAGCCGAACCACTATAAACCTTGTGTTTTGATTCTCTATCCCTAATCTCTTTACTTCATTTCACAGCTTTATATAATTGTCTATAGTCTGTTACATTTTCAGTCTAGACAAATTATTTTGTTAAGTATTGCAAAAACTTCTTTAATCACCTATTCACCCCTCCTCTAGGTACTTCTACTAACCCTTTCACTTGCAGTTGGAGCCAAAATAACAATGTCGTTGGAATTTCTGCAGAGTTTTAGTTCTAATGTATATAGAACTTAAAAGCGGGAGGTCGCTACAATGCTCGTAGTATTGGTTTCTGCTGAATTTCTGTGACTGAACATTGGAGCGATTGCATCATTCCAAAGTGTGGTTATAGAATGAGAAAACTTTGTTTTGAGAGAGGCGATTAGCACCGGCATTAAACTGCTTCGAGCAACGAGAAACCAGATACAGCGTGAGGAATACGAACAGGCAAGGTATAGCGCAAATTAAATATGCTCCAAGAGGAGAGAAATGTTGGCTTTCATCTTTTAAGGTGTGATTAACAAATCACAGACTTCTACCTACTTCCTACATGTTCCACCAAACCATCAACACCCTTTCGTTAAAGAATCTTCATTCATTTACCGGGATAATTCTAAATAAGGATTTAAAGTGTCCTCACTTTCTCAAAAAAGGTCCAAAATGAATTTTGTGTCAAATAAGGAAAAAAAGTGGCCATATTAGTCTTAAAAAAAAGGGGTCTAACCTCATCGGCCAACCAAATCTTCTAGTCAGTAAAGAACATTTTCATCCAAAGACAATAATTTTTTCTTCCTTTTCTTCCCTATTTATTGCCTTGAAGATCAAATAAGGACTAAGCATTATGTTACATAAACAAAAGAAAGTATCAACCTATTCAAAGTCGAATTCTGCACAAAGTTTGGCCAAAAATGCAACAGAAAGAAATTGTCACCGACAAATTCAATATGCGTCTTCATGCTCCACACTACATTTCTCGAATGCAAAAATTTAGTGGATTTTGCCTGTGTACCTTTTATTTTCTTACCCACTACTACATTTTTTTCACCGCCAGGTCTTCTCTTTGCTTCTCTTCTCTCACTTTTTTTTTTTCTGTTTAATTGTGGCCAGAGAGGGTTGACAGTGTTCATCAGCCACTGTGACAAGGGTCAGGGCCGTCGCCCAAATTTGGGGAGGCCATTGCGGCCACAGGGGAGGCTGGCCTTACCCAGACCAATAAAGAGAGTATGGAGTCATCGACCACTACAGAATGTGGGGGAACCGATAAAAAAAAATAGAGCGAACATGAATTGAGAATTTCAGAGCGAGAGAGAATGACAACGCAAGAATTTTGGGGCAAATTGTTGTTCAAATCAACGAGAGAGAGGGCGAGAGAGATTCGTTCCCTTGTGAAGTTAGGCACCTGATTTTCAAATAGAGCTTCAGCAACGACTCAACCAACGAATACACCTTCGGAGATAAAGCATTGACCATAGGAGAAAATTAAGGAACCGATGGAGAAAGAGCAAACAAGAAATGAAATTTTCAGAGGAAGGCCACAGAGAGCCGTTCCCTTGTGAAGCCAGATAGATGATTTTGTAATGAAAAGACCGTCTAAGCTGTAAAAATGGTCGTCGATGGCGATAGACGAAAAGAGAAGGCATTTCATCTCAGTAAAGCAACCTAACATTTCTTTTCTTCGCTCTTCATCTTCTTCATCTTGTTGGACGAAGAAGACGAAAAATTGTCCTTGGACGAAAATGCCCTTTACTGGTTGGAAGATTTCGTTGATTGACAAGGTCAAACCCTTCTTTGAGATTGAGGTGGCCACTTTATGCTCTTATTTGAAATAAAATCCAATTTAGAACTTTTTTTAGGAAAATGAGAATACTTTAAGCCTTTATTTGGAATTTTTCCTTCATTGACCATTTATTTGTTCATTGCAAGTCGAGATTGTAAGAGTTCCAGTGACAAAAAATAAAAGAGATAGTTGATTTACCGACCATTAATTGACTCATCAACATCTTAATTTACAAGTAAAATAGATCCTTAATGGGAAAAGTTTTACAAAAGCCCTAGATCTATTGCCTTTATACCAATTTAGTCACAAACTTATTAATTAGTCCAATTTAGTCCTAAACCATTTCATATAGGTAGTGTTGACGTGATACATTACATGGCACAGCTAGTGTTGATGTGGATATTTTTGTTATAACTTTTAATAATTTTTTGAATTCCTTCTCTTCTTTTTTCTTTTTCATAGCCTATGCTGGTCCAACAGAGACCTTGGCTAAAAAGGCAAGCATTGGCGAGGTCACTATCACTAGATTTGGCATGGTCGACCCTTGTCTAGCAAAGGGTGGCCTTGCTAGGCATTGCCTAGGCGAGGGTTGGCCTTGCCGCGCCTTGTCGAGGCCGGCCTAAACTAGGCAAGGGTTAGCCTCGCTAGATTTGGTGAAGGCAACCTTGTCAGCTCTTGCCATCACCTAAGTGAGACTTAGTGAGGGTCGCCCTCACTGCCAACATGACCCTCGCCACCCTTGCTCAAGCGACGCCAACCCTCATTGGCACAGGCCATGAAAGGACAAAATAATAATAATAATAATAATAATAATAATAATAATTATTATTATTATTATTATTATTATTATTATTATTATTATTATTTAAAAAATATCTATGTCAGTACTAGTCGTGCCATATAATCAAGTCGGTGTTCACATTAACGATATCTTATTTAAATTGGTCAAATGGACTAAATTAGTACCAATGTAAAAATATTTAGGATTGAATTGATATTAATGCAACATATTTAATATTTTTTTTTGGTACTTTTCCTGATATTAAATAGATTAAATAAAATTAGCTTGGTCAATTCAAACTCTATCTTCTAGTTTAATCTCAACCTGTGATCAGACCTGACAATTATATCCATGTTTGCAACCCATTGTGCTCTTGGCAAAACATCAACGTTACGTTGAAATAAAAGTTCAAAATATTTTCTGGAGAGGTTTTTGGATATGATAATGCCCTTTCGAGGAGACAAATTAGCCAATACTTTTGTTTTGCGATCAGTACAATTGATTAGTCGACTTTTTTGAGATTTTTACTTTTGTGTCCTTGGACTTTAAGAAGTCACGCTAAATGAAAATTGAATTCGAGATCTTACGCTTTCTCTGAAAAACTTTGTCCGCCAAAGCCAAATAAAAATATACAAAATGTTGCAAATATCATCCTTTCACTCAAATAGACTAGACGTGATATGCGGTGTTTGGCTTGTATGGTGGATTATGCGACAATCGTGGAGCGGGAAATAAATATATTGAGGCTTGCAGTAGCTTATCGATCTTCACCGGTAGTTATTCAGAAAGTCATGATAAATTATGCTTTCTAACTACTACGTTGAGCTTCTTATTAGTACTTGTCAGAGACGTGGCGAAAAGGCATAGCGATGTCGACTCGACAAACAAACCAAACTGAATTCTTTTGCCATTGGCTGTGTATTCTAGGAAATCATTTGAGCTACATGAACAGAAGTATGTGGGAAACCCTAATTAACCGTGGAGAGGATCGACAGTGAATTTATTTGTATTGTTTCCCTAAAACACCATCGAAAATGAGGAGCAATCCAACGGAAAGTTTAATAGTCGTGGATCATTTGAAAGCTTCACCAGTGCGTGTCTTCTCTAACGCCATGCCCGGATCCACTTCCACTAACACCAATCTTGCTCACCGCCATCTCTCCGGATCGGCTTCCACCTGAAAACGTGCGTTTAGTTTGTCTCCACTCAGACATTATCGTGTTCAAACTTTGAAATCTAAAAGAACATAAATTTCGAAGTGTGAAACCGATCTCTTTTGCATCCCCTATGATCACTTTCCTCGAAAGCAGACCGCTCTTAATCATCACGTCGGCTGTTTATCCGTTCAGCCTGCGAATTGCCTTTTCTCTTTTGTGCATGCATCTATCGAGGTTGAAGTGCTTACCGTTGCTCACCGGGCGGGCGGCGGTGGCGACCTTCGAAGAGATGATCACGTAAGACAAAAGGGCTAGGAGAATAAGGAAGACGAGATAGGCCTTGTGAAGCATCATTCTCTCTCTCTTGGAATGTATGATTCTGCAATAGCCGTGTGTACATGCATAGAATCGGTGAGATTGCTATATATAACAATGTCGACCCAACGGATTTCACGAGCAGCCGTGTATTGGGGTTCAGACGTTTCGTCCCCAACCTGACTTTGAAATCCGTGCATCGTACGCATAAAGTCTCTCCTTCTCTTTTGACTAGCGGGTCCATTACACGGACCCGGCAGGCTGATCGTGAGCGACGATTGCATGTATTCGATGTTTATGAGCCAATTTCATACTAATCGTCAAATGATTTCGATCTCACTTGAAGCCCACGCTATTCAATGATTAACGAGAAATGGGCTCATATACTCCAAGCGCGCACAATTTTTTTTTTTTGGATTTGGTGCTTTGACTAACCGAAGCTGTTATTGGTGTGAGCTAACTCGGCCTTGCAAGTATGGATGTGATGACAATTATGTAACGCAAATATGGATGTGATCTCAGCATTTCCGTCCAAGTAAATAATGGAAGGACGAGCAAGAATGTACAAATACGAAGTTCAGTTGCATAAAAAAAGTCTTAAGGACTGTACCGCGCAAATTGAAAAGTTGAAGAAACCTACATGCCATTATCCCCCTCCCCCAAAAAACAAAAAATCCATTAAAATTGTGACAATTTGCTAATATAGATAAGGACCAGCTCCGGCGACAGTGAGATGTCCATTTTTGGCTTGTTTGTTGAAAAGGGAATTTGTGAGCCAACTGGTCGGGCATCTATGCATTTTGAAATTGCTGACAAGCTTCTCATAGGTCTACTCTTACATCGGATTTAGTTTTCTTGTTTAGGGGAGGTCAATTTTGAGTTGTTTATCCTAGACAATGTACTTCTTAAGAGATGCAATAAATCGAACAAATTGGAACCATCGAGCGTGGTAACCAACTAATAAAGGAATCATATTATTTTTCACAAGATCACAAATTTGAGTTATTCTACGAGTGGATCTCCAGCCAACTCGTGTCCTGGGCATTGATTATTTAAACTTCTTCTCTTTTAAGACATCAGTAGGACTGTAGTAATGGGTTTATGCACCTAAACCATGGGTTAGTGGGTTTGTAGTTTTGTTTTTTTTTCACTATCTTATCTAAGTTCAAAAGAATTACAACAGTTAATGTTAAATTAGATCAAATTTGAGATCTCCTATTTTTTTATGAAAAACTTTTAAATACTTTCAAAATATACCGTTCCTATCAATTCAATCCAAATAAGAATATACAAATTGCTGGGGATATCACATTTGTACTTGAATAGATAAGTCTTGGTATGCTGTGATCTGGAGCTTGAAATAAATATATTCAGTGTTGACACCTAAATTTTGGCAACTTGTTTAGTCATTTATCGCATAAAAAATTAGGGATTAATTTTTAACCCCTAAAAAAATAGAATTAAAATTGCATAGCATATAATTTTAGTTGCACTAATTTATTTGTCACTTTTGCATTTGATCAGCGACGGATGAGATTCAATTTTACGAGTTGACAATTCGGTATTTTCAGAAAAGATTCATATTATTCTTCCAATTAATTTCATATATTCATTAAGCGATATATTTTACTGAAGATTGGAAGTTTAGTGATGAAATATCAAGAGGGAATATTGCACGTGGGGGATATCTTGAGCGATATATTCTATGTCTCAAGACAAGAAATATTTCATGGTCAAGGGAGATTTCATATGTGAGCTGAAAAGAGAAAGAAACAGGAAATAAAGAAAAATCGGCTTACAAATGCATGATACGCAAGGGTGAGGAAGGAAAAGAAATTTCAATATATATCATAGATGCTCGCAGACAGGATTTTGTGCATCCATTGGAGCAAAAAGAGGAAAGAAATAAAATATAGGCAGGGAAATTTCAGTCACGTCCTTGACCTACAAAAGATGGACGCACTGTAGACAAAAAGGAGGACTTTGAATACACGGCACACAGAGAGAGCTCTAGAGAGAAAAAGTCAAAAGGAGAAATCGTTGTGGCCGGCAAATTGATAATTTCATAGAGAACACACGAGATGGAGAGAGAGAGAGAGAGAGAGGGTGTGGGTCGTCTTCTTCCTTAGACGACTGCTACCGAGCTCCTACATCTTCGCGACTCGACGATGCTTTTTTGCCATTAGTTTCACGCCAACGCAACGCTGCGGGATCTTGTTGCCGATTTACCACTCGCACTGCTGCCGCAAGCTCAAGTCGCTGCTGTTCGTGATCCACAGCCTGAGCCGACGACGACAGAGCTTGCCGCTCCGGTGTGCCACCGCCGCTCATCACGTCGCTGACGACACTAGCAAGCCATCTAAAATTTCAGACATCTTTGTGTGAAGGTGTCTCTTGCGGGTCTTTCCAGCGAGTTTCCCGCAACGAGAAACTTTGGTCGGGTCACATCGAGTTGCGGCAACGTGTTGGTTCCATACAATGGAGACCGATCCTGTGAAGTCCTGATTTTTACTGTTCCTATAGGCTTTTTGGCGTGTTATCCCACGGCTTCATCACTCATTGCATGCACAGAAGACGTCACATTTTATTCCTTTTGAGACAGAGAATCGGCCTAAGAGCTTGGTCAAAGTCTTCATTGGAGGCTCAGACTCACGAAGAGACTTGTATATCGAGAGTTCTCACCTGATTTGGTGACTCATCGGTAAAATCAAAGTTCAATAGCCGCACTCTTTTACCGCCATCCGCGCAATGTCATTATAATCCATGCCATGAGCGGCAGTGAAAGTCCAGCCACGCCTTGCTGTCCTAGTCCGTGTGCCATCCGTTGCCGCTGCCGCCAACCACACCGCCGTGAAGCATTGTCGCCGTGCACATAACACTTGCCGCCGTTCGCCGTCGAAAAGCCAGTCACAATCTCGGTCCAATTGCACTTGGTCCAAATTTGAAAAGAATATCCTCAAATTAGGTAAGATGCACATCTCTAGTGTTCATATCCATGATTGATAGACATGACTTTCAATTAGGATCTATTTCCTAATTCGCAACCGCATATAATCTTTCATTCCACCTATAAGGCTTTAGATGGAATTATTGATTCCACGGGAATCTTTCAAATTGATATTTTGTTATTTAAGGATTAAAGATCAACTTATCGTTTTATTCGCGAGATTACAAGTTGATTGGATATTATTTCCTTATTCGCATCGATCGAATGATATATGATCTTGAGCAATTTGGTGCTTATCTTAATTGCTTTACTTATGCTGAAAATACAAAAATTGCATCTCATGTAGATTAGAATTGATTTCCTAGATAGAATTGCATGACGGAATAGTTACATTCTTTTCTAATCATACAGATTTAGAAGGAATGAGAGTGCTATATATACACCACATGGAGTTGAAGAAATGCCGCAGATTGCGGTCCAAAAGTTTCTCCGTGGATCGACTTTGGAAATACGGATGAGCATCTTCTCCGAAAGAATCACTAGTGGGTGAGCTTTTGACGAGCCTCTCTTGGACCAACCTGGTAGATTGGTCGCCAGCAAGAACTGCATGAACCCAGTCAATGCAAATGCAATTCATTCCAATTCTTGGATCATTTGAATCTTACGTGAAACCTATACTGTTCAATGGGCGAAATGGAACAGGCTCACGTCCTCCGGATGCGCACAAGATCTTGCGCTTTCTCTAAAAAATTTTGAAGGTACTTTGGAACACGCTGTTTTTGTCAGCTCAAGCCCAACAAAAATATACAAAATGTTGCGAATATCATCCTTTCACTCAAATAGAATAGACTCGATCATGCGGTGATTGGCTTGCATGGTGGATAATGCGTCGCTTGGGGAGCGGGAAATAAATATATTAAGCTTCACAGTAGCTTAGCGATCTTCACCAGTAGTTATTCAAAAACTCACGGTAAAATATGCATTTTTAAATACTAGTCGTGCATTTTATTAGTACTTTTCGGAGATGTGGCGAAAAGGCATAGTAATATCCATTCAACAAAAAAACCAAACTAAATTCTTTTGCCATTGGCAGTGTATTCGAGGAAATCATATGATCTCCATCGACAGAAGTATGTGGAAAATCCTAATTAACCATGGAGAGGATCGAAAGTGAATTATATTGGTATCGTCTCCTTAAAACACCAACGAAAATTAGGAGCAATCGAACAGAAAATTTAATGGTCGAGGATCATTTGAAAGCTCAGGGCGTGAATGGAACACGTTGTGCTAATTATGTTGTTTGTCACCCGGGGGGGATGTACTTCCAAAAACAGCAATCTTGCTCACCGCCATCTCCCCGGATCTGCTTCCTCCTGAAAACAAGCGTCTATTTAGTCTCAACTCAGACATTATCGTCTCCAAACTTTGAATTCTAAAAGAATACAACTTTCGAAATGTGAAACCGATCTCTTTTGTACCCCGAAAGCAGACCGTTCTTAATCATCACATCGGCTGTTTATCCCTCCAGCCCGCGATTCGCATTTTCTCGTTTGTGCATGCATCTATGGAGGTTGAAGTGCTTACCGTTGCTCACCAGGCGGGCGGCTACGGCGACCTTCGAAGAGATGATCACGTGAGATGAAAGGGCTAGGAAAAGAAGGAAGACGAGATGGGCCTTGTGAAACATCATTCTCTCTCTTGGAATGTATGCTTCTACGATAACCGTGTGTAGATGCAGGGAATCAATGAGACTGCTATATATAACAATGTCGACGCAATGGAGTCGACGATCAGCCGTGTATTGTGGTTCAGACGTGTCGCTCCCAACCTGACGTCGAAAAGAGTGCATCGTACGCATAAAGTCTCTCCCTCTCTTTTGACTAAAGGATCCATTACATTGTGACGGACCCGACGGGTTGACTATGAGCGACAACTGCGTGTATTCCATGTATGTGAGCCAATTTCACACTAACCGTTAAATCATTTGGATCTCGTTTGATGCCCACGCTATTCAATGATTAAGAAGAAATGGGCTCATATACTCCAAGTGCGTACAATTTTTTTTTTTTAATTGGGTGTTTTGACCGACCCACGTTGTTATTGTTGTGAGCTGACTTGGTCTTGCAAGACGAACTCATAAAAGAACAATGAAAAGAAAGGACGATTTTATTGTGGTATAAATTAAAGATCAACTTAATTTTAGAATAAAATTGATATATTAAGGTTGCGTTCATTTAACGAAAAATAACTTTTAGGAAAATACTTTTCGGATTTTTTGGGCATTTGTTTTACGGAAAACGAACTAGTTAAGGAAAACGATTTCTCCTATTGGAAAAAATACCTTCAAAATTGGGAAAAATGTTTGTCACTTTTCAGAAAGTGGAAAATATTTTCCATAACTTCTTGCACTTCACTTTCTTTCACCAAGCACATTTTCAATTTTTCTTTTCTTTTCTTTCTTTCCTTTTCAGTTTTCTTCTTCTTCCTTGACCTTGGCCGGCCGCCAACCATGGTAGCGGTCGATAGAGGTGGCAAATGGGTGGGTCGGGTTGGGTATGGGTCGGGTCGAAAATGGGTCGACCCATATTTGACCCATTTAACCCGTTTTGACCCATATTTTTGTAATGTAAATATAATGACCCATACCCGACCCAACCCATATCCGACTCATACCTGACCCGACCCATATTGCTAAAACCTACTAATATTCTAAAAAAAACCTGCACTCACTTTAAGTTATCTGCTAATTGGATAAAAACCTCAAATTAAATTAAAAAATAGTAAATAAAATAAAATTTATTAAAAAAACCTATAAATTGAAATATTTATGAAGAATTAGACTATGCACATACTTCTTTTATTTAAAGTGAGCATACTATTGAGGTCAAATTATTTACTCACAAATGAGTTCATCATCTTGATTAAGATACCTGTTCTAGTAAGGAATTCATCAAACAAAACTTTAATATTGAGATGGCGTTGCATAATGCCATGTTGCAGCTACACAAAAACATATTTTTGGGACAAGGGAGAAGGCTAAGCAAAACAAGTGTCATTGTAATAGTTACACAACAAATTGGCAGCATATGCCTGTAAATAAATAACAGTTACACAGCAAATTGTCACCATTACAGGACTAACACCCATCTTCTTGAGGCCTTCTACAACTATAGTCGCTTCCCTTTTCAGCGGATCTGCAACCCCTAAAACACCAATCAAGGCATCACCATATGCAACAAGACTGCCTGTTTTGGCACTTTCTTCAAGCTCTACAACAAAATTGTCCACATGAGTTGGAATGGCAATTCCACTTTCAGCCAACAGCTTCCGATTACCAACCTGTCAAAGTTGCATGTCCAACAAGCATATTAACATGCTATCGAAAGGTATACTATTGATTTTTCTTTCTCTTTTTTCTTTTTTGGGTCAGAGGCATATTATTGAGTAAAGCAGCAAAACTTTTAGATCTTCATTTCAAGAAACACACCAGCACTCGCTTCCCTTCAATAAAGCACTGAATTCCCCTTCCTGGAAGAGCAGAAAACTCAGTGACATCCTGGAGCCATCCAGAATTCATTGACTCCTTGGAGTTTGTAGCATCATCAGTTTCAGAAGGATCATCGAAGAAGTGGAAATGGCGTGCATGCTCCACAATTGCTTTCCCTAGAGGATGTTCACTGCTAGCCTAGTTGAGATAAGTAACAAAAACAATTACAATGCAATGTTGAAAAAGAAGTCAAGAATATCAGCATAAAACGAATCTTTTAAACTACAGCCCACATCTTCAGAGAAGGCAATGCAAGTGGAGTTCTGCAGTTTGAGCTTGGGCACTCGAAAGTCTCTGTTTGAAGTCAGCTTTACCACATGGCTAAACAAGAATCTAAATAAGCTTTATCTTAGTGAAGCAGTTAGGTATCATGTTTGAAGGCAGTGATATGCCTGATATAAAATGCATGCGTAATTTATGCCCAAACCATAATTTATGCATCCATGATTGGTAATATTCTATAGGTGATAGTAATTTTTCAAATGTTTTAGAAAGGCGGCTAATTAGTAGAATCTGTCCTAAAATAAACTCCAAATGTACATGTTCAAGATTTGATCCTCAGACAATCAGTTCAGATTCTCCATATGGTGATGACATCATAAGAACTGATGTATATGGTCCTCCTCTATCTTGGCCATTTCAGTTTCCTAAATGTCTACATCTGCAATCTCCATTTGAACAAACATACTGCCCTGTATGTGTGCATTACTCTCTTTCTCTTTTCTGTTCTCTCTCTCCAGGAGAAATGGGGAGCGGAGACTTGAATAAATGGACAAAGAATACATAGTTACCTCTGCAGAAGCCACCAAATTGAGGAACTGTCCGCGATCCATCTCATTGAAAACTTTTGCAGTTGTGACGGTGGCTTTCCCCATTGCAAGGGTACCTGTTTTATCAAATATTACATACTTAACCTTCTGGGCTCTCTCCAAAGCCTCTCCCCTTCAGAAGCATAGTGTTTTGTCGGCTACCCTCCAGTGACACCAACCCACTGTCGAAGCCATGATGATCAGAGACAGATAAACGTAGCAATTGAAGAGAAATTCTCCCCTGCGCCTAACCTACAATGAGCACCAAGCCCAGTTCACCAATTTCACTTCCCATGCCCATAAGAACTCGACCAACCCCAAGTTTCCCTCTTTATCCAATCAATTCGCAAAAAACAACATGCTGATCCAAAATAGCAGAACCGCAAATGGAAAGGGAGGAAAAAAAAAGGGGTTACCGATTGGTAGGAGGATTCGAGAGGGTGAGATCCGACAATCTTGCTCTTGACGCCTTGGAGGCCAAACCGAAGGGTGTCGGCCCGAACACCTCCAATTTCGTGGGCGAGCCGCGGAGGTGGGTGACGAAGCTCGTCGACCTTCGAGGGAGCGGCGGAGGCGAGCCTCAAAGGCAGGCGGCGGAGGCGACTCGGAGGCGAGCCGCGGAGGCAAGCCGAGGAGGTGGGTGACGGAGCTCGTCGACCTTCGAGGGAGCGGCGGAGGCGAGCCTCAGAGCCAGAGGCGGGCGGCAGAGGCGACTCGGAGGCTAGCCGCGGCGGCGAGTGGCGGAGGTGGCAAGTGGCAGAGGCGAGTGGCAGAGGCGGCGAGTGGCGGAGGTGAGCGGCAGAGGTGGATCGAAATGGGTCACCGATGATTGCTGAAGTCACGATTCTCAATTTCTCACGAAGAGGCGAGGTCGCTGAAGACTAAAGAGTCGAAGTCGCTGAAGAAGTGAAGAGTCGAAATCGGTTCCCTAAAAATCGCAACGCGCTTTACGAAAACCCATATTAGAATTGAACTTAAAATGGGTCACATGCTAGAATGAGCCCATTACATCCTTCATAACCCATATATGACCCATAGTGAAAAATATGGGTCGCAAAATGGGTCCGTGACCCATTTTGCCACCTCTAGCGGTCGATGACTAGCCACAAGCTAGCTCGAGCCTTACCCCAGGCCGGCAAGACTAGAGCTCGCTAGATTCTAGCAAGGCTCCATCTCACCTGATTTGGTGAAGCAAAGCTTTTTCGCCAGATTAGGCAAGGCTCGACCTCGCCGGCTGCTGCTATGGCCGGCGATTCGCCGAGGCCAAGGAAGAAGAAGAAGAACGAAGCTTAAAAGGAAAGAAAGAAAAAAAAAAAAGGAAAAGGAAAAAAATTTAAAAATTTAAAAATCGATTTTAAAAATATATAAAAATATTGAAAATGAGTGCATACAGAAAAAGATCTGACCGAACGGTGGAAAATATTTTCTAGTTCATTTTTAAATTTCAGCCAAACATTAGAAAATATAATTATTTTCTTGAAAAATGACTTTTTGAAAAATAATTTCTGGAAACACCACATTTTCCCTAAACAATCAGAAAAGGTGATTTTGGCGTTGGTGTCCCCAACCAATCCCTAAGATTACTTTACATTAGTCCTATATCAAAGATCACTTCCTCTTACATTGAAAGAAAAGGTGATTATGGCGTTGGTGTTCCCAAGCATTTTTTATTTGTGCATATATATATTTACAATAAGGTCCTTAAACATGTTCAATTGTTGTCCTTTAGTCAGATGCTTGGACGAAAATGTTATTCCCGAATCAGTTCCTCCTCCGTTCCTTGGGACCAATAAGGGGTAGTATATGAATATTCACCTGTTAAATGGTTGTTAAGTGCTTGTGTGGCAGTCACATATTGCCGATGTGGCTTTTACAACTAGAGAAAATTGAAAGATACATGAAGTTAATTTTACTGAGCAGAAAAGAATTGAAAACAAAAAAATAACAAAGAACCTTCAACAATCGATGATGGCGGACGTGGCGAGGAGGATGGCAGAAATGGCGCAGAGGGCCACGAGGTTCAGCCACTTTCCCACCTACAAGGACGAAGATAAGCTAGGTCAATTCGAACCTGCCTGAGTATCTCTGTCCAATCCTCCCTCAGTCCGAGGATATTCATTTCGGGGTGATCAGCGGCGATGGCAACTATCTAAAGCGATAACACTTATGTAAGGCAAATCTGGATGTCATCTCAGCATTTCCATCCAAGTATATACTGGAAGGACGAGCACGAACAAACAAATATAAAGTTCAATGATCCCGTTGCATAAAAAAATTCTAAGGACTACACTGCACAAATTGAAAAAGTACAAGAAACCTGCGTGCCAAAGATAATGTGGGCATCATTTCCAAAGATAATGCGTTGTATATAGAAACTCTCTCTCTCTCTCTGTGACTAAAGGGTGCATTCCGTCGTGACGGACACGGTAGATTGATTGTGAGCAACAATCACATGTATTTGATATATGTGAGCCAACTTCATGCAAAACGTTAGATCATTTGGATCTCGCTTAAGACCCACATTATTCAATGATCAAGATTAATGGGCTCACATACTACGACAAATTTTTTTTTTGATCGAGTGCTCTGACCAAGCCGAGTTGTTAGTGGTTTGAGCTGACTCAGTCTTGCAAGAAAGAATTCAGAAGAGAAAATGAGAAGTTGGAAGTTAAGGTAGCTGGTGTATAAATCAACTTAATTTTATTGTGGCATAAATAGAAAAATCAACTTACTTATAGGCTAACTTGTATATCAAGATTAATTTACCAAAGTCCTATATTAAAGCTCGCTTCCTCATACATTTAAAGAAACGGTGATTATGGCGTTGGAGTCCTTGAACATGTTCGATTGTTGTTCTTTTGCCAAATGTTTGGTTGCGAATATTGACGTGGAGTCAAATGGCGTTAAGTGCTTATGAGGCAAATCGTATTGTCAATGCGGCTTGTACAAATTTAGAAAATTAAAAGATACGTGAAGTTAATTTTTGGGGAAAGTTATTAAAAAAGTTTTAAACTTATAGCAGTTTTACCAATTCAGTCATAAACTTTTTAATTATATTAATTGAATTCCAAATCCTTTTACATTTTGCGAAACTAGTCCACTCAACTATGTTAGAAATCACTAATATGGATGCCGGTTATCCTACGTGGCATGGTTAATACTGACATGAATAATATTTTTGAATTTTTAAAATTTTTATTTGAATTTTTATCAATTTTTATTGTTCTTTTATTTTCCCTGTATTTTTTTTCTCTTCAATCTTGGCAACGGAGATCAAGGCTACCTTGCCCGGCAAGGGCTTAACAACCATTTCCGACCACGGTAAAAAAAAGAAGAAAAAAGTAAAGTAAAGAAGGAAAAGAGAAATAAAGAAAATATCAAAAATATCAAAAAAAATCTACATTAGTGTCAACCGTATCACGTAAGACAACTAGCATTCACACAAGAGATTTTCAACTAAAACTGACTAGATTGACTCAATTAGCAAACTGTGAAAATGTTTAAGACTTCACTGACAAAATTACAGGATTTAGAACTAAGCACAATAAGTGTTTAGACTTTTTTTTTTGTAATTTTTGCTTTTTCTAAATAGAAAGAATTTGAAAAAAAACAAAAAAAAAAACATTCGACAATCGGTGATTAGAGGCGGTGGCACCAATCTAAAATGATAACACTTATGTGACGTAAATCTGGATGTTATCTCAGCAAATCCGTCGAGTGTAAAATGGAAGGACGAGCAAGAACAAACAAATACGAAGTTCAATGACCCAGTTGCATGAAAAAAATTCTAAGGACTACACCGCATAAATTGAAAAAGTTCAAAGAAACCTACGTGCCATTATCCCCCGAAAAAATCGATTGAATGTGACGATTTGCTAATAGAGATAAGGATTAGCTCCAGCCACAGTGAGAGATCCATTTGCGGCATGTTTGTTGGAAAGGGAATTCGTGCGCCTATAGGTTGGGCATCTATGCATTTCGAAATCACTGACAAGCTTCTCATAGGCTTACTCTTACATCGGATTTAATTTTCTTGTTCCGGGGAGGTCAAGTTGGATTTGTTTATCCTAGACAATGTGCTTCTTAAGAGATGCAATGAATCAAACAAATTGGAATCATCAAGTGTGGTAACTCAGCGATGAAGGATTCATATTGCTCTTATGAGATCAGAAATTCGAATTACATTACAAGTAAATCTCTAACCAGTTTGTCTCTTGAGCAATTATTTATTAAACTTCTCTTACCCGCCAACAAAACTAGTGCTCTCGGCACCCGGGGATCTACTTGGATGAACAGCAATCTTTCTCACCGCCATCACCCCGGATCTGCTTCCTCCTGAAAACAAGCGTCTATTTAGTCTCCAACTCATACATTATCGTCTTCAAACTGTGAATTCTAAAAGAATATAACTTTCGAAATGTGAAACCGATCTATTTTGCACCCCGAAAGCAGACCGTTCTTAATCATCACATCGGCTGTTTATCCCTCCAGCCCACGATTTGCGTTTTCTCGTTTGTGTATGCATCTATAGAGGATGAAGTGTTTACCTTTGCTCGCTGGGTGGGTGGTGGCGGCGACCTTCAAAGAGATGATCACGTGAGATGAAAGGGCTAGGAAAAGAAGGAAGACGAGATAGGCCTTGTGAAGCATCATTCTCTCTCTTGGAATGTATGATTCTACGATAGCCGTGTGTACATGCATAGAATTGGTGCGAGTGCTATATATAACAATGTCGACCCAACGGATTTCACGAGCAGCCGTGTATTGAGGTTCAGACGTTTCGCCCCCAACCTGACTTTGAAATTCCGTACATCGTACACATAAAGTCTCTCCCTCTCTTTTGACTAGAGGGTCCATTACATCGTGATGGACCCGGCAGGTTGATCGTGAGCGACGATTGCATGTATTCGATCGTGAGTGACGATTGCATGTATTCGATGTGAAAGGGCTAGAAAAAGAAGGAAGACGAGATAGGCCTTGTGAAGTATCATTCCCTCTCTTGGGATGTATGATTCTACGATAACCATGTGTACTTGCATAGAATCAGTGAAAGTGCTATATATAACAATGTCGACCCAACGGAGTTAACGATCAGCCGTGTACTGTGGTTCAGACGTTTCGCCCCCAACCTGACTTTGGAAACAGTGGATTGCACGCATAAAGTCTCTCCCTCTCTTTTGCCTAAAGGATCCATTACATCGTGACGGACCCAGTGGGTTGACTGTGAGCGACAACTGTGTGTATTCCACGTATGTGAGCCAATTTCACACTAATCGTTAAATCATTTGGATCTTGTTTGATGCCCACGCTATTCAATGATTAAGAAGAAATGGGCTCATATACTCCAAGTGCGTACAATTTTTTTTTTTTTTTTTTTTTTGATTGGGTGTTTTGACCGACCCGCGTTGTTATTGTTGTGAGCTGACTTGGTCTTGCAAGAACGAACTCATAAAAGAACAATGAAAAGAAAGGACAATTTTATTGTGGTATAAATTAAAGAATCAACTTAATTTTACAATAAAACGATATATTAAGGCTTCGTTCGTTTCACGAAAAAATAACTTTTAGGAAAATATTTTTCGAATTTTTCGGCATTTATTTTATGGAAAACAAACTAGTTAAAGAAAACGGTTTCTACTATTGGAAAAAATACCTTCAAAAATTGGGAAAAATGTTTTTCACTTGTTAGACATCAGTAGGACTGTGGTAATGGGTTCATGCACCTATACCATGGGTTAGTGGGTTCGTTAGTTTTTTTTTTCCCACTATCTTATCTGATTTCAAGAGAATTACAACAGTTCACGCTAATTTAAATCAAATTTGAGATCTCCTGCCTTCTTCAAAAAAATTTAAATACTTTCAAAATATACCGTTCCTATCAGTTCAAGCCAAACAAGAATATACAAATTGCTGTGAATATCACATTTTTAATTAAATAGATAAGACTCGGTACGCTGTGATCCGGAGCCTAAAATAAAAATATTCAGATTCGTCGAAAAGGCAATCAATTTACATTTCTTCCATTCGCAGGGTATTCAAAGAAATCATTTGAGCTCCATAAACAAAAGTTTGTGGAGAACTCTAATTAACCGCGGACAGTATAGAAAGGGAATTATTCGTTTCTTAATAGCACAACCGAAAAGAAAAAAACTAAAAAAAGAGAATCACTTGAAAGATTCCCATGGCAGGCATGGTCTCTAAGGAAGGAGCTTCGAAATGCTACGACGAGGGTGATGTTTACTATCTGACTTAGATTGACTTCCACGAACAGATATTTGGCTCACCACCGTCTTTTCGATATTACTTCCTCCCGAAAACGTGCACTTACAATTTACTTAGTCTCCAATTCAGACATTATTATCTTCAAACTTCGAATCCTTAAAGTACATCACTTGTAAAATGTGAAATCGGTTTCTTTTGTATCCCCTATCATCACTTCTCTCAAAAGTGATTTTTCTTAATTGTTACGTCAGCGATTTATCTGGTCAACCCATGTTTTGTGTTTTCTCATTCTGCGTGCATGTATAGAGATAGTGCTCACCGTTACTCATCGGGCGGGCGTTGGTGACTCTTGAAGAGATGATCATGTCAGATGAAAGGACTAGGAAAAGAAGGAAGACGAGAGAGGCCTTGGGAAGCATCATGCGTTGTCTTTACTGTTGTGTGGTTGTACGCTGTTTACAGATATAGAAGGAGCGAGAGTGCCACGCATAGCAATGTCGACCACATTAATTTGAAGATATGCTGTGTATTGCGGTTCAAAAGTTTTTCCGGGGACCGACTTTGGAAACACGGATGAGCATCTTCTTTGAAAGAATCACTTTATTGGGTGAACTTTTGACGAGCCTCTCTTGGAACAAAGTGTGCACTACACGCGGTTGACCCAGTAGATTGGTCGCGAGCAAGAATTGCACGAATCCAGTCAATGCGAATGCACTTCATTCCAATCCTTGGATCATTTGAATCTTCTGTGAAACCTATACTGTTCAATGGCTGAGATGGATTGGGCTCACATTTCCAAGATGCGTGCAAGAGTTTTCGGATTGGTTGCTCCCGTGTTAAACCCGCTCCTCTCTTCAACCAATCCGAGTTGTTTCCGCGTGAGCTGAACCCAGTCTTGCAAGAACGGGTTTAGAAAAGATCATGGAAAGAAAGGATGGGGAAGAAGTCAAGGTCAATGGCGAATAAATTAACTTGATTTAATTGTGGCATAAATAAATGAATCAACTTAATTTTACGATAACGGTGATATATTAAAATTAATTTACCCAGGTCACGTGTTAAAGCTCTCTTCCTCAAGATAATGTGATTATGGCATTGGTAATTCTGAATTTCTTTGGTAAATTAATTTCTTTAGTAAAACTCATGAAAGTGATCGGCCTGTTGGGGCATGTTTGTTGGAAAAGGAACTCGTGTGCCAATTGTTTGAGCATCGTAGCATTTCCAAATCCACAATCTTCTCATAGGTCTGTCTACTCTTACATCGTATTTAGTTTTCTTGTTTATTGGCAACTATGTTGAAGTTGTTTATGTAAGAGTTTTCCTAATGTGGGTTACATTAATTGATATTGTAATTTACCGTCTTATAGAGTTGGTTTAAGGTGAAATAGAATGTTTCTTAACTAGTTTAATATGGAGTTGGCTAGTGTGGGCAGTATTGAGCTTGACTCGTAATGATAGGGCATGGCTAGAAACTCTATAAATAGTATTGAAATCTCTCTTCTAACCCTAACACTCACAATTATCCTCGCAAGGAATGTTTCCAAAGCACTATAGGTGAGAGGCCATCTTATTGAGCCGGGGATACAAAGGATAATAGAGGAGAAGCACTTGCACTTGGATTGTCACGCTTCCGTATCAAAAACAATAGATTCCAAAACAGATGTGTTAATTTTTCTACTCGATTATGTTAGACTAAATATAAACTTAAAACCTGGCGATCCCGATTTATCAATAATAGATAAATTCATACAGAATTCGGGATCGAATTGCGGAAATGTAAAGATCAACATACCTCCGACCATTGATGAAATTTGCAAAAGTAGAAGACCCAAAACCTTCAAGGATCCACGTAGCGCGATTGATCTGCAATATGGGGAACACCAGATCTATACGTCCTGTTCTACTAGTCAATACCCCTCAAACCTAATGGTGTGGTTTTCTGTAATGATTAGGGTTTAAACTAGACGACCTAACGTTTTTATTCCGTTTATTACGTTACCGGTATCTTCCATCTAGACCATTATGGTAATGTATTAACGGGCAAATATCACGTAATACACGTGAGTAATAAATTGGGCAATAAATCGGAACACAACTAGGAATACAATATTGGGATCATATTCAGAATAATAAAATATATTACATATTATAACATTCTCCCACTTGATCCCAATATTCCATCAAATGAGTTATTAACCCAAACCCACATAAACTTCATACTGAAATAAAACACATGAATCATGGCGATAAGTCCTCTTAGAGCGAGTATTATCTTCCGTGTATCACAATGTATTTCATCAGTCCATATGTGATCAAATAACTTAATGAATAAACCTTATGTTTACTCCAGGTCAAACGTAATTGTTTTTTTCATAATAACTTAATGTATACAACTGTATTGAGAAAAACATTATAAATGAATAAAAGTCTCACAAATTCTTCTATATAAAGAAAAATTTACATAATTGGACCAATGCCCATTCTAGATACATGATCCTTATAACTCATTGGTGGCATGCCTTTAGTTAAAGAATCATCTATCATCAATCCAGTGCATATGTGCTCTATGACCACTTTCTTCTCTTTAACACGTTCTCTGATGGCTAAATACTTGATGTCGATGTGCTTGCTTCGACTACCACTTTTGTGGTTCTTAGCCATAAAAACTGCAGCTCGATTGTCGCAAAACATTCTTAATGGCCTAGCAATGGAATCCATAACTCTAAGCCCCGATATGAAACTTTTCAACCACACACCATGTGAGGTAGCCTCAAAACAGGAAACGAACTTTGCTTCCATAGTGGAAGTGGCAACTAAGGTTTGTTTTGCACTCCTCCAGGATACAGCTCCGCTAGCAAACATAAAAACATATCCTAATGTTGATTTACGGGAATCAATGCAGCCAGCAAAGTCTGAGTCCGAGTAACCAACTACTTCCAAGTTGTCCATCCGTCTATACATAAGCATGTGTCCTTTTGTTCCTTGAAGGTACCTCATCACCTTCTTTGCAGCTCTCCAGTGGTCCATACTTGGATTACTCTGGTATCTTCCCAACATTCTCACAGCAAAAGCTATGTCAGGTCGAGTGCAAACCTAAGCATACATCAAGCTTCCAACAGCAGAAGCATATGGGATGTTCTTCATTTGTTCCCTTTCAAAATCGTTCTTCGGGCATTGGTTTAAATTAAACCTATCACCCTTCACAATGGGTGCTATACTTGATAAACAATCTTCCATCCGAAACCTCTCTAAGACCTTATTGATATAGGTTTCTTGAGATAGTCCTAATATACCTCGAGGTCTATCTCTATGGATCTTAATACCAATGACATAAGATGCTTCACCCATATCCTTCATATCAAAACTCTTAGAGAGAAATTGTTTCACTTCATATAACAACCCCTTATTATTGGTTGCAAGTAAAATGTCATCTACATATAACACAAGGAAACAAATTTTGCTCCCACTAACCTTCTGGTATATACATTGATCCATGACATTCTCTATAAAACCGAATGAAGAGATGACCTCATGGAATCTTAAGTACCATTGGCGGGATGCTTGTTTCAAGCCATATAGAGACCTTTTAAGCTTGCATACCAAATGCTCACCAGCACTAGAGAAGAATCCTTCTGATTGTTTAATGTAAACCACTTCTTCCAATTTTCCATTAAGGAATATGCCATTTTCACATCCATTTGATGTAATTCCATATCAAAATGAGCAACCAATGCCAAAATAGTACGAAGAGAATCTTTCTTGGATACAGGAGAAAACGTCTCCGTGTAATCGATTCCCTCCTTTTGAGTAAATCCCTTGGCAACGAGTCTGGCTTTGTATCTCTCAATATTACCTAATGAATCTTTTTTAGTTTTGAAGACCCATTTACAACCAATGGCCTTCGCACCATTAGGCAACTCAACTAAATCCCAGACTTCGTTTGATGCCATAGAATTCATCTCTTCCTTCATAGCATTGTACCATAAATTGGATTTATCACAACTCATGGCTTGTGAAAACGTCTCAGGATCACTTTCAGCTCCAACATTATAGTCAGATTCTTGTAGATACACAATATATTTATTAGGAATTGCTGATTTCTTCATTCTAGTAGACCTTCTTAATGTTGCATCAACATCCTCCTGAGGAGTTTGTTGTTCAACTGGAAGCTTAACAGTATCCGGTAATTGTTGAACAATTGGGTCTACCGGATCAATATCAGCAGGTTGTGGATCTTCAATGATTGGTTGCTCAACGACCGGTTGAACTGAAGGGACGTTGTAAGCAACAACCAATCCAGTATCTGAGGTGGAAGGTTGAGTATTTGAATGATCTTCTTCAGGAACAAAGTCCCTGAATTGATCGCTCCCACTAATCAGATCATTCTCAAGAAATTTAGCATTTCTTGATTCCACAAACCTAGTGGTGTGAGATGGACAATAAAATCTATATCCTTTGGACTTTTCGGCATATCCAACGAAATACCCACTTATAGTCCTTGGATCTAACTTCTTTTCCTGTGGATTGTAGACTCTTACTTTAGATGGGCATCCCCAAACACGTACATGTCGCAAACTTGGTTTCCAACCTTTGAATAACTCAAAAGGTGTCCTTGGAATAGCCTTGGTTGGAACTCGGTTTAATATGTACACAGCCGTTTTAAGAGCCTCAGTCCACAAAAACTTAGGAAGTTTGGAGTTGCTGAGCATACTCCGCAAAATGTCCAATAATGTTTGGTTTCTTCTTTCTGCGACACCATTTTGGTTCGGTGAACCAGGCATAGTGTATTAGGCAATAATCCCATGCTCTTCAAGAAACTTCACAAATGGACCAGGTGCTTGTCCATCTTCAGTGTATCTACCATACTATTCTCCACCTCTATCTAACCTTACGATCTTAATTTGCTTGTCGTATTGTTTCTCTACTTCGGTTTTAAATACCTTAAAGGCATCTAGTGCTTCGTGCTTATTACGAAGCAAGTAAAGATACATGAATCGCGAATAATCGTCTATGAAAGAAATGAAGTATCTCTGACCATTTGAGTCCATATTTGGACTACAAATATCTGTATGTATGATTTCTAATATTTCTGTACTCCTCTTAACACCTTTCTTTGACTTGTTGGTCTGTTTTCCCTTTATACAGTTCACACAAGTGTCATAATTAGTAAAATCTAGAGTATTAAGTACTCCATCATTTACTAATCTCTTAATTCTATCCATGGAGATATGTCCCAACCTCCAGTGCCACAAAATTGCATCTTAGGGTAGAACAGTAAAATCACGATCAAAAAGGGGTAAAACTGGAATTTTGCACGCAAGGCCAGAATTGGAATTTTACTTATAAGGGGTAAAACAGGAATTTTACGCCCAAAAAAGGGCAAAATCATAAATTTCCACGCCCCAGGGGAAAAATCGAAATTTTATTCAGGCAATGGCAGAAACGCAATTTTCCGAAATGCGGAGGGGCAGAATCGAGAAACCATAGGCGCTCGTGCAACGTTGCACGCGCCCGCTTCTTTTTGGTCCTTTTCTTCCGCCGCGACTAGCATTGTTCCGCCGTCTGGGTCTCCTCCCACAACCCATGTCCGACCAAATTGGTTGATGGGTTTTGAAGAGAACGTCGGGACGCACGAATAAATTCAAGATCCGGCAAAAACGACCAATGTATGAACCAGAATTAAGCCAAAAAACAATCTGCCCTAAAAGACCCTAACCACCAAAAATTCACCGCTCGATTAACCTCCGACGATCAATAATATGCCGAAAAATTTAAGGGTTTTTCTTCCTAATGGCGGTGTGATCATGCAGATTCATTATCATGTGGTGGGTCGCCCGAATTTGACTGGAATTTTAAAATTCCGTACCAAACAATAAAAATTCGAATTTACCCCAATACATAATTCAATGAAAAAATAAATAAATTTCAAAAGGTTTCACCAAGGCAGAGATAAACATGCTCTGATACCAACTGTTAGACTAAATATAAACTTAAAACCTGGCGATCCCGATTTATCAATAATAGATAAATTCATACAGAATTCGGGATCGAATTGCAGAAACGTAAAGATCAACATACCTCCGGCCATTGATGAAATTTGCAAAAGTAGAAGACCCAAAACCTTCAAGGATCCATGCAGCACAATTGATCTGCAATATGGGGAACACCAGATCTGTACGTCATGTTCTACTAGTCAATACCCCTCAAACCTGATGGTGTGGTTTTCTATAGTGATTAGGGTTTGAACTAGACGACCTGACGTTTTTATTCCATTTATTACATTACCGGTATCTTCCATCAAGACCGTTATGGTAATGTATTAACGGGCAAATATCACGTAATACACGTGAGTAATAAATTGGGCAATAAATCAGAATACAATTGGGAATACAATATTGGGATCATATTCAGAATAATAAAATATATTACATATTATAACAGATTATATATGTTTTTTGTTCTAACTATAGAGATCTTGGGTTGCGTTTTCGCTTCTTACATGTGATATCAAAGCCTCCATAGATTAGAACATGGACGTATAGTTTTGCCCTTCTTTTGTGATTTTTTGTAATGCAAAAATCGATTTTAATTATGTAAACAAAAAGAAATCATTGAGACGAGCAAAATCGTGGGTGACAGAACTCCGGGAGAGGCCACATGTGCCCTCATGTGCAGCCACGCGCTGCCGCACATCGAGCACAGGCGGCCATGCGCCTTCATGCGTTCTCATGCGTGCATCGCAGGCATGAGGGCTGACGTCAGCGAACTATACCGTATAGTTTTTTTTTTTCTTTTCACTATCTTATCTGATTTCAAAAGAATTACAACAGTTCATGTTAAATTAGATGAAATTTGATATCTCCTGCTTTCTTCGAAAAACTTCGAAATACTTTCAAAATATGCCGTTCCTATCAATTCAAGCCAAATAAGAATATACAAATTGCTGTGGATATCACATTTGTACTTAAATAGATAGGTCTTGGTATGCTGTGATCTGGAGCCTGAAATAAAGAGATTCAGATTCGTCGAAAAGGCATAGGTTTGATAAACAATCAATTTACATTTCTTCCATTCGCAGGCTATTCAAAAAAATCATTTGAGCTCCATAAACAAACGTTTGTGGAAAACTTTAACTAACAGTGGAAAGTATAGAAAACGAATTTTTCATTTCTTGAGAGCACAACCGAACAGAAAAACTAATAATCGAGAATCACTTGAAAGATTCCCATGGCAGGCATGGTCTCTAAGGAAGGAGCTTCGAAATGCTACGACAAGGGTGACGTTTACTATCCTACTTGTGCCACGAACAGAAGTTTGGCTCATCACCGTCTTTTCGATCTTACTTCCTCCGGAAAACGTGCACTTACTATTTAGTTAGTTAGTCTCCAATTCAGACATCGTTATCTTCAAAACTTCGAATTCTTAGGGTACATCACTTGTAAAATGTGAAATCGGTTTCTTTTGTATCCCCCCGTCACCACTTCTCTCAGAAGCGATTTTTCTTAATCGTTAAGTCGGCGATTTATCTGGTCAACCCAGGTTTTGTGTTTTCTCATTTTGCATGCATGTATAGAGATAGGGCTCACCGTTGCTCATTAGGCGGGCGTCAGTGACTCTTGAAGAGATGATCATGTTAGATGAAAGGACTTAGAGAAGAAGGAAGACGAGAGAGACCTTGGGAAGCATCATATGTTCTCTTTACTGTTGTGTGGTTGTACAATGTATACAGATTTGGAAGGAATGAGAGTGCTATATATACACCACATGGAGTTGAAGAAATGTTTCTCTGTGGACCGACTTTGGAAATACAGACGAGCCTCTCTTGGACCAACCTGGTAGATTGGTCGCCAGCAACAACTGCATGAACCCAGTCATTGCGAAGGCACTTCATTCCAATTCTTGGATCATTTGAATCTTATGTGAAACCTATACTGTTCAATGGGCGAAATGGAATGGGCTTACGTCCTCCGGATGCGTACAAGATCTTGTGCTTTCTCCGAAAAATTTTGAAGGTACATTGGAACATGCTGTTTTTGTCAGCTCAAGCCAAACAAAAATGTACAAAATGTTGCGAATATCATCCTTTCACTCCAATAGAATAGACTCAACATGCGGGGATTGGCTTGCATGGTGGATAATGCGGCACTCGGGGAGCAGGAAATAAATATATTGAGCTTCACAGTAGCTTAGCGATCTTCACCAGTAGTGTTAAAATATGTCTCGAGTTTGAGTCCAATGTGAAATTCCAAATATTCCGAATTGGATATGTTGCGGACGTTCGAAATTGAGCAAAGAATATCCGAAGATCAACTTCCCAAAGTTTGAATATGCATTGGAGAATTTGGCCGCTGAAATAGGAAAGTTCAACTTTGACTTGGATTTGGATTTTGTTTAAAACATACAGAGATATGTTTTGGATAAAATCGTTTTAGATAGGAAACAGAATCCTATGAGAAGTTGGCAAAAGAATAAGGGTTTCACTTATATATGGACTTGTGGCCGTGGGTGGTAGAGGTGTATCACAAATTGTCTTGAAGTGCCGCGTGAGTGCTTGGTGTTCCGCCGTTGATCATGAAGAGTTGGTCTTGAAGCGCCGTCTAGTCGTCGAGTGCTTGGGAGAGATTTTTCTTTGTCATTCTTGTCCATGAATTATATCCAAGAAGATTTAGTGTTCAAGCCGATTAAATCTTGTGGTAAGATTTGCGTGTAATTTCTTTGTAAGATTGAGAGATTATTTCTTGAAGAATTTCAGGGCTAAACAATGCGTGCATTGTTGGGTGTAATTGGGGCTTGGGAAACACCGAAAGAGTGTTTGAGTGACTTCAGTTTGTAATCTCCTTGTATCGCTTGATTTATAGTGAAATTCGCTGCTGCTCTCCCCGTGGACGTAGGTCTTTATGACTGAATCACATAAATCCTGTGTCCGATATATTTTCTTCTTCTATCTATATTATTGTTCGATCACTCGCCTTTTCGCAACAAGTAGTTATTCAGAAAGTCATGGTAAAATGTGCCTTTTTAACTACTAGGTTGTGCTTTTTATTAGGAGTACTTTTCGGAGATGTGGCGGACAGGCATAGCGATATCCACTCAATAAACAAACCAAACTAAAATCTTTTGCCATTGGCAGTGTATTCAAGGAAATCATTTGAGCTCCGTCAACAGAAGTATGTGGAAAACCCTACTTAACCATGGATAGGATCGAAAGTGAATTACATATGTATTGTCTCTATAAAACACCAACGAAAATTAGGAGCAATCGAACAGAAAATTTAATAGTCGTGGATCATTTGAAAGGTGACGGTGGGGCACTTCCTATACCGGCAGTCGGGATTCTCCTATTTGGAATACCAATCTTGCTCACCGCCATCACCCCGGATCTGCTTCCTCCTGAAAACAAGCGTCTATTTAGTCTCCAACTCAGACATTATCGTCCCCAAACTTTTTTTTTTTTTGGTAAAGGAACCGTCTCCAAACTTTCAATTCTAAAAGAATATAACTTTCGAAATGTGAAACCGATCTCTTTTTTACCCCGAAAGCAGACCGTTCTTAATCATCACATCGGCTGTTTATCCCTCCAGCCCGCGATTCGCATTTTCTTGTTTGTGCATGCATCTATGGAGGTTGAAGTGCTTACCGTTGCTCACCAGGCGGGCGGCTACGGCGACCTTCGAAGAGATGATCACGTGAGATGAAAGGGCTAGGAAAAGAAGGAAGACTTGATGGGCCTTGTGAAACATCATTCTCTCTCTTGGAATGTATGCTTCTACGATAACCGTGTGTAGATGCAGGGAATCAATGAGACTGCTATATATAACAATGTCGACGCAATGGAGTCGACGATCAGCCGTGTATTGTGGTTTAGACGTGTCGCCCCCAACCTGACGTCGAAAATAGCGCATCGTACGCATAAAGTCTCTCCCTCTCTTTTGACTAAAGGGTCCATTACATCGTCTCGGACCCGGTGGGTTGACTGTGAGCGACAATTGCGTGTATTCCACGTATGTGAGCCAATTTCACACTAATCGTTAAATCATTTGGATCTCGTTTGATGCCCACGCTATTCAATGATTAAGAAGAAATGGGCTCATATACTCCAAGTGCGTACAATTTTTTTTTTTTTTTTTTTTTGATTGGGTGTTTTGACCGACCCGCGTTGTTATTGTTGTGAGCTGACTTGGTCTTGCAAAAACGAACTCATAAAAGAACAATGAAAAGAAAGGACGATTTTATTGTGGTATAAATTAAAGAATCAACTTAATTTTAGAATAAAATTGATATATTCAAGTTCCATTCGTTTCACAAAAAAATAACTTTTAGGAAAATATTTTCCAGATTTTTTGGGCATTTGCTTTACGGAAAAGGAACTAATTAAGGAAACAGTTTCTCCTATTGGAAAAAATACCTTCAAAATTGGGAAAAATGTTTGTCACTTTTCAGAAAGTGAAAAATATATTCCATAACTTCTTCAACTTTACTTTCTTTCACCAAGCACATTTTCAATTTCTTTTTCTTTTCTTTTTCTTTCCTTTCTTACCTTTTCAGCTTTCTTCTTCCTTGACCTTTGCCGGCCGCCGACCATGGCAGCGGCCGATGACTATGGCAACGGCCAACGACGAGCCATAAGCTAGCTCGAGCCTTACCCCAAGCCAGCGAGGCTCAAGCTCGCTAGATTCTAGCAAGGCTCCATCTCACCTGATTTGGTGAAGCGAAGCTTTTTCGCTAGATTAGGCAAGGCTCAACCTTGCCGGCTGCTGCCGTGGCTGGCGATTGGCCGAGGCCAAGGAAGAAGAAGAAGAAAGCTTAAAAGGAAAGAAAGAAAAAAAAAAAAAGGAAAGGAAAAAATTTAAAAATTTAAAAATCGATTTTAAAAATATATTAAAAAAATATTGAAAATGAGTGCATATAGGAAAAGATTTTCCTTAACGAACAAAGGAAAATATTTTCTTTGAAAATCGATCGACAACAACAAAGATCGAATCCATACCACTATTTGTGCGTGGTAGTCCAAGGACAAAGTCCATAGAGATATCCTCCCATGGGGCATGTGGAATCGGCAAGGGCAAATAAAGGCCAACATTAGTAGCATGTCCCTTTCCAATTTGGCAACATTGACACCTCATCACATGTCGATGTACATCACGTTTCAAATGAGGCCAAAAGTATTTGGCTGAGACGAGTTGTACAGTTTTGTCGCGCCCAAAATGTCCTTCACAGTGAACTTCATCGCTCACCCTTTACCGAAGAGAACAGCCCGGCACACATAAACGGTTTCTTATGAAAAGAAAACCATCACATACAGTAAAATCAGCAAGCTTCTTTTCATGTGCATCGAGAATGATCTTGGAAAAGTAGGGGTCTTATTGATATAACTCCTGAAAAGAATCAAGTCCAAGAACAATAGAATGCATTGTAGAGAGCAAGCTCTTCTTTCGACTAAGGGCATCGGCAACCTAATTCTGAGCTCCAGCCTTATGCTTAATAATGAAAGTGAACTCCTGGATGTATTCAGCCCATTTTGCTCACCTGGAGTTAAGCTTTTGCTGTCCGGAAATATACTTGAGAGCTTCATGATCAGTATATAAAATAAACCCTCGATGAATAAGATATTGCCGCCAATACTCAAGTGTGCGAAATAATGCGTAGAATTCCAGATCATAGGTGATGTAACGAAGTTTGGCACCATTCAATTTTTCACTAAAGAAGGCGATGGGTCGACCTCCTTGACTTAGAACTCCTCCTATGCCAATACCGGATGCATCACAATGCACTTCAAAAACAAGATCAAAATTAGGCAATGCAACTACTGGGGCTGTGCTCAATTTTTCTTTGAGCTGTTCAAAACTTTTCTGAGCTGCATTCGTCCATTCGAAAACTCCCTTCTTCATGCAAGAAGTGAGTGGGGCTGCAATGGTGCTAAAATGCGCAATAAACAGTCGATAGAACGAAGCGAGGCCATGAAAACTTCGCACTTCATGCACATTTGTTGGAGTTGGCCATTCTAAGATCAAGGTTCTCAAATCACCTTGATCTTAGAATCATCCACCAAAATGCCATTCTTTGAAATATGAAACCCCAAGAAAAGGATTTGTGGTACCATAAAATAGCACTTGTCGAGAGCCACATACAATCGTTCCTACCTTAACACACATAATACTTCTTGAAGATGCTGCAAGTGCTCATTAGTAGACTTGCTAAAAATCAAGATATCATCGAAATAAACCACAACAAACTTTCCTGGAAAAGGCCTCAACACCTAAGTCATAAACCTCATGAATGTCGATGGTGCATTCGACAATCCGAATGGCGTGACTAGCCACTCATATAGCCCATCTTTCGTTTTGAATGCTGTCTTCCATTCATCTCTAGGTTTGATTCTAATTTGATGATATCCACTCTTCAAATCCAGCTTCGAGAATATAATTGCACCAAAAAGTTGATCTAAGAGATCATCAAGGCGAGGAATAGGAAATCGATACTCGATGGTGATCTTGTTGATCGCTCTACTGTCGACACACATCCTCCAAGTACCATTTTTCTTAGGCGCTAAAAGAGCTGGAACGGCACACAGATTGAGGCTCTCCCTTATAAAACCCATATTCAATAGCTCCATAACTTGTCGATGCAATTCCTCATGTTCAGTCAGACTCATTCGATAATGAGCGAGAGTCGGCAAAGAGGCTCCGGGCATCAAGTCGATTTGTTGCCGAATATCTCTCATAGGAGGGAGACCATTGGGTAAGTCCATCGGGAAGACATCCTTGAACTCTTCCAAAAGAGGTTGAACTCAATGAGGTACGACAGAGGCAACTTCATTCTTCTCACCTGTTTTATTAAGCAAAATATACAAGGTACGAACTCCTTTCAAAGCATCCTTCATATCCTTCATTGTAAACAACGTAGGGGAGAAGGAATTCTCAACTACAAGAGTTTTCAAAGGTTCCCTACTAGGTGCCAACATAATCTTCTTGCCTTCAAATTCAAAAGAATATGTATTTCGATAACCATCATGCATAGTCCTCCTATCAAATTGCCATGGTCGACCAAGAATAATGTGACTAGCATCCATCGGCAAAACATCACACCATATCTTGTCAAAATAAACAGAACCAATGGACAGATTAACAAGGCATCGTTTTGAAGTAGTTACCTCAGCGCATTTCTTCAACCACGACATTTTATAAGGCATAGGGTGCGTTTTTAATTCCAACTTCAGCTTGTTTGCTGCTACTTCAGAAATTATATTCTCACAACAACCAGAGTCAATAATTAATTGACACACCTTTCCCATGATTGTGCAAGCAGAATGAAAAATATTGGTACGCAGCCACCTATCTCCAATGTCATCTCGAGGAGTAAAAAATTTTCCTCACCATAAGAAGTTCGCCAGTGTCAGCATGCACTATTTGTTCATCATCCACAGCTTCTTCATCATTGTTCAACTCCTCTTCAAGTGGATCCTCAGCATTCTCATCAGAATCATTATCCACCAAGAAGGCTTTACCGGCTGGTCGATTCTTATTGATTCGACTATTGCTAGCACGATGACCCAACCCCCACAAGAATAGCAACATATTTCGGACATAGCAGGTTGCTTCGAAACATGGGGCTGAGTAGAAGGCTTACTAGAAGATTGCATTGTAGCCTCAGCAACTTTAGCAGTGCTAGTGGTACTCTTAGTGGCCCGACTTGTCATGGTAGTTGATTGCTGTCTCCGAGAACGAGAGCGCTCCATTTTGAGTGTCCGTTGGTGTGCATCTCCTAAGTCCCAAATGTCGAGGACTTCCAAGGTGTCTTGAATGTAAAATTAAAGACCGTTCCAAGTATTTGTTCACAAGCACCTCCTCCGGGTCCTAGATATTGTTACAAATCACCAACTCATTGAATTCATTGGTGTATTGGTCCACCGTTTGCGTACCTTGTTTTAGATTTTGGTACTGTTGGTAGAGCTCTCTCTTATATCCTTTGGGAAGAAAATATTTTCAAATCTTGCCCTCCATCTTTCTCCACAAAGTGATTGGTGCTTTGCCAACGGCTTGGCGAGTTTGTTTTTCACATCTCCACTAAGCAATCACCTTGCCTCGGAATCGCATAGCAATGATCCCAACTCGACAATTCTCCGAAACATTTTGATGCTCAAAAACCTCATTCATAAGTGTTAGCCAATCAACAATTTCATCAGGAGACTCAGTACCTGTAAATTCTAAAAAACATCTTTGTTGTTGCATACGTTGCTGCAAATTCTCAACGAGTGTGTGCACTTCATTAAGGGGAATGGTTCTGCCGCCACGATGCCTAGCTTGTCTTGGAGGCATTGTCTCTTCTCCAAAGCTCTGATACCAAATGATGAAAGCCAAGGTTAGGCTTTCCCAAACAGTAGGATCGGGAGAGTGACTCACACACGAGAAATGGGACGAACAGAAATTTCAGCACTGCGCAAGCTGAGGAGAATAGTCGTATCTTTGTCAATACAGATCAAATCGACCTGATTCTAAAGCCAAATGAACAAAGACTTATGGATCTACAATTTCTCTGTTTTGGTTTTTCTGAAATAAGCACTGTAGGATGGTCGAATTTGGGTTGGAAGTGAGTAAAAATAACAAACATAACAAGAAAAGATAGAAACTTCGTTGGTTGCTCGTCTAGGCCTCCAAGGAAGTTGAGAGGACACCGATTCTTCTAGATCAATGACTGCAAGTCTTCAAGGATGCAGATTTCGAAAAGCTCTGACTCTTCAAGGACGGAGTGAAAACTCTTCTAGGTTTTCAAAAGTATGAACTCTGCAAGGTTCACGATACTTGCTTGAAAGCAAAATTTTCATTCATCAAAAGTCATCCATCTCATACAAGGAATTGGATGGCTTATATCGTCAAAGAAATAAAGAAAGAGCATTGAAACTAGGAAAATAGTAAAGAGCATATAAACTAGAAACTAATAAAAGCATCTTCATGGCTCCCAAGGTGTCTTTCAAGCTTCCGGGATGGACTCAAGATATTGATACGGCTTCTTGGTTGAATCGACAACTTCATCGAACTTCATCGACAATTGACAACTTCATCGATAAGAGGTTTCGTCGAGCTTGAATGTGGGCCGATCTTCTTGGTTGAGAGAGCTGGTCTTCAATGCGGCTGCATCAAAAAGTATGCAAAGTTTTCTTGAAATTTGGAATTATGAACTGTTGATCTCTCTAATCTCTTTAGTGCATTGGTCTTCTTTTATATTCCTCGGCATCTAAACTTCCCATTGGACAATCTTCAAGAGGATCAATTTTCAATCTAACTGTTGGACAATTGTTGAGAAGATTTATTATTGATGTCGGTCAATCAAAATTCCCTTTATTTTGGTTACTTATACAATCAAATCTTGGTTCTCAAAATTGGTGTATTTCAACTATACAAGGTATCTTGCACTTGGGACGATCGTCAACCAAGAAAAATATCTCACATTATTGATTTATCTTGTATATATAATCTTTAGGTTGATGGTCAATCAAAAGCTTCTATGTTAGGTACCCATATTTGATCACAAGTTGTCAAAAATAATTATCTTCAAGATCAGGGCAAAATTGACGTCACAAATAGTATAAGTCCTGTGTTTATATTCATAGTCACTGATTATATCTAGCTTCCTCATTATTTTATGATATCATACTTTCATTGATAGCTGCATATATTAAGCTTTGGTAGTACTCTGTTGATATCCACTCAGCACACTGTTGATATTCATGTAGAATGCTGCTTATATCCACGTAGTAAGCCATACATAGCCATGTAATAGTCAAAATTCTGTCTTCCTGGTTATATTTGACTATTCTTCCCAATGCACTTTAACAACAATAGTATTGTAAATTCTATAGACTTAAACCCTTGTTCTTTCAATCATTTAGGATCTTTTCACTGATCATATCAAAGGTCCTTTTAAAGCGGATATTATCTGCAACACAAACAACTTTTGTATTTATCAAGATCGATATAAACCATGGATAGTTTTATTAACTTCAAAATATATTAGGAGGTTTCTAAAAAAAAAAGTATTATAAAAGTTTTAAACTTATTGCATTTGTGCTAATTTAGCTATGGACCTTTTAATGATGCTAATTTAGTTTTAAATATTTTGACTTGGTGTCAATTCAGTCCTTTCGGCTAATTTTGGTTGGATATTGCTGACGTGAATATCAGCCGACTTACATAGTACCACCGATGCTAACATGGACAATTTTTAATAATATTTTAATAAATTTTCTTTTTTTTTTCTTTTTTTTTTTCTTTTTCCATGCCTAGCCCTAGCAAAGGTCGACCTTGCCAAATCTGGCCTAGGCGAGGTTGACCCTTGCTTGGGTTAGGACAACCTCAATGAGGGCTCCCCTCATCGGGTGTCGCCTGGGTTGGCCTTACCAGATCGGGGCCTTGCTTGGTCGAGGGTGAGCCCTAGTGAGGGCTCCTCTCGCCAAATCTGGTGAGGCCGACCCTTGCCCAAGGTAAGGCAATCTTACTAGGCATAGAATAACGTCAAAAATATACAAACACTATCAACAATTACGTAATGAGCCACAATAAAAAACACGAAATAGCATGTGCTTCTTTGCTGAATTTTATGAAACCTTTACAAACACCCCTCAATAGACTTCAGTTGCCATAGTTTCAATAACTTAGAGCTCACAGAACCACCCCAAAAGCTGATAATAACAAGAAAGATTGAAGGCTCTCTGAAATAGCAAGACCTTGGTCAATAATGCATCCCTAATCGAGGGGCACAGATTCGAATATGGTCGACGCAAGATGGTCCTTTGTTTGGTGACCGGGAAGGCCAAATCCATCTCCATACTTGTAAAAGCAATGAGAAGCTCGTGCCAAGTTCAAACATGCACCAAGAAAAGGCCCAAACCCAGAGAATGGATAGTCCTCAAACACTTCTTTGTTAATCTTTTTCCAGGTCCCGCGCGCCAGATGCCTGATATGTTCTCGCGCAACCTCTTCCGAAGCGCCGGTTTCATTCATGTAGCATTCTAGCGCCTTGGGATTGTCTCCTCGTGCCAACTCATGCTAAGCATGGATGACAATGATGGGTAACAAACATAAGTTCCAGATTCATCTCGCATTTGTATCAGAAAAATAATGAAGAATATAACACCGCTCTAAATATTCCGACAATCTATATTTTTTCGCAAGAGATTATTTGCAAGGAAAGGACAACTATCAAAGTAAGTTACCGATGATGTACTAAGATCATCATTTAATCGAAGGATCTTGGCAGAGGAATGCATGACACTTGGGATTTTCGACACGTAATCAAGTCCCTCTTCCGTCAATTTGTCTGTGGATAGGAAATAGCTCTGCAACAGCAATATCAGCCCTCCGATTGAATCCACCGCGACGTCCATGTACTCCTTTAGTACCGGTTTAATGCCATTGTTGTACCAATGGACCTCCTTCATGTACGCCTTGCATTCTGTAGTTCTTTCAGCTGGTACGTTCATGATGGGGTGCGAACGGAACGCACTGGTTCATCTTGATGCGTTACGATGGAAGGTCACCAATGGAGGGGTACGAAGGGAGACATATAAAATCTCCCGAACACAACCGTTGGAAGGGTTGTCAATTCATTCGCACCAAAATCTCTCTCAAAATTCCATCTTCAAGATAGGCAGGATTCAATCATCAATTTGAAGAACGGTTTGCATTTACGCCGTGGAAATTGGGTGTTTTCCTTGTGATTACATCCAGACCAACGTGAGGCATTGTTGTTCGTGATTGGTTCGCAATTCAACGTTCGATCCGGGACTATTTGCTGTTTGCGCATTGGAATCAAGTAAGTCGTCTTCCGCCGACTAGAACTCCTTCATTGGTATCAGAGCCAGATCGTGATTTCTGCCTTGTTTTTCATTGAATTTTCTCGTTTACCTTTTGATATTGAGATCAAGAGTATCAATTCTACACTGTTTGGATGTCTAATGGTCGGAATTACCATCTGAAAAACTCGAATTTTCAATCGGAGTGAAGAACGGACTCGGCGTCGCGAACACCCGTACGGTTTTGGTCATTTTTCGATATAATTTTTGGGCCAAAATTTTTTTTTTGAATATACGGGATGAAAGTACTCGTCGAGACGAGTCCAACGGTGGGTCGAACACCGACAGACGACGCCGGACGCGCCCACACGCGCGGCCAAAAGCCGCGGCGCATGGGCGCCACGGGCTGCACGTGCTGGGCACGCCAGCGAACGTGACGTCACGCGCTGGTGGGCGAACGTGACGTCACGCGCTGGTTCGCCGAACCGGCGTGTGACATCGCGCGCGCGTCGGCGAACCGACGCGAGCTAACGTCACCGATGACGTCACCGATGACGTCATCCAACAGTCATTAACCGTCGGGATGACGTCATCGATGACGTCACCGCCGGCGATTGTTGGCCAGCCGGTCACCGGCCGGCGACCCGACCCGACCCGACCGGCAACCCGTTGACCCGACCCGAGACCCGACCTGTTGACCCGACCCGGCCCGTTGACCAAGACCCGTTGACCCGACCCGTGACCGTTGACCGGTCAACGATCGAACCGGTGACCGGTCGGACCGGTCGGACCAGCCAAGAGCCTTTTGGCTCGCTGGCGCGTGCGCCACACGCGCCGCACACTCAGGCGGCGCGTGGGGGAGCGTGCGGGCTCCGATTGGAGCGTGGTTGGTGGCGTTGGATTCGTATGGATGTCCTCTACACTGTGGAATATTTATTTTTCATTTTTGAATTTTATAAATGTATGAAAAAGTGTAGGGAACCCTATGTACGCGTATTTTTTGGGGTTTGATGCATAATTTATTCATTTGTAGCTTGTATTTCCCTATGTTTAATAAATACAGTAGCTAGCTTATGTACAAATGATGTCATATATGATGTGTAGAACTTGGTTTGATAATTCCATGTATATAGTTTTAATATACTTGCAATTTTCTAGTTGCTAGAAAATTAGAACAATGGTAGAAAATCCATTACATGTTGAATTGCTTTTTTTAATTATAGTTGAAGCATGATTGTTGTTTATACGTTGATTATCATCATGCTATGGTTTTGTGTTAAGGAAAGATGTAGAAATTACATGAGGTCATGTAATTATTTTTCCTAGTGGGAGTTCGTAGGTTGGTAGAATTCGAAGGAATCCTCACCTAGAACTCAAAATTTGTGCAAATTAAAATAATTAATGATAATTGAACAATCGTACATAGAAATTGATTGGGAACATAGTGAACTTTTGTTTCTGTGTCTTTTGTTGAATTATTATTATTTTATTTTGTTTTTGCTGAAAATTAAATGTGTGTTACTCTGAAAAATGTGCTAGTATTGATTTTGCGTCTATTATGTTAATGTGTTATAGAAATTGATTATGGCATCGGCATCCAAGACCATTGTGGCTGACCTCAATAAGGGTGAGAAGCTGAACGGTGACAATTATGATATTTGGCACCGAAAGGTTCAGTACATCCTTGAGGAACAAGAGGTTTTGGAAACCCTCAACCACACCATGGATGAACCTGAGCATGGAACTTCAGCTCAACACAGGAGAGATCTAGAAGCTTATCAAGCTTGGAAAAAAAAGAATAGCATTGCTCGCATCACGTTGCTGAGCTATATGCAAGATGATCTCATGTGTGGGTTTGAAAGTTATGATAAAGCTCAAGCTATGTGGGTTGCCTTGAAGGATAAGTTTGGGGGTACATCTGCCACTAAGCTGAGGAGACTCACCATCAAGTTTGACACTTTCCGAAAGCGCCCAAATGTAACAATGAGGCAACATCTTCGGGAGATGTCAAACATGATCCGTGAGCTGAAGTCGGCAGGTCACTCCCTTACTGATGAACAGCAAGTTCAGGCTGTTATTAGGTCTCTTCCTGATAATTGGGAACATATGAAGATCAATATGACGCATAGTGAGAACATCGTCACTTTTGATGATATTGCGCGTCATTTGGAATTAGAGGATGAGCGCCTAGAGGCTGCAAGATCCTCTACCCATGCTTATGTTGCTGAAACGAGTTCGCGCAAAGCTTCGGGCTTCAAGCGCAAGAGGAACCTTCAGTTCAACAACAAAGGGAAGATGACTGATCAGGGACCCAAGAGGGCTAAGACCTTCCGACGCAAGAAGCGTGGTGGGAAGAAGGACAAGGCCAAGATGGAGTGCCACAATTGTGGCAAGCTGGGTCATTTTGCTCGTGAATGCACTGAGCCGAAAAAGGTACCCTATTACTCCATTACTATGAGTAATGCTTTTGTTTCTAGTACTGTAATGCTTGCTGAATCTCATCCAATGTGGACTGTAGACTCAGGAGCAACGGACCATGTAGCTAGAGACCGAGAAGCATTTGTGGAGTATCGTCGGATACCGCCTGGAAGAAGATGGATATATGTTGGGAATAACTCAAGAGTTGAAGTGAAGGGTATCGGCACATGCAAATTAATCTTGTGTGGTGGTCGAAACCTATTCCTGCATGATGTCCTTTATGCTCCAGATATTCGACGAAACTTGGTCTCTGTAGTTGTTCTTCTTAGCTTAGGTTATGTATTGAATTTCCATGGTGATTGTGTTGATATTTTGTATGGAACAGTTTATTATGGTTCAGGTCATGTATTGAATGGTTTTATGGTGTTAAACATTGACTATGATCAGTACAATGTTAATGTTGATGGTTGTTTTTCTTTAATTGCGTCTTTTGATAACATTGGGACTGATGCAAATACTTGACATGCTAGATTAGGTCACATTGGGTTGCAAATAATGCAAAGATTAGCTAGAGAAGGCCTTTTAGGGTCACTCACTAATGTTGATCTACCCGTATGTGAACATTGTCTAGCGGGAAAAGCAACTAGAAAACCATTCGGTAAAGGGACTAGAGCTGAATTTCCATTGCAACTCATACATTCTGACATTTGTGGTCCTTTGAATGTGAGGGCGAGGCATGGAGCCTCATATTTCACTACTTTCATAGATGATTTCACGCGTTTCGGTTATGTCTTTCTGATCTCCCATAAGTCCGAAGTATTAGAATGCTTTAGACGATATATAACGATGGTAGAGAATCAGTTGAACAAAACAATAAAGGCATTGAGAACCGATCGCGGACGTGAGTATCTATCAGAGCAATTCAAGGCTCTTTGTGATGAAAAGGGAATTGTAAGACAATTGACTATTCCTTATACTCCACAACAAAATGGGGTAGCTGAGAGAAGGAATAGAACCCTATTGGAAATGGTTAGGTCTATGATGGCGCAAGCAAATTTACCTATCTCCTTTTGGGGAGATGCATTATTGACTGCTGCCTATGTACTTAACCGAGTGCCCTCAAAATCGGTCACTTCCACTCCTTATGAATTATGGACTGGAAGAAAACCAGACTTAAGTAGTCTACGTCCATGGGGATGTGCAGCTTATGTTCATGAATCTTCCCATAAATATGGCAAATTAGGCCCTAGAGGGAAGAAATGTATCTTTATAAGATATTCAAAACACTCCAAAGGGTATGTGTTCATAGTTGAACAAGCTGATGGAAGTGTGACCGAAAAGGAGTCACGAGATGTCATGTTCTTGGAGAACGATTTTCCTAGTAGATGTGAGATTGATAAGGATTTCCAATTATATGAGATGGAAGATCCTAATAATACACCCACTAATGTTATGGAAGGGAATGAAGATTTACCTCAACATGAAAGACCTAGTGGGAGTGTAGCATCGTCTGGCGAATTGAATTCAAGAGAAATTCAGTTGCGTAAAAGTAATCGTAAAAGTATTCCTCGTCGTCGTTTTGAGATTGAAGGGGAAGCATTTATGATTGCTCATAAAGATGATGCCGAGCCTAAGACTGTTCAAGAGGCTCTCTCATCCTCTGATAAGGAAGAATGGAGAAAAGCTTTGGAAGACGAGATGGAGTCAATGAGGACAAATCATGTCTGGGACTTGGTTGATCTACCACCCAATCGTAAGGCCATTGGAAACAAATGGGTCTTTAAGATTAAGCAAAGGGCGGATGGATCCATTGAAAAGTATAAGGCTCGTCTTGTGGCGAAAGGTTATACTCAACAAGAGGGTATAGACTACGAGGAAACTTTTTCACCAGTTGTAAGGTTTGCCTCAATACGTCTTATTCTAGCCATCGTTGCACATTTGGACCTTGAATTACATCAAATGGATGTAAAGACGGCATTTCTCAATGGAGAACTAGATGAGGAAATTTATATGAAACAACCATTAGGTTTCATAGCTAAAGGTCAAGAGCATAAAGTTTGCAAACTTCATCGCTCAATATATGGCCTTAAGCAATCATCTAGACAGTGGTATCTTCGTTTTCATCGAGCCATAACAACTTATGGTTTTACGATGATCGAAGAGGATCACTGTGTATATGTCAAGCGGTCTAAAGATAAATTTGTGATTTTATCACTTTATGTGGACGATATTCTGTTGGCTGGAAATGACAAGGTTATGGTAATCACCATAAAAGAATGGTTGTCCTCCAATTTTGAAATAAAGGACATGGGAGAAGCTGCTTATATATTAGGAGTTAAGATCGAAAGAGATCGATCAAGGAAACTCCTTACTTTATCACAAGAATCTTATATTATGAAGATTCTTGAACGTTTCAATATGCAGCATTGTAATCCCATTGATACCCCTGTCATGCAAGGCGAAGGCCTAAGTACTGAGATGTGTCCTAAGACTCCAGAAGAAATTAAAATAATGGAAACTGTTCCTTACGCTAGTGCGATCGGAAGTTTGATGTATGCTATGATGTGTACTCGACCCGACATATGTTATGCCGTGGGATTGGTGAGCCGATTTCAATCAAGTCCCGGTCCAGCACACTGGAAAGCAGTAAAGAGGATCCTGAGATACTTGAAGGGCACTATGGACTATTGACTTTGTTACCAAGGGAATGATTTACGCCTATTAGGTTATTCAGATGCTGATTGGGGTGGAGACCTGGATGAGCGTAAATCGACTTCTGGATATGCGTTCTTGCTCAATGGAGGTGCAATTTCTTGGAATAGCAAGAAACAAACATGCACAGCCTTGTCAACTATGGAGGCTGAATTTATTGCGTGTTCTGCCGCAGTGCAAGAAGCAGTATGGCTAAAACGTTTCTTTGAAAATTTAGCCATTGTCACTGAGATTCCAAGACCGGTGACAGTTTATTGCGATAGTCAAGCAGCCATTGCCTATGTGAAAGATCCCAAGTATCATGGAAGGACGAAGCACATTGACATAAAGAATAACTTCATCAGAGATATTATAGCGCAGAAAGAAGTGATTCTGCAATACATTTCAACCAATAGAATGGTTGCTGATCCATTTACGAAGGCAATTCCTAGAGACATATTTTTGACCCACAGGATGTCACTAGGTTTGCGTAGGATGTGATATGTGTTATTGTAGAGGATCATTGTTTTATGTATTTATGGACATATGTATTGTACTTGTTTGTTTATTAATGACTTGATGTTTTATCCAAAAGTACAAATCCATTATGAGACTAGCACAAGCACACATATATAATTGGAAAGTATGTCAGCAGATAATGATTGGCTTACTCACACAAGCAATCGCCTCAAGTGCTATAGTTAGCACGTTGAGATGAGGCGTTATGTACAAATAAATGCTAAAGAGCAAGTCTGGTACATAAAATATGTCGCCTTGATTGGAGTCAAGATGAGGTCTGTGATTTGTTTAAGACCGAACATGATAGTCCCACAATCATGTATGCCTGTAAAATGCCGGATGCGAGTACTTAATTGGGCGCTATAGAAAGCGAGCTAATATATCACTCGAGTTAAACATGAGTACGTGAGAAGCATGTGACTATGTTTAGGCTAAAATCCGTATAGTGGATATATTTAAGAAATGACATGCGCTCTTATAGAAAGAGAAAGCCACTATAGCATGTAATTCATATTACATGTGCATTGTTTGACCGACAAGGGAATGTGAGTAAAATCATCCATATTTACTCATTGTGTGAGCCCTTGAGGCAATTTATTATTTACCTCAATTCGTGCCCTATGTTACTTCTGACTATGTTCTCGAAATGAAAGATCAATGTTGCTACTTTAGCATGTTACGGGCGGTCATGAATAGATATGGCCTATGGGACGTGTCTAGGAAAGCAGTTGTTCTAAAATTGAGAGAGACATGAGTGCGAAGGAAGACTATTGTTGTTTTACATCTGTCACATGTATTTACTGGTCGACCAATTATATCGTCTTATGTGGTTGCGGATATAATTGTAAATACATGGTGTTTTAGAGGATAATCAAGTATAGCCTTTAAGGGATAGGTATACTTGAATTGATGTAACAAGATATGTCTGGGGCACTGTGAGACATCGATTGTTTATTTTTCTTTTCGGGTTGTAGCCATTATGTCATCCCTAACAGGTGCATAATTTGAGCTCCCAAGTGCAGGTGTACTCACTGGTCGCACGGCTTACTTGCCAGTATGAATTGTTCTGTAAAGTTGATGAATGATTGAATGCCTTGCCTTATATTCTTGATAGAGCGCTATCAGGCCCATCATGTCCGAGTGGGAGATGTAGTTCTTTCAGCTGGTACGTTCATGATGGGGTGCGAACGGAACGCACTGGTTCATCTTGATGCGTTACGATGGAAGGTCACCAATGGAGGGGTACGAAGGGAGACGTATAAAATCTCCCGAACACAACCGTTGGAAGGGTTGTCAATTCATTCGCACCAAAATCTCTCTCAAAATTCCATCTTCAAGATAAGCAGGATTCAATCATCAATTTGAAGAACGGTTTGCATTTACGCCGTGGAAATCGGGTGTTTTCCTTGTGATTGCATCCAGACCAACGTGAGGCATTGTTGTTCGTGATTGGTTAGCAATTCAACGTTCGATCCGGGACTATTTGCTGTTTGCGCATTGGAATCAAGTAAGTCGTCTTCCGCCGACTAGAACTCCTTCACATTCATCGGCCCACTATAGGATTGAAATTCAAAAAGTGCGTCAATAATCGTGTCAAGGGACGTTCTTCTCTCCTATTTGTTTGGATTCTCAAATGTTCAAAGAGAAGCCATAACAAAAATTAGAAGTAGAAAAATGAGTTTTCTGACACAGGCTAGAAATTATTAGATGAAAGATTTAGCAAGTCAAGATTACCACTTTCCGCAGGTAAGGGATGGGGTTGATTCCTTGCTCTATCATTGTTCGATACCCAACTTCGTTGGTCATGTTGTACAAGACCATGAAACTATTCCTTATTGTTGGAGGAAGCTTATCGATGTTTGTGATATCCCACCTATATAAGTCATCACCTTCAATGATGTTACAAATTTTACTGTCACTCGATATTCATTTTAGTTAATAACAATGAAAATTAGTGCTTACCGTTCCCCTATGAACCCGAACCAATCAATTACGTAGAAGAAAAACAAACTGACATAAAACATGATTTGTCCAAAACACATGGAAGAATTTCTTTTCTAACAATATAATTTTGAGGATTTGTTCTACGCATCGCGTTCATAGACTAATTAACTCCCTATCATTTTTCTCGGCAGTAAATGTTACCAGGGAAAATGATGATGGTAGTGACACTAAACAAACCTGATAATGAAATCTGTTAAGAGCTCAAGCTCTTCCGGCGTCCCATATATATCATAAACATCATCAATAAGTGTCACCATACAACCAATCTTCGCATTCATTTCTCTCAAAGCTGTATATTGTGGTTCAAAAACCATTATACAGCTCCAAAAATAGTTTTCCACTAGCCTGTCCCTAAAGAAGGTCGTCTTGTTCGCCCCAAGTTCAATCCACCACCTGAAAGAATTGTCATATGATAACTAAGTCAATAAAAATGCGCTCTTGCGTTGCCAGATTGCATCTATAGACTATAGAGTGCTTGTGTATACCTTGCCAGATTGCTAACTTCCTTCCTGTGGATTGACTGCACTAAATTGAAGTCTATTTTAGCCAATTGTAGCAAAGAGGGGATCATGTCTTGCCGTTTCTCGTACATGTCCATGAACCACCGAGCCTTACCTATTTGGCCTCCAGTGGATCGGCATAGCTAATGCATGACTCACGTTGCTTGCTAAGTTAGTGGGAACTTCATCGAGGTTTAGATCCTTCAGATGCTTAGAAGCAAAGCTCCAAGCTTCATCGAGTATGGTTTCACCTTCCAATCCATGAAAAGAAGCTTCATAAAGACCAAGAAGCCCCTTCACAACCTTATTGAGTTTGAATGTGCCGGTCGTGTTCATAAACCGTTGAAACACATCTATATATCCAGCAAAAGGAATAGTAAGGTCAAATTTGATGTGTCAACATGATTCACAAAAGGTTAACTAATTGGCGACTACCTTGTGGTACATTGTATCCATGTTGTCTGAGTAGCCAGAATCGAAGGGAAGTGGCATAGAGACCATCCAAAAGCCGAGCATCTTCGGAGTTGTTATAGATGGAACTTAGAGCGTTCTTGATCTCTGTATCAAAATGGTAACCTAGTCCTAGTCTTTGAACCACATCAATAAACTCAAGCTTGGCCACCTGATTCATCTCCCTCTCGAATAGACCCTTGACTTCTTTCTTCAACCTTTGGACTTGCCCCACATATTTATCCTCCTAGACACATGAAAAACTCAGAAAAATGAGATGTCAATCAAAGTTGATGCACAAGCACTGTTGAGCTCTTGACTATATGCTGGGAATATGCCATTGTGACTAGGTTTATTGATACCTCCTATAGAATATTGTTGTGGTTGGTCTTACATTTGATACTGCGGCAATGGATGAATGTGTAAATTGATGTTACATATCTCGAATGTTGTTATGAATCATATATAGAAATAGACGAGCGGTATACATCCATATATCTAATTCAAAGTACAGTTTTTCTTTTGTTTCAACGGCGTTTTGGGATTTGTGGACTCATCCCATCAAAGTAAATAGAAAATAGGGAAAAAGTATACTTCGGTCACCGAACTTATGTTGTCTTTGTCGTCAGCGTGGTAACTTAAAATTTGAACGCAGCAAGGTGAAGCCGAGATATTAATTGATGCCAAACAAAAGTCCGATATTCAAATAATCAGTGGTATCATGGAATAAAGTGTTGCTGAAATTTGCTTAAATTTATCTTGAGTTATTGTTTTTGTAGTTTCGTGAATTGAATATCCGCAGCAGTGCCTAGTTTTTCCACATCATACTTTTGTCTAGCATTGACGTGGACACGAGCTTCAATTGTCAGAACCATAGACCGAAAGATTTGATAGGAAAATTTTCTAAGTTTGAGGACCAAATGTGACTATTTTCCATAGTACTTATGCTAAGTTGGATTTTTTGCCCTAAAAAAAAAATCATTACCGAGTAATCAACATCAAGCGACTGCACAAGGCCATAGTCCCAAACGCTAGGTTGCCAGTTTGCCGAACGTCTCACAATCTCTTGACCTTCAATCTTCAAAGCGCATGTCATAAATTGAGGGCCGGAGGCCGTGGAGGAGGACGAGGAGGAAGAGGAGGAGCGAGGGAGTCTAGAGAAAAAGAGAGAGGGTTGGTTATGGCCAGTCAAGGAGGGAAGGAAGCTTGTGAACAAAGCAGGAAGAGCCATTGCGAAATTTGTTGCAATCTTTCAGTTTGCTAACCGCCCTTTATATAGGTGTTATTGGGGAGCACCAATCATGAAGAAAGCCATTCTCAAAGCATTGCGCGTTATTGTTTCTGCGTTCACTTGGGATCCGCATTTTATTTATTTTATGTTTAACATGAGTGATCCAACTCCCATCATTAGTCTCGTCGGATAACAACCATGTGTCCTGTGGCCACGAAAATTTGTTGCAAAATAAAAATCTATGAACCACCAGTTTCCTTGGAAGCCTGTAATTATGATAGGCTGTACAACAACGTTGTCCACGAAATATCGTTTCTCCCAGAGGAGTTTGAAGTGACCACGGACAGAAACAGTTCAACTACTTCCAAGAGCTACGTAAAGAGAGCTGCGTAAGCAAGGAGAGCGATGTGTTGATTATATCACCGCCATGCTTGGAGAGCAGTACAAAGGTGTGACAAGATGTGATTGGAAAATCAAACTCCAGATGTTTTATGCTTGAAGGTGTGGTTGTGCATTTCCCTAGTATTAGGGGTGAGCATCCGAACCGAGAATCATCCGGTTCCCAATGATGCTAGTCCGGTTCCCGATTCCACAAAATTGGAACCGGTGAATATTGATTCAGCTCCCGATTCCAAAGATAAAAACCAATCGCTCAGACCAAATCAATTATTAATTTTATTAATTTCAAATTTTTATTAAAACTTGTGAGGAAGTAATTTATACTAAAATTTTCATGCAAAGACAAGCTCTCTCTCAATGCAACATCACACTTAATTACGGCTACCATCAACTTGCTTGTTAGTCTCTTCCCTCAGCCGATGTGGAACTGTTCACTATCAACTCTACTCTTCTCGTTCCACGCTCACTCCCTCTCTTTCTCTCTCTCTCACGCTCACCCTACCCCGCAATAGACAAGTCCCACATCCAACAAATAGCAGTGAGCCTAAGAGACTTCGTGTATAAATCCCAAGCCCGGCAGCTCCTTCCTGAGCCTATATTATGGCCCTTTGGCTAAGATCAAGCGTGAAATTTGTGTGGTGTGGTCAATTAACAAGTTCACACTCATGCTTGAGATAGTCAAAATATTTTTTCACATACATATAAAGTGTTGGAAGTACATGCGATCAGTTCCGTTGGATCCTCTGGGAACTGATTCAAACAGATCAATCCGATCCTTAGTTCCAGCCTCCTTCAATCTAGTCCTCAAATCCTCGGGATTCAAAAATGGGGAACCGGTCCCTTCAATCTGGCTCTTAGTTTGGAGTGGGAAGACTGGTTCTCAGTTCTGGAGTGAAGACTGGTTCTCAGTTCTGGAGTGGGAAGACTGGTTCTCAGTTCTGGAGTGAAGACTGGTTCTCAGTTCTGGAGTGGGAAGACTGGTTCTCAGTTCTGGAGTGAAGACTGGTTCTCAGTTCTGGAGTGGGAAGAATTGAACCCGGTCCCTTCAATCTGGTTCTTAGTTTGGAGTGGGAAGACTGGTTCTCAGTTCTGGAGTGGGAAGAATTGGACCGCTCAAGAATTACCCTAGTTGATATATCTTTCTAGGCAATAGTCTTTTTTTGCTAAATTAGATCAAATTTTAAGCACCAGGAGAAATAATGAGATTTTTTAGTAGCTCGAAATTTCTTATCTGTCATGTTTAATTGATTTTTTAATAGATTAGTTCTTTTTCAATATGCTATTATTTTTAATATTTAAGAGAGAAATTTCTAAGAATTATAGCTTGAGTTGGCTTGAGCAAGGGCTAAGTAAGGTTGGGTCAAATATAGATCACTAAAATTGTCTCAAATATAAATCGTTAAAATTGTCTTACATAAAAATGGATCGACATTGATTAATTAAATTAATTTGGGTTTTATCCATTTTTTACCCAACCAATTCTGCTCGGACTTAGGCTACATTTGGTTCAATCTTGGGAATGTAAAGCCGTTTTCCCAAGTATCTTTGAATAAAGGTGTATTTGTCAAAACCAAATGGTGTTCGGTTATAATGGATGTTTTGTGTAAAGACACTTTGACGTAGAAAAGAATAAAAAAAAAAGGAAGAAAGAGAAAAGAACTGCTGCTCTTGAGCATACTGCAAAAGTAACCAGCCAACGAACCAATCAAGTCAAAATCACACAGAAAACGAATCGGGAAAGGACGAGGCGAGTAGGGAGAGAGAGAGAGAGAGACATCGCTGTTGGCGCAGTGCTGGCGCTCGGCGTGGAGCTGCACAACGATCCACTCGCGGCGCTTGGTAGTGTAGAAGAGGGTATGCTGGGGCTTCTGGTTGAGGTAGGAGTGGCTTCAAGCCATGCCCGTGTTGGCCTTGTAGTCCACTTCTCCTCCCACTACTTTGTCGGAGAACCACTTGATTAGCCTCAACCTTTTTTCTTCTTCTTCCATCTTATCGACCCTAAGTCGTGACACACAACCTAAGGTGAACTAAATCGGACTTTAGTGTCGCATGAGCTAGGCAACGGGGAGCCGAGGCCATGCAGCTCCGGTCGACGTGATGCTATGACCCTAGCCAACTTCATGTCAGTGTCCTTTCAACTCCTTCACCTCCACGAACTCTAGATCTGCAGAGAATATGAATAGTCATGAGGGCAAAACCGGAATATGAAATTATTAGTGAGGCTAATTTGGTAAAAGAATTCATTTATTTTAGAACTTGCTTTTTGAAAATGCTAAAAGCCCCCACAGGGTGCGTTTGGGAACCACTTTTGGGGAAAGTCTTTAGGAAAATGCAAATACCTTTGAGTTAAATGTGTTTTCCAAAATGCAAGTGTGTTTGGTCTATTGTACTTTGAAAGCTCTTTGTGAAGTATTTTGAGCAAAATGGCGTTTGGGTAATTACATTTACAAAGTAGCTTTGTGGTAAAAAAAAAAATTGTTAAAAGAAAAATAAAAAAATTTGACCAGCAAGGGCAGCAGCCGCCGGCGACCTCCGGCGACCTCCGGCGACTTCCGGCGACCTCAGATCTGGGGCAGCGAGAGGGCAGTGAGGTCGCGTGACGCCGTCGCGACCTCTGGCGACCTCCGGCAACCCCGAATCTGGGGCGGCGAGGTCGCGCGACGCCGCCTCGACCTCCGGCGACCCCAGATCTGGGGCGGCGACGTCGCGCGACGCCGCCTCGACCTCCGACGACCAGATCCGCGGCGTCGAGGTCGCGCGACCCAGATCGGGGGCGGCGGCGTCGCGCGAAGAAGAAGCTCGCAGAAGAAGACCGCCTGCAGCCCCCGCGACCCAGGCGTCAGTCATGCCACCTCCGGCATCGATCACGCCACCTCCGGCGTCGGTCGTGCCACCCCCGACGGTTGCCAGCGTCCCTCTAGCAGTCGCCGGCCCCCACACCGTCAGCCAACCGAACCCCCCGGAGAAGATGAACAGTGTCGCGTACAAGGGCAAGAACCGAAAAAACAAAAAATTCATGAGGACAATTTCGGAAAAAAAAAATCTAAACAGTGCCCGTGGGCATGCCGAAAAAGCCGAAAGCCCAAGGCAAGTCTTCACCTGCCTTGGGCTTTCGGCTTCACAAAGCTTGGCATTTGCGAAATGGGGGGCAAAATTTTTTGCCAAACGGGCTGGCATTTGCCCAAGTATCTTTAGCCCTCTAAAGGGCTTTGGGAAGTTGTTCCCAAACGGAGCCTATCCTTTGGCTTTTAGCAGGAGTTTTTAACATTGTCAATGTTGGAATTTTCTCAAAGTGGCACAAATATTTTTTTTGCCAAGTACCTTAATTTTTTTCTAAGAGATTTTAGAGGCCCAAAATCCTTTAGGAATATTGAACCAAATACAGCCTCACTCTTTTTGATATCTATATTCAGAACTGCTGAAAAATCTCTACAAAAAGGTTTTGCAACCTCGAGCTCGGGCGACATTTGGACTTTGATTATTAGCTTTGACACGCTCACCAAACATTAGAAAGTGATCTGGACCACTTCCTTTCATAGGATATCTTTTCTTGAATATACGCTTGAGATAAAGCAATAGAAAATGATGCATGCCAAATCGACATTGTCTGGTTAATTTTAGCTGTAGGAAGACATAAAGTGGAGTTTGAATATCTCTATTTTCTTGGTATTGAATTATTGTGAGGGAAGCAATCAGAAACCTGCCAGCGCTTGCAGCGAAAATGAGAAAGAAGTAAGGAAGTGTTTGACACAAAAAAAGAATCGACCAACTCTTGATTGGTATCGTGATAACTAAAAGGAGGAGTCATCAATAGAAAAAACAGGGAGACCTCAGAGGCTCAATGGTAGTGAAGGAAATCGATAACTCATTTATAAAGTCATCACAACAGCGGTGCAAAAATGATCGACGAGAGCATTCACCAGTCAGCAACTTAAAGGAAATTGATTGACAAAATCATCCACCGTAGACAATCTCAAATTTTAGCTAAGTGTTGAGACAAGTGTCATTAGTGAACAAACTAGAGGTTTGCTAATAGACCAGTCGAAAATGAAGAAAATTTATTGACTCAAACACATGATTGCGAGATGATTAGGCATACAATCTAGGGATTTTCATGTTCTTGTGTATAATCATGTCTAGAATCTCAGAGAATGTAATTGTAGATATACCAGAAAATTTGTATATTTTTAAGAGATATGTGCACTAAAAGTCCTATAACTAATAAAACTTTCAAAAAGTGCAAACACGCACTAAAACGTATCAAGTTGGTTCAATTAAGTCATTCTATTAACTCCATCTAATTTAGCCAACAAAAAATATTGATTTTTCTTTTTCTTATTATTTTCACTCTCCTATATGTCGCTAACATGACTAAAAGGATATAGGTTAAACAACGCCGTTTTGGTTCAAATCTGATTTTTAATCTAAATATTAATTAAAATTAATAAATAGAGAAATCGGGCCGCGGGGGGAGGGGGGGAGGTGGAAGGGAAGGAGCACCTAGGGCCTGCAAGCCCTTGTTATTGCTACCCCACCATTGCCGAAAGGGGCCAGGAATAGTGGGGTGAGGTTCGACTACAGTTAACATGCATAGCTAGTGGCCGATTGCAAGTGAGGGCCTACAATGGTGGGGCGGCAACAACTACCTAACACTTTGGCCGACCGTAGGCAGTGGTTTGCAATGGTAGGCCCTCACTTTATTGTTGTTGTCCCTTTTTTTTAAAAAAATTAGTTTGGGGGGGAGGGGGGTGGTGGGAAGAAGGAGCACCTAAGGCCTGCAAGCCCTTGTTATTGCTACCCCACCATCGCCGAAAGGGGCCAGGAACGGTGGGGTGAGGTTCAACTTGTTGGATATTTCAGCAGTTTTGAAATATTTACAATAATAGCTTCGATAAAAGTTATGATCGCATTGAAAACCATCATTATTTTTAACGATCACATAACGGCTTCTTAACGGTCATATAACGGCATTTTAATCGTTTTGTAACGTTTAATTTATTTCTCAAATAAATCCTCCATTATTTTACAACGGCTCTTTTAACGGCTCTATTTTGTCTGAATATAAGATCTCATAAGATACAATATGTTCACACATATTTCCTTTTTTTTTTGCTGGGTTATACACAAAAATTGTTCTGTTTCCTTCTAATATTCAGTGCGGAGTATAGAAGAATGTCTGTTGTATCTTGGGAGGATAGCCGCCAAAGCCTTTCGCACCAAGTTTCGTACTCCGAGGGGCGGAATTATCCTTAAGGATAGTGTTTGCACACCTCAGACATTTCATTTTATTTTCTAATATTTTGTAATGTATTTCCAATAATTATTATTATTTTATGTATTCTAATACTTTTTCCAACAATCTTAAGGATAATTGCCTTATAGCTTTCAAAATTGGAATTGCTGGTGCTTCCACCAACCTTGGAATTGAACAAGGATTTGGAGATAGTGAATGACAAGTATCACATATCCTTGGGTGGTTTGTCATGGGACAATATCAAGCATTAACACAAAATAGCTTTCGGTCATTTTGGTAAGATTATTGAGTTTCAAGTGAGTCATTTTTTGGGAACTCTAAATTAATGCTTGAATGGTGTAATTGCCATTTTGGCGCGTTGTTTCCACATTTTGAGGAATCATCATCACACAGGTCGAGATACTTTCATTGTAGTATTTGAAATTTGGCGTCACGAGCTTGTGTGTTCTCTTTAGATTTGATTTGATTTGATCTTGTTAGACATATTCCATGAATGTGTGCTCTTATATATTTACGGAAGATGCTTACAGATTTTCAAAATTACCTATGTAGAAAATCTTTTAAAATGGCATAGTGATTCTATGTGGCTACTAAAAAGAAATAGAAAAGGAAAACCATAAAAAAATGGAAAGAAATCGGGCTAATATTTCTTTTATATATATTTATTTTTATTTTGGGGCTTCAATACCTATACTTGTTTTTCCAATAGAAAGTCGGACATGTGTAGGTGCTTTCTCTCTCAAATTTGTGATTTCAATAATCATCCTTTTAAAATTGGAAATTGTGGCGCTTCTCTATTACTCGAAATAGTTTCCATTTGTCCCTAATTCTTCCTATTCTCCTGCTAAAATTTGTTTAATGTACATTCATGAAGCAAGTTTATAACTGTTTTTATATGCTATTTAATTTGTCTTTGGCTCCACATATACAGAATCTTATCAAGCTTGCCCATGTTGGACCAGGTTATATATAATTGTTTTCGGCGAAACAATGGATGATGTAATGTAGGATTTCTATGTTTTACCACTAAAATTACGCTCTTTTTACCTTATATTATTGTGCTTATAGATTTGAAAATATGTGTCATTTGACTTCGGAACAAAATTCTTCAGTATTCCTCACAGTGTTGTCCCATCATTCTTGGGAATATGCTAGAGTGCATACAATCATTAGTCGGTCGGTGATGTCCATGCCAATATGCTCAAGTAAGTGTAGACACGAGTTTGTGTTGGTATTTGGTAGCATATCTTTATTCATGCTTGCTTGGGAGTGCAGCGTGGGCCTTTTTCTATGTATATGCTCATACATGTGTTGGTATTTGCTGCATGATAATGTGTATGTTTGATAAATACATGAAGAAATGCTAATTCTCTCTCGTCCACGCATAACTTTTGATAGAATTATTAAATAGTATTTTATTGCATAATTAAATTGATTACATGTTTTGTATTGAGTATGCATTGTTGAGACATTTTTGGTGATTCATATATAACCTCAGAGAAAGTCTTACAATTATTTTTTGAAATTATTAATTCATTTTGGATTTCTGCCAATCTCTGAGTTTTGATTAATAATTTTGAAGCAACATGTACTATTGACAGCAGTAATGATATAAAAAAAAAAAATTCTTTGTAAGAATATTTACTTTGCCAATTTATGTTGAATGTCCATTCATGCATGATAATCATTAGAGACTTGATTGGCTATTGCATTGGGAAAGAGAATCTCTTTTAGAGATTGTTGTGGAGATGAAATTTATTTTTATTTCTTTACATCCATAGCCATCATAGATCTATATTGAATAAGATTGATGTCTTTTGTGAAATATTTTGTTAAAGGGCGACTATTGTCAAGTTTATTATAGTAGATTTTCCACTATATTATAAGGATACGGTGATGTTAAATGGATCTTAGATTCATATGAGATAAAATCCACTAACAAATATGTGTTCACCTAGTGGAAGTGCTTGACATAAAAGCAATCGAATGAAATCGTGGGGGAAATGGCAATCCTACGAAACCAAAAGTCGACTTGGTTGAAGTAGATGATTTGATGAAGTAATTGATGGAGTCATTCCCATGCCAATATTGTGGCTAATCAAAATTATGGGTGGTAGACTCGAGTGCTACCGAGCATATATGTGTAAACAAAATGCCTTATCCTCCTAAGCTCTAATGGATGAAGGAGAAGAAAATATTTACTATTCTTTGGTAAATTGTGAACTATTTAAGTTCTTGAGACAAAGAGAAACTTTTTGTCAAACTTATGAGGTTAAGTAATTGAGAAACTCTTAGCAGATATTCCATTGGGAATAAATTGACACCTTAATGTGTCTAAGTATCGTGATTGCAAAGTGGTAATAACCATTGCAATGAAAAAATTTCAATGGTAAAAATGGACACATATGTTTGAATGATGACATGATAAAGCAATTGCTTAATGATGAAATTATGTCCATTGATTATATGAAGTCGGAAATGGATTTTGGCCAATCCTTTGACTATACATCGAGGGGAATGGACAAGCCAATTGAAGAAAATCAACAATGATGGTAACCCAACCTATGTGATTGGCGATCCCATGAATTAGGTTCATATGGGTAATAACAAGTCATTTGTTGATCTAGTGCACTACTAAAAATTATTGTCCATCCTAAGGTGAAAATAGTGCAAAATTGCAAAGAAAAATAGGTTGAGCTAAGCTCTTAATGAAATTCCATAGCCATTATTGGTGGTGTATTAAACTGCATAATACACTTGATGGAATCACCTATATAAGCGTGGAGTGGGGCCGCTCCTATGAGAATTTTTGGCGAAAATCTCTAAAGCACTTATGAATAAACCAAGCACGCGCATGGCCTATTAGCGCAAAACCGCGTTGAACAACAAAGTTTGTGGGAATGTAATGTGATTGATGAAAATTATAATTGACAAAAGAAATTTTTGGTTCATAGAAGTTTCAAACTTCACCAATGATTTCGTGAATTATATTTCATTCTTTCTAGGGTTGGTTCATAGCCTAACAGGCACCAATTCCGATGCATTACTCTCCAATAACCTAGCATTATTCTATTTTCTTGTCAAAACTTTCTGAAATATGTGGGGGATTGTTGGATATTTCAGCATTTTTGAAATATTTACAATAATAGCTTCGATAAAAGTTATGATTGCATTGAAAACCATCATTATTTTTAACAATCACATAACGGCTTCTTAACGGTCATATAACGGCATTTTAATCATTTTGTAACGTTTAATTTATTTCTCAAATAAATCCTCCATTATTTTACAACAACTCTTTTAATAGCTCTATTTTGTCTGAATATAAGATCTCATAAGATACAATATGTTCACACATATTTCCTTTTTTTTTTGCTGGGTTATACACAAAAGTTGTTCTGTTTCCTTCTAATATTCAATGCGGAGTATAGAAGAAGGTTTGTTGTATCTTGGGAGGATAGCCGCCGAAACCTTTCGCACCGAGTTTCGTACTCCGAGGGGCGGAATTATCCTTAAGGATAGTGTTTGCACGCCTCAGACTTTTCATTTTATTATCTAATCTTTTGTAATGTATTTCCAATAATTATTATTATTTTATGTATTTTAATACTTTTTCCAACACGACTACAATTAACACACGCCAGCTTGTGGCCGATTGCAAGCGAGGGCCTACAATGGTGGGGCAGAAACAACTACCTAACACCGCTACCCCACTATCGCCGAAAGGGGCCAAGAATGGTGGGGTGAGGTTCGACTATGGTTAACATGCGCCAGCTAGTGGCCGATTGCAAGCAAGGGCCTACAATGGTGAGGCTCGAGCCTCACCGGCTTGAAGAAAAAGAAAGAAAAAGAAAAAAATTAAAAAATTATTTTAAAAAAAAATAAAGGTGAAAATCTTTTAGATTTTATCGGTTTTGTTTGGTTAACCAAACCGGTTAAAAAAGTTTCAGTTTTTAATATTATCCGAATCGGATGAGAACTGAATCGAAAAAAACCAAATGTTTCGGTTCAATTCGGTTTAAAAGTTCGGCTCTTGACACCTCTAGTTTCTCCAATCCCTTGGGATCCACAATTGTACGTTTAAGATAAGTGATCCAACTCCCATCACTAGTCTCGTAAGATAATAATCATGTGTCCTCTGGCCACGAAAAATGGTGGAAAAATAAAAATCTGTGAACCACCAGTTTGCTTGGAAGCCTGTGATTACGATAGTGTGTATGACAACGTTGTCCACGAAAAATCGTTTCTCCCAAAGGAGTTTAAGTGACCACATCCACAGAAAGTTTACTTCATAATTGTGAGAGCTACGTAAGGAAGGAGAGCGATGTGTTGATTATATATCACCGTCATACTCGGAGAGCAGTACAACGGTGTGTCAAGGTGTGATTGGAAAGTTAAACTCTAGTTATTTTACGCTTGAAGGTGCGGTTGTGCATTTCCCCAGTTGAAACTCCCAGGCAATAGTCTTTCTGCTAAATTAGATCAAATTTTAAGCACCAGGAGAAATAAAAGGAGATTTTTTTAGTTGCTTCATTCGCGAACCAAATTAGAAATGTCTTATCTATCATGTTTAATTGGTTTTTCTAATAGATTAGTTCTTTTTCAAAATGCTATTATTTTTAATATTTAGATCTTTTTTTGGTCGGTAATTAATATTCAGATTAAAAAATAAAATTGGACTAATACGACATCATTTTCACTTTATCTTTTATATTTAGCCGTGTTAGCACCATGTAAGAGAGAGAAAATAATAATAAAAAGTCACATAATATTTTCCATTAATCAAATTAGACTGGATTAATAGAAGGACTTGATTAAACAAATTTAATGAGCTTTAGGACTTGATTGCATTTTAGAATTCAATTGCACTTTTGGGACAAGTTTTAGAACTCTTAGGGCATATATCCTAAGATTCAAAATCCAAACACTGCTTGTATATAACTGCTGCAGTGGGATATGAGAGCTCGTGTTGTAATCTTTGTGAGCTGCACATAATCAATCAATCTAATCATCTGTCATTGCATATAGGGGTGATCGGGTCCAGGGTGGGTAGGGTCTAGACCTAGACCCTGTACCCGACCCTGTTATAACCGATTCCTCTTTTTTGGACCCTATATCCGACCCTGTTTGTATTGGACCCTGTGCCCAACCCACCATGTTTTTCCGATCCGGTTTCAGGGTCAACCCTGTTTCCATTAGAACCTGTTTTGCAATCTCTCGATATCCTATATGATTTCAAATTTTATATTAATAAGCGAGAAAATAACGTAATTCTTCTAATTTATATTGAAACATTAAGCACTAGTAATAAATTAATACATGAACTTTTTGACTAAACAAAAAATTAAGGATCCATAGGGCTAATTATAATAAATAAAATCATAAGGCAAAGAATTAGTAACAAACGTGGGTCTAATATTAGTCTTATTCCTACAACTACTATATGAAACTACTCATTTATGCAAGCATAACTCTTTATACAAAAGAGAAATTAGGCGAGTCAATTCATGTGATACACAAGAGTCGATCCATCAGACGGTGCGAGAGGGAGCGGGTGTGGGAGGGAAGCAAGTGAGGAAGATGAATGACAAAGGAGGAGTGCCGTGCGTGTTTGAGAGAATCAAGAGGAAAAATATCGTGTGATTACGAGAGTAAGAATAGAAATCGAGAGAAAAAAAAAAGTTTTAGATCTCTACTTACAAAACCGGTTTGAGAATCGATTCCAAAACCGGTTCAGAAACAGGTTTCCGGGTGGGTAATCACTTGGACCCTGTTCCCGAACCGGTTTAAACAGGTTCCAATTTTTGGGAACCTGTTCCCGGACCGGTTTCAATGGGAACCGGTTCCCGACCCTGTTTTCTGGGTGGGCCGGTCCGGGAACCGGGTATACCCGGTTTGGTTGCACACCCCTAATTGCATATATATTCGTCTTTAACTTTCCTGCAAATTTACCTTTGCAGTACCTTTAACTTTCTGGTACCCCTTTTTTCTTTCAACTTCTGAAGTTCAGTACTAACAATTTAAATACATTTACTTCCATTTACATTCCTTTCCAAAATGAACAAATGACCCCTTTTTAATCTTTGTCGATTCAATTTGATTCATCCTTATCTTTTGAGATTTCTAACTTTTTGGTGAAACATCTTTGGGCACACCCAATGGGACCTTTTGTCAATATGAGAAAATGCAATGGAAAGAACCAGAAATTAATAAGCGACAATGCTACTGATGAAAACCAACTACCATATGCCGGTTAGAGATGGCTGCGCATTCTGAATCTTCAGCCACTGGAAGATCAGCAAAAGATAACCGTCTCGAAGATGCCAATCTTCCAAAGCATTTCATTGAAGAGCAATGGAGAGAAGATGCCCTAAATCCTAATATGATGTCAACTATATGAAGATTGCTCGAAGAACAAGACAATGGCATAGCTAACTACAATGCAAGGCGCATGTCGGACACGATCAAGCCTATGGTCATCAATGCTGTCAATGAGGTCATACTAAGATCGTGATCATCTAGTCAACCACCATCATTCCAAGGAAATCCTCTGGTGCTAGAATATGTTGCTAGACCATGCGGTCAACTAATAATGCTAATAAACTAGGCTAGATGTTTCAAACCCTAATAAAATTTTGCGAAGGCTCTAGGTTCCACCAGTTAATGCAGAATAACGACAATAATCAAAACACTGTTGGCCAAAATAATGGTAATAATCAAAACAATGCAGGTCGGAGTAATCAAATGGATCCCGCGATTAGACAAATCAAATTGGTCGACACATTAGACGAGTGCCAAATATTGGAAATGTAAAACCGATTGGGACAAGTATGCCACCGAATGTGGCAGTGCAAGCCTATAATACCGATTATAATTAACATAAATAATTCGACAACATCAACATCGCCTAGGGGGCAACAAGATGAGCAGCCAAACCACAAATTGACCTCTAAGCAGTTGGTAAAAATGCTTTTTACAGCAATTTAGGCTAGATAGAAGAGTTGTTCAACCTTTCTACAAGAAACCTTATGCTGAGTGGGTCAATAATCAGTCTTTTCCTAAATGCTTCAAGATTGCTGACTTTGCCTATTTTTCTAGTGAAGAATGATCATTGACAGTTGAACGTGTCAATCGATTTGTATTTGAATACAGTGTAGCAATATATGATGTTTAAGACTTAGGCTTTCACTTGGTATGCTAAACAGCCACCAAATTTTGTTTGTAATTGATAGAGATGGAAAGACAATTCTATTATTAATTCTGTAGAATGTAACATGGAGTATCAATGACTGATTAGGCCAATAAGTATCAATATTATAGTGAGTCGAATGATCAATTTGTTTCTTGATTTGAAAAGGTTGGAAATAGATGCCTCACTTCTCTTTCAAAAAAAAGAATTTACAAATTTGTCTTTCCATGGACTAAAATTTTAGTCTTAGAGAAGATCCTAAGGTTCGAATTTTGCCTATTTATTTCAATTGGCCACACGAGTATCTAAATATAATCAACTGCTTAAAGAAAACGATAAAAGAACACATAAAGATTTTAAACAAAACATGGATTTTGTAGAAAATTATGAGTCAAAAGAAGAATTGACTAAGATGATATTAGGAAGCATACAACAGAATCTTGATACCTTTGCTAGAAGAAATCGTCAAGAGGAAACTCAAGTTCAAGCCTATCATTATATCCAATTGGATTATCATCACTAAAAAACTTAAGTCAATGAGGGCCAATTAGGGTATATTAACTGTTCAGAAAACAAAAAAAAAATCCATGATAGCTTACAAACTTTATCGATGCAAACATTGTTTACATTTCAGGTCATACTCGTTCTAAAAGAAACTTGTATGAAAGAAAAAGATTCGTGAAGACTGGATAAACCTAATAAGTGTGAATAAGTCCAGAAGAATGTGAAAAGACTTGGAGGTGCCATGGTGAATTGGACCACAGGATCTACATCTCTAAGGTACTCAAGTTGCCTATCAAGATGCAGCTGATATAAGCAAGAAATTTGATATCACTAGGAAACTAGCTATAACTTAAAACTGCTAATATTTGTATAGAGACTATATTACCTATGACAACAACTTTATCATGTGCTCAGAAGAAAATATCCTACGATGATTTGTTTCATCGAATTATTTGACAGCTAGCGATATGGTGTGGATTCCATTTTTAGAACAAATCGATTGATTATCAATCTCAAGATATATCTAAGTGGAAGATGCTAATTACGTGTGATATCTTGATTGATTGATAAAAATTTTGAAGATTGATTACTTTTCATAGTTCGAGCTACTGTATTTTTGGAAACTACAAGATTTGATTATATAGGTGAGCAAATCTCCCCAATCTCACATTGATTAACTTCATCGGTAAAATTGCTGCTCAACAATTGTCCAATGGATAGCTTGGAAATTAATAATCTTAAGCTACGTTTGGCAACCAAGATAAATTTTAGGATATTATTAAATTCTATCATATCTTACATTTGGTGCCTGCTCAAATAAAGATAAAATCGAATATAAAAAGAATATAGCCCGGATAAAATTATCCTATGGAGGAGTTGAGATAAAGGTAAATCGGATTTCTAATATCCATAATAGGAAAGTTACTTTTCTCAAAAATCAAATTTCTTAAATTAATAAAAATAAGAATATATTTTAATATAAATAATATTCGAATTCTAGTATAAGAAATTCAAAATATAAAAAAGTAACAACAATTTAGTTTTTTTAATTTATGCCTTATTTTTGTTTATATATACAAATTTGATTATATCTTATAATATTAATTTAATATATAATGTTTTAGGTATATTAGTATAATTTATTATATAATAAATTTTAATTAGAGAATGATAGAAGGAAAAAAGAAATTAAAAATAAAATATTAGAAAAGTATAAAAAAAATAAAAAAGCAAATGAAAATAGAGTAGGCAAAAAATATCGCAAGAGATTTTCACCATCTTCATTTGTTCAACTTTAGGTTCATATAAGTGATTAGCTGTTTATACCAAACAATATGCATAACATGAAGTGAATATATTCGAATTCATTACCACAATTTACCAAACATTGAATAAAATATAGTAAAATTCCTTCATTTTATATTCTATCATATATAGTCTTATCCTGATTAAAATTCCAAACGAGCCTTAAATATTATCCAATGAGAAGATTGGATACCAAAAAGTACATAAGGAGATCAACGGATGTCGAATAAGCAATGAGATCAAAAGTGACGAACAATCCATTAACAGAGGAAGTTTTACGTCATCATATTGTGTTTTGAGTGAACTAAAAGTGTAATATCCTAGGAAGTGTATCAGTGTTATAGTTTGTTGTTAAGTGTGAGATATTGAGATCTATCCACTTCAGTATAAGTAGCATTAGGTTCGAGATGAAGTGCTTGACTATAAGTGGCACACACTACTATAACTACTCAAAGATTTCTAGTGAAATCTAACTAGTAGGTTGTTTGTCTGAGAGAGTGGATGCAGGTTTACATCAAGCTGAACCACTATAAAGCACTGGGTGCATCATTCTCTATCTCTCTACTTATGTCTATTATTTTCTAATAGAAGCACACCATCAAATAGCTAAGGAAATCCACACCATATCTATTTCTTGATTGATTATCATTCTATATCCCAAACATTACTGTAAATGAATTTGAAAAAGTTGCCAGCTAGACAATGTAGAAGCACCAAATGGAAGTCTATGACTTTTATTACACTCACATGACGTGCACAAAAATCTAGAATATGGCTTGGAAAAAGAAGGAATTGGCTTCGATTTTAAAAGGAACTCTAAGATTTGATGAAAGGGATGACTAAGATGTCGATGAAGATGCACAAACGCCAATCATAGCAAAGGGTAGTGCATGAGTTGTGTCACGCCTCGATCCTCAAGCGCATGCCCATCCCTCTCTGGTCGATAAAATTTTGCGACTTCCTAGAACTAGTCGCTAACCCTTTTTATTTTATTGCTCATGCGGAAGTGGATTATAAATCCCCTAACATTAACCATCTCGGGATAGAAAAGCATGACAATAATTTCACAAACAAACATGCCTTTATAAATATATGATGAGTCATGTACGAGAGTCTATGGTCAAAAGACTACAAAAGACTATTCTCCAAAAAAGCGGTCATATCCGACCTATACTTCAGATCACCTCCTCTCTGCTCCAAGTCCTCCACTCGCTGACCCTGAAAATTAAGCCCACGACGAGGTGAGATACAAATTTCAGCGAGTTCACGCTTTAAACCCCGATTAGGAGGGAAATACACTAAGAAATGTCCTAAGCACACAATCACACAATCAATGAGACTTACCTCATCTCAGTTCCACCCTACAGGTCAGTACAGTTCATATCACAAACCAGAGCAGCATTCAAGCTCAATTAATTGGAACGCAACACTCAATTCTCAAATTAGTACAGTGGTCCTGATTATAGGATCGAATTGTTATGACACGTCTCATACCATGCCACACAATTTTGTCCCATAATCCAACACAATCAACTCAATTCATCATGCGTTCCTAGTTTTGATCTCGGCATATAGCATAACCTACTCTCTGTTCGGCGGTCTTCTGGCATTGCCAGGCATCGTCTCACCCCATTGAGCACGGCACGTCTCTTTCAGACGACTTTCCCAAAGGGGCATAAAGTCCAGAATCTACTGCAACCGGCTTCCCGTTGTCTAGGGGCATCCCATATAGGGGTCACGTCCAACTCAACGGCCCGGGACGATTTCTCTTAACCAACACACGACCACTCAATCTCGGCCCAAGACACCGTGCTTTGCACTCATATGCCTCTATTAAAATAGTGATCCTGGCATGTTTTCTTTGTATTAGAAATACCTAGTAAAATAGTCATGTGTGGATACACGATCAATTCGATCCAGAAAAATGTAATATCATTCCTTTTTTAAAATCACATTGTTTTATATAGTACTTAAAACTATTTTCGGTGTCAAAATCCGACATCCAAGATTTTCTAAATAAATATTGGAATTTCACAATTTTTGGAATTAAATACCAAAAATCCAATCAACACTCAATTTGCAGAAATTAACACTCAATTGCAGAAATTAACCACACCATTGCAATCAGCACAAAATTCTGGTCACCGACTATCCCGACCTAATTTCCGGAAAAATAATTAATAATTAATAGATTTCTAAAATTAATTAAATAATTCGATTTAAATTCTAAAAATACCAACCTAGGCCAAAAATCACTAAATTGAATACAGATACGGGCCAGGAAAATTCCCAAACCCTTCTAGATAAATAGCACAATTTATCTAAGCCTCACTTAATTTAATCTAACCACCTAACATGCATAATTGCATAATTAAATCACTAATTTAATCTAACTAACCACCTAATTCCTAATTAAATAAATCTAAACACCCCTTAGACGTCATTAGCCTACTAAGAAGAGTTTAGTGCATAAACTCACTGGTGTAAAACGAAGACTGGTTCACCGCGACAGCGGCCGAAACTTAAATTTTCAACAGCATCGCCGAACACTCGGGCTGGGCTTAAAATTGGCCCAACAAATCTCAACCCAAGTTGAGGTTTATTCTTGAGTTGGGCTGGGCTTGCTTTGCGGGCTGATGGACTCAACTTCAGGTTGAACCGCGGGCTTCAAAAAGCTGGACCAAAACTCAAATGGGCTGAAGATGACAATCACGTGGGCTGTTAGACTTGCGTTGAAGCTGGGCCACGAAGAATTTCGAAGGGCTGAACTTTGCGAGCTGGGCCGCATAACAAGAGAAATTGTTGGGCCGAAGATGTTGGAGATGAGGCGCGGACGAAGGCGAGCAGCTTCGGTCAACGCTGGGGCTTCGTTTGCAGTAGAATTGACCCAGCAAAATTGAAGACACGAGGAAAGGTTCTGTTGCAGGCGGTGGAGTGATTCGGACGTGGCAGCAAGAGGGTTGGCGACATCTTCGTGGCTGCAAAGATGGAGACTTCTTTCGGTGGGATGCGTGGATGCGGGGTCAACGATGGAGAAGCAGATGGCAGAAGATGTTGCTGGAGTTGACCGTGAGCGGGCGTCGAAGGAATTGAGGGGAACAATTGATGGTGTGGGGGGTTTTGGCAGAAGTGAAGTCAGCTTCGTGGGTTCTGCCGAGGTGGGGTTTGGGGTCAATTAAATATTGTTGGTTGGCTGTGGCAAGCAAGGTGATGGACGTGTGGCATGAAGGGTTCGGTGGAGAGGAAAAATGAAAGAAGTTGGCTGGCTGAGAAGGAAATGAGAGTAACGCAAAAACAGAAGCAAAGCGGCTGGTTCGTCAAGAGAAGAAGGAGAGAGAAAACGTGGGATAAGGCTTCGGTGGTCGGCTGATTGAGGGGGAAGACACGCACGCGAAGATGGAGAGGAAACAGCTAGCACAAGGAGGAGATTGGAGAGAGACCAAAAGTCCACAAGTTTAGCCAAAGACTAATAAATGCTTGGTTCCCCTTTGGTGGTGTTCTAGTCTATCTCAAACTTCCTTAATATTTTCTTAAAACCAATTTCCCATTGAAACAATTTTTTGGTGCCAAAATTTGCTGTCCAAGCTTAAATCCGAATTTCACACTTTGGCACTCATCTTTGGCTTCACTTTCATCCTCAAATTCTCCAATTCGAAGTCCAATTTCATTGAAGAGAAAGTCCACAAAATTTCTATAAGTTCCCAACGTCAAATAGCTCGGCTTAGAAGTCAAAATTCCATTCAATTTGGCCGATCCAAATTTCCGCTAATTTTCGCAACGTCTGAATCGATTTTCCGTAAAAATCTCGAAATCTCCAAAAAAAATTAAGAAAAGTCAGTCAACGTTCCTAAAATGAATCGTGACATGACAGAACTTTCCATTTCTGAAATCGAGTTCAATTTCGCAGTTAATTTCAATCCGATGTGATTTTATTGCGTCCTAATCTACCGGGTAACTTTTAGGAATTTTTTGTGCAATTGACCCGTGATCAATTTATCTCATGTCACATAGTGCATCTTCAATACATTGGTGACTCTCGGTTGTCGTGAAAATCTCGAGATTTCAAATACGGACACCGAGTACAGAAATGATAGAAAAATCGGTCTAGTGCCGTTCGACGAGAATTTTGCATTTAGGTGGAATCACCCATGCACTAATCACATATCTCAATCGAATCGATCTATCTCCGGTCTCTGATCGATTTTTGACGGTATTGTAATGACCATTGTAGATCGACACGGTCGAGCAGTCGATTCCTGGTCAAATTCTCAAATCCATTGCATTAAAATCCCTTAACGACTTCACCTAATAGGCTAGATAACTCTTGAGTGGCCAACTCAGAGAAAAAGGCTATAGACATGTCGATGAAAAACCCAACTCGTCTCATTGAAATCATACTAAAAAAAATCAGGATGTCACAAGTTGCATGTAGTGAGGATGGAAGTGCATAGACAACATTGTTATTGAGACTTTGAGTGAAAGTCGCCTCCATGCACAGATATGTCACCAAAAAAATAGTTGGGAAAAAAATTCCATGGATGTTTGGTTAGTCTTACAAAACTTAAAACAGATATCATGTTTTTACTGATATCAAGAACACACAAAATATCAAACAATTAATATGAAACATTGGGTGAGGAAAGTTTAATGCTCCTGTATATGTTATTTGCAAGCTCGAATCATCACCAATAACAATTGTGTCCATGCCTTCATGATCAAAATGTAGATAGAGATTTTCTTAGACTTGAAGTGACATGATGAGACGCTCCAAAGTCCATGAGCCATCCTTGCTTGGCTTGGTGAGACAACATGTGCAGTTCGCACTAGGAGGAGAGGAGTAATTGTTTGGCCTGATAGCATTGCTTGGTTGAGAGGCATCTCATTCTCATAATTGGCATTGGACTTGTTCTTTTTTAATGGGCCAATTATGATCATAATCGTTGCTTATTCACCAATGAGATTTTGAGTTTACTGGGAGGAGTTTGACCCTCGATTCGAAATAGGATAATGGCTAGTATTTCTGTGAGAAACTCTCTTGGCAAGATTTATGGTGACACAAGTTGATTGACACTAATTCTCTTTCCTTTGTAGATATTGCTCGAATCAAACAAGCTTATTATGGAATTCCTCAAAGGAAATGGGTAATTCACGTGCATTGATGACGATAGAAATTTCCTTAAATTTGAAGTTGGGCCCATTTAGAACATGTATGATCAAATTATCATCACTAATGGGAGAGTTGATGATGGCAAGTTTATGAACAATTTCCCTGAAGACTTTTAAACTACTGATCGGGTGTCGTGTTTTGTGAGGATTAGATGCTCCTTGAGATTGACGACACGTGAACATGTTTTGTTGGCAAAGAGATGTGAAAATTTGTTCCAAGCCTTGTGTGCTGACTTGGTAGAAGCAATGAAGAGGCATGATCAAGCCCGAAGTGGAAGTCATGATGCGTGAAGGAATAGTTTATCTTGGCATACCCAATGAGAATAAGATGGATTGGTAGTTGTTTTGCCATGGATAGTAATGGTGTTGGAATGACACAATATGATTCCATCTACTTATCCCACTGAATCGTAATCTAGGAGCAAAGAATTAATCTGAGCTAACCAGAAGGGATAGTTCACGAATGTTAGCTTGAGGGGTAGTTCCACAACTACATTAATCAACACCAGCAATGTTGCATTATTTGAAGAGGGGCCAGTGACTATCATAGGAGTGTCGGTATTTGAGGATTTGTTTGCCATTAAAAAAATTTGAAAGATATGCTTGTGAATAATAGGCTCTAATACCATGAAGAAATGGACAAGATGCCCTTTACTTTTATTTCTTAAATGGATCTAAAGTACAAGGTAGCTATTGATTTCTAAAGAGATATTAGCTAGAATAAATGTAATAGAATAACTTTCCTGAGCTAGGGCCTTTATACATGAAGATAACATCCTATATTAAGAAAAATTTAATGAGTTTGTCAACTTTAGAAACTCTCGTTGTACTTTGCCAAGAGTGTAAAAATTGCATGACTGGTCTTGATCTTACTGGAAGGCCACTGACCTGGCCACTAGCTGGTGGGTCTAAGGACTACACTACGCAGATTGCAAAATTTCAAGAACCCTCCATGTCATCATATCAAAGAAACAATCCATTAAGTGTGACATTTTGCTAATATAAGTAAGGATTTACTACAGAGAAAGTGGAAGGTCCGTTTGCGGCATGTTTGTCAAAAATGGGAATTCATGCATCAATTGGTTGGGCAGCTATGCATTTAGAAATCACTGGCAAGCTTCTTATAGATCTACTCTTACATCGGATTTAATTTTTCTTCTTAAATGAAGATCAAATCGGAGTTGTTTATCCTAGACAACGCACTGCTTAAGAGATGCGATAAAACGAACAAACTGAAATTATCGAGCATGATAACCCAATGATAAAGGAGTCATATTATTTCCGAAAGATCACAACTTTAAGTTAGGTTGTGAGCAGATCCCTAGTCAGCTTGTGCCATGGGCAATTGTTAATAATGTGGAGAAACTGCTTGCCTTTTAACTCGTGGATAGGACCACGATAATATTCTCGCACACCTATACTATCGGTTAGTGGGTTTGTTAATATTTTCCGGGTCACCATTTTTCCACTTTCTTTCATAATATTTTGACCATTTTATCTTTGCGAGCCACTTTTTTTGCATCCCGTGGTTACTTCTCCTTGGTCAAACGTGTTGTCTCTCCTTTTATTAGGTTTTTCTTCCCTAGAGAGTCCCAGTCCTCAATAATGGGGAGGTTGGGGGTTCAAATCCCCACATTCTCAGGGGGGATTGGGGTGGGGATGATTTCATTTCAGGAGTGGGTTTCGACTCTCACGCCCTGCAAGGAGGCAGAGCAAAAGTCTGAAAGTGAGTGTTAGAGTAGGATTAGCATAGCACCTACCAAAAAAAAAAAAAAAAACTCCTGACCCTCTCACCATCATTGACTCATTCTCTCTCTCTCTCTCCTCGATTTTGCCTTAGATTTTGCCTTATGGGTTATTAAAAAAAGCCTCCAGAAAGCTTCTCATGCGGTTAAATTTGAAAACATTGTTTTGCTTGAGTCTCTGTTATGTTCCCTCTTTTCTATGATCATTTTACCTTTTCCAAGGCATTGCAAATAGTCTCCCTTTGAAGGGGAGCGATTTTTCAACTCTTAAAACTTTTCCCGACTTCTTGCGTGCTCTGAGTCTCTGGATTCACTATGACAGTGAAAGATGGAGTAAAAAAACACGACCCTTTTTTCGCTTTCTCATCATCAAATTTCAAGAGAAGTACAAGAGTTCGTGCTAAGTAAGATCAAAGTTGACATCTCTTGCTTCCTCTGAAAAGAAAAAAAAATTAAATGCCATTACAATTAGTGCAAGCCAAATCAGAACATACAAAATGTTGTAATTATCATATATGCACTCGAATAGATAAGAATTGGAATGCGGTAATTGGGTTGCGCGGTGGATAATATGGTATTGCTGGAGCATGAAATAAATCAAGTGAGGTTTGGGGAAAAAGGAATAGGGATATTAATTCAATGGACGATCAATTTAAATATTTTCCCATTCGTAATGGGTTCAAAGAAATCATTTGAGCTCCATGAACAAAAGTATCTGGAAAACCCTAATTAACCATGAAGAGTATAGAAAAAGAATTATTCATTTCTTAATAACACCAACAAATATTAGGAGCTACCGAACAGAGAAAGTAATAATCGAGAATCATTTGAAAGATTCCCCATGGCAGGCGTGGCCTCTGAGGAAGGAGCTTTGAAAGGCTATGCTATGGGTTATGTTTCCCGTCCGGCTTAGATTTACTTCCATTGACAGCGATCTTGTTCACCGCCATCTTTTCGATATTGCTTCCTCCTTAGTCGGTCTTGGAAGAATTACCAAAAAAAATCCTAAATCTTTTGCAATTGTATTAATTTAATCATAATTTTTTTTTTGTCAATTGAGTCCTAAATCTTTTACAATTATATCAGTTCAGTTTTTCTGGCCAAAATTGGCTGGCCGGCAACAGCAACAAATTTTTCAATAATATTTTTTTTTTCAAAATATTTTTATTAATTTTTAATCTTTTTTACCTTTTTTGCTCTCTGTTTTTTTTTCCTCCGTCCTCCTTCTGCCTCCCCCCTCCTCTCCCCTTCCTTTGGCTCTGGCGACCGGCCAACCCTCGCTAGTCACTGGATTGAGGCGATCAGGCGAGCTCGCCTCACCAACCCAGCAATAGCGAGGGGCGAGGACTCCCTTGCCATCGCTTGGCGAAGGGGAGCTCCCCCAGCCACTGGTGAGGCGAGCCCCCATCGAATCTAGCGAGGGCTTGCCTTAGTAGCCCAAGCGACAACAAGGGCCCCCTCGCTAGCCCAAGCGATGACAAGGTGAGTCCTTGCCAAATCCAACGAGGGGGGCCTCGCCGTCACTTGGTTTGGCAAGGCAAGCCCTTGCTAGATTCGACAAGGGCTCGCCCCACTGGTGGCTGGGCGAGCTACCCTTCGCCCGACAACAAGAGAGTCCTTGCCCCTTGCCCAGCAACGGCAAGGCGAGCCCTCGCTAGATCCGGTGGGGGCTCGCCCAACGACAACAGGGCAAGCTCGCCCAACCATCTCAGTTCGACAATCAGCAAGGGCTGGCCAGTCATTGGAGCCAAAGCAAGAAGGAGGGAGGAGGAAGGAGGAGGGAGGGGAAAAAAGAGAGAAAGAAAGAAAGGTAAAGAAGTTTTAAAAAATTAATAAAATAATTCGAAAAAATAAAATATTATAAAAAATTTGTTGCCAGCGCAGTCACATTAACGCTGGCCGGCCAATTTTAGTCAGAATGACTGAACTAACACAATTGTAAAAGATTTAGGACTCAATTAGTTAAAAAAATAAGTTTATAACTGGAATGACACAATTATAAAATATTTATGACTTTTTAAATAATTTTCCCGTCTTCAATTTAGACTTTGTCTTCAAACTTCGAAATCTGAAAGGACCTCAATGTGAAATCGTTTTCTTTTGGATCCCCCATGATCACTTTCCCGAAAAAGCGAGTATTCTCAATCATTACTTCGGCAGTTTATCAGATCAACCCATGACTGGTGTTTTTTTTCTCATTTTGCATCCATCCATCGAGAATAACAATGCTTACCGTTACTCGCTGGGCAGGCGGCAGCGACTTTCGAAGAGATGGTAGTGTGGGAGGAAAGGAGTAGGAGAAGAAGGAAGACGAGAGACGCCCTTCGAAGCATCATTCTTTCTCCAGTTAATGTGTGGTCATCCGATGTAAAGAGTCTATAATGATGCGTGTACAAATATAGAGAGAATGAGAGTGCTGTATATAACAATGTCTAACTCATGGAGTTGAAGAGACATCGTGCATTGTAAATATAGAAGTCTCGTTTCATTTGGTGGTTTTTGACGAGCCTGTCTTGGTCCATTTCTGAGAAGCTCGTGTTTTGCCGGTACGAGTTGTCGTCCACAATATATGTACAAAGCACTACTTTCGCATGAAATATAAATAAAAAAAGAAAGAAAATGGTCATCCATGTTTTCAAACTCTGTTGGCGAAGCTCATGTCTTGCTGATAATACTCGTCGTTCACTTTTATCAGGGCAAAGCTTACTTCTTTTCTAAGTTAATTCCGCGTTAGGATAAGTTGATATATTAAGATTGAATAACAAAAACCGTGTATAAAGCTCGCTTCCTCATCATTTAAAATAAAAGGCGATTATGGCATTGGGTCCTTGGACCTTTTCAATTTGTGCAATATCAGCCTTAGATTTTTTGTTCTTTTTTCACAATTGGGTCCTCGAACATGTTCCTTTGTTGCAATTTTAATCCTCCTCCAGATGCTCGGATCCTTTCTTGAGATGCTCGGACGGAGTTACTAATGTGGGAGTCGAATGGCTGGTCAGTGCTTACGAGGCAGCCATCTATCGCCAACGTGACACCTACTACCTGACTTTTACAAATACCAAAAAGGCCGAAAGATATGTTATCAGAAAAATAAAATTTCAAAAAAAAAAAAAGATCAACGTAGGTTGATGCTGGAGGTAGGGTGGTGCACTAAAATGATATCAACATTAAAGCATTATATCACTCATAATACGGTCCAACTGAAAGAAGGAAAGGCCTATCATTACCCTCTCGTCGTTGTTATTATTATCACCATTGTTGTTATTAATTGTTGTTGTTGTTGTTTGCCAAAAGTCGAATAATAAAAAAACTGACTGCTTCGCATTCATAGGGATATTCACATTTTCGTTAAAAACGCAATTTTTTTTTCCGTATATCAAGCATCATTCTTATACACATTCACAGAACATTCTGCATTCTTCGATCGGTCCTCAGTTAAAATGCTCACCTATGATTTAACAAACCATGCATCATATGCATTCGATACGCCCGACTAAAAGAAAAGGAGAACTATGAAAGTAAAAAGTCAGATGGCTTATCGAGGTGGTTGTCAATCAGATTTGGTTAGTGCTGACACAAACAACCATTAGAAACCTCGAAAAGACATCTTAGGATCGACCATTTTCGAACTGCCGCGGCCTCCACCCCTCCCAGATCTTCCCATTCCTCGGCCCCTTCCTCTCGCACCTCGTCTAGAAAATGACTTGCCGTGCTTCACCACCACAAGAGAATGAAGCAACTCATCACACAGGATGCAACCTTTATGCAGCGTGGCCCCATCCTCTAAAGGCGTTGCCTTCTTATTGAAGTCCACTTCTATGATCATCGAGTCACAATCGGGACACCGGTCGGGAGTAGTCGACACCCTGTGAGCACCTTGCGGGAGAAGAACGAGGCAGTTGCACATGTTGCAGAAGAGCCTCCAATTTGGGGCGCTGATTGGGTCTAGTACGAGGGTACCATTGCATTCTGGGCATGCACATACTCCTTGGGTTATCAGAGAATGCCGGCATGTTGGGTGAGGGCAGAGAAAGCATGGCATGCCGGCTCCTTTCCCAGGATTGTTAGAGTTACCCATCCTGCCAGCACCGAAAAGCATATCGATACCTTCGAAGGGTGGACTGTTGTAACAATATGGGCAGAGAGGGAAAGATTTGCCTTCAGGACCAGGCATGGAGAAGATCAAGAGTTCAAAGCTGTCCAAAGGACATGTGAGTTCCTTGTACAGCTGCAACAAATAGATTGATGAGAAAATTGATCAGTGTTCATCGGTGAGACGAGTATAAAAGTCTAATTGGAGAAAATGAAGTTCTTCAATTTCCTTCTATCATCTTGTGGCCTAGTTGCAAAAGCAACTAAGAAATATTTGCCATAGATACTGGAATTTAACTCCCATCAGTACAGTTGGCAAGTTGAGGTACTCAACTTCATTTCAAAGGCAGAAAATGTAAGGAATAGGGGTAATCCAGAGGCATGAACATGCTAAACAAAAATCAGCAGAATTGAGCACATCAGAATAGTTCACACCCCGACACATAAAATGAGAATAAGGAGTTTCATACCCTATGAATTTTCACTTTCTCTAAGCTTTTGTCAGCACAAATTTAAACATTCAAGTCTGCTTTGCATTAAAGCAGGTCGAACAGTGAGCTACATCCCAATACCCACTTAAACTACCCAAGCTCAACAAAGCAAACTAACATGAGATGATGAAGGTTCACCTTGATTGTTCCATTTTGAGGAAGATGATAAACCTCCTCGCATGTATTACAATACAGACGAGGTGGCCGAGTAGAAATGTACTTCATGTATCGGAGGCACTTGCCACATCTACTGAGAGGGCGGCCTGAATCAGCAAGTTGAGAAAATTGAGCTTCAAACAACATGTCCATGTTTCCAATCTGAAATAACCACAAGGAAAGAATGATAAAATAGTAAGGTCTTAATCATGTACCTGTGTCGTATCCATAATAAAAGTTGAAACTACCAGTTAAAACAGGTCGTATATTTCACTTAGCAGAAACACTATCAGTACACTTCCATTAAATACATGAGGAAGAACAAACTTTAGATTAAGAACAACTAAATATCTTCCATTTTCTGGAGATGCAGTAAGTTTATGAACATTTCAATAGATATAAATGCAGATTAATAAAAGAATTGCCCTCAAAATATTCTGCTGCTCTGATGTGATGTAAATGTATCCATGAATCTGTACTCAACATTACCAAGCTTATTGCTTGTCATTTTTTTTCAAGTTAATTGAAGTGCTCCCAGGGGGTGCAATTAATATATTCATGTAATACTTCAAATTATCAATATAATATCTCATTGCTCCTTCATTAGGTATGACACACACACACACACACACACACTCACACTCTCACTCTCACTCACTCACTCACTCTGACAACTTCATGCAACGAGCTCCAGTCTCAGGAGGCAAAAAGCAATACATATCAACATGACTGAACTTTCAACCTTAGACCACATGAATGTCAGATAAAATCATTTTGAGCCCCTTCTCTGGAAATTTACTGAACAAAAGATGCAGTGATCAAAGCCAAATGCTAACCTGTTTAGTAAAGTACAAGAATTTTTGCTTGAACTGCTGAAGCACATGAAACACAACATGAGAATGATCCACTTGACCCTTCGCAACAAGAGTAATCTGTTGTTCAATGAAGCTGCGGATGTCAGGTAGACAGAGATCAGCATCAATCGATTGGTAGCCTCTTATTAAGCTTATACCTAAGGCAGTTGGAGCCAACTTCCTTCCAGCCTGCACCTGCAAGTACATTGGGTGTGAACAAAGAAACTTTCTTTCTCTGATACTTAAACATTCTGAACCACTGAACAGATGGAATGGTACATCACCCACCTGTACATAGTTGCGTTCGCAAATATTGTTGATATGCACAGGGATAGATGCATCAGTTCCAATTCCATTCTTCTCCATCAAAGAAATCAGCTCACTTTCACTAAGAAAATCAGGGGCAGTTGTATTCCCCTGTAACAAGATAGGAACTCAGAGGTCATCAATAACAAACAAACCACACTTTACAAAAATTAATAGACTCAACAGATTGAGCTGAGACCACTGCCTAACATATTTCTACTGCAACAGTGCAGTCCCCACTGAATATAACCGGATATATGATTAACTATTTGCCTCCTTGCTACTCCAACATCAAAACTCCAAAAAGATAAACCATAAAACAAGAACAGAGCAGAAAAACAACAGTAAAGTCAATGTGCGCTTTCTTCTCACTAAAATATTCAGACGTTATCTTAGGAGCAAATAGATTATATTAGTGGGAGATGTCGACAGAATAACTTCATCCTTTTCTTTCAAAAAAAATGTCATTCATTTGGGAGCCATAAAAAGAACAAAGAAAACAGGGAGGACAAAAAGGGGAAACAATGAAATAAAGCCCAGAAAAACAACTCTGCATACTTCCACACAATATGAATCGAAATTCCTAGTGGTGCCTTGTTCACCCAAACATTCCTATTCAAATAATTAACAATGGACAAAATAAAGTTAACTCATCCAATAGACATAATCAAGATCCCACTTCTATTTTCCAATTACTTGTTGAACAACTTTACATTTGCTGCCATCACAATTCTTGATCTCGCACCAAAACCTATCATCGAGTAAGGTTGACATATGACAAGAATATAATATATTCTCCTAATTGATTTGTTAACAGTACTAAACCACGTATTCTCCAGCTCAAATCTGGTAATCCAAAAACTCGTAGAACTAGGAGCACCACATAGATGTTGCTTTGGTTGCATACTACTGATCGTCTTATGAAAAAATTCAAGCATTAACACACTGTTACCAAAGGAGAAGAGAAAATGCCACCAACCTAATGTCTGCTTATGTTGCAAAGCCAAACCATTCAAGTCCACCTTGTATATGCCACATTTTTCCAGTGATATTATCCATACGAAAAATCTTTTTTTTTTTTTTAGTTGAGGATGTAATAGGAAACACTAGTAAGATCTCTTGAATTGGCAGAGCAACATCTTGGACAAGAAAGGTTTCCAAGCAAGTAGACCTAGCTCGAAAATCAAATTGGACTAATATAATGGATCTTTCTCCCCAACAACTGTTAAACAACCCATAATATATTGAGACCAATGTAGTCGTCCATCCATTATAGTTAAAACCCATAAAAGAAGGTGCTAGCATCATTACATCACTCACAAGTATACTAGTTTTTTTCTTTTTCTTTTTCTTTTCTTTTCCCTTTGGCCTGTACTCACAAGAATTCTATGACCAAAGCACTTTTATGGGCAGAAAAAAGACTTGATCAACATGCCATAGGCAGACACAATGACACTCTGCATATGAGTTGGAAACATGCTTTGCACGCATAGAACAATACCTCATGCAGCTCCACTTTTGAAGTTTTTAACTTCTTGCCTTTTGTGAATTGAGGTAGACTTTTCTCATTTATGGCCGACCATGGCATGATAGAAGTAAACCCTTTGTTTGTGATACGATGTCCAATGCAATGGAATAATTCTCCTCCAATTGTGAATTTGACTTTTGTCCTGGAAACAAAAAGGATCAGAAAACATATTCTGGGCCATTACCTAATAAGCCAATGTATGTACTACATCTCTCTTCGTAGAAAAAAAAAATTAGAGGCAATTATTGATATCCTAGCCAACATGCCAATTTTTCTTCAAAGCGATTCAATAAAGGCTAACAGAAAGTAGACAAAACAGTAACTCTCCTTTTGCCTCCACTCCCAACACTATGCACTCTGATTCTAAATCCATTTTGATAACCAAAGAAGAAAGACCCCACCAATACATATTACCAGATGACAAAAGAGTACTTAAAAATGGGGAATGAACGTTTTACCTAATGTACTTGAGGTCAGGAGAGATGCTTCCCAGAAAGTGTTGGCAAACATACTGGTACAGTCTCCAAGCATCATTCCCAAGCACACCCTCTGTTGCTGAGTTTACTGGAGTTATAGGAGGATGATCACCAGCATCTGTTCCAGACTTTGGCTTATGATAACCGTCAACTAGAAGCTTCTCCACATAACTACCCCAAGTAGGATTATTTGCTTGTGCAGCAAGAGTACTTCTAAAGTCAAACGAAGCAGGGTAGGCTGTACTCTCTGTGCGTGGATAGCTAGATTATCCATTTGCTATTAGAAGGAAGACTAACTTCTGATGTTAAAAGAATAATAAGGGATATTGTTTCCAAACATTTCAAACAAATAAAAGAAAACGTGGATGTCCCATAAAGTGCTGCACATCATACTGCACATTGACTATTGAGTGGGAATCTCAACGCAATGCATGTTTATGGGCTAAGAGTCAAAGTTTTCCATCCCAACTAGCATTCACAATTTAATAGATGAATCAATAGGCAGCCAAACTTACTCAAGCAGGTATATTTTTAACACCAAACCTACTCAACTGAAAGTATCACACAAGGAGAAAGATTTTTAGAAAGAAAGAGTTCAATGCCCCCTCACAAGAAATTTTCAACAATCAGTGATTAATGCTCAGAATTAAATCCAAAATAATGAAGAAGAAATTACACAGGCATGACAGGCCTACAATTGAGCCAAAATTACAGAAATACTGGATAATTACTGGGAAAAAAGAAGAAGAAAAGTTCCAAGAACCACCTGATGAAACCTTGAGTGTATAGTCTCTCAGCTAATTGCATTGCTGTTTGAGGTCCAAAGCCCAGTGCACTCGAAGCAACCTTTTAAATGACTTAGAAAAGATTGTCATGTCTCAAGAATATGACAAATATCTTTTGGAACTCATCATGTAGACAAGCATAAATGGACAAGTGCAGACAATGATGACAATAGCACTGAACTCAAAACGTATACATATGTACAACGACACATACACATATACACGCACACATATATATGGTCAACATTTCAAAGTATCCTATGTAAGGAAGGCAAAATCTCGCTGCTCCTTCTCAGCTTAGAAGGATACATTTATTTGCAATAATGGAGGACATAGTTATAAGTAAAACTTGCACTTGTGACTCCCAAACTCTGACCAATTTTGTCGTTTTTCTTCATAATTTTACAGACTGAATTTTTACTCCTAAGTTCATTTTTCCAATGATTTTAAATGTTGGACCACTCTGCGTCAAGGAGAATTAAGCCACAACATTTAAAAGTGACCAAAGTAAATAGAAAGAAAATTACATACTCGACATATGTAGTCCAAAGGAGAATAAACAATAAGCTTAAAATTCAGGTCAGTTCAAGCATAGATACCCAAACTCAAATGGGAGCTAGAAACTAAAGTCGCACAGAAAAAAATGTTCCAAAAGCAAAACATCACTTTTTGACATTTGGAAACGAAACTGAAAAATGACTGGACGTTTTATCTCCGTGACACTTAAACATGCCAACAAGAATAAGACAAGAATGTTCATCCTTGCATTCCTTATTTATCTTTTTGTTCCATAAACCTCCCAAATTATCCTTGAGCACAGAAAAGAGGGTAGAAATTTATCAACATCACAACGTACATGCTCCTCTATATTACTTGAGTCACCTCCCCCCCACCCCCGAAAAAAAAAAAAAAGATTTAGCATATGTAGATGTTCATACTTCTGTAATGAAGAAGTAATACACATTCAAATGACATTACATATGATAAAATGCAGAAGCCCAAACCTTTCTCCATACATGCTAAATTCTATGACAAGCCTAACTGAAATTAAGAAAAATCTTTGCTTCACATCCAAAATTATTATTAACACTTATTCTCTAATATATACTTCAGATATATCATATATCACATTCTTTGAGATGCAATCAAATTGTCAGTATCTCCTTGGCATTATCAAAACAGCTTTCTGACCCATCCCACCAGCAAATGAAATTCATTGCAATCACAAGAAACAATACATATCTGACGCATGATGTTGTTACATTGAACACCAAGAGGCCGGAGAGCATTAAAGAGTATAGAACATGGTCAACCAATCTCTAATATTGATTAGCATATACCTTCAGAAGATTCACAGTGTTGAGACCTGAAGGACGACTTTTACTCTCCTGTTTTTCAGATATGTCAGTTACTTCTAATATTCCATCACCTACAACCAGTTTATGGAGCATCGTAGCAACCTGTGTCATGTGGAAAGAGGAATTGGTGAAGCGTGAAATCTTCAATAAACTGAGACAGAATTCTTCCATACTACTCTGACTGAAGTATAAAGTTACTTCTGCCAAACTTTGTTCATGTGCTGCCTTACATCTAAGTCAAATAGCTTCTGGCGTTCCCATTCCAGCTGAATTTCATAGCCATCATGTATTAAGTAGGGGTGCAAGGTCCAAAACTTTTCAGGCTTAAAAGTCGTAAGTTGCAAATACCGTTGGACACAAAACCCAAGCGTAGGAGTTTGACATGGCCCATAGCTGAACAACAAAAAAGCACAAGTTAAAGAATCCAACTTAGCCATAGCTGAAATAAGCAAGAATCTAAAATAATATATGCCTTAGAAACTTAGGAACCAGTTGGTAATTTGCAATATTACTACACAATGATAAGCAGTCTGCAACAGTGGAATTGCCAAAAAAAAGAAGATAAGTCAATCACTCGTACTTCTAGGCAAACAATCTTCATTGGGTCCACAAATTGACAAAGTGAAAAAACTTGACCCGATGGAAGGAGCCAAGCACCTTCTGTGGTATAAGAGCTGCTCAGACTTAATAGCCATAATTATATCACAAATTAACAGTATGCAAGCACATAGATGGTCTTCAGATGACACTTCAAATTGATTTATATCACAACATGAGGATGTTAATACAAGAGACCAAATTTAACAACAAAAGTACAAATTATAGACGTCACAAACTATTAGGTACCATTTGTAGATCATAGATGGATACACTTCATGTTTATGCATATTGTGAAAACGAACCAACAACAAAAGAGATAAATAGACTGATGTCTACAGCCCAACAGCCACACAGATTTTAAGTAGGTTTTGCTCAATAATCATGTCTGTTCACTTTGCATTTGTAAAGTAATATATATAAGAAAGATTAACAAGCAGGTGGGCAGTCACAGGGAGAGAGAGAGAGAGAAGTGGGGGGAGGAGGGATAGACAGAGAGCCTACGAAATAACTCTGGCATCAAGATTCCCATATCTTCCCTGGAAATAAGCAGTCTGGAAGCGTGTAAATGCGACACCCACTTTGAGATCTATCTGTTGACGAGCATCCACAGCCAATGCCTCGTCCTCGTTAGGCTCAACAAGGTTGTCCATACACTTCAAAATATCCTTCTCAGAGATAGAAGAAAACCGAGCACGATAAACTGTGCTACGGTCCTTGTTTCGACCAAAGCCAGTGCACTCAATAACTGGAACAGGAAAGATAGATGAAATAAACCAAAGCTCATGAGTTCTTGCTGGAGAACAAAATCACATTTTAAGACAGAGATGCCCTAGATCAGGAAAATGCACTTAAATCCTTTTCTAACAACTATAACTCGAGCAGTTTAAAGTATCCAATCACTTTATCCCTGTTCCTCTACATTTGTCTTCTACATATATCATTGGCTACATCTCCCGATCAGGATCGTTACATTACCACAATTAATAACATTCAAAAGAATTGCAGAATTACTACAAGAGATCAACACTATGTTTCACAATTTGGTGAAGAGGACAATTAAGAAAAAACAAGCAAAAGAAATGCAGCTGTTTTGTCATGTTGGGATTTATGTTGAAGAGAAAAAATAAGAAGGGCACACTAAACTGTAGTTTGGCTTTTTCCAGAAATTCAGGAAAATAATGCCAGGCATGTTATGGGAAAATAGCATTAGAACCTAATTCCAAACCATCCCTCCTCAAATCCTCCCCCAAACCCCAACACCACACCCCCCCCCAAAAAAAAAAAAAAAAAAAATTGGGGGAGAGAGAGGGAGATGTTTCCCTCTGGACTGTGCTTGGAAACAGATGTATTTTTATGAACAACACAGCTCAGCTCAGTGGCATTCGAGTCTACCTTCTTGATTTTAGAAGCAGGGCAAAAAGGGTTTCTAAGAGCACTAGCAGATAAGGCCAGGTGGACCAATCCATCCAGAAAACTGACTGTCCAACACTTCGAAGCAGAACTCAGCAAAATGCTGAACCTTTTACCTTAGAAAAGGGATGTAGTTACTTAAAGCCCTTGGATTAATGCATGTCACAAGAATCCTCTTCACTTTCATGGCCTTGAAGATAAGTTATCAATGCAAGGCTACTATCACTGTTTAGCAATCATATGAGAGGACAATGGATCATGCAGCTTAAAACATATAAAATTACCTTCAAAGCATATGTTTTCTCCTTCGCGGTCGCAATCTAACCACAACACTAAGTAACCACAACCAAGAGCTTCTTGACTTAGATGCCTCCGAATATGAGCCTAAACACAGGAAAAGACATAACATCAGCCTTGTAGAAAACGGAAACTGAGAGCTGCTTTACAAGAAACACAGAAAAGTTTCTCCAAAGAGGCAACTAGGTGCCATGATTAGAGGCAATCCATAACAGTTAATTGAAACAAACAAGATCAAGTAATCAGTAGGTACTTATATAAAACACTTTTCCTTCACAAGCTCTCTAGTTCCTTTCTTGTTAAACCAATTAACCAATGAAGAAGCTTGAAGATACTGAGATAGTTATCTCTAAGTGAAAGATAGCTGCATTTACTTCATATTTAAAATCAGAAGCATTTCGCAACTACTAACACTGCCTCAAAGTTCAATCATTATATTATAGGTGATTTCTAAAACGGAAATCATCATTTATGACCTTTTAATGATATTACTTTGCCTGGAAGGTGCCATGATTAGAGGCCGTCCATAACAGTTAAGTGAAACAAGCAAGATTAAGTTTCCATTAGGTACTTAAAAAAAAAAACACTTTTCCTTCACAAGCTGTCTAATTCCTATCTTTCTAAACCAATTAACCAATGAAGAAGCATGAAGATACTGAGATAGCTATCTCTAAATGAAGGATAGCTGCATTTACTTTATATTTAAAATCAGAAGCATTTTGCAACTATTAATACTGCCTCAAAGTTCAATTGTTATATTGTAGGTGATTTCTAAAACGGAAATCATCATTTATGACCTTCTAATGATATTACTTTGCCTGGAAGGTGCCATGATTAGAGGCAATCCATAACAGTTAAGCGAAACAAACAAGATTAAGTTTCCAGTAGGTACTTAAAAAAAAAACACACTTTTCCTTCACAAGCTCTATAGTTCCTATCTTTCTAAGCAATTAACCAATAAAAAAGCTTGAAGATACTGAGATAGCTATCCCTAACTGAAGGATAGCTGCATTTAATTGTAGGTGATTTCTGAAACGGACATCATCATTTATGACCTTCTAATGATATTACCTTGCCTGGATGGAAAGAAGGGGACCAGATACCACAATCTTTACATGCATCCCAAACTAGATACCATAATCTTTACATGCATCCCAAACTTTACTTTACCTGTATATAGAGCTACAAGAATTATACAGAAACAACCATCACCAAATGAGAATTCCTTTTCCTTAGTCAATAGACCTACTGCACGACTTCATCGTGTCCAACAACCACCACACCAGCAACAAAATAAATCACGAAGGTAGCTTACCCCTATAAAACTAGCCAGATATACTAGTGCACCGCACATGCTTACAAATGTCCCAAAGTGATAAATCGCTAAAAGGAGAAGGTGTCTACAATGTGTAAAGGTCAAACATCTGGGAGATCTGGAAAATCAATATTCTATGGTAATCTCAAGCACAAAATTCTCTTCAACCAGGAAACAATTTCCCAAACATAGTTAGATCCACATATATGCACACTAACATGCAGTGATGTTGAAAAAGGGGAAAAAACAAAGAAAAGAGAAACTAATCGAAAACTGAAGAAGGGACAAAAGGCAGTAATACCTTAGGGTTTGTCTCTGTCTTAACTGTTGGAGCCTCAAATAGATCCAAAGGATCAGTGGCTTTCCAGTCTTGATAAGTCGCGGGGAAATCTAAACTAGATTCCACACCCAAAAAAAGAAATCAAAAAGAAAGTCCTCTGTGAGCTTCAATGCAAACCAAACACAATGCAGAAGAATTAAAATTCAAAAATGAATTTCACTGTCAGTGCTAGTGATGGTATCACTATACAAGATCTGGTGTTAGGTAGGACACTAGCAGCTTTACAAATTCAAACAATTGTGCTTAGACAAAATACCACATCGAATGTGTCGAAAATATAAGAATGCTTCAAAAATATCTTGCGTGTGTAGGAAGGGCAGTGTAAGTGTGATCGATAGAACCAATTTACTCTGAATCGACCTCATTCATCAGTACCTAGAGTTCAAAGTTTGGGATTTGCAGACCGTGATTGATCCATCGTCAAGGCCAACACTTGTGGAAATGATATCAATGCATTTGCACTGTGTTCATAATTCTAGAGTGGAAATAAAAGTTACCTGAAAACATGGCCAATAACAGAAGTCACTTTATACTGCACTTTGAACCCGAGGAACACCCCATCGAACTCATGAACCTCGGTGCTCCCTCTCCGCGTAGACATCTGTAACACGTGCATAAAAAAGATAATATATAAAAATCATTCCACACAGCGCAACCCAGAAGCACTCTCAAACTCACCAAGAAACGAAAAATCGAAGATTGACAAAAAGAAGGCCCGAAACTTAGCGCGAACTCATCATAGGCAACGAAACTAGTCCGCGGGGAGCGGTAACGAATCAAAACTATGGCTCCATATAAATCACAACAGCGAATTAAACTCCCCACTACGGCAACAACATCATCTAAGAATCGAAAGGCAACGAACCCACATCGCCAAACGACGGGTTAAACAGCGAGAACGTACTTGACCGCGCGAGAGGGCGGAAGCTACGGAGTGAGCAATGCTCGGCTTCTCCGCCACCTGCAGATGTCGGAAAAGCGGATGAGGACGCGAACGACATCATCGGAGACAAAAAGGGTACCACGTTAATGGTTTTATGGGTCTTCGAAACTCACCATGAGGACTCTGGGAGGAGCCATGGAGATCCGCCTCCGGTCTTGAGCGACAGTAGCACAGGCTGGAGTGTGCTACGGTTTCCTGCACATCCCCGAAGTGAAGAGGAAGGAAGGTTTCTTCTCTATGTGAAATTTTTGTCTTTTCCAGTTTAGCCCCAACTCATAAGGAAATTATAGATGCAGTCCTCTACTTGCGTTGTTTTTCTCAATACGGTCCTTGAGGTTGTAATTCATGCAAAATCTAGTTTGGATTTGGAAGTGTTTCTTTAAACAAGTCACTCTCTATTTTCAATTTCGGCAAATTAAAACTGATACGTGTGTGGACGCAAATTGAAATTTGGATGTGTGAAAAATTGATGTGGTATAACCAATTTACACTTGAATAAGAGAGGGAATCTCATAATTCTTGATATATGAAGAGACGGGGCTAATCCTCCAAATAAAAACACCTACTTTCGTCCAAATTTAATTTTACTCCAAACTATTTTTATCTATAAAAGACTCATCAACTTTCATTTTAATCTTAAATTTGCTCATACATTCAAAAATCGTCACTAATTCTATCAAAATCATCAATATCAAGGGGTTGATATTGTTTCTTATGAAAGCGAAGGTATCGATCAAGATGCGAATTCAAATGATAGATCTCTAACTTGTGTTAATGTTGATAAATTTAATGAAACTAGTGGAATTTTTTTACACGTGGTCAGATTTAAGACTAGAATAAAAATTAGAATTTATTTTAGAGCTTGGAAATTTACTGAAAATTAAGAAGGCTTTATATGGAATTAGGTCTTAAAATACGTTCGTAACTCTTGATATTTTGGTATAGTTATAAATAACCCTTTGTTCTATAGCCTTAAGGTTAATTATAACCAACCAAACACAATAAATACAAAGATCATGTCAAAATAAGTGATCAATTACATTTACCTGATAAAAAATTATCCATAGTGTTGAATCAAATGAATTACATTCTCTTGTAATTCCATGAAAAAATAAATATGGTGGCTTGATAAATGAAATTATTACTCGATGAAAATTAAAATGGGAAAAAGAAAATTTAGCCGCCCTAAAAAGAAAAACTGTAATTGACAATCATATAGTCTCCGATTCTCCATCAGCTGCTTCACCTTCGCTTCCCTTTAACCGACTCATCGCCACCGCCACCGGCGGGGACGGCGCCGCCTTTGCTCCTCTCATCAGACCCTTCGACCGAGCCCGGACGGCGGCGGCGGCGGCGGCGGCGGCGCGAATCCCCTCCGGTGACCGGACCCGGATTCGGGTCCGAGCAGTCGCGGCTCAGGCTGAAGCAAGACGACATTGGAGAGGGCAGAGGAAACTTTCATGGGTCTTGGTCCCAAACAGCCTCAGTTTTGCTTGAAGTGGCCATGGGACATCCACCGGAACGACACTGACCCCAAAGGCTGTAGCTTTGAAACTCCATGGTTGTTCAAATCTTTGCAAAACGTGGGCTCTCTGGCTTCCAATCTCCTCGTCTCCGCCTTAAAACCCCCACTTTCTCATGACCCATCTTCTCAATCCTCGCCCTTAGTCGCTGGAAACGGTAAAGGCAAGGTCTTGAAGTCGCAAAAGAAGGGCTTGAGTGCTGCAGAGCAAGGAGAGGCGGAGCAGAGGGCGTTTGCCTCTGCTTTGGCCAGTCGGAAGGAGGCCACTGTGATCGAGTTCTACTCGCCCAAGTGCAGGCTGTGTAGTTCTCTGCTCAAGTTTGTGCTGGAGGTGGAGGGGCGGAATTCGGATTGGCTCAACATTGTTATGGCCGATGCAGAGAATGAGATGTGGCTTCCTGAGGTGCTTTCATCTATCTTTCTCTTTCGAGTCTTTTAAGTTGTCATCTGGTATTACTGAGATTTGGGAATTTGAGGATTGTTTGTACAGTTAGTTCTCTTTGAGGGTTGGTTCTTCTGTATGTTGTGATGGAAGGTCTTTCAGCAACAGATGGAGTACGCTGTTCAAATATTTGCAGACATTTATGTGTTTGTATGCGCGTACGGTGTGCTGTATGTGTGTGTGCACCACCATTTGACATGGCTTGGGACTGGAATAATCTCTGGTTAGGATTGAGGTTGTGAGTTTGTGCAGCTCTTAGTTTTGGAGATGTGCAGGGAAACTGGGGAAGGAGCTGTTGCCTGTTGTGACACTAATTCAGGCCACTCGAACAATCGTGCATTTCTCCACATTGCTTTGGCCAAGTTCTGTACTGCTTAGCATCTATAGTCAATTCCATCAGATCATTCAGACGTTTGGCTATGCCCTCGCCAATGCCTTCCATATGGTAGTGTGCATCTGTTGAAATCCTCAGTATTGATTGGGTACCTCAAAGATGCAATTTAGGGGGCCTAAAAAATTTCATAGAATGGATATGTCTTTCTCAAACTTGTCATCCCTGTCTCCAGTATCTCCAAGATGATTTTTTCTGTTGCAAGAGAACATCTTTCTTGTCAAAATCCTCTCTTTTGTCTGCAAATCTTATCCCAAGAGTTTCACTAACTGTTACAAGTTCCAGAGAGGATTGCCAGTATTGTGGAAATTGTTCTACTTTTTCGTTGTGCTTGAAAATTTTGCATATCTTATTGTCAATTTTATATTCTGTCTCTGTCATCGTTCTGTTTCTTGATCTCGTTTTTTAATAAGTGCCTCCTCGCTGACCCTGCTTTATCTTTGTTTGTCCGAATCTGAAACATGGACCTGGTAATTTTTGTTTTTTTTTTTTTTGGGGGGGGGGAGGGGGTTGGGGGTTGGATAAAGGACCTGGTAGATTCAAAAGGAGCATTTTGCTCGATTATTTAAGCAATCACTGCTATAGGGAATAAGTGCAGAGGATAGTCCCACTCAGAAGTTTTGTTTCATGTACTGAAATTTGAATTGCCTCAAGGATTTGCCTCCTTTTACTTCTTGTGCAAAGATGTATAGCATCTGAAGATGAATTGAAGCTCTTTACTGGGTTTGCTTCGTTGCTGTTACACATAGTTGTGATAGCTACAGAACTAGAATACAGTTTGCAATGAGAAGCACTTCCATTGGGCCTATTCTGGATCCAAAATTATTAGTGTTCTTTCTTATTCTATGCGATAAAAGTCCCTGTTTCATGTTTCCTGGTGCTACTGTGTACATTAGATGTTGCCATTTTCTTATAAGCATTTATAATGTGGGTCTTATGTCTGTACAATATGCTCAAATTATGTTTCATAGTTGCAAGTCATTTGAGTTAAATATTTCACTATTTTTGTAGCCTCTCTACTAAGAATTACAAGCTATGCAATTGGTTGTCTCTGTTTCTGCAGCTTCTCCACTATGACATTAGATATGTTCCTTGCTTTGTGCTTTTGGACAAAAACGGGAGCGCACTGGCAAAAACAGGTGTTCCAAGCAGTAGGCTTCATGTAATAGCTGGCCTGTCTCATCTTCTCAAAATGAAGCGTCTGCAAAACAAATGATTGCTACATCAAGCGCTGCTGGTGATTGAGCTGACATCAGATGACAATTCTAGCCAAAATCAAAATTTTTGGGCACGACAAATTCTTGTAAGCTATGGTGGAATCTCAAGTTGCCTCAGCTGATTGTGTGGATTGCTGAGTGCCTTTGTATACTTTTACCAGGAGTATCCTGTCAATGCTACTAGTGCAAGTGATCTGAACCTTTCCTTTTCTGTAGAGTTGTGATAGGCTGAATATGAAAGAGGTTACTAATTGACGGTGTTTCTTCCCAAAAAAAATGGTTGAAAACATGAAACCAGTTCCATGTCAACCGATTCCTATGTCCTTATTAATGGTGCGGTTTGTGACCCGTTGATATTTGCTTTCTTTTACTTCATAAACATGAAACCAGTTCCATGCCAACCAATTCCTATGTCCTTATAAATGGCGCGGTTTGTCACCCGTTGATATTTGCTTTATTTTACTTCATTTGAGTATAGGATAAATCGGTCGAGGTCAGGCTCATATGATAAGATGAGTAGATGTTTGAAGCATTATTGATCATCCAAGAACTTTAGCTGACCGAAGGACTTGAGCTCATCCGACATAAAGCTGCTCGCATAGAGAGCATCTGGTCTCTGAGAAACTGGAAAAAGGAGCTTCAACTGGCATCACCTGGAAGATTTTCCTCTGCAGGTCCCTTGCTAGATCCATAGCATCGCTGCCCAGGACAGCCAGGCCACCGGAGAGTATCAGGAAAAGACCGATGATTTTTGTGCGAAAGGCCATTTGTGATGGATAAACCTTGAGCTGAACTTTGCGATCAGTCTAAATCATTGCAGCAAGTGCTTGGTAGTAGCTCTTCGATAGCATTTTTCGATCTCACTAACAGAGTTTACGTGAGAAACTTTGACCCAAATTGTACCTAGTGTTGTATCTTCAATTTGACAAAGCATCACAGACAAATATGATAAATCCAACAGTTTTCTGCAGAATGAATGCCCGTGTCTCAGCGTGCGTGATGTGTGTTATGCCGAAGACCCCAGAGAAACTGAAAACTTTTATTCCTGAGAGACTAGCAGGGTTCCAAGAGATTGCTATAATCGATGAACTGGAAACCTATGTGAACCCAAAGTATCCGTAGCAAGACTCTGGTTCATTGTTCATTTACCTGCTATAATCAGTAAAGAAGATGATGAGTTCTCAAGGTCACAATACTGTCTATTTTTTTTCTGGTCAGTCAGCTAAATTCCCAGTTAAACATGCATAATAAGCAAATTGAAATGTATACAATAGTTAATAGGGCTCTCGATACTGAAGGAATCATGTTCAGAAGGAATTTTGCCCAGAACCAGACGGTGAAAATTTGAGATTACCTGCAGAAGGTGAAACAAAGAAAAGAAAAGAATTGTTCTTGTACACTATAAACTGACTTGGAAAAAAGACCCAGCAGCATTTTCAGCATGGCTCACCAGTAAATTGTGATATACAGTTGAGGCAGAGTTTAGAGAATTCTAGAAACGGAACAAACTTCCTAATTGATGGAACTTCACTTCCAAGATTGAAATAGAATGGTGTGGCTTTAATAACTTACTGTGGGGCTCAAAAACGATTTCTTGCTTCTCCCGACATTCAAAAATCTTTCAAAAAAAAGAAAAAAGGCAAAATTTCCCTAAATATTGAGAAAAATATCAAAAAAAGTAATATGTGAGGAATATTACAAGAAAATTTCATCAATCGTAATCAATACAATTTCATCAAAAAATACTGTTGATATTGAATGATGTATCGTGTTTGTAATGGAAGATGTCAAATACTCAAAGCAGGGTAATCCCAAGATTGTGGCCATAAAAGCGCGACTCCAGAAATGGAAAAAAAAATAGTAGGAGTTCGAAATTCTTGATTTTCACTTTCCGCTGCCAAAGCCAACGTGAAGTGCTGCGAAGAGTTCGAGTCAGTGGTGGTCGTTGCGGTTTGTCGTTCGTGTCGGTTGTTTCCGTTTTGAGGATCATGTTTGCGCAGAATTTACAAGACATGTCCTCCATGTGTTCTTCCCCTCTGCGACTTCTCTTGCCTCCTTGGAGACGCAAGAATGCTTGCCTCTTGCTCCCCTTGTGTCCCAAGAGACAGCATTCCCTCGTCATCCGCGCAGTTTCTTCTTCCTCCTCCTCGGAGAACGATGATGCAGTGCCAAAGCCCAGGCGGAGCCAGGTACGCAGACGGCCACACGCTCGCTCCATGTGACCCTGAAGAGTGTAGAGGTGTTGGAGTGAGGATTGAGCTTAAGAACTGTTTCTTGATTTTTTGTGAATTGCCTCTGTTTTTCAGCTTTGTTGTTGTTAATGGCAGGTGGGTTATGATCCGGCCGAGGAGTTACTGGGGCTCGAGGTCGATTTGCCCTCGAGGTTAGCTCTCGCTGTGATCCTCATTTTATCAGACGAGGGGGGTCTGTAGGTGTAGGCCGAATTTATGCTGGTGCTGCGATACACATTCCGCTGCCTTGATCCATCTGTCGACATTTGGTTCTGATATCATTTGCCTGTGTTGGCTTTTCGGTGAAGCATGTTGTGGGGTCGCATAATAATTACTTCGTTGTTAACCCAAATTAGCTTTTTACATAGTCGGAATAGGTTTGGTTCCTCAGTTGCAGCCGCTAGTTGGTCGATGTGGACTTGCTTAAGAAAACAACTAGAATGGCCTTGCAGTATAGCATGCATTCCATCTAACCACCCATGACCAGCAGGCACCTTAAAGGGAGCCATTGATCATGCATTTGAGCAAACTCTTTTGACGATTTAAATAAATATGAATGGCATCACCTCACAGAGCAAGTACCTTGTGACAGCTGGATACATCGACATGCATTACAAAGTAAAATATGTAGTCAGGAAGATTTTAGTTCAGGATAAAGTCCCTTGCTAAACTATGGTCTGCCAAAAGTTTGTGCTTGTTGTTAGTCCATATGTATTGTTGGAGATTTTTTTTGTTAGATCTCTGCATATAATATTGATATTGCATGTTTAGTTTTTCACACCAAAGTGTAGGTGCCGCTGGGCGCTGCATTTTAGTGGTTCATGATTTGGGTCGTCATATTTGATCTCCAGTTCTCTATCTAAGAGTATAAATTGACACTAGACATACTTGATTCAAAATATCAGAAATGCCATTTCTGGTGCACCCCGACCGAGGTCCTGGTTTGGTCCTAATGGTCAGTATATAAGAGAGCTACCTTGCCCGAGTTGTCGGGGAAGGGGTTATACTCCTTGTACTGATTGCGGGATTGAAAGATCAAGACTGGACTGTTCACAGTGCAGTGGAAAGGTAATTTTTATTGCAGCTTTCTTCCATAATTCATGTCAATTTGAACAGGGGAAGCCTGATCTTGCTCTGGACATTAATGCTGGTTAATGGTCTCAAAGCCATATTCACTGGGATATGTAATTTTTTGTAGAACTGAAGACATTCTTTTGGATCTGTACTAGGTGAATATTACTAGGAAAATACATTTTATTTCTTCAAAACCTATCAAGTGGCAGCCAATTACTTTGCTCGTAGTTCTCTACAAGTATTAGAGTTGAGAAGAGACATATGTAGCTGGAGTCTTTTTCCAATGTTTCAATTGACAAGTCCTACCGGCTGTTTAACAAAAGTCAGACTGGTCTTTCACATGCAAGTTCTTACAAGTTCCTTTGGTTTACTAATACATGTTCGATCGATACATCATGATGAAAAATGCAAGGAACATATATTTCTGTAGAGATCTCCTGTTCCAGCAATTATGATCTGGTGAAGTCAGGTGGCTAGGAAGCGCAAGAATGTAAGGTTAAAAGTTCGAATACTATTACATAGAAATGTTCTATTATATAATAGACTTGGCTTATCATATTGCGGAAATATGCATTAGGTTAATTTCTATTGATCTTGCCTAAGATTTTGCCTTTTGATTGGTAGAGTCAGAAACTTAAGAGACCTCAGCAAAATAATGTCAAAGAATGGTGCAGATTTCTCATGGATTCATTGTTGGAGGGAAATTGCTACCTTGACTTCTTTATGAGTGGTTAAATAGCCATAGAAATAAGAATATCCATTATTAAATTTGAGTAGAAGATTAAAATAGAAAAAAACTCATGCAATTCTCCACTGACCATTCTTATATCAAATACATTGGATATTGTTTTCACTGCATTTGCATTAGTTGGTCAACTTGGCCACAACTGTAGGTGGACAGATATTTTAACAGTGATTCGATGACTCTCTCTAGAATTTCGGTGCCACATTAATATACTTACGACTGAAGGAAGAAATGGACAGTTTAGATTCATCTGACAAAAAAGGAAGTTCTAACTTAAAATAAGTCGGGAAATGAACAAACAGCAACAATGGCATGTTACTGGCTGGCTCTTCTCTCTCTCTCTCTCTCATTGTCATGCGGCAATATTGACTGAAAGTTTTCTGGGAGCTCATATCTTTCACAAATCTCGTGAATCTACTGCATAGGCTGACCATGCTTTTGTTAGATAATTTCTGTCATGAGCAATCCTAGAACCATAGTCACATTAAATTGTTGTCCTCTGTCCACAATGTACTGGATTGACTTGGCTGATCATTTCAACAGGGTATAGTGACCTGCCATCGGTGCCTGGGCGAATGTGTTATATGGGAAGAATCAATTGATGAACAACCTTGGGAGAAAGCCCGATCCATGTAACCTTGTTATCTTCTGCTTTAAGCTTATTTAATTATGGTTTGCGAAAGACGCATTTCCTTTTCTTAAATCAAAATTATAAAGCATCGGCACTTATCAAGACCTTCTGGTAACTTTGTGGCTGCCCTTTCCAATTTAATTTTTTATCGCCTTGTCGGAATTCCTTATTCTAGTCAAGGAAATTCCCTATTGTAGTCATTCTAGCATGCTACAATTCCTTCGGTTTGGTAGTGTCCTAGTTTTCCTGTTGCAATATTAAGGTTCTTGAGCTGAAGAATTTACTGAATCTATGCAACTTTTTATTATTATATAGAAGTTTGAAAATGGGAACTGTATGATCTTAAGTGACAGAAAATTACCTTAGGTGTATAAATTATGGCCACTAAGAGATTCTGCTAATCTCATGGACAAGCAAGCTGGAGCTCAAGTTAGTGGCTACTAGATAATGTTTGCACTTGGTGGTGTACTGAATCAAATGTGCCATAAAATTTAAGCTACAATCTTTTACTGAGCGCAGAGATGACTGTTGAAACTCCACAATTCCTTTAAAATTTCATGTCTCTTTGTTTTTTCTGTTATAGTTCCTTGAAAAAGGGGTTATTCTTGTTTAGGTCTACTATGTACTAGTGACCTTCCCTAGGAATGCAGCTCCACAAATGGGGTTTGTTGTGTGATGAAACACCTTGTGGATGGCTGTTTTCATCTTGTTCTCACTGGTGGTAAGGTGCTACTTTGAAGTGCCTCTTGGTAGCCATATCATAGACATTAATTTCTGGTGATCGACAGTTTAGACAATTAAACCTTATGCTCTTTTTTCCTGCAGTTCTCCATTCAAAGTGAAGGAGGATGATGAAGTTGATAATTTAGACATAAAGCTGGATGTAAGGAAGAAATCAAAGCGAGTATACCAGTCAACTTCTCCTGAAGTTGGCCTGAAGATCAGCCGAGCACTTAAAGTTAGTTTGCCACTTCATCTCTAGCCAAAATCTGGATCGAGAAATTTTCGTGGTGCATTTATGTGTATTTCCTATGATTAGACAATGTAAAGCCGGCCAAAGCTATGCAGCTGTATATGGCAGTTGATATTAATAGAAGTAAAAGTGGGTTCTTGTGAAGAGACGTTACATGCCAGAAAGTAGCAATTTATCCAGGATCCTTCATCATATGCACATCATTGGTAATGAAGGATTGCAATTACTGCTGAAGGACATTTATATGTCTAGGGGGATGTATTTTTTTCACTTCCATGCTCTGCATGTTTTGTGATGACATGTTCTAACCTCTCTGGTTATTTCTGATTTCAGAGTCTCAATGAGAAAACTGGACTATTTAGCAACAGAATGAAGATTATTCACCGTGATCCCATGCTTCATGCGCAAAGAGTGGCTGCAATCAAGGTTTGTTTCTTTCTTTTCTGTAACACCATTTTGCACTGTAGTTTGTACTTTCTTTTCACAATTACTTTTTGGGCCCTCCATAACATCAATTGCTTGAGTAGTTCTGAGGTTTTTGAATCCCATGTTGGTGCTGATTTCTGCTTCCAATTCCATGTAAAGGAAGAGAAATTTCCTAAGAGGCTTCCACCAAATTATTGCTTGTCAACAGTTAGACCTTGAGTTTTCTTCTGGTGTTCTCTGTCTGATGTGCTTTTTAGTAGGATAAATCCAACAATTTCATCTCTTGAGATTGAAGTTTTTGATGTGATAACACCCATTGCCCTTAATTTCTGCATTTGCGGCCTGTATTACCATAATCAACTCCATTAAGCTTGCTTACGCATTCTGCTTTGTCAAGATGGATTGAGGTGGTTGTTCCAAAATTCTTAGGTTCTTTCAAATAGAAGTTCACACATGCAAGCAACAAGTGATAAAAATATAGAGGTTTGGTCCCATTACACAAGGCTGCACTACCCGTGTCCTCTCTTACACCATCAGGCAAATGAGCCGAAGATCCAGTAATCACTCAAGTGTCACAAACAAGGCCAAAACCCGCAATCAATCAGTCCAATTTTACTTGGTAGAATTCTTGTATAGATTTCTCTCTTCACTAAACCCATTTGAAGATAGAACTTCTATGGTTCCTCCATATGAACCTCTGCCATCGCATTTCACTCAAAGAATTTGTGAGCTATCAAGCATAAGTTGCAATTTCATGAAAATTGTTGTAAGTGCTATCCTATAGATTATCAGAATGTTATGAGAAGCTTGTTTCTTTCCAAGTTGATTTGTCTGTCTGGTAATGAATTTCAAGTGTTAAGGAATTTGTTATTTTTGTGTTATGAAGCAAGCCAAAGGAACTCCTGCAGCAAGGAAACGTGCTTCTGAACTGCAGAAAGCTTTCTTCAGTGATCCTGAAAACCGCCGCAAGAGGAGCATAGCAATGAAAGGTAAGTTTCTAAAAGATATCGGGTGTATTTAGTTTTAAATAGTCATTGATGTGAATGTTGATCCCCTACATTGTGGCATGGTCTTCTAGAAGATTTTCTACGACATTATGACAGCATATGTTTCCCTGGTGAACATCTTGAAGTTGTCCAAAGGTAAGTGTGCTCTGCTTCTAGAATGATGAGGAAGACTACCATCTCTTCCAGATGAATTCCTAGGCGGATTCTCTTCTTAAAGCACAAAGAGACAAGGAGATAGTGGGGATTTTTCCTTTCTTGACCCTCCATCAGCAACACTCCCTCTTATATTTATTGACTGCTGATCCCCATGGTGGCAAATGATTTAGATCAGGTGTTGTACCTGATACAGGTGTCGTCTGTAAGACACCGAGCCAAATGCTTTTTAAGATGCTTATTTCATGATTTTGCACACCTCATTTTGCTACATCGAACCTTGTTAATTAGCTTGCTTGAAGTTATTTCTTTGAAAATGCTGCTGCTATATGTTTTTCTTTTGGTGCATCGATACTTCAAAACTTCACCAGCAGCAATTGTATTTGTTTTAGAGTTGCATATTGTCATACTATTGGCCCTGTACTTGCAACTTGAAGGCAGAGTTTGTTTTTCTCGCTCTCTCTTTTGAGAAGTAGATCTACTCTCTCTTTTAGGTATATGAGAACTTACGTCGTGTGTTTTACTTGCAGGCATTCAATTTTACTGTTCATATTGTGGACGTGAAGGACATAGGAGTTATTATTGTCCTGAACTTAGAGACAGTTTGATCGACAGGCGTTTCAGATGTCGGATCTGTGGAGAAAAGGGCCACAATAGAAGAACATGTAAAAAGTCAGGGTGGAGATACAACAAAAGTCCTGCCACTAAGTTTCCTCATTGCAGAATTTGCGGTCAGAGTGGCCATAATCGCCGGACATGCCGTAAGAGAGTCGGGGCCATTCGAGTCAGTGATGATACAAAAAGTAAACTGATTTCTGCGAGAAAGACATACACTTGTAGGTTATGCCAATGTAAAGGACACAACATTCGAAGTTGTCCCAGTAGAGATTCAGATAAGTCAGCTATCAAACTTCAATCCAACTGAGGAAATAAATGAAAGGTATTTTTACAGATTGCAGAAAGTGCAAATGAGTAGAGCGTGAATGGAAATTCTTCTACATTTTTCATTTACCTCTTGAAGGTATTGTCCGAGTCCGGCAATATATGTTTCAAATGATCCAACTTTAGCTTTCAGATAGATGTATTGCTGCTTCGTGTATCGGCATTAAAGAATTCTTGGATCAAAGCAGCTGAAGATCACTGAAATATGAGATGAGCGGTGAGAGTCATTGTAAAAGGCTTAGAAGGAACAGAAGAAATGGAACAGCATACAAAATGCAAGATGAGCATCACCCCCAAGTTTCAGTGGTTTTGCTTAGAGATTTTTAATGGATTAGTAACTTTTCCTATTTCACAAATTAATAACTCCATAAATTAATTGGTAATGTTTCTCAAGTTATAATATGAAAAAAATGAATATTAAAAGTAGACTCTGCTATAGTGAGCATGGTATGCTTGTGTGAGCTTATGTGTTCCAGTTTTCCAAAAGGGCAAAATAACCTCTCTTTTTTCGGCATTTAACATAAATTTTCACGTATCATGAAAAGAAGTAATTAATCTCACAGAGCACAAAACAGGGCACTACTTATTATGGAGGAAGCAATTATCTTGAAGAGATAATTTGATTTTTCGAATGACGCGGTAATTAACTTTCCCCTCTTGCTTTTGGTTTCCTTAATCCTAATCAGATTCTTCTAAAGTTGGGAGGTATGGTACCCTGTTCTTCTTCATTTACTGTTCGCCTTTTTCTTTCTAACATTGAATGAATTGCCAACTGATTAGGGTACTTTGTATACAAGCTTGCCTGAAGAGAGAATCCACACCACATCAATTTCGGTCTAAATCAGTTTTTCTGAACATAATTTAATAATGTCACTACTTCTTAAGGGATAGTCACGTAATTTACTGCCCAACAGATAATTTTGTTCCGCGGGACATCGATATTCCAAAGTTTTAGCAGTGACCCAAAAGTACCGTCTGTCCATGGCGGCCATTAAAAATCAAAGACGAGTCCAAAAGAAAGCTGAGGCCAATGACAGCTAAAATTTTGAGCAGAGCAATTGAATTGAGACGGCAGAGAAAGCCTCTCATGGGGCGGATGCAAGTACTTCATTCTGAAGAATAAGACGTACTTTTTTTATGGTAAAAAGTAAAATTTTATTGACTTTAAACCAAAAAACTATATATAACTATACAGCAAGAACCCAGCACCAAAAACTTACACTCACAAAAACAAAAGTCATAGCGATTGGAAAAGCCAAAACATACTTTATGTCTTAACTTAGGTTTAACGCGGAGAATACCCTTAATAGGGGAAAAACGTCATGACTATTTATGCACCATGTTCAAATTAGTTCCCCTTTGAGAAAAGGAATACTTCAGTTCGTTTTGTTTTACTTCAGTTTGCCGCCGCCTGCTCCGGACAGCTAATGCAGGAAACCAGCGAAAAAGAACGTAAGAGTCACCGCACGTTTTGAATGTCTGACCTAACCACAATTTAACAGTATTTTTCTCAAACGTTAGAAAACATGGTGGATGACAACGAGGAAGAGGGCGAATACCTACCGAAGAGAGTTTGAATAAAAGAATGAAGCCATGCCACTTTATATGTAGAAGTTGGGAAGTGAAAATCTCAACATTTTTGATACAAAGCTTATAAAGAGAACCAACACACTGGTCCTCACAATCAATGTGAAAAAGGATTGACTAGACGAAGCCGCCGCGAGGGGCCTGTGTAACATACATACATACATGATGACTCTGCAATTACATTTCCCTTCTCTAAATGTTGCAACTATCGTATCCCATGAACCATGATTTTGGCTCCACAAGTCTGGACAACTCACCGTCTTCACCACTGTAGAACTCTTTGAACTCTTCCTTCCACTGCTGGTCATCCGCATTTTGGGGCTCGCCATTGTCATATTTGGCCACAGGGAAATCATCAGCAGCAGCTCCGCATGCTTCATTAGGCAGTCTAGACTCTGCTAGGAGGCAATTCACAGTCTGTATCTCAGTTTGGTGCTCTGTTTTCAACTTATCCATCTCTTGGTAAGCCTTCTTAGTTTCTTGCTCGGCCTCCATAGCTCGTTTCTGCAGCATGTTAAAACTTTACATCAGATTATCATAACACAAATACAAAGAACATAACTTCAACTATACAAATACAATCATAACAGAACTTTTCCTTCAGCCTAAGTAAAACTTTACACGCGCAAAAAGAAAGCAGATCGTATTAAACAAGAACATATGCCCAATGTTTACATAAGTATATAGGAAATCTTCATGTCAATAGCTCCCCAATGAGCAGAATGTCATGATGTTCTTCACTGTTCATATAAAAGTAATGGAAGAAGCAGATCTATTCATCAAATGAACTCTCAAGAAAACTACATAAATCAGTGAGCAGTATAGCATGGCACTTGCACCGCCCTGATGCCACTAATGAATGGCATATGTTGACTAGCACATATGATGAAGTTCACACACCAGCCACTAACAGAAGGTGCAATATGGGGCAAAAAATACTACTCAGCTTTGTAAAAGCAGGAAGTTCAGCAAGTAAAGAAAACTCAAGTCACCTGGGCTGCAGCAACAGCTTCTTCTGCTTCTTTAAGCCTCACAAGTAATTCACCTGCTGCCTGCACAGCTTCAGCAGTATCCTGCAGTTGAGATTTAAGTTCTCTGTTCTCATCCCTCATGTATCTCCTCTCTTTTTCTCTTTCCACTTTTAGAGCTGATATTTCTGTAGCAAGGGCATTTATAAACTTAGATTCAGCACCTCGCACACCAGCCTTAGTAGCTGCCTTCTTCACGTCATCTATACCTTCCTGCATTCTTCTATGCCTTGCAAGTAACTGAATATGTTTCTCTTCAAGATCGGCATACTGTTCAAGTGTCCTTGCTTGCCCTTCCATAGCCCACCGCATTGCTTCTTCCAAATCTTCTAAGCACTTTTTCTCAGTTTCGTACTCCTGCTGCCACTTTTCAGCTTGTGACCTGCTAGCTTCGAGCTCCATCCTCAACTCTTCAGTGAGTGATATCCATTTGCTCTCTGCTTCAGTCCAACGCTTTCTCTCTTGTTCGAATTTCTCTTTGGCACTTTCTTCAATGGACTCTGGGACTGTGCTTAACGATGGAGCTGGACTGGGTCCACATGGATAATCCAATAGCAGTGGCGGACTGCGTTTTGTACCCAATGAAGTGGAAGCATCCATATAATACTGGAGCTGGCTTCTTAAGTCTTGAATCTCTTCCAGCAGTACTTCCCTTTCCCCATTATTAAAGAAGTTTTGATATTGCTCCAGTTCATCTTGCAGTCTTTTTAATTCAATCTTTGACTGTAAAACTTCAGGATGGTTTTCATATTTCTCCTTCAGAAGCTGAAACAAAGAAAAGAACTTACACTCTGTCATCACATCGACTCCATAATCTTTGACTGTAAAACTTCAGGATGTGCAAATACTTTAGAGCAAAACTGTACCTTGTACTCGTGATTAAGAGAGGCAAATTCCTCTTCCATAAACTCTTCAGTTGGCATAACACCATCCATAAGGCTCTCGAGTCTAAGTATTTTATCCTCTCTCGTCTGTGCTATTATAGCATTGCATTCTCTTTCATGTTTGAATTGTTGTACCTGTTAAAGATTTCCCAAAATGGTCAAACTTTTAGCTCTTACTAAGTCAAGTCTCTGAAAGGCATGTTTAGCAAACCTACCAAGCGGTTAAGCTGCATTATCTCCGATGCTTGTTTCCCACAAAATTCTTCCAGTGCCATTTCCCTCCTGAAAGCTCCTGTCAAAACTTTTTCCACTGCCTATATGACATATGAGAGATCAACGTCACCATTGCTTCTATGATACAGATTAGTCAGGTATGGGGAAAACAGTTTGAATTTGCAGCCTTTTAGGCTTACCTTGGGAACTTGCTTCTTTGATTTCTCACTGGACTCTGACCCACCGACTGGCACTATCTGCAGGTTGCCCCCATCGACATCTTTAACATCTGTCTGTGTTCTGGTTCTGCAATTACTGCACAAGTAATCCATTGGAGCTTCGACAACCATCGGGTTGTCTTCCAATGAAACTTGCACTCCAGTGTCAACTTTGATAACGGGAATAATTGACTTAGATTCTGCATGTTTATATGAAAATCTGAATGATGACCTTCTCAGAGCTGAACTCTTGCGTTCCATTATTTCAAGACCGCGTTGGAGGCTTGCTGCCAAGTGTTCAGTAGGTACAAGGTAGCTACTGCTCCTCTGTGTAGGCAGGTGATGTGATGAGCTCTTATTTAATGATTTCGGAGAAGAAATGCGCAGCCCAGCTTGCTCTATGGAAGAGTCATTTTCCAAATTCTTCTGAGATGCAGTCAACATGGACGAAGTCCTGAGACTTTTTCGGCTTGTGTTGGTGACTCTAGGGGAAACACTTGGAGTTGGAGACTTAAGAGGGGATGTCTCACTAACAGTGACATTAAGGCCAGATGGGGTGAGACAATCTGTTGAACTGTTCAAAGAAACAGCCGGTGCTTCTCCATCATCCATTTTGACATCCAAAGAGTCCGACTTTTCTCCCTCAAATAAATGCTTGGAGGAGGTGCCATCTGAGGTTTCTACAATAGGATCTCCAAGGTTTTCCACATCAGGTTGTTCAGAAACACCTTCCATATCTCCGCAACTAGATGACCGCAAACCCACTTGATGACAGAGCCTCTCGACTGCCTCTTCATCTATTTCCATCTCCTCATCACTATCATCGTCAGCATGAGGTAATGTCATTGGGTGGTGGAGACTCAAGTTAAGAAGGTGCAAACTCCTCCTAACATCCTTTCCCGTTAAGTAATGTTTTGAGTCACTTGGGTTATTTCCATTTGCTTTCATTCGAAGTAGCTCATCCTGCAGATCATAGAAAGGTAAGATCTCTAATGAATTTGTGACTGCTGCTAGAAAAACAAGCAGGCAAGAACAGCAGGGAACATATACCTTTAATTGCCTTATAACCTCGCGCAAAAATTTCACATCCTCCCGCATTACTTCATTCACGACTGCTTTATTTTTTATGGACTTTGCACGCTGTGCAAATCTCAAGGTACTAAATGTCTCACTCTTGCAGCTGTAATATATATCCAAGTAAAGATCCATATCAAGAAAAGAGAATAATTTTCTTGTTCTGTGAAAGTGCTCAGGAGAATTACCTTGGTGCAGGAGATATAGCGCAGACCATTGCTAGCTTTGCATTTCCACCAAGAGATTCCTGCAACAAGAATGTCAACTTGGAGTCTCTGTAAGGAATATGCCTTTGCTTCCCAGTTTGCGAAATTTCAGCAAGAATGTTTATCAAATTTCTGCATTGCTCAAAAGTAACTTAATTAGTAAAGCATTAAGAATGTCTGCATCCTACAAAAAAAGAGCATTCACACTATCAGGGGATACTCTTGTATGCAAACAAATGACTAAGCAAGCACAATATGCAAAATACATATAAAAGGTGCCTGTAACTGAGAAAACGTGATAACCATAAATTACCTTTTGATTGAGACTTGCAAAAGACTCCATGCGAATGCAAGAATGGTACTTTTGATAAAACTATTTAGGGAAGAAATTAAGCCAATATAACCAACAGTCTTGTCAAATGCCACTCAACTCCAATTTCCTAAGCAAAAAGCTTAAAAAAAGAAAATGCTATTGTACTTAAGACATGCCTAAATCCTAGTAACAATAGTAATGTCGTCAACTTAAGTGATGAAATCTTAAGAATCACTGTCGATGACAATAAATAAGATGAAAAGTTTAGATGTCTTTGCATTTTCTTGAACATAATATCCTTGGCAAATTTAAAAATACCATCTTTCTATTCTTTCACTGGAGTTATCCCCATGCAATAATTCTAGGACCCAAATTCCTAACCTCCTACATGTTCCTCAATATTATACTTCTAACTTTTTTGCAGATTAGTAAACCAAACCACCAGCAGTACTATTGTTCAAGCTTTTTTCAAATCATCTAAAATTAATCAGTGATTCAGGATTTCGCAAAAGATAAATTTGCATTAGGGGAATCATCACAATCAAAGAGAAATGGCCCATACCCAAGCTGTGAGAGTGACCGATTTATATTCCCAGCTTCCTTTAATCGATCTCCTGCAGCTCCTGTTGACTTCTGCCTTTCCGATCCAGCCAGATCAACGAGATTAATTCTGCTTGTTTTGAAACTGCTCATTCCATCAGCCATGCTCTATAATCAAGAGGAGATAAACTTTTAGAGAAAAGTAGCCCCCCCACAATTTGACAGTACTTGTCAATGTTGGCAATTGCTTCGTTTTAAAGCCGCTTATTCCTTAAGCCATGCTTTGCAATCAAGAGGAGACAAGCATTTAAAGAAAAGTCATGGCACTACAATTTTCTAGTACATCTAAACTCTTTCTGTTTACCTTGCATCGGGACTCAATTATGCAAGTAAACACACTGTGTGAGCGAGAACTCTCTGCATTTATGCTGGTAGCACCCGTTCTCCTGTTTGACAGTCCCTGCATCAGTAGCGATAGCTTAGGAGATTATGCTGGACATTTCTATATCACAACCTTTTTTCTATATCAAAGTGCATTCACCTTAAACTTTTTCTCCAAAAATCACCATGCATGCATTTCTTAGTTTTATCTCGAAGAAACAGAACAGCCATAAATGACAGCAACAGAGCAATAGCTCTAAAAGTCAAACTTGGAAACTTCTTTTAATTTATTTTTTTTTTGTGTAGGAAAAGACACAGAAACAGAACTGCAAAAAACAAGCAAGCTTAGAAAACTTCTGAACTTCTTTAGAATTCTGACTCAGTTTCTTTAATCTATTGCCGGGATGTACGGTTGCACAATAATGGTATGGTGTCAGGAATCAACCTTAGATTGCCGATTCCGATCCAGATATTTGAGGGAGCCACAACTTTCTCGTAAGCACACAAAACTACTAGCACTTGTCGGTTTTCACTCAAATTTAGAATGAAGGGGATTTTCAGTGGAAAGTGAAAAGATGTATTTTGAAGGAAACCTTCAGCAATCGGTGTGGCCACAATTACCAAAAGTCCTTTCATTAAGTATACAAGCACATTTTCCACATCAGTGGCGAAATAAGTTATAGAAGTGTTATGCTGATAAATAACACAATTAATTACCCAATTTCCCCGCAAAAGATAAGAGTTCGATAATCAAGAAATTTGAATGTTTATAGGTCCATGCCAGTCAGATACATAGCTTTCAGAAATCAAGACATTTCTATGTTGAACAGTATATGCTAGTCAAATACTACACTATCACCAAAATCCAAAATGGTGCATATAGGCATATTAGTTGGCAACAAGACAATCACTGTCCAATGGAGAAATGAGTAACACATTTAAATAGTCCATCAACATTACTGATTTAAACCCTACATGATGTCAAAATTATCAACACACCATCAAGAGGACCAAAAGGAAGTTAAGGGACGTCTAGTACAATGAACTAAACAATTGTTCAAGCTGACTGGATGAACTTAATTCTGTTGCAACTGCAAGACCAAAGGGCATGTTGTAAATGTAGATCAATGAATGACCAAGACAGTTCATCATAAAATATTCCAAGTAACACATAAAAATCTGATTACCTACCTTAATATAACGTAGAAACTTTTATGAGGATTATCCCCAGATGACTAAAAATATATTAAAATAGAAGTTCTTAGATGCAATGCCAATAATAAAATCTGTACTAACTCAACAAGATTCTAAATTCATACCCGTAACAAGAGTTGGTTCACGTCCTTCATAGTGCACACAATTTCCTCGGTCAGGTTTTCGACATATATGCCAGTTTTGACATCTTCTCTTATCTGGGATGGGAAAATAGTCGTGAGACTTTACATGGATTTCTTATATTATAGTGTTACAGAGGTTATACTAAATTTCAGTATTCATACCTGAGGATTTTTCTGATTTGGATCCAGTAAATCAGTTATCTGTTCATTGTATATCTACATATATGAAATGCGGAGTGGTGAGATATGGTAAACTGATGCCGCGTGGTATAAGAGACTTGAGAAAAATTAATTCAAAAAAAAAAGAAGGAAAAAATACCTCAAGAAAAGAACAGCGACATTGATATTTGAGCTGTTTGTCAGCATGCTTAATTTGTTCCTGTACACAAAAAGGAAGACTTTGCACTATTATGGTGCTCAGCATAAGGGAAATGCCTTAAAAAATGTACCACACAGGAGCAATTTTCACCTCATTTATACGGGTAAAGAGGCACTCAAGAATACGAGGAGTTAAGCCTTGTTGGTTCGACAACTTATCTTCCAATAATGCTTGTGTGGGACCCCACATTGTGTAAGTTTTCCCGCTTCCAGTCTACCACAACAGATATGCAACGGTTAGTAACATAAACAGGATCATATGTGATTACAAACAGATCAGAAATGTAGATCAAGTACCTGGCCATAAGCAAATATGGAACTATTAAATCCGGCCAAGCAATTTTCGACGAGAGGGGCGCCTACGAGCTCAAAAATATCGAGCTGCAATAACAGGATGCAAACTGATGTTTTAGTCCATTTCTCGGGTAACAACGGATCTTAAATTGGTTGAGATCATCTAGAAGTACCTGCGATGCCTCTGGGTCAGCCACAGCATCAAATGTGAATGTTTGACCATTTATAGTAACAGCGTCATTGGACACGTTTTCCACTATCATATTTCCCTCTTCTTCATCGTTCTTGTGTGGCCGCATCCTCACCAATACCTGACCGTCACGTTAAATCAGCAGAAGTATATCTTAGCAAAGTAGTGCTTCATTGAAATGCAACAATCTAGTTCGATTTTGATATTATCTAACCAAGTTTCCCTTGATTTCCGGCAATCAATCGCCGTTAACCACAAAAAACGAAGCGAGATCGGCAGAGCTACAAAGACCTAATTTACCTTCACGCCGGAATCGGAAGCTCCAGCTAGGGCGTTCTCCGCGATCGTCTCCATGCTGAGCTTCCTCTTCAGCGGATTCGACGAGGGCGGCCGTGGGGGCAGCGGACACCTCGCCTTCGCCGACGCCGACGCCGCCGCGGCCCCGGCGGCCGGCGAGGCCTTCTTGTCGGAGCCCATGGAGTTCGGATCCGGCGGCGGGGTGTTCTCCTTGCACCGGCTCTGCTTCTTGGACGACGACTTGCCCTTCGGCGGCGGCGAATCGTAGGCCGCCGGCGGCGTCTGCGCTTCCCTGAACACGGCCGCGCCCTTGGGCAACATGAAGTGCTTCATCGTCGAAGCGCAAGAGAGAGAGAGATGTAGAGAGAGAGAGAGAGAGAGAGAGAGTGGAGAGCTAGGGTTTGAAGAGGGAGACAAGGCAGCGAGAGAAGAGGAGAGAGAGAGAGATGGGATGTAGCCGTTGGAGAGCGATTTTGAAATTCGGGCGAGGAGTTCCGGTGGAGAAGAAGATGATGAAGTGACGTCGCACGTGCCAGTACCCCCCCTTATAAGCGTGCGAGCTGCTTCTTCTTGGATCCGGAGCGTCGTGGATTTAAGAATTATTATAAATTTAAACAGCTATATTTATTTTTAAAATATATATATGAATGAAAGCTTTAGGAATATAAATAAGACTATTGATTATTTCGCAACCCCTCTCGAATCTACAGTTCGAACTTGTTAAAGTTAAGGTGTGGAATTAACTTTCTTTCCATGATAATTTAAAAAAAAAAAATTATGTTAAGGACTGCTTATTTAAAATTCAAGAGAAAAAAAAATGAAAATTGCACTACCACAAAGTGCTCCCTAAGCCTTCATGCGGTTGGGTTTTCATTCTCTTTTTCTCGGATTACTGAAAAAGAGTCATTTTGGTTCAAGATGAGCTTATTATTCTCTTCTAACACGATGAAACCGGATTAGGCTGAATTTGACACAAAAGCCTGGCCGTGGACACTTGCCTAGGGACATTCCGACTGATTCATTGATCGCTTAATTGATTTCAAATGATGTTATAGTTAAGAGGAGAATGAAATTCTTTCTTTAACCCGAGGGTTCTATTATAGAGGTCCGATTACTATGAGACTCATGGAATACTCTGCAAGTCTCATGAACCAATTAAATTATGCTTTTGGCATGTGAATGTGTTCTCAATCCGTAATAGTTTTACAATAGGTGAGTTGGATTTGAAAGAGTGACCTAGAATTCTCGGTATGAAAGGTCCATAGTACCATGCCCTGCCTTGATTAATTGCGCTAATCCGAGGGGTTAACTAAACACAAAACCTATCAAGAGAAAACTGATTTGTAGAAGTATGGCACAGTGAAGCAATAAAGAAGAATCGCAACTCGCAATCTCACTCAATAAAATACTCTTAGATTTAAATAGAGACAAAAAAAAATTCTAAAAAAAAAAATGATCTGAAAACTCGAGTAAAGTAGAGTCATAAATGATCTGAAAAATAACCAAAGGGCCAAAAATAATGCTGAGAAAGGCCCAATTTGACCATACCATAACGCTCGGAACCAGCTCTTTTCCGAACTTATGTCATCGCCCTCATAACTCCCGTCGTCAAAAGTCATGACCGTTTTATTCTATTTCCATCGTCACTCGCTTGTTCGAACGATCCAAAAAGGGTCGCACAAAGTAACACTTTGCAAGTCCACAGCTATCAGGAGGCTTATATAACACTCTATAAATCTCATGAACTAATTAAGTTTATGCCTTCGGCTGATGCACGAATTCTTTATCTATAGTAATTTGATAAATAATTTGCGAGATTCGAGAAAATGACCCGCAACTCTTGATTTGAAAGTTTATCAACACCCCCAACTAATTGCCTTATCTTGGGATTAACTAAGGGAGAAGTGCCAAAAAAGTCCTAAACCTTTTGTCTTTGTGCCAATTTAGTCCTAAATCTTTTTATATTGTGTAAATTCAGTCATTTCCGGTCAATTTTGGCTGGATTTTACTGACTGGATGCCGGCCGGCTGACGTGGCCGTCAGCTGGCCGGCGTCCAGTCAGCAAAATCCTGCCAAAATTAGCACAACGTAAAAAGGTTTATGACTAAATCGGCACAAAGACAAAATGTTTATGACTTTTTTGGCACTTCTCCTGATTAACTAAACATGAAATTTTAGTGAGACGAAACCAATCTCACTTGTATATATATAGTATTCGAATGTTCGAAAGATCGATAAGAAACGACATGAAAATAATGATAGGACCAAAAATAATGCCGAAAAAGCTCGAAACGACTGCGAATGGGAACCCGATTTGATCATAGCATAACCCCTCGAAACGTGCTTTGTTGTCCGCCCGATAACTCCTCTGGAATCGAAAGTTACCGTCGTTTCATCGCTCGCCCATCAGATATTTACTCGTGCAAACGATTCGGAAAATCTTAAGCGATTTACGTCGTCCTGCAAACAGACAAAACTCGTATGATAGATCCGTCTCCGATGTGATCCTTCATGCGGAGATCACGTGGCCGGCGAATCAAGCGGTGCCGCGTGTCGAGGCGGCGCTCTCGCAGACCGACACGTAATCTCGCCATGCCAATCAGCCATGCACCCGAAGGATGGCTTCACGAGTCTCTCTGCGAGCCCGTGACAATTCCCAGATTTCACATCATACCTTTTGATATGTTCAGTTCAAGCTCAACCGGCAATAGATAAGAAATGAGTAAATTTTATTAATTTAAGGCGGATTTTTTCATCTTAAGAAAACTGAAAAAATCATTTAACTTTAGCTCCGAACATTTTGCGAAAAACATTTTTCTCATTTTTTTTTCTAATTTTTGACATTTGGATCGCTTAGAAAAATGAGTTAACAAAAAAATATTTTCCTAATTAACGGAAAATTTATGCTTAGGTTCAAAAAAATGATTTCCTTTTAAAAAATTAAAATTTATTTTTCAAAATATGATTAGATATCAGTACTTGGATTAAAAAGTTTATGTTTTTGCATGAGAACCCCAATAAAGCTTGTTCCAAAGCTCTTGGGAGCAAACCTGAGTGTAGAGGTCAAGGCCGGGTCAACCAAGATCCATCGAGCCCGAGCCTGAGTCCATAGAGGCCGGGTTTGGAACCCCAATGCCAAGCTAGGTCCGTAGATGTTGTTTCAAGGTACCAACATTGATGGTTGGGCATAAGGATTCCAGTACTGTTGCTCTACACCCTAGCTCGGGTCCACAAAATTTGAGCCTGAGATCTCAATGTTTTTGCCCTAGTATCTGAGCATGAGTCCATCAAGTCGAAGTTAGGTTCATAGCACCTGGGCCAGCGACCTCTGGCATAAGGTCGGGTTCGTGACCCCAGTGCCCAGGCTCAGGTCCTCAATGCCTATGCCCGTGTCCCTGCATCTAAGATCAAGTCCATTGAGGCTAAACTCGAGACCCTAGTAACAATGTCTACGTCCGTCGAGGCCAAGCCAACATCTCAACGCCCAAGCTCCGCTCCTTAACACTTGTGTACGGGTCCATCAAGACTAGGCTCGGGACCTCGATGCCCGCATCCCTGTCCCTAATCTTTTTTTTTTTAACGAAAAAATTGCACCCGTATAGGGTTGACGAGGTGCCATTGCATCCCCAGGAAATGGGCTGACCTCTTGAGAGGACATCTTTTTTTTTTATGATTTGATCCGATTGCATACGGATGGCCAAGAGAGCACACGGTCTTGGATAGATCAAATTGATATGAACACGTCATGAACATATATATATACAATTACAATTTACAACAATTTTGCGAGTGCCTAGACAACCGGTGTGGCACGGTACTTCATGTAAAAACATCTACCTCTTGCAAATTCTGAAAATATTCTAAGCCGACTTAGGTTTGGGAAAATTATCCAGAAAGTCTTAAATTATTACACTTTTGCTAATTCGATCCTAAATCTTTAAATGTGTCAATTGAATTCTAAATCTTTTTTTTTTTTATATATATTTTACTAATTGAGTCCACTTGACCAAATTTGGCTAGGAATTGTAAACGCCGACTGTCCAAGGAAACACGGCTGGCACTGATGTAGATATTTTTAAATAATATTTTATTTTTTAAATTTTTATTATATTTTCTTTTATGATCTTTTGTTTTATATATATATAATTTCAGTTGTTGGGGTTGTGAGCTGGCCATCGCCACCCATAGGCAAGGGTGGGCTGAGTGAAGGCTTCACGGCCTCATTGGCCAATAAGTGAGGGTCTTGGCCCTCGCCTAGGCAAGGATTGCTACAAGAGTTGCAAAAAAATATATATATATATATATAGATTAGTGTAATGTAAGACAATTGGCTTCCACGTCAACGATTTTCTAACCAATATTGGCTAGATATACTCAATTGTCAAAACATGAAGAGATTTAAGATTCAATTAGCACAAATCGATAGGTTTAGAACTTTTTAGATACTTTTTTCTCCATGTTCGTACCTTATTTTCATCTCTTGCTCAAATCAAATCAGGCCAACGTTACTAAAGTTCCCGGGTGGTATGAAATAAGAATAGTACCAAAAGCATCCTTGCCCTAGGCTTGCATAATAAAATATGGAAAATTGGCTATGGAGATTCTTTAGCGTTGCTTGATGATAGGGTTTATATGCTATTTATATGATTGTCGTCTCTCTCCATCTATCAAGTCAAGCTTTTGAAACAATCAACAGTTGTCTCTCGGAACCTTATGCGATATAGAAGACAAGTTCCGGCTCAATTAATCTCGCATGCACATGTCGACTCCGTCTGTCAAATATCACGTGTCATTTCTAATCCCATTCGCATTTGAGAAAGAGGTCCTTGAGATAAAGTGTATGTGGTCTCGGATCACTTATCGTCACCAAGTTTTCAAGTTGGACTTTCTAACTCGCATTTTGGACGAGCTCGCCAGTCGCCCCCACAAGGGGCGGATAGAGAGAGACTTGTCAATCAATGCAAAATCATGCAGGAACAAGAGGGTGAGGTGTCGTCTTGTATAAGACGCGGCACGCCGCCTGTGTTGCACTCGTCGGTCTCATCCTCTGCGCCTCCTCCCTTAATTTGCGTGTCCACCCACTGCCATACTCTCCGTCTCTCTCTCTCTCTCTCCCTATCTCTCTCCCTCCCTCTATAAATACAAAGCGAACTCACGTAACCACTACACATCATTATCTAACAACAGCAACAAAACCCAGCTTCTTCGCATGGCCTCCTCAGTATTATTCCTGATCACCCTCACCGCCCTCTCCTTGCTCGCCGCCGTGAGCGGTGGCTACGTCGGCCCCCGGGTCGGGGGCAGGACCGCCGTGCCGGACGTGAGGTCGAACCAGGAGGTGCAGGACCTGGGGCGGTACTCGGTTGAAGAGTACAACCGCATGCAGCGCCGGCAGCGGGGCGGTGGCGGAGGAGGAGGGGGTAATGGGGAGATCGTGTTCGGGGAGGTGGTGGGGGCGGAGAGGCAGGTGGTGGCGGGGATCAAGTACTACCTGAAGATCGAGGGGATGCAGCGCGGGGCGAGGAAGGTGTTCGAGTCGGTGGTGGTGGTGAGGCCGTGGGTGCGGTCCAAGGAGCTCGTCACCTTCGGGCCAACCAGAGGCGGAGACGGCGGCGGCAGCAAGTCCGGGTTGTCCGGGTTTTGAGATGGCTTTCGGGGGTTGAAGGGGGAAGGGTTAGAGATCAGTGACCAATCCGGCTTTTTATTGAGTGAATAACGAGTTCGATCTTTCTTTTTTTTCTCTTAAGTGGGTTTTTTGGGTTCGTCTCCGTCGAGTTTTGTCTCTGCATGCACAGGTGAGTTTGAGCCGTGCCGTTGTATGAATAATCCAAATAATGGAAAGCACATTCGCTCTATCGGATTCTCGGTTCGATGCTACTCCCGACGTCGGTTCTTACATCATTTTCTGGTGCCGCATATATTGAAGATCGCGTTTTTGCTTACTGAGTAGACAGCACCGAAGTTGTTATTGCCGAGTCGGAGTCGACCCGACTATCCCCCGGAACAACTCGAGTTTGGCAGTACTGCTGCTGCTATGTTTGTGTTGTGTATTGGAGAGGTGGTTAGAGATAATTTAGGACTGCCGACTTGGGGTCTTTCCTACGATTTCTCTCTTGGCTGTGTGAGTCATGGCATATCCCTTGGCTGATATCATTGCCGTGTCCTTCGTTGCAAACTCGCACTGGAGTTTGATTTTGTCGTCGGTTGAATCCGTCAAGAGGAAGTTTCTGACCTGTAAAGATACTGCCCCGAAGATTAAGCTTTCATCGCCAGTGGAAGTTTCTGACCTGTACGAATACCGCCCCGAAGGTTAAGCTTTCATTGCCAAATGCATGTAACGAAACAACCTGCTTAATAAACTCGGAAGAGCACGGATTTGGCAGTACACTCGAAGTAGACTAAGTCGGAGGGAAAGTGATTTCGTTCTTACCGAATTTTCTTTCGAACCCTAAATGAGTGAATGAAACACTGAATCAGAAGAGGCTCTTCCAATACGCAAGGACAATGAAAATGAGCAGTGTACGCTACGGCTGAGCCGAACTCCGAACACACGGAAAGAAAAGCTCGTCTTCAATGCTGAACGGAAGCTGACACAAAAATGAATCGAGTGGAGAAGACGACACTGATCATAGCATTAATCATCGAAGACCAATAAATTTCATACCTCCCATGCTCGTATGAAGGTTTCGCGTTTACATTATACAATTGAGATCCTCAAAACTGTTTATGAGGTCAAATGTTAAGGAGGTTTCTCATTCTTGTCAACATAAACAGGCGACCCGTATCCGGACAAAGGAGAAGGCGAGTCCGACAAGAAATGTTACCTCGCAACTCTTTTTACCTTCTTTTTTTTTTTTTTTTTAAAATATCTACATTCCCGTCCATCCTGGCTCTCTCTATACCCCGTTATTCCTACCTATTGTATGGGAACTCCGAATCGTTCTCGGTTACTTTGAATGGCTGAGGATGCTGGCCCGAGCAGTGGAGATTCCACATCTTGAAGTATGCCCGCTCGAGGTTTCTCACCTGAATTTTGATGTTTTATTAGATCAATCGATTGAAACCGATATAGCTCACGACACGCAGATGGCAATGAAACCAGATATAGAAATCAGGGGAATTGCCGAGACCTATTCACCAATTTCTAGATAATGGACACGTGCCATACCGGGAAGATGCACATAAAAATGAAGAAATAAAAGAGAACTTGAGCTCACCCATCGTGTTGTGTCGAACAGAGGGCAAGTCAGACGAGCTGCCTTAAGTCTACTTTTAAGATCCTCCAGCTTCGGTCGGTTCAATGCCAGCGAAACCGCTTTCTCTTCATATTCTTTCAGACTGTCGCATTGGATGATTTTTTTTTTCCCCAAGGAAAAAAGAAATAGAAATACATCAGCAGCAAGAAAGGAATAGGGGAACATGACACTTAATGCTTGTGAACCAAGAATTTACACGACCTTTTCACCCAAACTACAGGTTGCAAATGCAGTGCAAACACGAAGAGTCAAAAGTTCCCATGCATGGACAAGGTCAAAAGTCGAACTACCCAATAGGCTACTCAATGGTACATACAAGAGAGCAAGTATGCCAACCAAACCAAACCAAATATAGTAGTAACGGCAAGACAACTATAGACAAACGACCTTCCCCTCTTCATGGAAATAACTCGTTCCTACAGAACACACGTGCACACAGACACAGAGAGGGAGAGAGAGTACCTATTAACAATCATCTCCTCCCCAACTCCAGTAGCCAGACATAATGAACCTGCGACTCTTGTTGCCATTTTCTCAAGAGGAAGCGTCACCATCGGAAGACCAGCCCATAAAACATCAGTGCCAGTTGTGTGAGCATTACACAGAGGTCTGCCCATATAACAGCAAAATACACAATAAATTCCTTTTACCATTGGCATAAATGAAGACAGCCAAGGAATTTAGGTTAAAAAATCTGTCCGACAATGGAAACTATATATCGTTTTTTTCTTGGTTGAGAATGGGAGAAAGCTAATAAAAGATATCTCACGTGTCAAGGAACAGATCTGCTAAAGCACTGCGCTTTATATGCTCATTTTTCATGGCAACATCTGTGAAAATAATTTGATCTGGTTGCACACCCCTTTGAGTAGCATCTGCCATGAGAAAAGAACTTTTAAAATTAAATATTGACCCAGTAGCCAAATTTAACTATCAAGAAAGCATCCATCAAACATGATAACTTGCACAGATATTTTCAAAGGGCACAATGTCAGAGGAAAAACACACATGTTCTAAGTCTGGTTTCGCCTGCTGCAGGGAATCGGAGGAGCCAAAGTGCACTATTGGGCACACGCTTGAGAATCTTGCACCTATTTCAATGATAATAGAGAACAAACAAGTTAAAACATCTCCAGAGGTCAAACTACCGAAAAAATGATAACCAACCAAAGTGGTATTACCAAGTGTTGACAATGTCAGGATCCATCTTGTAAAGCTGATTGAAACAAGCAAATATGAATTTGTCCTCAGGTAATCCATAATCTGATCTTTTTGGGTGGCAACTGGGGTTCAGTACTTCTCGGTTTTTCTGATAATGATTGTAATAAAAGGAAGCTGTTAAAACACACTCCATCGATAGTTTGCCAAAAGAAGATGAAACAAAGTAAAGATGACTGACCTGCTTATAATCATTAACGAAGTAACAATGAGGAAGATGGACAAGCTTCTCAGAGTAGATGTGCGAAAAATGAAGAGGTGACACAAACTGCAATTGAAGATTTTGGAAGTCAAGTAACAAGTTGTAGCTTCAGGTGACAGACTGAAATACTAAAATACGAATGAAATTACCAACCTCATCTGTGACCAAATAATGTATATAAGATGCTCCTGTTGTTCCAGGAAATCCCATGTACGATATTTGTACAGGAGCAGGTTGCATGGCAAATATTTCATTTCTTGCCCCCTGCATAATCAATGGAATAGAAAGGGGTTTATTATGACCTTTGACGGGCAAGAAATATCAATTACTGAAGGGTGAAAACAAAAATCATGCACAGATTGGAAAAAAACTAGGATTTTTCAGGAAAATAGCAGCCTTTTGTATCAAATATTTTATTTAAGATTGACAAGGTCCACATTATACAGCTTGTTAGATGTTTAATGGTGATACCTATAAAGATGGGTCTCAATTACATATGATGTACTGAAAATACTGCCACTAAATCAGCAAATCACACACACAAGCAGCATACCTTTGTGTAGCCATTTAAATTGACAAGAATCTGAATTTTATGGTCGTTAATTAGCCTCGCAATCATGTCAGAAGTCATGGAAGAAACATCAATGAAGTGCTCTGCTTCTGACTGCGTCCGAAGTCTCCATTCAGTTCCATCATTGGCACTCAACGCATAGCAGAAGACCTGCAATATAACCGATTATTAGATTGACATAGCTATGTGAAACCAAGCTATAGTTTCACATCCAACATACCTCAATATTTTCTCTGTCATGCATGCCAAACACCGAGCCCATGAGGTGAGACAAGGGATGATTGCCAAAATCACTGCTCACATAACTGAAAATCCAGGATGAGATGTGTCAGTGACAACCACATGAAAAGACTGATTGATTACAGCAATGTGCACACAAGCGGAATAGACTTAAAGAAGGGGCAGGAAGGGGGAAGAGGGGGGCCTCACCCAACCCTTAGACGTCCATTCCCACTATCACTCTTGACAGGATATTGGGCAGGAAAGTTGAAAGTAGAAAGCGAGTAACGGGATGCAACAAGAGCGCTGTACGCGGCGTATTTGCGACTGCAAAAAAGAGAATCATGAAAATGACTGCTGCAGCACTTTGTTATTCACTGCAAAAGAAAAGGCAGCATAACTCACCTGATTTCAAGTGCAAGAATCGAATCAATGGGATAGGCTATCGCGTGAAAAGGCTGTACACTTGGAATCACTGACATCTGAAAGTAATATAAGGACACAATCATAAATTTAGATGCATGTATTCTTCACAGAGGCGATATAGAATATTTACTTATGACAAAAGATAATTTACCTTAATCTGTCTCCTGAGTATCCCTTCCACTTCAGAAAACTTTTTCTCACGATCTTCCCAGTCGCAGACGCACTAAAAAAAAAGGCCAAATCAACCAAAAAAGAAAAAAAAAAAAATGTAAGCATTAAACATGAAACCAATAACAATTAAATGCATAAGGTTGCCCATACTTATAAACTCAACTTGACAATCCTTAAAGAGAAATTGACTTTCAAAGCTGACTTCATTAAACATGAAGATTTCTAACAAAAGGTAGAATTGAGCTTCCTCAGGAACTAAAAATGTACCTGATTACATACTATCTCCATGATATCTCAATATTACGTGTCTACTCCTCAGATTACACTCAGATTGAATTTTCATTTAATATCTCAAATACAATCTCACAGAAAATACTTAAGCCCAAACTGCATTCTTCAGGCAATTATCAATGGTGTAAAAGCATACAAAACCAATCACAATGATTGAATAAATAACCTCCTGGCCACATCTCATAAACTTGAATTGTAGCACGCGATCTTTCATCACTGCAGGATACCTCATTCCTATAAAAGTTCTTTAGTTCGGCCATGGACACTATCAAATTGAAGAGATCACACAAGAATCCAGTTGCAAAAGAGATTATAACACTTCAATCATCTTACAGACCATCACATCAACGCCAAATTATCTTTTAGTAAGTCCTATTTGTCAGGGAAGAATAAAAGTTAACCAATTCACAAATAAAGAGATGAAAGTTTGCCCATTGACAGGTGCAACCAGGTGTAGATTTTTTGTCTCACTTTGGCCACGCCTGCTATATACAAAACCAAGGGCCAAAATGGGAGGAGAGTAGAGTTCTTAAATACCTGCAATGTATGCAGAAGGTTGCAAGTTGCTTCTGGAAAATCAGGACGAAGAGCTAGTGCTTGCTTGTAGCTTTTTATAGCTGGTTCAACATGTCCACTGAATCCCAGCAAACCCATTAGAATCTTTAAATAGCTATAGAAACGTCTCAATGAAATCGTAAGTAAGCAAAATACTAAACCTGTCCTTATAAGCTGATGCTAGATTTGCATGAGCCTCAGCCATTGTGGGTCTGATGTTAATTGCACGAATATAGTCTTGAATGGCTTCACTAACCCTTCCAATCTCCTTGTATGTGTTACCTCGGTTGACAAGCCCATCGGCTGCCATAGGATCAATTCTCAGAACTTCATTGTAGCATGTGATTGCATCAGCATAGTTACCCTGTGATGGAGGACAATAAAAGACAAATTAGACCACTTTCCTTTGAAAAAGATCACGTCCTTGACCTTGATGTAAGTGTGCGGGCAGAGAGAGAGAGAGAGAGACCTGCTGCTTATATATTATTGCCAAGTTGTTAAAAGGAGCAGAAAGTCCCATCGTCACAGTAAGGGTAGCCTTATAAAAGGACGCAGCAACACTCAACATGTTCCTACAAAATCAACTTCTCAATGAGTGCAGGTTCCAACTAGTACGTTGACAATAGGTAATAACAAGTGGCAAGTGGAGAAATGATCAATGTGATGGAAGTACCATTCCATGTATATATTCCCCAGATTTGTCAGCGCTTGAGGATGGTTAGGTTGCAAAGAAAGACAGTGCTTCACAGAGAAGAATAAAGAGATCAGATATGGTTAAACATACAAAAACATGGAACCAATGGAAAAAACTCTCAAAACTTACTCGATAGCAAGTAATGGCTTCCTCAACCTTCCCAGAATCTTTTAAAGCATTACCCTAATCATGCAAAAGAAAGCATTAATTGAAAGAAAGGGTAACCACAAGGATAAACCCTACATATCTGAAAGTAACGCAGAGAAGAGATGACAAACCAAATTATTGTACGCCTCCAAGAAACTTGAGTCAAAACCAATTGCTCGCTTATAATTGAAAATGGCCAAATCAAGTTGACCTTGTTCATAATGAATACTGGCCAAGTTACCTACGCCATCAAATTTCACAAATCAATAAGTTCCATTCAATGTAATGAATTCAGTTCATGAATAGCTTATTAACATGTGGAAAAATCACTGATCCCCCCAAATTTTATAGCATAGGCCATGCGCTTTCCAGTATCCTGACTAGTTGACTTTTTTGACTCAAGTGTTAGTACTAGAGAGGTCACTCTCGAAGAAATCAACTTCAGCGAGATGTCTCACTTCCATATTTTCCACCAATATTTACACGAACATGAGGGAAATAAGCAAAGCAAACACTCACCATATGCCATAGCATAATCTGGTCGAGACTGCAGAGCACGCTGATAGCATATAATAGCCTCTTGAGGCATTCCCAAGGCCTGGAAAAGGCAAAAGAAAGATCTTGTTTTTCACCAGACACTCGTCCTGGCTTTTGCAGCTACCCCACCTCATTAGCACAATATTGATAGCTTACCTTATAGACGTTTCCAAGGTTCAGGTAGGCATCTGAAAATGTTGGTCTGAGTTTCACCGCTTCCTATAAATAAAGGTTATGATTTTGAATCAGTTAAAGAAAGGAACCACAATGAGAACGCTCCTGACCACAATGAGAAGCGAACATCAACAACATTCCAGAAAGTCACTTTTGTACATAGCCAGTCAACTGGATCATTTCTTCGTCACTGATTAAACAATAAATCTAACTAGAGGCCATCACCTGACAAATACAAATGCACCCTCAAGGACTCCTAATGCAAAATGCATGTAATTTAGATGAAGAGAAATAAATTCAACCAGATTACTAACCTTATAATACTGAAGTGCCTTGTTAAGATCCCCTGCCTCCATGAAAAGGCCAGCAAGATTTGACCATGCGATTGCAAAATTTGGTTGTATACGGATGGCCTCAAGGTAACAATTGAATGCCTAAAAAGTGAAAAAAATACTCAGAAAATGCAGAAGTCAAGATTCAATAACCAACACATGCTTCCTGAACTACTCAGAAACAACTAAACATAGCATATGAAGAAAATATTTTCCTATTTCACCAAGCTATTCTAAAATTTGGTTGTATGCCTAAAACTGCACAAAAGATTTAATAACCAATACATCTCCTCAACCATTCAGTGAGAATTAAATACACGATATCTTCCCCCAAGATTCACTGAGTAAAAGAAATAACTGAACTATTTCCCCCACTATTAATAGATTATAAACCTATATTTTTCACGTTTGTACAGTTTCCTACAGCAATAAGAAATTCAATCCATGCAACGACTCCATTGAATATCACTCCCAATTCTAAGAAGCATCAGTGTCCCAACGTCATTCCCACCACATTTGAAAGAATGGGCAAATAAAATACAACCAGAAAACACATGAACAGGCAAATCACAGAAGCAATTGAAGTCGTAAGTCATGTCACCTCTTGCACTAAACCCTGAGCTTTCATTAAATTTCCAAGATTACTTTGAGCATCAACCTGCAAAAACAGGCAAAGGGAAAGTTAAAACATCTGGAAATTCCAATATATGCTTCTCAATTAGAGTGTAATAATACCAAGCGTGGATTAAGTGCCAAAGCCTGCCGACAACACTGTCCAGCCTCATTATATCTTCCTTTTCGCATGTATGCACTCCCTAAATTCGACCAAGCATCAGCAAAATTGGGTCGAAGCTGCAAATGTTATTTGACAAATTAAGATTAGATCATCAATCCGATGAATCATTCATCAAGACAAATTATGAAACTTAGAATGCCTTATAGAAGGGGCATGGCCCTTGGTCATACGTTTACAATTGTTAAAATCTATAGCACTAATTAGCACAGTGGCCAAACCAAAGGTTAGACACTCCATACCGGAAAGTAATAATAGATCTCAGAAGCCTCTTGGCCATGCTTTTTACTATGAAGAAATCGTCCAAACAAGTTGGGAAGTAACTAAGTACTATAACGATCTATTAGTGTTTCTGGACATTCAAGTCTACATCTCAAACTCAATATAGGAGGAACATCATAAGAGGAAAATTTTTCTTATGTCAAAATAGAAGAACCCCATTAGTCAAAAGAAATCTTTCGAGCAGAATACACACCTCGATAGCAATTAAGTAGTAACGAATCGCAGCATCAATGTTTCCCTTCTCCTGAGGAAGAAAACATGGAGGAAAGACCATCACAAACTAAACCCACATAAACCAACCAGCTTAAAAGCTGTACCTAGCACTGTTGAAGCTATTGTTCCATTACCTTCCATGCATTTGCCATATTTCCATAGCACTCAGCAAAATGCGGATCAATCTGAAGTGCTTCCTCATTCTTGGCTATGCACATATCTAAATCATGCAGCTACAACACTCAAACCAAGTCACCAAATCAGGTCCATCGACCTAATGTCATCTCATCTTCGAATCAAAATAAACTTGGAACTGTGGAAACAACCTGATAATAAATTGCACCAAGCAGAAGAAGGTTATCAGTCCGCCGTGGGTTTCTCTCATAAACAGCCTGGCTGTGCTCTAGTGCCTGCTTATAGCTTCCAGCTTTATATTTCTGATGGGCAAGGGCTATCAGAATGTCTTCATTTGCTACAAATAAATGACACAATTCAAAATGTTAACTCAATCATCAAAAGAGCCACAGGGAAGCTCGGAAACAATTTGGACAAAATGCAGCAACATTCATAAAAAAAAAGAAAAAAAAAAAAGAAAAAAAGAAGAAGATAAAGCCCACATCATACAAACACGAAAAACCAAACACGCCTTGATGAAAAATGACAGTCTCATTACTAAAAAGTAAAAACATGCTAAGGTGCTTTCTTTGGAAGTTTGAACTCAGTACAGTGCCACCATTTGGCAAGATTAATAGAAATTCTGAGGTTCAATTACCATATAAGAACCCAGAAAACATAACTTTTACATGGAGCTTCCTTTTTCTACCTCATGAGCAAAAAAAAAAGTGAGAGAACGAATAAAGGACACAAATTGAAAGCCCTCAAAACTTATCATTTTATGCCAGGCATTTGCATGCATCGCTACTCAAGATACCTGCAAAGCCGAAATTCTAAACAACCATCGGAAAACCTTAAAACACAATTTTCGTACGATACCGCAGCCTATCTTCTCTACACCCAACAAGATCATAAGTCTCTTTAGCCGCGAGTGGTAACACCACCACTGGATAGTTCTATTTACAGCATATATTATCTTGAAGATGTAAAATACTTTGCACGAGTTGATTTCGCAAGCAACGAATCAATAGCTTACCTGCTTTTTCTTTTCTTTTTTATAAACAAATCAACTCAAATGATTGGATATCTTCTCAGAATTCTCCTTCTGCAGCTTAAGACTACCGAAGAAACAGATTTCAGAAAGATAATGCATATCACTCGATATACACTTCCGTTTCCTAAGTCAACACTTACACGCAGCCTTGGACCTTATACATGTCCCAAGTCATATAATCACCGAAACCAAACCAAGTCATCTCCGAGTCATCTTGCAGATCCATATTCTAACTTATGAAGCCTTGGAGCACAATTGAGTAAATTCCCCAATCAAAGAAATTAAAAGGAACATCCGCTCATTGACGAGAGATCTCATTATCAAAGTTAACGGTGGAAATAGCGCGAGCTAGACTCGAACTGATAACCAGAATTAAATAAGCAGCAAAAAGACATCATGCCCAGGGATCACTCGAAACGATTTAAAAAGAAGGACAAAGGTATCATCACCGTGTTCCGACCTCCGACTCTTCCTCGCGATCGTCAAGTAATCATGACAAGCAGGTTTTTGAAAAAAAAAAAAAAAAAACCAGTGGCAATCGAAAGATCGAACAAGGCAAAGCATGATCATCGTAAAAACGGCACAACATCGGCGCACGCATGACGATCCAAGCTGATCGACATGCTGTCTCGGGAGAGAAAAGGTGGAACCTTTCAGGATAAATAAGAAAAAAGAAAAAGAAAAGAAGCTATAGCGCAACCCGCATAAAGGAATCTCCAAAAAATCGAGCACAGAATTCCGATCCCAAACCCTAAAAACGCACAGAGAGCAAGGAGAGTAACGCCCCAAAACAAAGACGAATCCCCCAAAAGAATCCGAAGAGAGAGAGGGAGAGAAATCGAGAACCTTCGCGAGAGTCCAGGGGCTGCGAGATCCTGAGGCTCGACAGGGAAGAGGAGACAGCATCGGGCTTGAGAGGCAAGGCGTCATTGCCGAACGCGGCCAATTGGAGCTGCTGCTGCTGCTCCTGCTGCTGCTTGTGCGGCTGAGGCTGCGGCTGCTGGAGCAGCCGCGGATCGCTCTGCAGCGACAGCATTCTCGACGGAGCGGCGCGGCCGCGGGCCTCCCTCTCCTCCGATCACCGATCGCCGCCGGGGCCCGGGGGGGGCGGGGCAGAATTTTCCCTCGATCGAGGAGGAGCTTCGGATTTTCTCGGGTACAAAAAAAAAAAAAACGCCGCGTAGGAAGGCAAAAACGTCACGAGGTTTCTCGCGAAAATTCTCTCTCTTCTTTCTCGTATTTAAGAAGGAAAATTCGGGAATTCAGAGAATCCTCCTCCTTTCTCTCTCTCTCCTAAAAAGCGCCTCCCCCTATGAACACGCGTTAAATGTCGCGGCCCCGATCCCCTGCCCCGCAGCCCGGGCCGGATGCTCGACGCGTGCGGCCCTCGAACGTTCTGGAGACCCCGCGGGGGGGCGCATCGACGGTGTGGCGGGGCGCGGGCGCACGGCGGGCGCGGGCGCAGGGGATTGCGGCCCGGGCTACAGCGTGACGACGCGTGTGCGCGCGAAAAGTACGGCGCGGGGGGGACAAGGTTGGTGAGGGAGGGATGTTCCGATTTCAATTTCAACTTAGGTTAGGTTGGGATCACATTTTATCCCGAAATGTAGGCGTGCCCGATCTTGCAAGAGAATCCAATTCCAAATTAGGGCCCGTGATCCTCGACCCGATCCGCCCGCACGGGACGCGATAAGACCAACTAAATCCGGCATCCACGGATTTGCCTTTTCGCATGATATGACATGACTATACACATGTGCGATAATGCGTTCGGTACGACTTTTTCCTGCTCGAGTACATGGGAATATAAAGTCCGTGTGATAAAAATGAGATGAAGGCCTATAGCTACGAGTCGCTGAGCATAAGGAAAAATTGACTCGATAGCGTGTCTTAGATTAGTGTGAAGAGAACTTACTCATGTTACTTAGAAACCTGACTAGGTCTATTTATTTAATTCGAAATATATTTATTATGTCAAAAGTGTGAAGATAAGTTAAAATAATTAAAAACATTCATTGAAAAAAATCACGCATCACGAAATTAATATGTCAATCGTCAAACCCCCGCAAAAAAATAGCTAGTGGAATATTTCTCTGCTTTTACAAAACTAATTTGAATGGGCCGACCTTGCCCGAAATATTTATAATAAAATAATATGAAAAAGTGTTTGATTTTTTTTTCGTTCCAAAGTAGAAATATATTTAACTCTTCAATCGAAATTACCAATCTATTAAAATATTAAAATAAGAAAAAAAAAAGTGGTGCGAAATCGAAAAAGAGGCACGAAACATGAACAAATAATAGGAAGCTCCTGATGAGCAGAACTCAATTGTACTTCTCGATTGAACTCTTGACGAAGTAAACTTCTCGATCAAATTTGGGTCAAAACCTTAGCGTCAAGTTAGGTATCTACATGAACTTCTGAAAAAGTCGGTCAGTTTCAAATATTTTGTTATTCAAAAGAGTAAGCAAAAAATTTCTTTCGATGATTTGTCGGTAATTTAACGACCCTTTTATTAAATTTTAAACCTAACAACAATTATTTGTGCAATATACCAAAGTTGTCAATTTCACCATCTTCTATGTCTAATAACCAATCTTAATTTAAATGACGTACCGATTCTTCTTTCCGATCAATTTTTCTTTTCTTTTCTTTTCTTTCCGATCAAGTTACCGACTAATTTTTTGTCATCCACTCTTATTTGATATACTTGCCGACCTTTGTTTGATTGTTTTTAAATGATCAATTCTTAAGTAACTAATCATTATTTATTTGGGAAAATGCCACTCTACAAGTAGGGTTGTCTTAAGTTTACAAGTTAGAATAACGCAGAACCTTCGAGTTTGGCATGGAGAGAGAATGGAGGGAAAGCATAGATAACTTACAAAGTTCTCTTTTCCTTTCTAACAAGAGATCAGATGCATTCATTACATAACAAAAGATATGCCACAGTTTTTCTGAGTCCAGTACAAGAAGGAAACTCACTTGTTTGCCAATAACGAATGATGCATGCCAAGCTTTGCAGCAAGCTTTAACAAAATCGACTACTAGACTCAATCCACCTCTATTGACCTGGCTTAACCGACCCGCCAAACCAAACTCGAGACGCCGCATATCAGATCCAGTACACAAAGCCGATGCATAGCTGTCACGACCCTCATCTGAAAAGGCGATTTTCTTTCAACAGATTCCTCTAATTTACTCTCGCCGAGGTGTCGGGAACATGCACCTCGTTCAACACCTTCAAAAGTGCATTCTTATGTTTCTCTGAGAAATGAAATAAGTCCAATGAGAAAATTTTCGTGGGTATTGCATCTTTGCTTGTGGGCCTTTTCTCCACAACTTCGGCAATTGCATAACATCATCCTGATTGAGTCACGGCATCAGCATCTTCAGTTCCATAACGCTAGGGAGTGATAATTCCATGATAATCATCTGATCATTGTCTAAAGGCGACCGCCTGATGACCACAGGCTCCATTCTACTTCCTTCCATCTCCATACTAGAGGATTCTTCAGACAGGAGGTCAATGACTAGTGGCCTCACATTCTCTACCTCTGCAATCTTCCATAGAACTCTGACGCATTATCTCCTTTTCACTGGATACAACAAAATCCATGCAAACAGACCATCTGAACAGAAGACACACTCTCTACATCGAGCATATTTCTTAACTTCTTGATCATGTATGTCCAACTTTTCAATTAAAACCAGAAACAAGCCTGAAAACATTGCATGAAACAACAAATGGATTTTAGAGAAAAGGACTAACTGGTAAAGACATGGAGATAACAAACACAGGTAACGAATACAACTAGCAAGAAAGATTTACATAGAACAAAAATCAGAAGAATGATTTGCACAAAATCTTACCCAATTTAATCAAATAAAACAAGGCACGCCCAAGCAATCCTCAAAATGGTAAAAAAAAAAAAAAAAAGAATCGTCTCTACATGTCTAATGAATTACAAGCATCTGCATATGGAACCTATTAATTACAAAAGCATATTTATTGCACATGGATTGAGGGCACCTTTCTAATGCTAGGACTTAATATTTCCCTAAAAAAAACTCGTCAATCATGGACCCCACATCTAAACAGATACAAATTATGTAGACATTAAATTGGATTTGGCGTGTCAATGATTTAATAGACACAAAATGTTCTCGCTCTGCAAAGATAATAACATATGAATTGTACAGATTTTCTTATTTCTCAGGGAATATAGTGGAAACTCTCTTCCAAGTGTGGTCAAAAGATGTTCTATTGTATCCAGAGAGCATGGCCATGGTTTTTCATCAGATATGCATTGACATTAGAAGATGAAGCCGTATTAGGACACTACAAGAATTCTTTCTCCCACAAGGGGAAGTAAATCTACTTTGGATATTTGCTTCCTGATTCTTTTTCTTTGATTTGTGCTTTCTGTTGCAAATTGAGCACTGATCAAGCGACTGCAATTTAGCAATTTTATCAACTTCTACAGATAATTAGGCTGCGTTTGGTAACGTTTCTATTCTCGGAAACAGTTTCTTTTCAGAAATACTTTTTTCTATTTCTATTACCAAGAACAGTTTTTGAGTATTTTAAGGCATTTGGTAATTATTTGAAATTTTCTTTTTCTTTGATTTGTGCTTTCTGTTGCAAATTGTGCACTGATCAAGCGACTGCAATTTAGCAATTTTATCAACTTCTACAGATAATTAGGCTGCATTTGATAACGTTTCTATTCCCAGGAATAGTTTCTTTTCAGAAATACTTTTTTCCTATTTCTGTTACCAGGAACAGTTTTTAAGTATTTTAAGGCATTTGGTAATTATATGAAATTTCCATTCCAAGAAGATATAAGTATACCGAAAGTCCTGAAACTTGTCACGAAAGTGCAACTAAGTTCTAAAACTTGTCAAATTGATGTAGTCAAGTCCCTCTATTAACTCAACCCAATTTGGCTAACAGAAGAAGGTGATGTCGCGCTTAGTGAGTGCCACATCAATGCTACGTATCTTAAGAAAGTAAGATAAAAAGCGACGTTAGCATTTTCTGTTAGACAAATTAGACAGAATCAATGAAGATCTTAGTTACATCAGAATTAATGAAGATCTTAGTTACATCAATTTGACAAGTTTTAATGCTTGATTGCACTTTTTGAAAGTTTTAAAACTTAATTGCACTTTCGCATCAAGTTTTAGGACTTCCAATGCACTTATCTCTTTACAAAAAATAAAATATGTCAAGTTATGATAAAGCATGAGACATGAGTAACCAATGAAAAACCATCATATCTTAAAGATACTTACGTAAGAATCTTCGTGAAACTTGGCTATTTGTTCCACTTGCCAGTTATCTAGTAAATTCGACAGAGCAGCTAATAAACTTATTCCGGGTGGCCATAATCGGTATACCTGCACAAGGGAGGATATGCAAGATAAACAAATGTCTCAAACAAGTGGTGTAATCTATTGGCCAAAAAAGGTTTATTGTTTAGAGGTTTCTCAAATGAAAAATCATTCAACTTTAATCAAATCGATTTGACAAGCATAGAGATTGCAGCTCACCATCCTTATTAGTGGAGCCTGGAAACTTATGATGTTTTTGGAAAGGACATTGGTACTCATGAGAGGGAAACAGTCTATGTACTTCTATGGTTAGAAAAGGTTATCAACCCCAGAGTTGTATCCAATAGAGCTAGACAGGGGTTCCCCAGAACCAAAGTAACAACTTCTTGCTTACCCAGTATAGCTTCACACATCAGAATGTGCCTCTTTTTAATCTCATCCACCTCATATGCTAAGGCACTGCAAAACAGAAAGTAAGCTAAATGTAAGTAGTGGAACTGTTGACTGTTTGTGATGGATATTAACTTATCAAGAGAACCGTTGTGGCAAGCCTTAATTAGGAAGCAACTCTATGTAATCATGCTTAGTATTTGAAAATGGTCTGACTGTACATCAACCTCATAACAATTATAGCATCAGGTTTTCAACCATAACACTAACACATTATACTTTATTTAATAATTTCCATATGTCCAAGAAAATTTTCTGCTACCACCTTTCTGAGTTCAACAAACAATTTAAGGGGAGCAATTCATATCTCAAAGATTAACCACAGAAAATGCCTTTAACTCTCTAGTTTCTCAAAATTAACGGTTTAGAAACGATATGTAGCATATCACTTATTTATAAAAAATGCAATTGTCCAGAATGGCCAAGAGTAGAAAAGGTATGTTAAGAGGTCTAGTGATGAGTTATTACTTCTCAATGGCAAAGTCAATTGGAGAGAAGTACACCCGAACACCATAAGATATGCTATAGATAGATTCCACAAATCGTCTAAAACCTCAAGCTATGATGACACATATTGTTCCTTTCTGCCCCAAATTATGTATGCTTAATGTTGGCATCGCTTCCTCATTGCTTCGCCACTGCCTGAGGGAGAGTTGGTAATGACTTAACCCAAGCTAGTTTCTGTGGAGAAGTCCCAAATAAGCTAGTTTGTATATTAGATGTCCTAGTCGGTATGGGATATGGTTCTCTCGCATGTTTTCAGATTTTTCATTCCATATTAGTCAAGCTAGATGATTGGGCCTTCTAGGGTTACTAAATTAATTTTCTACCTTTACTTTCTCTAATTCATAATCAATTTGACTATTGGAATGCACGTTTACATTAAACCCAGTTACACCATTTACGAGTCCATCTATCTACTAATATTATCCTGCTAGCAAGAGTTAGAAATGATTCTATCTTTATGCACAAAGGATATGAATTTAGATTATGATTGGATATAGACATTGAGAATTCATCCAAGATGGTATTATTTAGTTATGTGTTACTTGGACATTTTTTTCAGCATTGCTCTTAAAACATTGACATAATGGTAAATTCACATGCAAAGTCTGCATGTTGGCTGTCCTTTGACCATTTTATAGGACGTGTCAATGTGATAAATAGCCATCAAAAATAGGGATTGACAATAAATGTTACTTATTACCCGCCTTGTATATGGAAAATTTCAATTTGGTGCTTTTCTCTCTTTCTTTTTAGCTAGAATAAAATCAACTGCCATATAGATGAAAAACAAAGTTTGATATCCATAATCCATGAGACTGCTGTGCGTGATTATGTTACTAAATACATTATAAAAGAAAAGGGAGTAACGCTTTTCAAAAAACATATGTAAATTGTAGAGTTGTCATAGTTTTCCAGATCTGTGAATTTTATTAATGCTTGCCAAAGTTCACTATAGTGCATATTTCTTAGAACATGTCCCTTTTTAAACCCAAGAAAAAAGTGTAATATTGGCTATTAGGACGTTACATAGTGGGTACCACCAAATTTTTCAAGACTAAGATAGCCAGCCTAAAGTGACCCAGCTTCAACAATACACATAAAGGCATGATTAGTTCCACAATCTCACTGTACCGACCATCCTTCTTCCAATTAAATATTGTTTAAAAATGAATTTTGGAATTTCAAATTAGAGTTAGGATTCTAATTGTAAATATCTTGAGGGAGTGGTTGAATTGGGATAACGTGGGGTACCTACCTGGTGTTTAATTTCTTATATAGCCACAGGTATAGAGGACTTTTCAGAAAGCAGTTAGTACTGCAAAGAGCTACTTCAGTTCCTAGTTCTCCCAAAAGAGATAAAAGAAAAAGCCTTCAACGAGGTATTATCTGGTAGATTTCCTAACCAAACCGACATGCAAAGAAGAGCTAACCGTGCTTTGAATCTCTAGACATGTAAAAGATTAAGGGAGTTCTAATATTCAGAAAAGTGACAAACCATTTCTTTTTCCCCTTGAGTGTCCTTCCAAATGGATTTAATCAGCACTGTGGAATTGAGCAGATACAACTTCTGCCAATCCAAAAATTTTTGCCTTCCTAATGTCCACGATAACTCAGGTAGATTGCGCTGCTTTCCAATTTTAGCATATTAAATGTTGAAGACACCCAATTTTCGGAGCCTTGTGGTTGATTATCTTGATCATGAATAAAGCGATTTGTAATCGATTTTCTGAAGCGGCTACTGGAAGCACTTTTCCAGAATCCTCTGTTTCAAGCAAAAGAATTCTGTCCCTTACAAAATCTCTCTGCACAAAAATTTTCATAGATCAACCTTGAAGGGACATTATGACTTCACACTGCATTTACTGGTTTTTAAAGAGTCTGCCTTCCACAGGTCTGATACCGAATCAATAAGAGTGCTGTAGGTCCACCTAGTCTTTGCTTTGTTTTCAAGTTCAAAGGAGTTGTAGATATCTTCACAACTTCTCAAGAAATGCCCTTTACCAAATGCAGTGAGAACCAGAGGGTCAGTTTCCATCTCCACATCCCTGTAGAGGAATCCCAGCCTTCTCCATGCATCTAAAATTGGAAATCCATCGAAACCAATTCGGTTTGCATCTAATAAGACCCCCACAGTCACAATATCGGGTTTCAATCCTTCGGCTGGCAGCCTCAAGAGTAAAGTTCTCAGGTGCTTAAAATGTTTCATCTTCAAAAGGGCCAGAAAAACAGTGTTTGCAAGTGTCATGCTCCACGGAACTCCCGCTTCTTCCATTTCCCCAACAACCAAGTCCATGCCTTTGGTACTCAAAAGACAAGCATTAGAAAGGAGCCGCAAGAACCAAGGAAGATCGCTACCACTACTTGAAGAATAATGGCATCCCAGATCATCCAGCCTAGAAAACATGTAGTTATCTATATAAGTTCCAGCCAATTTTCTGATAAGATCCTCCTTTAGGGGAATTTTCGCCTTCAAAACCCTTATGTAAGCCTTCTCCATCTTAGCTAAAACACCAAAGTTGGCATATGCATCGAGCATCGATACCAGAGATGATGGCTGCAAATACATTCTCCTAGAAAACATTGTTCGCTGCAGTCTCTCCATCTGTTGAAGTAACCCAGCACGAGAAAACTCTCGGATAAGCAAATTATAAGTGACATGGTCAGGCGAACATCCGTTTAATTCCATTTGCTTTACACACATTCCCAACTCATCATACATTTTATATTTTCCATATGCTCGGATTAGCCCATTATAGGTCTTGTTATCAGGGCCCAAGTAATTTTCTCTCATTTTGTCAAGAAACAATAATGCATCATCAAAGTTTCCTCTGTTGGCATATCCATGGACTATTCCATTGTATATTTCCACAGAAGCTCTCAGATTGTCATTTTTCATTTCTTGAAATGCTGAAACTGCGTCGTCCATCAGACCCTCTTCACATAACAACAGTATTATCGTCTCATAGTTGAACTCAGTAACACGAGACAGTTTTCTGGCCTTCCACATATCAAATACCTATAAACAGATCATGATTAGACTATTTATCCAAAAGTCGTAAAAAATTAGTACCTCAAAAAGTGCAGAAAAAGGGAAGATGACAAGATTCTCGAACACTAAAGACCCTTACAAATCATTGAAGCACTCTAATTCACATGGCATCTTTTCATGACTGTACAATTCCAATTGGTATTGTGGAAAGTGTTGCACAATTATAGCAAAAGGCTTCACCTTTTACATAGTTTCTATTTCGTCACCACCCCCAACAAAAACTAAAATCGAAATAAAAAATTTCTACATCACAGCACCTACCAGAATATAATCCCCAACCAAGTGAACGCATCGCATTCAACTGCCATCAGTTTTTTTTTTTATAATTAAGTTATTCATTGGCTTACCAACTATAGATAAGTGAAGGGCTAGATCCACTACAAGCCCAAGTATATCAACTGCCATATTCAAAGCCTAAGGAAACATTCAAGCAGTAATCACATCCTCTTGTCACAGTAGAAGTAGGAGTTGGATTATGCAAGCAACGATTCACTACAAATAGCCATGTAATTCAACTTCCACATCAAATCCCCATTGCCCATTTCCTCATTTTTATCTCTCATCAACCAAGACACACGGCACCATAGGAAGATTCTACTAAAGCACCAAACTCTAAACCAACCAGAAAAGCTCCGCGAACTCAAAGGTCGAAACTTGTCAAGAAACAGAGCCGCACGATACCTTAAGAACTTCATGGGACCTCGAAGCGTGCCGCAGGGACTTGACCACGGCCCAGAACTGATCCCGCGTCCAATCTCCATCGCCTTCGAGCAGCCGCAGAGGGCAAGAGCCCTCCTCGCCGAGCCTCTGGAGCAGCGCGTTGAGACTCCGGTGCTCGTGGAAGGCCTCCACGAGGATCGCCCTGTGTTGCGCGGAGCCGCGACGCGGGGCTTCGATTTCGTGGCGGGACCGCAAAGGGGTGTCCGGGGATCTCGACTTCTTGCCGCCGCCGCCGCCGCCGTTGCCACCGCCGTGGACGGCGAGGCTTGTGGGTCGCCTTGTGTGGGGTTTGGGAGCTGCGAGCGCGGGCGAGAGGGCGGCGCCGATGCCGCCATGGATTTGGAACTTGATGGCGGCCTCCATGTTTGGCGTTTGGCCGTCCGTTTCTCTAGACTTCTTCCTCTGCTCTTCAGTCCCTCACCATATCTTGAAACTCCATTATCATTTCTCTACTCAAAGGTATAAATTGAATACATGTTCTTTTAATTTTTTTAAATTTTTTTTATATGCTGTATTATATACATTTAATTTTTATTTGATAAAGAAATTCAAGTATTAAGGGGTGTCTATTTATGTTCTTTGTTTCTGTTTATGAACAAAAATTCTGTTTTTTTGTTGTTGGGAACAAAAATTCTATTTTTTTTTTCAGAAATAAAAAAAGAACAGAAATGCGTTTGTTTGCGTTTTTATTCCAAATCTGTTTTTTTTTTTTTATTTCCGGGAACAAAATTGGAACAGAAATAAGAAACAAGAAAAAATTGTTTTTTTTTTCCAGAAACACTTTCAAGAAACACTTATCTTTTTTTCTTCTTCTTTTTTCTTTGGCCAACGACCTTGTCGGAGCATCGCCAACCCCTGGCGAGGCCGAGCATCGCCGACCCCTAGCGAGGCTCGGCCTTGCCTTGGCTAGGCGAGCTCAGGCTCACCCAGATTCGGCGAGGCCGAGCCTTGCGCCGGCCGACAACGCTCGACCTCACCTTGGCTGGGCAAGCTCGAGCTCGCCCAAATCTGGCGCCACCAAGCTCGCCCAACCATTGGCGAGACCGCCGGCCAAAAGAAGAAAAAAAGAAAAAAGAAAAAAGAAAGAAAATTAAAAATTAAAAAAATATGTTAAAAAAATTAAAAGAACATAAAATTACCAAATGTGTTTTTGTTCTTTTTTTTTAATTCCCGAAACAAGTTTACCAAATGCGTTTTTCTAGTCAAAAATTATTCCCCATAACAAAAATAGTTTTTTATAAATCTGTTCCCCGGAACAATTTTTGAACAGAAACACAAATAAACGCACCCTAAGTAAGTCATTCCTCTGTGTTTCCAGCTAATATTTATTGGAATTTATTAAGCTAGACCAGATCATTGACATGTGGCGCTCACCTAAGCTTCCATATTAGAATACATGTTTAGTCTTGTACTTTTGAAATGATCAATTTTCGTTCATGTACTTTGTATTAGTGATTTAACCCATCCCATTTATATTTTGATGAACATTTAATTCACTTTCATCACATTCTCATTCACGATTTTATTGAAATCTCAAATTAAGACCAACTATTAATTGATGATTCCTACATGGTATAAGGGGTGCTTGATGGATCAAGATAAGATTCCAAAGATGTAATTACAAGACGACACCATTTTGATGGGTTAAAAGGGAAGAAACGACGTCATTTTCATGCACCATAGACGACTCAGCTAAGTAAACAGCCACATATCAACAAATAAAGTTACCCCACATATCAACAAATAAAGTCACCTCATCATTTTTGCCTATTAATTTGGACGGAACTAACAGAGAACTTAATTGCATCAACGTTACAAGTTTTATAATTTGAATACAATATATAAAAAATTTAATACTCAATTATAATTCCACAACAAGTTTTAGTGCATTAATCATGATTTAAAGCATCAATTTTTAGTAAAATATCTTTTCAAGGCAAAATAAACGGTCACCAAAAATATCTTGCAAATCCCTTTGGTTGTATTTGGCGGTCATGATAAAATTTAGGATATAATAAAATCTATCATATTCTGCATTTGATGCTTGCTTAAGATAGAATAAAGTCATATATAAAGAGAATGTAAATTGAATAAAATTATACCATGGGAGAGGTGGGACAAAGACGGATAGGATTTCTAATATTCATAATAGGAAATTTTTTTCTCAAATAACAAATTTCTCATATTAAAAAATTTAAATTATATTGAATAACATTTAAATTCTAATATAAGAAATTCAAAATAACAAAAAATAAAAATTTAGTTTTGAATTTGATCTTATTTTTATTTATATATTTGAATTTAATTCAATCTTATAATATAAATTCAATATATAAATATATTTATTACATATTTTAGGTGTTTTATTACTTTAGTTATATTAGTACAATTTTCTATTTAATAAAGTTTTATTAGATAATGATGGAAGGGGAAGAAAGAAATAAAAAATAAAATAAATTAAAAAAGAGAGGAAAATAAAATAAAATAAAAATAGACGAGAGTGTCACAAGAGATTTTTACCATCCCCGTTTATAAAATTTGTGATTTATATAGGCGTTTACACCAAATAATATATATAATATGATGTGAATATATTCAACTTTATTATTACAATAATCAAACAGTAAATATGATATATCAAAATCCCCTATATTTCATATTTTATACTATCAAATTATATCCTGGTTAAAAATTCGGATGACCAAACGTAGCATTTTTTACTTTGGTAATGCTCTTTTAGTGGGAATACAAATAGCCACTAGAACTAGTATTTGAGGTGATGAGTTTTCTAATTAAGATTTCTCATTAGCTGCGGACCAAAAAACAAATTTCTCATTACGTTATAAAATAGAGATACTAGATTTATGACGTTAAATGTTTCTATTTAGCTTTGAACATTTTTCATAAAAAAAAAATCTCACTATTTAGAAGCACATAAAATCTATTATAGAAGCATAGAATAGTTTTCCTCCTTTTATAGAGGACCTTGAAAGGCAAAAAATTATTTGCCTCTGAAATATCTAATTCTAATACTGTATTGTGTCGTACTGGTGCCCTTTCTCAAAATATGAGACCCTCACAAATTGGAGCAGAACCCACTTTTACATGACTACAGACAGCTGCATCTACTCATTGTAACCAATAGACCGTCTTGCATCAAATTGTTTATCCAGTCATATTCTAAAAGAGCTAGAATATGAGAAAGATCAAATCCCACAACATGAAGCTCAAAAGATTAGCTTTGACTAGCACTGGACTCCATTGTTCATTGCTGAATAAAACATGGATCACCATTACATACCAGTAACAAAGCATGCATGCATGCATGCAAGAGAACTTTCATCCCTAAACATAATAGAAGCCCTAGAACTCACAGCGAGTTTTGGAGCTTGCGTCCACATTCAGATGCGTCCTATTTATACATTCCAAACTTCAAACCAGTTGACAATAGTAACATTATAAGAACTATGAATGTAAATAGACAGACACACAACGCAGATAGATAGAGATAGAGCGAGAAGAATTTCATTAGTTGACTTTGGTCTTCCCCTTCATTCCGTTTAGTACTTCATCGATATCATTGGCTATGGCCATCGAGTCTTCTGCGATCCCTGCCAATCCTTGCTTTGAGAAACCGGCGCAATAAATGCCATTCTCTCCCTTCCAGTGATGTGGGCACGGGCGTTTCGGCATCCCATCTTTGTTCATGATGTATTCGTAATCCTACACGTGTTCCACAAATGCGTTCCTTCGGTTAGAAAGTATGAGAGAGTGAATAACATAATAACTTCAATATTCTGATTCAATATAAGACAAATTATCATAATTAATTTTCAACTACTTATATAGTATAGCACAAATCGTTAGAGTTAATTAACCTTAAACTCCTCGTATTTGGATCTACAAAGCAAATCCTATATCCTTTCCAAAAGGCTGAAAAATGTAGATAGATATGGTTTCCTTCATGAGAAGGAGTAGCCTGCAAAAATGCCTAATTATAATATTTTTGGGGAACGGATTTTACTAATCATTTGTAGTTATCCTTACGTTCTCTAGTTCATTAGTGGCATTATTAGTGCATCTTGGGTTTCATGAGAAACTGTCTATACATGAAATTCAATGCTAAAAACTAAGTATTGTGGCGCTATGTTAGTTGCTTGGACCAACCTTGAGCCAGTAATTTGCAGTACTCCTGTAGCCTGTTGCAAAGATAATGTCATCGAATCGCTTAACGAAGCTGTTCTCAAACACCACATCATTACCATTAATCCTCACTATTTCGGGAAGAACCTGTAGATAAATCAGAAAGATCAAAGCCACCATGATTATAAATGTCAAAAAATAAATGATCAGTAAACACTTGAGCTGTGCATGATTGACAAAAATAAACATGGACCAATAGTTAATAGTATATGTAGCTTTTACCTTAATATCTCCACTTCGGATTTTTTTAATCGTGCCGACGTCAATCACTGGAGTTTTTCCAGTGGCCACTTTTAGTTGAAACGGGCCTTTAATCGGTCGACATATCCCATACCTAGTCAAATCGCCATACCAAAGCTTTCCAAGAAATGCCGTTACAGCATCAGCGATCGTCATCGGGACATATTTAGATAATAACATTCCGATGTAAACCATTTCCTTGTTGAGCACATGAAACTGCAACGGGTTGCACAATTACATCAGTAGATTATTGTCCCTTTTACTCCCCTCCCCTTCTCTCAAAAAGTTGAGGGATGGACCAAATTATTATGTGATTGAAATTATTCTTTTGATTAACCTATATATGATTAGTTTAGCAATAAACGAGACATTTTAATTATAACTAGATGTTGTTCACCGTAAACCAGCTATGCCTTTACCATAAATAAGAGATACTTACTGAGATTTCGCAATCCCGTGCCAAATTGAGGCTCAAAAGCTCATTAAGAAGGTTTAAATGACAAGATCAAGATGGTATTGGGCATTAATTATCCTTACAAATGCAAGTGGAAACATTACAGAGGCCATTTCTACTGTTTGCAAGAGCATGTTAAAAGGAAAAAAAGACTGGGCAAAATAAATAAAATGAATATAATCAAGTAATTCTAAAAAAATGAAGCAAAAAAGATCGAGAACAGAACAATAGGAAGATGGAAACATTATAGCGCCCATTTCTACTGTATGCAAGATAGAGGTGGCAAAATGGGTCTTAGACCCATATATAACCCATATAAATCATAAATGGGTCATTTATTTTTTGAAGAAACTAGTTAAATGAGTTTAACAATTAAAGACTTAAGATAGGTGGGTCTTAAGTGGGTCTTAAATGGGTTGGATTTAGAACCCATTTTCAACCAAAACCTCACAATCTCTCTCTTCCCTCTTTAACTTTACAAAATATATTTTTTTTATAAAAATTGAAATTATAAATCGAAATTATAATTATTATCTTAATTTTAATTTTCTTTTATTTTTTCTTTCTTTCTTCTTCCTCATTTTGGTGGCCAGCACAGCAATGGCCGGCGACCAACTAGGCAAGCCTCGAGCTCGCTGGATTTAGCAAGGCTCGAGCCTCGTTGATCTAGCGAGCCTTGAGCTCACCGGCATCGGCGAATCGGGCGAGCTCGAGGCTCGCCTGTGGCCAGTCGCCGGCTGTCGTCGTGGCCGGCGGCTGGCCAAAGAAGAAGAAGAACAAAAAAGAAAAAACAAAAACGAAAAGAGAAAAAGAAAAAGAAAATTAAAATTATTCTTAAAAATAAAAATAAATAAAATTAAATATTTAATATTTTAAAAATAAATAAAATTCGATTTTTTAAAATAATTATTTTAAAAATTATAAAAATTGTCCATTAAATTTGTGTTGTATAAAAATATTTTAGTAATATAATTTTTAATATATATATATATATATATATATATAAGAAATAAGTTTTCTTAGGTTTAGTTAAATGGGTTGGGTATGGGTCGAGTATTGGTCAAAAATTTTACACTGCAATAAATGGGTTATAAACGGGTTAAATGGGTTGATTTGGGTCGGACCATTTATGACCCAACTCGACCCACCCATTTAACGGGTCTAATGTAAGAGCATGTTAAAAGTAAAAAAAGACTGAGCAAAATTTAAAAAATAAAAATAAAAATTGCATGCGATCACGTACTGAGAAAAAATGAAGCAAAAAAGATAGGAGAACAGAAAAATAGGCAGATGGAAAGGAGGTCATACTGGGTTCCTTATCACTATGGAAGTATGAGCGCCAAAGTTTGATAGATCATAGCTAATCTCCATCCCTGAATTTCCACAGCCAACCACCAAAACTTCTTTATTCTCATAATCTTTCCCGGATTTGTACTCACTCGAGTGGATGATCTTCCCCTCGAAACCGTCCAACCCGGGCAACTCGGGGATAAAACCCTCGCTGTTTTCGCCTGTTGCAACGACCAAGAACCGCGCCCCATAGACCTCCTTCTCTTGGGTCGACGTGTTCCTGGCTTCGACCTTCCACTTCCCCTCGTTCTCGAGATACGAAGCCGCTTCGACAGAACGGCAGTACCGAGGCTCGATGCCGAACCTCGAGATGTAAGAGTCAATGTACTCGATGAAGCATTTTCTGGGGATGAAGGTGGAGGACGAGGATGCATGGGGCATGTAAGGCAGTGAACAGAACTCCTTAGCAAGATGGAGGGTCAAGCGATCGTATGATCTCTTTCTCCACAGCGAGGCACTGCAGTCCTCTCTCTCCAGAACTATGTTTGGAATCGAGAGGTGAGATAAACAGTTGGAGACCGCTAGGCCTGAAGGGCCAGCTCCTACTATCAGGACCACAACCTCCTCCATATCAAGTCTAGGTTTTTCTCTTCTCTAGCTATTTCTATATGATCTGTAACCTGGACTGTAAGGACTGATGAGTGTTCTGTTGTGCTTCCTTTTTATGGTTGAAAGAAGACGGGATTCCTTGACGCCATTCCCTTCCAGATATCGTCGGTGATCTCTTACGTTGTCCTCTCCATGGTGTGCATTTGGAACAAATGTACACAAATCCTAGATTCAGGGTTATATGTCAAAAAAGGCAATGCGACGGTTATGGAGCTTTTGTCGCGACTTTTTCCTTCATTAAATAATGTAGATGATTTCCTTATTTATGAGTAACTAATATATGTTTATGTATAAAAAGTTGACGAAAATCAAGAGTGGGGAACTGTAGGAAGAGAGTCCACGGAAAAAAACGACTAACCTCTCCAATGCACAATAAACAAATTACCCAAAACTGTATGCCGAAACACAACCAAACGATGGACGATACAATTTCACGATATTCCAAATACAATCATGAGGAAAGCATTCATGTTCTACGGTATTAATGCCGTTTGTCTTCTCAAAATAGAAATATAAGCCTTTTTGTTTGTTCGTCTTTAATGGAGTGAGAGAGAAAAAGGAAGAGCGTTCGTTTTTGAAATATTCTATTGTCATCGGTCAATTATTTTATGAAGTTATCCTTTTTATACTTCCTTTAAAAAAGATAACTATTTATACTCCTTCAAAGGGTGCCTTCTCAATCATATCACATCAAGACGAACCGGTACCTTTTAAATGCACCCTGTCATGGATGAACCAACATAATATAACAGGAGCAATGGATATACATGCAATAGGTCAAGAGTCATTTGAACGCCTCTGAGAATCTAAGATGAATGTTTCTACATCTACTTGAGTCAAAAATTGAAATGGTGAGGCCCTAACAAGTGAACTAATATAATCTAGTTGTCAATTTAATCGCTAGGATTATGATCCTGTGTGTTAACAAGGGACAATACACTCAATCGTTGTGCATGCATGGTAATAAAAGGAAATAAACACCGTACATCATCATTATTGAATTTATCTCCAACTTATTCTCAATTTGCTGCCATCTTGCTTTGCATGATGCTTAGCCTCGTAGTAATCATGTACACCAGTCATTTATTGAAATACATAAGCATCATTCCCCATTTTGATACAGTTAAAATTTTCACGCGTGAGCACAAATAATATTATTCAAGATTCATGTTGTTGTCGTGACTTGCATAATTAGTTAGCTTGAAATAATACTGTTGTAAAAAAAAATCTTTGCCGTCTTTTACACTACGAGAATCAAACTGTATCCACTAAGACAAGAGAAATCTAATACTTCTAATGATACTTAGATTCTTTCTTAGAACGACGCTGTGTCGTGTTACACAATCTTTAATCTCATTATAGTTTCAAAGAGTGTTGTCCATCGAATCATAATGGCCACTAAATTATTTCTAAGAAAGTATAATTTTGATTTGTACTTGGAATATGTAGGTAAACCTTTAAGCCCTCTTGCTTTGGACTAGTTTTCCACTTCAAAAGGAAGCTACATGATTTGCACATCATTTAGCTTAATACAAAAGGAGTGACACTAACTATTATCTTTGACAGAGGCAAACAGAGAATATTTGATTGAATAAGATGAGTATAATGAAAAATTAGTACATGGAATCATATCCTCCAATCACTTGCCAGCGGAATTACGCATATCTTCTTGGGACATAAACCATGATCAACCATCTTGGTATCTAAAGATGGATATTTATTGTTAGAGTAGCCAAACCCAAAGAACTGTTTCACGAATCAAAAACAAAACATTTGAAAGTCTATCAAAAATAATTATTTTATCTCTTATTTTTTTTATAAAAACGAGAGTATAAATGTATCCATTAAGAGCGTAAGAAAATCCAACATTTCTAACGGTTATTTAGATATCAGAATTTTACGTCAGATGTTATTTTGTATTTATTGGAGATATTGCGTAACTTCTGATGTTGTTTTCTATTGGTCTACTTTTACCTCATAAAAGCTACTACATACAACATTAATATCACTTAAAATTAGAGTATTATGAATCAAGGATCTTTATGTGAAACAATTTTTTTATTTAAAATCTATCTTATTATGCCTTCAAAGTTATGGACGTCTAAGTTCTAGGATAGACACGCCTTACTTTGAGACCTACCATGTAGATACTTGGAACTTTCCTTACAAAATCTTAAAATCTTGTCAGAATTTGAAAAAAGAAGTAGCAGACATAGGAGAACCTTTTCACGATAACATTTTTGGTTTTATTTTGTCACGATACTTATATAGAAAAAAATTCAAGGGATTAGTTGATTAGACGAAAATGTAGACTTTGCGCACAAAGAAACATTAATTTTTCATTCGATTCTCACTTGATATGATCTTCTAGGCAATGTTGCAATGAAATAATTCTGATGAAACTCTAGTCGTGACTTGGTGTTTATGGTAGATTTGTTATATAAAAACTCTTACCAAAGTTTACTGATGCTTACCTGTTTCCATTGATGAAACTTAGGGTTAATTATAGAGATAATGGTCTCACAAGTCTGGACTTTGGCCATTTCAAAATCATGTATTTCAACTTTTTATTTGTTCAATCGAGAATCTCAATTTCTAACATTATCGAATGTGGGGCTTCTATTCAATGAAGTATGAGATCATGTGTTTTTTACCGTTGTGCTTTAATTACTCAGTAAAACTTGTGCAAAAATGCTGGTTAGGATTGCCGATTCAATTTAACATAGTTAATCAATATTTTTCTTTCTTCTCTTTTCTTCATCTTCTTTTTCTATCCTCCTGTTCTTCGTGCTTGCAGCTTGCCAGCTCAAGTACACCATAGCCACGGTTGCTGAAGGTTGATGTCACCGTCGGCCACAACCGATGGTGGTGGTGCCATCAATGTACCCATGCTCGGCGCTGCCATGGCAGCTCTGCGCCTGGTTTTTTCTCCAACCTCAATTGGAGGTCGATTGTCGATGCGGCCAAATCCCACCACTATTTCTTCATCGCTTCAGTAGCTCGACTGTAACACCACCTTCGACTCTCCACCGCCACCTTCGGTTATCGCTCACTCTAGCCGACCTCCAATGGAGGTTGTTCACATCACTTTTTTTTTTTTTAATTTTTTATTTTGCACGTGGTAACAACATAAATGAAGAAGTAAATCTACTGGGGAATAGTTTTTAGAATTCAAACGCAAACAAAAGTAAGACATATATTACACCGGCAAAGTAATTGATTGATTATATTATGATAATCGTACATCCGATACATAAAGTACAATCTCATTAAGTCTTTGCTTGTTCACATTCGATACTTTGCAGAGTCTAATTTGTTCTTCTCACCACTAGAATATGCACATGCGTACATACTGCACCACCGCACATGTGAGAATATAAGACATGGAAATTTGCTTCTAGAAATCAATTACTAGCCTTTGAAACTTTTATTAAGTAGCTTGAATACCCTAGCTTCAAAAAGCATTTAATGGCAGACTAGGAGAAACTTATTATCCATGTGTAAATTATTTTTTGGTCAAAATCCATGCGTAATTTGTATAAAGCTTTGCTAGCATAATAGTATTTGGATTATTGCGAAAGTAACAACATGTTCTGAGTCACAAATTTTTAAAAAATGTAAACCCCACAATAATTTTTAATTATTTGTTATTTATTTTATTTATCATGGCCTGAAACAAGCTATTATTCTTATATTGAATTAAGGACAATCATATAACCATTTCTCATTTGTATATATAGGCGTCATTTGTTTTGCAAAAAAAAAAAAAATTTGGAAAACATTTTTTCTAAAAATATCACTTGTTTTGCTTACGTATATGAAATAAAAAATATTATCATCGTCCGTCAAAATTTTTAAATATAAATTATTGTCATCAATGAAAATATTTTTTCATTGACTAATTATTTAATGCGATACAAATGATTATTTATATGGAAGTATTTTCTAAATTATTAATTTTTCGCTAGACAAACGGAATCTTAATGTAATAAAACATACTGTACCTTTAGTAACATACATTTGCCGCAAGCTTTTTGCCACTAAATATCTTATTGTAGTTTCCAAAATGTCTTTGTTTTGACGACAAAGGCTCTATGGCAAAAATAAAAGAAATCACGGAGTTAAAAGTACACATATGAAGTTATTCATACAAAAAAAATGGACTCCTAATAATAAGTCATCTATAATTTGAAGTAGTCTTAGTTCCTATTTTCCAAGTCCAACTGAAATAAGTTTGAAAGAAAAAAAAATTGAAAAACGAAAAGAACGTGACTTGTTTAAAAAAATAACTTCTTTATAATTTATATATTTTATTTTCTAACGTTGAATTTCAACAATTTGCATTTGATAGTCATTTATTCTAACAAACATATTCATATTTAATTAATGGAAAAAATAAACTAATATGACAATCCAGTTAAATTATTTTTAATTATAACAATAGATGATTTATAATTTATTAGGTTTTGCTATTTTCACATAATTCATTTGTTCAGTGAGCGGATTGAAATTTCACAAAGTAAAGATATACACTGTGAAAGCAAAAATACAAGTGATGATTATTAATAATTTAATATATCAGTTATAGTAAAGGATCATTTCAAGGCCAAATAAACCATTACCAAAATGATCTTCCAAATTCTTTTGTGACTTTGATAACGATAATATAAAAATAATCACTAAAACTAGCATTTCAGGTAATATTTTTTGCTAATTAAAATTTCTCAATTTCCATGACTACTACTGACAGTCGCATGTACCCATTGTAACGATTAACCCTTCCTGCATCAAATTGCTTATCCATAAAAAATAAAATCATATTATAAAAGAGCTAGGGTATGAGAAAGATCAATTTTCATAAGAGAAGCTTAAAGAAGCTCAAAAGATTAGCTTAGACTAGCACTGGACTCCATAGGAAATTGCTGAATAAAACTTGGACCACAATTACATAATAGTAACAAAGCATGCATGAATTGAGAGACCTTCACCCCTAATCATAGTAGAAACCCTAGAACTCACAGCGAGTTGAGGAGCTTGCATCCACATTCATTTGCGCTCTCTTATACATTTCAAACTTCAAACCAGTCGATAATAGTAACGTTACCAAAACTACAAAATATAAACATGCATACACACAATACTGATAAATAGAGATAGAGTGAGAGCGATGTTAATCAATTGACTTTAATCTTCCCCTTTATTCCATTTAGAATTTCATTGATATCATTGGCGATGGCCACCGAGTCTCTCGCGATCCCTGCCAATCCTTCCTTCGAGAAACCGGCATGGTTAGTTAGTTTGAAATAATGCTATTGAAAAGAGAATCTTTGTCATCTTTTACATTATGAGAATCGAACTGTATCTCTTAATATGAAAAAAAAAACTCACCATTTCCAACAATGCTTAATCAAGCAATGCCGTGTCATATTAAACGAAAGAATTTTGTCCGTAAAATCATAATGGCTACCACTTCAGGAGGAAGCTACACATTTAAGCCCTCTTGCTTTGGACTAGCTTTCCACTTTAGGAGGAAGCTAAGTGATTTGCACATCTCTTAGCTTAATAGGGTTGCAATGCAAAAGGGGTAACTCTACCTATTATCTTTGACAAAGGCAACCAGAGAATATTTGATTAAATAAGATGAGGTATCACGAAAATTAGTACATGGAATCATATCCTCCGAACACTTTTCAGCGGAATTTCGTATATCTTCTAAGGAGATAAACATGATAAATGATCTTGGTATCTAAAGATGGATATATATATATAAGGGAAAAGAGCAGCCGACCCCAACCACTATTTCACGGTATGACATAAAAACGCTTGAAAGTCAAATCAAATGAATTATTTAATCTAATTATACCCATTAAAACCGTAAGAAAATCCAACTTTTTTTACAATATATAGAACTATTATCTTGACAATATAATTTTACATTTGACATTATTTTCTATCTATTGGCGGTATTATATAATGTCCGATGTTATTTTCTATCTATTGGCAACATTCTGTCGTGCCTAATGCTTTTTCTATTTGTATGCTGTTAGCTCATAAAAGCTGTTACATGCAATACTTATATCACTTCGTATTAGAGTATTCTGAATCAAGATTCTTTATGTGAAAGATTTTTTTTCTTTAAATCTACCCTATCGTGTCTTCAAAAGTAGGGGTGTGTAGGTTCCAGGATAGATAAGGTATATACCTTATTGTGAAACCTACCATTTAGTTACTTGGAACAATTCTTAAATACTCTGAACTCACATTAGAATATGAAAACAGAAGTAGCAGAGCTTGGAGAACCTTTCATGGTAATGTTTTTGCTTTTATTTTGATATATACATGACAAGAGAATTTCGACTTTGCTGATTATTCAAGAGTTTAGCTAATTAGACAAAAGCATTTGGACTTTGCATTCAGGGAAACATGAGTTTTTATCCGATTCTTACTCAATATGAGCTTTTAGGCAATGCTACAAGGAGATAATTCTTCCGAGACCTGCACCAGGTTTTTGTCTCCAACCTCCATTGGAGGTCGACTGTTGCTGCTGCCAAAACCCACCATAATCGCTTCATCGCTTCCCGATCTCGACTGCAACACCACCTTCGGCTCTCCATCGCCACCTCCGTTTATCGTTCACTCTAGCCGAGTTGAGGTCATACAACCTCTCATATGAGCTTTAGGACCTCAGAGAGATTTGAGGCCGCGTGCTTATCTCCGAGGTCTGTGCCTAGAGAAAGAAAGAGGGGAGAGACAGCTACTGTGTGGAGTCCGGGGTCGTGAGCAATTCCAAACGGGCGGTGATGGTGCCGGCGGCTCGGCTCGAGTCTGGTGGAGGTGGTAGTGCTCACGGCGGTAGTAGCATGGCTGCCGAGAGGAAATAGAACGGTCTAAACATTTTTATTAAAAGATAACAGACGTAGGATTTCTATCAAGCACATCTCCAATACAAACATTTTTCACATTTGCAATAAATATTCATCATTTTTGTTAAATGAATACAATAGTCAAAATTAAAACTTGCATTCCTAGTTTATATAAATTAAAGTGTCCATAAATTCTACTCTAACCATTTCAATCCAAATCAACTCGAAAATCAAAATTATGATCATCTTGTAACCAATCAAAAACTAAATATTTTTCTCTTTTCATACAATCACATTCTTTTGATAATGCAAGCCAATTTTCAAATGTTTTCACTTGTCATGTAATACTTTAAAATCTCATTAAGTTAGGTTAAAATACATTATTTATTACTAATTTGACTTTGTTGTATATCTAATTGGGGAAGGTGTTTTTTGTGAGTACAATATAATAGAACCGAGTTTTACATTTAAGTAGTCAATCAAAGTGTTCAAAAAATTTGCAAGTCTCAGGTGTATCTCCTTCTCATTAGTTTCATTTTCTTTCAGGAAAAAATAGATAATATTATTCAATATATGAAAATTTCTTGTCGAGATTTTTTCCAAATTTGCTCGAGGTTATGTCCCCATTGCCAAATCCTTCGGAATGGCCATTTCCAACCCGGACAAAGTCTTTCCACGCAAGCCTCCAAATCAGCGAAATTAAATGGTTAGTTTGTTACCCTCTTATGACGTCATTTTCCCTGATTTTCGCAATCGGTGCCGCTCCGGTTATTTATTGCACCTTCTTACCTTTTCAGGCCTTGTTCTAAACGTTTTCTAGTCATAAACAACTTGGTTTTTTTTTTTTTTTTTTTAACACGCACTATGCCCGTGCCAAATCAAAATGGAGTTGGACGATTCTTTTTATAGAAAATATTAACTAAGATATCAAAGATGAGGGAGTATATTCCACCCAAAAAAATAAAAAAATTCAATTTGTTACATAACTGCCAAAAAATTATCGAATTTTAATTCGTGCTGATATATAATGCTCTCTATTGAAGTTGAGTCGAGATAATGGTGTTTTTGTAGCGAACGCCCTTTTTTTTTTCATGGCAAATGATGGGTTCCCTCGTGCAAGCAATGGCCTTTGCAACATGTTTGCTATTTGCCCAAACAGGGATCTGATTCAATACAAGTACATTGGTTGCATGGGCAAAATCATGTGATCCGTGGTACACCGAGATCATCCCGACGTTTCAAATTTCGGGTACCTCACCTTAGGGGAATTACTCGGCTCGACCAGGTCGAGCAGCATTACTTGACCCGACCGAGTCAAGGCCACGAAATAAACCCAGCGCACGGAACGAAATTACCTTGAGATGAGCAGAGACATGTATCAATCCAGCACAGGAATCAACAAGTGTCCATCCCGGTTTTCTTTTTAACCACAAGCACCGTGAGTCCTCAAAATCAGGTCGATTCCACCTAGAGATCCATCCAAACAGAAAGCATGCAAGAAGTTCACACATCCAAGGCACACATTCAAGCAAACATTCTGATTGCACACTAAGCCTCATGTGATCGAAAGAGAAGCTTTGTCCATTATCAAGTGGCCTCGGGATCAGATGAAGCAGAAATTACACAAGACTGCTTAAGAACTTGGTCCTGCTATAAAACGGCAGAATCTTTAATAAGTTCATCCACCCATGCCTTTGTTCAAGAATGTCGCACCAGTTAAGTGAATAATCTACTTCACTGAGCGCTGCAAGAGGACCAACGGTACTAGTAAAAAACGGCTGATTTCTTTTCTATTCATCCACTGAAAAGCCACAGCACGAACAGTGAAGATCCAGACATGTTGACTGTGGCCCTAAGCATAGTAATTCAGGCTTGCTTTCTTCTTCGCTTGGACCTGTATGATGCCTTCATTAAAGTCCTCGTGGGTAACCTGACAGACACCAACAGCAAATCAGAAACTTGCCTCTGGAACTTAGCAACACAACTGGTGTCCGATTGACAAAAGATTGGCAAGAGAAGGAAAGCGATTGATTACTTCCGTAGCATCTCGGCGAAGAGCAAGCATGCCAGCCTCCACACAAACTGCTTTTAGCTGAGCACCATTAAAATCATCTGTCGATCTGGCTAGCTCTTCAAAATTAACATCTGGGTGAACATTCATCTTCCTTGAATGAATCTACAGTCACAACACAAATAATGAACATCTAATTAAATTCCAACAAGCTGTAGAAGGATATCAATTCTACAACAGTGAAAGCAGTATTAACTCTTCTGTCAGCATTTACTTCGGACCCTTTTTCCGGTAGAAAAAGGAATTTTATTCATAAGCAATTTCCTTCAAACTCTATATATCATTTTAAATATACCTGTAAAATACGAGCTCTGGCTTCTTCAGTAGGATGAGGGAACTCAATTTTACGATCCAATCGACCAGAACGCATAAGTGCAGGATCCAATATATCAGCTCGATTTGTTGCAGCAATAACCTGGAAAGTCATAAATCAGCCAAAACTCAGGTTGACCATAGTCATTTCATTGATAGAGTCCACTCATTCCATATATCTAAAAGCTCCACTGGCAATGCCCATTTAGGTACACGGGAGTGGAATTAAATCAAAGTGTATAGAGAGAAACTGACACCTTAATTCGATCATCACTACTAAAGCCATCAAGCTGATTAAGCAACTCCAACATTGTGCGCTGGACCTCTCTATCTCCACTTACTTCACTGCAAACAGCAAGAGAACAATCCACTGTAAGCATATTGTTTGAAACAAACCACAGTTTGGCAAACCAATTACAGGATGATGAATAGAGTAGACGGTTATATTATTATTAACTGATTCTTAGCAACCTAATAGTCATTCACTTTGCAGATTATTTTCTCGTTTCAAATGTATCCATATCTATTCTCTTCGTTATCCACTCATAATAAACATAACCAAGGTTTAGTTGGAATTCATAATCCACTTTATTCATCAAGCTAAGGAAACTAACTAGCATACCTATCGAAACGTTTTGTGCCAATAGCATCGATTTCATCAATGAAGATAATGCAGGGAGATTTCTCTTTTGCAAGCTGGAAAGCATCACGCACAAGTTTTGCTCCATCTCCAATAAACATCTGCACAAATGTGGAGTCTAATAAGTATACGGCTTCCAACTAAGTATAATTCGATAACTGCGGTGTATTTCAAAGTCATAAAACCTAATATCCAGGTAGACTAACTATATTGTATTTCTTCGAGATAGAATAATCTGACACAATATCAAGAAAGAAAGCAGCTATTAAGCAGTAGCGACAATTTGCAGTGGAAGCAAAAGGCAGCATCTTCCAGGATGAACATCCGCTAATCAATGGTTAGCACCAACACAATAATATAAAAGCACATATGTACCTGAACAAGCTGAGGGCCAGCTAGCTTCAAAAAAGTGGCATTAGTCTGCGCTGCACAAGCACGTGCCATTAAAGTTTTCCCAGTCCCAGGAGGTCCATATAACAGTACTCCCTTGGGAGGACGAATTCCCAACTTCTGAAATCGTTCTTTGTGTGTCATTGGCAGAACAATAGCCTCCACTAGTTCTTGGATCTGTGTTAACGACAACATTGTCAATTAATCATCTACTTAAGTAGTGCTTACAGGGTTGATCAAAAGTTTAGCAATGTACCTGTTTCTCTAGTCCTCCAATGTCACTGTAATCTTCTGTTGGTTTTTCATCTACCTCCATAGCTTTCACACGGGAATCATATTCAGATGGTAGAGTATCCAAGATCAGATAACTGTCTTTGTTTACACCAACTAAATCACCAGGTTTTAACTTGTCTGGGTCAACAAGACCGACGACGGGAAGAAAGATTGTCTGCATTGTAGACAAAAATATGAAGCGTCTTTCAGTTTTCTTGACTACTGAAATTTAAGTGCCTTAAAGTCCTTGAGAATGATAAATTGTTTTTAAAAGTTCCAAAGCTAAGATATATGGCTTGGAGCGAGCAAGCCTACAACTACACCGTCCAAAGATAACAGGTCTGATTGCATGAGGATCCCCCTGCATGCCAATTTTGAGAGCTTCAAAGCTCTTGCACTATAAGAAAAGGCACTAGCACATGAAAAATCTACATCAAAAGATATTACCAGCAAATTCAACAAAAATAAAACTTACAACTACACAGTTTTTCTCCGTCCACTTCTTAAATACATGTAAATTAGACAGCTTAACCCATCATCTCAATTGCATGATCTAGCACAGCATATAGGTCAAAGATAATGCACCACTCACAATTACAGTAATGAGAATCAGAAAATAGCTCAATAAAAGTACACATCTCTTCTATGTATTACGCCAATGTCCTTAGATATCTTTGATAAAACAAATCTAGTCCGAAAAAGGGAAATGTAGATAGCATGCTGCAAACATGGTCTGATATCTAATTTAGACAGACAGGTAAACTACTGGTGCATGTGAATTTGTGTCTTTGTGAAAATGCTGTACCTGCCGTGTCGATGTCTTCAGGACAACACACTTGCCCTTCCTTTGCGAGTCCAGATCAATATTAGCACCATCTTCCTCAGCCTCATCCTCAGGGTTCATCTCCAGAATCTTGAAGCACAAGAAATTCCAATTAGAGGACAATTCAAAGCAAGAAGGAAGACAAAAGCACCAGAAACTTTAGGAACATATATTACTCAGACAATCTACATCTCCCTGTACAAGCAACACATTACAATCACTCCTGAGCCAAGAAAACACACCAAAGCTAAATACTCTGGAAAGAAATAAATCTCAGCCGCCCAAATGACAGAGACATTGTGCAAGATTTAGCTCGCCACACCCCACATTTTCAACAGACTTTCATCAGGGACGGACCCCAAATCACGGGTAGAACAAAAGCCCTCCTTTCGGAGCCAGTTTACAATCCAACCAATTTCAACCACACCCCGCATTTTCAACAGATTTTAAGCAGGGCGGTCCCCAAACCGCAGGTAGAGCAAAAGCCCTCTCCATTCGGAGCCAGTTCACAACGAAATCAATTTCAAACAATACCTCAACAATATTGCCGACCAAGTAAGGGAGTTGCTTGTTGAGCTTAATCTTCTCTTGATTCTCCTTTATCTTCTCCTTATACGACTCCAGCTCCAGATTCGTCCTCTGCAGCTCCTCCTGCCATCACAAAACAGAAAAACAAACGAAATCCCATCAAAACCCCCATCGATGCACGGACCTCAAATTAAGATTCAAAAGAAACCCTCGCGCACGAGCCGAAGCACAGAAGCCCCCAACGACAAGTAAACCAGCGCCACGAGCCCTAGCAAATCCAACCGAAGCCATCGACATCCACACAGAGAGAGGGACAGACCTTGAGGATGCGAATCTCGTTGTCGAGGAGGCGAGAGGCCCTGACGATGTCGTCAGTGGTCATGGAAGCCAGCTGGTCGTCCTCGAAGTTGGAGTCTTCCGCCATAGCCGTCGCCATCCCGCGATCCGCACTGCCTTGAAACCCTCGAAGAAGTTCAGGAAGAAGCAGATCGCCCTGGTTCCCGAACGAAGGTCGGAACTTCACACGCAGATGTAGAGAGAGAGAGAGAGAGAGAGGAGAGAGAGATTTCAGTGGATTGCTGCAGAAGAAAAGTGATTGTCGCTTGGTTGAAGACGAAGTTGGGAGGGCGCGGATTGAAGCAATGCGGGCTTCGATTTGGGCCTTAAGGCCCACGAAGGCCCAAACATCCACAACAGCCCCTGGACTTTGAAATATTACGAATTATTTCCCTGAGCTTTTTTGGAAAGTTACGAATTATCGCTTAAACTTTGGTTTTTATTGCAAACGCAGCCTAAATGTTACTTGCTGGTGGATCGAATTGTCCGTTTTGTGACCTCATCGATCATGCATCGTCTCCCTTCTTTTAACTTCATGAGCTATGTAGCAAAGGGTATTTTGGTAAAACAAAATGAGTAAGTTCCTTTCCGGGTTTGTTTAATTTGTTATGGAGACCGAAAAAATTAGTGACAAAGAAAAAACAAAAGAAAAAAAGTTCAAAATTTCGAAAGATGATATTCGACTTTCCAAAGTTGGTGCTATCGTGCGATGGTGTCACGGTTTAGGAAAGTAATTTACCACTTATCAAACTTTGGAGACTATTATATATTGTTATTAAGGTTCTGAATGGGTTCGAGAAATTATCGATAATTTTAATATAAAAGCACGGTGACGATGGGTATCACTCATAACAAGTCATGAATATAGTACACCCAATACATCCTCTAGATGTAATATTTGCTATGTCAATTATTTAATAATTTATCTATCATCCTAATTAACTATACTATCAGTCGCATAATTAAATGTGATTATGTTAAAAGCACCTCCCCTATCTACAAACCGTAAGGTCTGTCTGTGATGCCGGTCAATCAATTGCTTCTTGTGCTTTGGGTAAAAATTGAACATACGTTATCTATGATTTAGACTACTATGTCGAAGAATATCTCAAATTACATAACCATTATGAGCACAAGCTCTTGAATTCATGGATATTCCCCCTTATCTTGTGACAATTAGACTTAATTGAGATCGCGATTTAGTCACTCCATCAAATAAGTTATGGCTTTTCATTTTTGATTCCCATTCGACGTTACTTTTTCGGCTAGACTACAAGGCAAAATGTTCTTGGGATGCCGAAGTCTTACCACGAAACTTGAGGTGAACATCTCTTGCTTGTTCCCTCCGAGGGAATTTCCAAATAGAAATTAGGCTGGCTTGGGTCAAGCCCGTTCCGGGCTGCCCAAGTCCAAAACCCCGAAGGGCCGAATGCACTGGGTATAAGTAATACTCGCTCTTAAAATAGAGACTAAATCAGCTGGCATTCTGACTTCTACAACACATTTGCAAGGCGTGAGCGAGCATACCAGCTATATCAAGGTCCAAAATGAATAGAAAACTAGTATTATTACAATATATCTCATTGTTGTTACTTATGAGAGTTTATCTACTTGCGGTAATATAACTTTATTTTCCTCCGCATGTTACAAATATCAAACCAAATGCAAATACAAAAGCAAATGAATAACAGGTCAAGTACTAGCACTTTAGTGACCATTTGCTTCCCACTGAATCTTCTCCAAGAATGCCTTGAGATTCTTATCCGATGACCCACCTTCTTTGGCAGCTTCTCTTGCCAATTCCTTCCACTTCTCGGCATTCCTCCTTATTTCCTCTCCCTCCTCTCCATTTCCCACCACCAATTCCAAGCGTCTCTTGAACTCATCTCCTTCCACTATGCCCCTCTCATTGGTGTTCACCCTCACCCCAACCTTCCATTCATTCTCGACGAGCATGGCATTGGTTTGCTGGTCACTCCATTGGGGGAACGCCACCATCGGAACACCACAAGCCAAGCTCTCAAAGGTTGAGTTCCAACCACAATGAGTCACAAAACACCCTACCGAAGCATGGGACAGCACCTCCACTTGAGAGCACCATGGCACTATCATCCCCTTTTGCTTCAATTCCTCCATACAGCTCAACTGATCTTCTTCTCCCTCTCCTTCCTCTTCTTTGTCCTTCCTAATCACCCACAAGAATGGACGGCCGGTGCCTAGCAACCCGCGTGCCATCTCCTCTTTTTGTGCATTGGATAGCACGGAGATGCTTCCGAACGATACATAGATCACCGAACCTTCGGGCTTGGTGTCTAGCCATTGGATGTAGTCTTTCGAACCCTGGAAGAGATCACCTCCGAAGGATTTGTCCAAGGGATCTTGTCCATCCAAGAATGCGGAAGGAATTAGCGGGCCGATCCCAAACATGGTGACATTGCCAATGGCTTTTAATGGCCCTGGTTCTAGTGCATCGAAAGTGTTCACGAGTACCCTTGGATTCTTCTCTTCCTTGAATGCTTCAAATTGCATTCGCATAAGCGGTAGAGAAAATGCATATTGCTTTTTTGATGTGAAAAACGAGGGCACGTCTCGGGGAGTCAGCGGCGGCAATCCTGGTAAGTGGAGCGATGCTGAAGGATCGCCCTTGCCTAGGTTTTTGATAATATCGCCATAACCATTGAAGTAATAGTAATATATATCAAGAAGAGTCGCAGGTTGAGCCCAGATGAGGGTTGAGGGGATTTCGAGAGAATGAGCCACCTGAGCAACCCAAGGAACGATTGTGGTATAAAAGATGCATGCAAATGCGCGGCCTCTGTTAAGGCTGGTAATGACAAGGTCTCTTAGAGTTTCTGAACCAAGCCGCTCGACATCGGCCATGTACCGTTCGAAGTCAATCCCGGGCATAAGCCCCTCATCGGAGCCATCAGAGAAGGAGGCAAAGAACAAACCTTCGGGTGGGTTGGACTTGGCCATGCGGCGGTAAGCCGACCCTGCAGTGGCGAAGGTGACGTGCGCGCCGGTGTGTAGAAGACGCTTGGCGAATTGGAGGGCCGGGTTGATGAGGCCTTGGGATGGGAATGCTACTACAAGATAATTGGGGGGAGCCATGGTTTAGGGTTGATGCTATAACTTCTTTTTCTTTTCCTCTCTCTCTCTTTCCTTTTGTGTTTTCGGTGCAAGAATAGAGCGTTCGTTGTTCCTTTTATATACATATATACTTTACTGGGATTTGAGGGGCTTGCGTAGGTGATGACGAAAAAGAGAAGGCAGCTGTTGAATTTTCTTACGAATGTTTTTAATGATAAAGTATAATTTGATTTCGAACTCTATGTTGTTCCACAAAGGTGTTGAGGTTGACTTTCATTATTCTCAGCGTTAGAAGATGCGAAAACGATGATAATCATACACGCTTCACTGCTTCTCATCTCGGATAAGTCACGGATAATTGAAAACATGACGAATGATGGAGTCGCCTCCCTCTTTCTAATATTTTCATAATCAGTGATAAAATTATATTTTTCTTTGGGTTAACTAAATGAATTTCCTATAACTTCATTGTCTCTCTTTCTCTCCTGTCTCTCTCCGATGTTTCCTTGTTTAGTCAGACTGCAGTGTTTTATCGCATTTTGGCTTTCTCTATCCTTGCTGAGTCGTGTACCGTGGGGGGGGGGTGTTGGGCTTCGAAACCTACCAGTCCGCCGTATATATCCAGTTTTTCATTGACCAATCAAACTCCCCCTACATAAATATGAATATAATATTAACATATATATCTAACAAGAACATTACTTGCAAGAAGTCGCCAGTAACTGCCCTTAACTAAATTATAACACGTATCGGGGCAGAATCGAAATCCGATTCCATATGCATTATTAAGCATGTGGTCGAGACATAAATTCAAAGTTGAACTCCGGTGGAGAAGTTGATGTTGAGTGGGTTTCTAACAGCTAAAGTACACCGTAAGTGCCAAAAACTTGATATGAGCAGACATTTAGGATGTGGATGACAACTATTCTAACCAGAAATTGATTTATGGAAGAGAAATAATTTTTTCTATTTCTATTTTTAGATAAGTTTTTAAGTAAAAATACAAGGTTGATAACGACATAAAATTTTTATTCTCGGAATAGAATATCGTTTGATTTTGACATAAAATTTCTCTACTCCAGGTTGCAATGATTGACGGGTGGTGATTGGTGATTGGCGATTGGTTGATCGGCAATAGGCAGTGGCGATCGGTGATCAATGGCCGACGGTAGCAACTAGTGGGTGGTCAATTAGTAGAGAGAACGAGTGATGAAAATAGTTTTTATTTCTCATTTCTATTCAAAAAATAGAGAAGTAAATAAATATTTTAGTGCACATTTCTGTTTGAAATATATTTAATCTAGAAATAGAGAAAATGAAATTGCGTCACTAAACAGATTTATATTCTAGAAATAAGTCTAGAATAGAAAATTAGTTTTACAATAGAAATATAATGGTTGTCATTCGTGCCCTTAAGTACCACTCTTTTTTAAAAAATAAAATAAAAATTGAGACACTTATGGTGTGCTTAGTAACCATTATGTTCCCAAAAACAATTTCTGCTTATAAATTATTCTTTTTATTTTGTTCAATAGACAAGTTTTTGAGAATTTAAAGGCATTTGGTAACTTCCTAAAATTTTTTATTCCTATGATAGAAATGTGTTTGATATGATCCTTGAATTTTTCTATGAATTAAAATTTCTTTTGATTTTTAAATAATTTTATTACATATATTTTAATTTTATTATATAATTTTATCATGCAATTTTATTATATTTTTAATATAATTTTATCATATTTTAATATAATATAATTATTTAATTTAATTATATTTTAATATAATTTTATGTAACAATTTTATTATATTTTTCAAAATTTCTTTTAATTTTTACTTAATTGTTGATATTATTTTATCATATTTTAAAATAATTTTATTATATTTTTCAACCAACTAAAGGAAGAATAATAGAAAAAAAAGGGAAAAGAAGAAAAAGAAAAGAGAAAAAAGAAAAGAGAGAACATGATCTGGTTTGATTATGGAGTTGCTCTTGGAAATAAATAATCAATTTTTTCTACTTCTTAATTATGTTTCAAATCTATTCTTGAAAACAAATATGTTCTAGAGAACAAAAAGGATACCAAACGAATATATATTCTTTTTTTGTTCTAAGAAACAAAAGAATAGAATTAGACATTATTTGACACATTATCAAATAAGCCTTTAGGGAATGAATGATAATCATTATGTTCTAAAAATCAATTTTTGGCTAAAATTGGATTTTTCTATTTCTATTCCCCATATGAATTTCGAAGCAAAAATATATGTTTGATAACGATACAAAACTTTTGCTCTTGGAATATAAATTTCTCCCTCCCAAGTGGTGGTAGGACGAGGCCAGTAGACGAGGTGGTCGGCGGGGGCGTCCAGCAATAGGCGTCGAGTGGGTGGCGAGTGAGTGGTGACAATAGTGAATGATGATAAGAGTTTTTATTTCTCACTTTTGTTTTAGAAATATAAAAGCTAAAAATTTTAACTTTTGATTTTTGTTACAAACTTATTTCTGAAATAAAAATTTGTTCCATAAATAAAAAAATAAAATTGGATTACCAAACAGTTTTTTATTTCAAATCCAATCCAGAAAATAGAAAAATAGAAAAATAGAAAAACAAAAAAATAGAATGGTTATCATATACGCCTTTAAGTGTAAATTTTGGCAAGGATAGTCGGAAATCTGACATGGCTTATTTTAAGAATAATTGTGGTTTTTTGGCTTTTTGGAGTTTTCTATTCAGCAATCAATATGCAAAATGACGTCATTTTGCCCCAAAAATTGACTTTAAATATAGATATCAATTAAATTAAATTAAAAGACTAAGTTAATAAAAGGGGGAGGGGGAAGTATTTAGTGAGGGCCTCCACAGCCCTTCCCACTGCCATTGCCCCATCATTGTTGGAAAGGGTTGGTGATGGTGGGGCAAGGGTCGACTGGGGTCATCAGGGCCTTGGTTAGTGGTTGGCGACCCTAGTCGACCGCCGACGAGGCTTGTAGGCCCTCGCTCACTTGGGCTAAGGGCCACCACTAGCTGTAGTGGAGTCTAGATAAGGTTGGCAATGGTGGGTGAGGGTCGGTTAGGAATATAAATTATGTAAAGTTACCAAATGCGTTCTTTTACTTAGAAATTATCCTAGATAATAGAAATAAATAAAAAAACTATTTCTGAAAAGAAATTATTTGTCGAAATAGAAATGTTACCAAATAGGCCTTAAGTGTCCATTTCTTATTTGATTTTGGCACTCAAGTGTACATTTTGGAAATTTTGGCACTTAAGGGTCTATTTGTAAACTTACCCAATAATGATTGATTATATTATGTTGTTCCAAGGAACAAAAAAAGAAGAAGAAAAAAAAGTAATCCGATTGGTAAATTTTTTATTCCCATGAATAAATTAAGAAGTAAAAAGAAGTTGCTTCTTTGCTCCTGAGATTAATTTCAAAATCGAGTCCAACTTATTTCTCTTTTTTCTCTTCGTTTTTTCTTCTTGTCGCAACCCGATCTCGCCGCCTTTCGATGTCGAAGGGGGAAAGGTCGGATTTAGGGATACTTGATCATAAGATCGCGAGCTCTCCCAAGCTCGTACCCCGCGTGACAGCGAATTTATTTATACGATCTAGGTATTTAACAACCTAAGAACATACGGGAGTCGCCACTAGCCTTATATATATTTTTTGGAGGTCGGCTAGAAAACCCAATCGAGGATTGGGAGAGTTCCCTCGATTCCTACGCAACCAGATATCTAGATCCGGGGACTTGGGTTACGCTAATATAGCTATTAGCGCCCTTTCGGTACCTAACAATATGTTGTGTTTTTCCTAACATGTCCATGCATCTCTTTTTATATTTTCGGGATTATCAATTCTAAACTAAGTGATCATGCGTGGTGGATTACTTTTATGCTATTCTATTTCTAAAAGAAAAACAATAAAAGAAATCAATTAGAGAAATTGAAAGTGCAAGACATGAAGTAAACAATCAAGAAAAGCAGTAAATCTAATCATGCAATCCTAAAAAAATATGAAAGAGAAAACAATCGGGAAAGAAAAGAAACCCGCAACTCGTCGGGTTTTATACAATGCATGAAACCCGAGACATATGTCGGGAAAACAAATGGTACAAGATAATAGTCGGAATGGACATCGACTTCCATCGTCTTCACACCAAAGTCTATCTTTGGAATCCTAATCTAAACCCAATCTAAGAGAAAATGATTCCTTGCCTCATCTTATATGACTAAGACAACGCATTGAAATCATTATTATAATGAATAGACATAGGCATCGGACATGAACATGAATCCAGCAAATTCAAGTCATGAACATGACAAAATACAATGCATGTTTAATGGTTCGTAAGACCACCTAAACAATGTACAAAAATGTGAAACTCGCACATGACATAAGGTTGAATGCGAAAACATTTAACCCTAAATCAAAATGCAAAGAAGTCACACAAGTCATTAACATTGCCAAGTGACTTAGAATTAGGAATGTCATGCTTGCTAATGATGACCATTTGATTCAATCCATACCTTGTTAGAAAGCTTATGAAATTTCCAATGACTCTCATGAAAGATTCAACTCCAACAAAGCATGTTTACTAGCCCAAATTTGAGCACACGCATCAGGTCTCAAACAGGACAGATTCTGGACAGAACTTTAGACATGTGAAAACCATATCAAATGAAATTCAATCAGGGCATATGAACTATCAAATCGAAGCTTGAGAAGTCTATTTTCTATGTCTAGAAGGGCTCGAGGTCGAAAAACCTCATCTAGCACCTCGTTTCAGTCAAAACAGAAAGTGATATATCAGGTATACGAAATTGCAGATCCAAGCAAATCAACTTCAATCAACTTCAAGTCCATCATCAATGATCGTCAATCCACAGAAATTCATTAACCTCAGCAGGTTATATTAATATAATCAAGACGACGTATGATCAGAGAACAAACACAGATCATGCTAGAAACTATCATTGAAGGATTGAAATCAAAATTTTCAAATTCGGCTCCTAGATTTACTGGCTTGTTTCTCACAGCAAATGAACTTCAATTAGCAAATTCATCATCAAACAAATTCGGTATTTCACCCTCTCTGTGGGATATAAAACCAAACAGCTATATGAGAAGATGAACCAAGAACTACAGATCAGATTCTTTGCGAATTCACTAGTTTGATCATCATATTGTGAACAAATATTGCGTGAAAAATATCAAGAACGCACAGAACAATCTCCTCCTCTTTCTTGGCAGACTCAACATCTCAAAGTAACACGCAGGAGCATCATTTGATATACAAAATCACATATGAACAGAATTCGATCCACGCAAACAATCATGAACAGCATTCGACATACATCACCTATACATCTAATTAGTTCACATTTCAATCAACTATATGCAGGGAATCCAGCAAAGACACAACCAACGTAATTTCAATTGAATATTAAGACGTTGGTAAACATAATGCAATAGGAACTATCGGCAATGGAGTCAGGCTTTCTGTCGAACATGTTGTAAGCATGTAGTGTGAAGTACTATTAACACCAGAATAGCATAGAGTAATATAGAACATAGACATCAGAGTAGAAAATCCATGGTATACAAGCAATTCTTACCACTTAACTGGAACAGAAACAACCTGGCGGTGATGAGGTGATGACGATTGATAGATCAATAAATCCAGGGGATCGAGCGGGCGAGAACGATCCGCAGGGCCAGAACAGAGAGATGTACAAATCGGGAGCGACTGTCACCACTGGTTGTCGTCGTCGCCGTTGGAGTCGCTGCCGCCCCAAATCGAGAGAGATCCGCCAAAAAACCTTCTGAACCACCGGAACCGAGAGTAGTTGAGAGGCCCTCGCGATCCCCGACCGTTGGTCTTCGGTTTCCGAGAGTGATTCTGCTGAACCAGAACAGAGAGAGAGTCCGATTTCCGAGAACGATCTGCCGAACTAGAACCGCTGCCGTCGTCGTCGCTGTCGCCACTCGGAGACCGCTTATCACTGCGGTCCAAACCTGACGATTCCTGGTCTTGCGATCGTCGGCACACGAAATGCCGGAGCGACGATCAAATCGCACCCCACTTCCGGCGCAAGGAAGGCTGGAACCATCACTGAGACGCCCAGGGGGAAGAGGTAAAGACGATCCACCTGCGGATTCGATCGGATTGACGGTGGCGCGAACGCTAGGGTTCCAGAGGAGCGTGTTCAGACCCCCCGCCCCAAATCGAGAGAGCTCTGCCCTCTCGAGAAAAAAAATCGCGAGCGCCCGAGCGAGAGTTTTTTTTGAGTGAATTCGCACGCGAGAGAATTCCCTCTCTCCGAGAATCTCCGAGAGCGCGCGGGAGCGGGAGCGCCCAAGAGAGCCTCCGCGAAAGAGAATCCTCCCCTATTTGATTTGATTTTCTTTTGTTTTCTTTTTTTTTTGTTTTCTTTTTCTTTTTCTCTTTTTTTTTATTGTTTTCTTTACATTTTTTTCTTGTTTTCTTTTCATTTTTCATTTTTTTTTATGTTTTCATTCATTCATTCATTATTTTATTTATTTATATTTTTGTAAAAAGGATGTTTAAAATGTCGACAAAAAATCGGGTGTCAACAGCCGCCCCTCTTTGAGTGGGAGCTCGAAGAGGTTCCACTCAAAGATAAAATTGATACCCGAAATTTTTAGTCGACTTGACTTTGAAAAAAAAAAAAAATAACAGCAATGACAGTTGGTCAGAAACGTACCTGATACTTACCTTTGCTCATCGGGGTATCTGAACTCTTGTTGAGATTTATTCACTTTATCTTTGCTTCTCTGTCTCGTGGAATGGAATGAAGGCAATGAAATCACTAGAATTTGGAAGACAAGGTTTAAGGATGACCTAGAACCGTGGAATGGGAGAAATGTCTCACCGTGTAAAAACGGGTTTCGACCGGGTGTGATGTCTCACCGTGTAAAAACGGGTTTCGACTGAGAGTGATAGTCTCACCGTGTAAAAACGGGTTTCGACTGAGAGAAATGTCTCACCGTGTAAAAACGGGTTTCGACCGAGAAAAATGTCTCACCGTGTAAAAACGGGTTTCGACCGGGTGTGATGTCTCACCGTGTAAAAACGGGTTTTGACCGGGAGAAAGGTCTCACCGTGTAAAAAGGGCTTTGACCAGGAAAAGGGTCTTACCGTGTAAGAACGGGCTTCGATCAGGAGAAAAGTCTTATTGTGTGGTTTAAGGATGGAGCCACGAACCTAGTAGACAAGGTTTAAGGATGACCTGGAACCTAGTGTGGTTTAAGGATAGACCCACGAACCTAGTGTGGTTTAAGGATGGACCCACGAACCTAGTGGTTTAAGGATAGACCCACGAACCTAGTGGACAAGGTTTTAAGATAACCTAGAACTTGGAGACAAAGGTTTTAAGTTGACCTAGAACTTGGGGACAAGGTTTTAAGTTGACCTAGAACTTGAAGACAAGGATATGGTTTAGGATGACCAAAAACCGGTTCACTAAGGAACAAATATTTTGAAAAAGAGTTTCAAGATTACTTGAGAGCCAATCTTGCGAAATAATGCCAATTGTCAAATCCTTTCAAAGAGAATTTTAACAAAATGAGATTTGATTAACCATCTAAGAGTTAAATCAAATATGCCAAGTGGAAATATCCTAATCAAAAGAGGTCTTTCACACTGACTCTCGAAAATGGCTTTTGTTCCCAACCATTGATATGGGAAAACTGTTTAATCCTCACTTAGAGAAGCCTCACTCAACCTATGTCTAAGGTTTTCGGAAACGTTCACAGTGAATACAATCCATTGATCAAAAGGTCTTTTGAAAGGACCGTAATGATGGCTTGGTCATGGGCTTACACAAAGGATATGCATTTTGAGGCCAAGAAATGAAAATTCAATCAATATCTTCATCGGGTTTACAAGTCAAGAACCTTGAAGATAAGATAAGATAGGATTGCTTCCACTCCTTCTAGCGGTAGCTCCTATGTGATATTCTCATTTCAACTCGAACCATCCCAATCGGAAGAGACTTCGGATAAGGGTTGTAGTGTTGGTTCGGGTGAGGCTTAGAAAAGGCTTGAAATTTTTTTTCAAACATCAAAGGGTTAAAAGTGAGTGATTATCTTGGCATCATTACCATCACACGACTTTTCAAAAATTTGACTCTTGAAATTTAACCTATCTCGAGAGTCCTTTTGGTAATTTGTCTTGAGACATGAGAGCTTCGCTCTTTGTTCTAATGATATTGCTTGCAATACATGTTTTTTTCTTGCAAGACATTTCTTTTGTATTTCAACGGATGGTCTTTTGCATGACCATTGATTTTGCTTTTCTTTGCATTCTTGCTTTTCTTTGCATTTTTTTTCAATGGGCATTGGCCTTGCTTTTACCAGGCACACTGCTTTTTCATGCCCCCTAGTTTTCACTCTCTTTTGAGCATCTAGGACTCTCGAGTGGCATTTACCAATGTTCTCAATTTTGTTGGTAAATCATATGCCTTGCCCCAGTGTGGGGAGATAATCATCACCTGGGGTTGTGAAAGAATTGTATAAGGCTCAAATTGGCTAAGCAAAGGGTAATTGTGTTTGTGATAGTGAACGGAATGCTCTTCGTCACTTCGGGATGCTTCGAGTTTCGATAAGAAATCATCTGAAGCTAACACAAGAAGATTGATACAAGTGAAACCAATAAAATCTTTCTTAATCTCTTGCTCCATAATTTCCAACCAAGACCCCCTATTTTGCCCCACTATGGGGTTGTTCTTGACAGGGTTATTTTGGAAATGCTCCTTATTTGGCTCAAAGTGGCTTGCAAGGGATATCAACAGTGTTTGGGATTGAGAAATGAAATGCCTTTATCATATCAAATCATGTATTCACCGTGAATGAATCCTATGCCCTAAGACATGGTCCTTTCCACTCAATTCTCTCAAGGAGTGTATAAGGATGTGTTTGGTAAAGGGGTTGCCTCTCATCATTTTAGGCATTACCACCTGGCATAGTTAACAATCCTTTTCAGGTTTTCCAAAGCACACTTTGGTTAAATTCAACTCCTTGGGGAATGAAAATGTAATGAAATTTTGCTTGAAAGGACATGCTTCCTTGACCCTACTGGGAAGACTTTTGAAAGTGAGGTTGAATAAAATTTGTGGACAGAACGGGTTTTACTCAGCACAGAGGTTTACTTCTAGAGTTTTAACCGACTCTAGAGTTCTAACTGACTCTTCGGCATTTTAAGGGACTGGATCACCTCTAAGTTCTAAAGACGATGGCAACTTTTGAAAGTTCTACATTTATGAGATGAACCTCTTGTGGACAGGTTGAATCTTCGTCAGAGATCCTGCAAGATGAACAAAAATGTAGATACAATATGTATGCATGCAATGCATAATGCAAATATCCTAAAGTGGCTCGGATTCAATTCAACAGTGGCTCAAAGGCCTTTCAATTTATTCATAGAGCGAATCTGAGCCATGCAAATGACTATCGTGATGTGACATGTCATGCCCGAGATGCAATCGAAAAATGGTTAATGAATGCAATGCATATAAATGTCATGAAAAATTTATTTTCAAATTCAAGTTTTTGAAGAAATTTATTGGGAACTAGCCCTCATGTCATTGGACGTCCTCGTTCCACTAAAACATTTTGAAACTATAGATCGTGTGGAAGCTCAGGCCTCAAAGCATCATCATAGGACTGATTCGGGTCTCACACGTCTATTAATAAAACGTGAATTTTTATTAATATGCAAAAATTGCATTACAACATTGATCGTCCTGAATTCATAGAGTTTGTGATCCAGATTATTACAAGTAGAAACAAATGCAATTAATAGAATTCCCTCATAGGGGAGAAACGAATGGAATTCCCTCGCAGGGGAGAAATGAATGGAATACAACTAAAAATTAAATGCCAGAACTAAGAATACCCCTTACATAGTGGAAATTGTGGGCTCTTCATTTCCATCGATAGTGCCAACCATGTTGACATCTTCAGAATGCTTTGGAAGGGGGTTTTGTTGGACATTCAATGCCGAGTCCTTAAAGGTGAGCAGCTTTTTATCCAACAAATTCTGGACCTTAATATGGAGCACCAAACAGTTGTCCACATGATGACCTTTCTCTCCCATATGATAATCACACGTTTTATTAAGGTCGAACTCGGCAAACTTTGGCGGATTATCCCTCGGGATCTCTTTTGCCACAATATGATTTTCAATCAGCATTGGAAGTAGTTGTGACATTGGTCTAGGCAACGGAGTAAATTGCCGTTGAGGAGCTTTTCCTTTGCGATCTAAGTTTCGAGAAGAACCTCCTATCTCCATGGTAGGTTTATGAGCGGTAGAAAGATTCACAGTAGGAGAAGCAAAAACTACAGACGTTAAATTCTTGACTTGGCTAGATAGATCCGCCAACATCGCCATCATCTGCGTCATTTGATTTTCCATGTTAATAACACGGGTACGGGTATCTTCGTTCTCCATTCTTGTTTGGTGACGAGTACGCATGATAGATCTTTCTTCAACCGGCTTTCACAACCTCCTGTAAAAAGAAAATGATTCGGATTAGTACCAATCAAAAGAAGCCATTAAAGTACAAATCCTAGTCAATTTTATATTTTCTTGAGATGAAATAATGATAAGAAGTGTATATGATCCCAGTATCATATAACATCCTCTTATCAAAATTTCTTCAAAAGAAATTATACAATTGAAAAGGAACGACGACAAATATTTAATCAAAATGCCCCTTTTCTAAAAATTACATGGAAATTTTCATGAATTTCATTCATTTCAATCGAACAATTACAAGGGAAAACAGAACCTTGCTTTCTTGAAGCTTACAAAGTGATTCAATTTTACATGTAATTTTTACATGAGACATGAAAATGAATACAAGTAAACCTCAATAGAAAGGAGGGAAATACAAAGGAAATCCCTTTACAAGAAAGCATATGAAATGGAAACCTAAGGACTAGGTGGGATCCTGCGGAGACGCTTGTTTTCATGGGCCAAGCATTCCTTATCGATTAGGACACTATCTTCTTGCTCTTGAATATGAGCTCGCCAAGAACCTTGAGGTTCGGGAATATCTGGCAACCGAACCTCGAGCTCAGGTTCTACTTGACGATATATGTAATCGATGGTAGCTTGATGAGTCTTCATCTCTCCTTCCAAATCAACTTCATCGACGGCAAACACATAGTCTTGATGTCTTGTGTCGAGATTCTCCCATGGAGTCTTGAGAGTCCCAGGCACGGGGATTACATCCACTTCGGGTTTACCCATCTAACTATAAACCTAAAGGGGCATCCATGATTAAAACATATCGTCGTTGAAATATAAAGTGCATAATTGAAATATGGAGAGCAAAAATATAAGAGCGATAAAAAAGGAACGATCTTTTACCCACCAAACACATGGCAAGCACAAGTCACATGTCGCATGAAACTGTGAGGTGTCGACGACTAAGGTGAGGGTGCTAAAGGCTCAACGTCCTCATCCCAAATGATAAAAATAGTTTACCCACTGCTACTATCGTCGGTCAGTGCTATCTTTATCAGTTGGGATAAGTGGGTTTATGTAAGTAATGGATTACCACGAGTATTCACTCGCAGATTCCACCCATAAACCCTCCTAAGGTCCTAGATTGGGTGATCGGGGTTTTAGACCGCGGTTGTGTGTGCGGTGTCGTGATAAAGCTTGTAAACATGCATTTAAATTTAAACATCCAGCACTTCAATATAAACCCTCATACATTCATACATCCTCACACCACTTGCAAAACAAAAGGGTTTACAAGCACGCCTCCCCTTATAACTCCCACCTACAATACCATTTAACACAAGGTTAGCGACTAACCTGATTTTCCACGCGACTTTGACAGGCAGGCGATCCTACACGAGACATGTTAGTTAAAACATAACAACCATTTTTAAACGGCTTCAAGTCCTCTTAATCTAGTAACCAGTCCCCAGTGGAGTCGCCAAGTTTGTCGCGACCCGATCTCGCCGCCTTTCGATGTCGAAGGGGGAAAGGTCGGATTTAGGGATACTTGATCATAAGATCGCGAGCTCTCCCAAGCTCGTACCCCGCGTGACAACGAATTTATTTATACGATCTAGGTATTTAACAACCTAAGAACATACAGGAGTCGCCACTAGCCTTATATATATTTTTTGGAGGTCGACTAGAAAACCCAATCGAGGATTGGGAGAGTTCCCTCGATTCCTACGCAACCAGATATCTAGATCCGGGGACTTGGGTTACGCTAATATAGCTATTAGCGCCCTTTCGGTACCTAACAATATGTTGTGTTTTTCCTAACATGTCCATGCATCTCTTTTTATATTTTCGGGATTATCAATTCTAAACTAAGTGATCATGCGTGGTGGATTACTTTTATGCTATTCTATTTCTAAAAGAAAAACAATAAAAGAAATCAATTAGAGAAATTGAAAGTGCAAGACATGAAGTAAACAATCAAGAAAAGCAGTAAATCTAATCATGCAATCCTAAAAAAATATGAAAGAGAAAACAATCGGGAAAGAAAAGAAACCCGCAACTCGTCGGGTTTTATACAATGCATGAAACCCGAGACATATGTCGGGAAAACAAATGGTACAAGATAATAGTCGGAATGGACATCGACTTCCATCGTCTTCACACCAAAGTCTATCTTTGGAATCCTAATCTAAACCCAATCTAAGAGAAAATGATTCCTTGCCTCATCTTATATGACTAAGACAACGCATTGAAATCATTATTATAATGAATAGACATAGGCATCAGACATGAACATGAATCCAGCAAATTCAAGTCATGAACATGACAAAATATAATGCATGTTTAATGGTTCGTAAGACCACCTAAACAATGTACAAAAATGTGAAACTCGCACATGACATAAGGTTGAATGCGAAAACATTTAACCCTAAATCAAAATGCAAAGAAGTCACACAAGTCATTAACATTGCCAAGTGACTTAGAATTAGGAATGTCATGCTTGCTAATGATGACCATTTGATTCAATCCATACCTTGTTAGAAAGCTTATGAAATTTCCAATGACTCTCATGAAAGATTCAACTCCAACAAAGCATGTTTACTAGCCCAAATTTGAGCACACGCATCAGGTCTCAAACAGGACAGATTCTGGACAGAACTTTAGACATGGAAAACCATATCAAATGAAATTCAATCAGGGCATATGAACTATCAAATCGAAGCTTGAGAAGTCTATTTTCTATGTCTAGAAGGGCTCGAGGTCGAAAAACCTCATCTAGCACCTCGTTTCAGTCAAAACAGAAAGTGATATATCAGGTATACGAAATTGCAGATCCAAGCAAATCAACTTCAATCAACTTCAAGTCCATCATCAATGATCGTCAATCCACAGAAATTCATTAACCTCAGCAGGTTATATTAATATAATCAAGACGACGTATGATCAGAGAACAAACACAGATCATGCTAGAAACTATCATTGAAGGATTGAAATCAAAATTTTCAAATTCGGCTCCTAGATTTACTGGCTTGTTTCTCACAGCAAATGAACTTCAATTAGCAAATTCATCATCAAACAAATTCGGTATTTCACCCTCTCTGTGGGATATAAAACCAAACAGCTATATGAGAAGATGAACCAAGAACTACAGATCAGATTCTTTGCGAATTCACTAGTTTGATCATCATAGTTGTGAACAAATATTGCGTGAAAAATATCAAGAACGCACAGAACAATCTCCTCCTCTTTCTCGGCAGACTCAACATCTCAAAGTAACACGCAGGAGCATCATTTGATATACAAAATCACATATGAACAGAATTCGATCCACGCAAACAATCATGAACAGCATTCGACATACATCACCTATACATCTAATTAGTTCACATCTCAATCAACTATATGCAGGGAATCCAGCAAAGACACAACCAACGTAATTTCAATTGAATATTAAGACGTTGGTAAACAGAATGCAATAGGAACTATCGGCAATGGAGTCAGGCTTTCTGTCGAACAGGTTGTAAGCATGTAGTGTGAAGTACTATTAACACCAGAATAGCACAGAGTAATATAGAACATAGACATCAGAGTAGAAAATCCATGGTATACAAGCAATTCTTACCACTTAACTGGAACAAAAACAACCTGGCGGTGATGAGGTGATGACGATTGATAGATCAATAAATCCAGGGGATCGAGCGGGCGAGAACGATCCGCAGGGCCAGAACAGAGAGATGTACAAATCGGGAGCGACTGTCACCACTGGTTGTCGTCGTCGCCGTTGGAGTCGCTGCCGCCCCAAATCGAGAGAGATCCTCCAAAAAACCTTATGAACCACCTGAACCGAGAGTAGTTGAGAGGCCCTCGCGATCCCCGACCGTTGGTCTTCGGTTTCCGAGAGTGATTCTGCTGAACCAGAACAGAGAGAGAGTCCGATTTCCGAGAACGATATGCCGAACTAGAACGGCCGCCGTCGTCGTCGCTGTCGCCACTCGGAGACCGCTTATCACTGCGGTCCAAACCTGACGATTCCCGGTCTTGCGATTGTCGGCACATGAAATGCAGGAGCGACGATCAAATCGCACCCCACTTCCGGCGCAAGGAAGGCTGGAACCATCACTGAGACGCCCAGGGGGAAGAGGTAAAGACGATCCACCTGCGGATTCGATCGGATTGACGGTGGCGCGAACGCTAGGGTTCCAGAGGAGCGTGTTCAGACCCCCCGCCCCAAATCGAGAGAGATCCGCCCTCTCGAGAAAAAAAATCGCGAGCGCCCGAGCGAGAGTTTTTTTTGAGTGAATTCGCCCGCGAGAGAATTCCCTCTCTCCGAGAATCTCCGAGAGCGCGCGGGAGCGGGAGCGCCCAAGAGAGCCTCCGCGAAAGAGAATCCTCCCCTATTTGATTTGATTTTCTTGTTTTCTTTTCATTTTTCATTTTTTTTATGTTTTCATTCATTCATTCATCATTTTTTTTTATATTTTTGTAAAAAGGATGTTTAAAATGTCGACAAAAAATCGGGTGTCAACACTTCTCTCTTCTTTTTCCTCCCCACTAATCATTGACCATTGTCGACCACTGCCATTGTTGCTGACAGTCACCAACAACTAGTTGGACGATGTCCGATGAGCTTGTTGGAGCCTTGCCAAGTTAGGGCGAGGTCCGACAAACTTGCTAGAGCCTCACCTAACCACTGTGAGCCTCGGCTTCGGCCTCGTTGGTGTCCAAGTGAGCCTCGCTCGAATTTGGTGAGGTTGAGGCTCGCGGTCGCCAGGCGATCCTTCGGCGAGCTTGTCGAACCTCACCTAGCTAGTTGCTGACAATTGGCCTCAAAGAAGGAGGTAGAATAAGAGAAAAAGAAAAAGAAGAAAGAAAAATGAGAGAAAAATAAGAAAAATATAATATAAGTATTAAAAAATTAAAAAGAAACAAAAAAAATTTAAGAATCCTATCAAATGCATTTCTATTTTGGGAATAAAAATTTTGGATAGTTACTAAACACCTTCAAATGCTTAGAAACTATTAGCAAGAACAAAATAAAAAATAATTATTTCCGAGCGAAAATTGTTCTTGGGAACAGAATGGTTATCAAATGCAGACTAAGTATCTACTTGAGCCAAGTTTTTGTACTTGTGATGTCTGGCACTTTGTTTCTAACATTGCGAGTTTTAATTTGGACAAAAAATGAAATTTAATTGACTTAAAAGCAAAGCAAAGCTGTTGATAATAAAGAGAATGAAGATACATGTTTGATGGATGGTAAATATGATAAGTTGTTCATATTTTGGCTCTAGAAACCTTTTTCTTAGAGCATTTGAGAAAAGTGTCAGAAAAGTCATAAACTCATTGTACTTGTACCAATTTATCCTAAATCATTTAATGGTGCCAATTTAGTCCTAAATCTTTTAACTTTGTGCTAATTTAGTCATTCAAGCTAATTTTGTCTAGATATTGTTAACTCGGTGATGGTCGCTTGGTTGAAGATGAAGTTGGGAGGGCTCGGATTGAAGCAATGCGGGCTTCGATTTGGGCCTTAAGGCCCACGAAGGCCCAAACATACACAACAGCCCCTGGACTTTGAAATATTACGAATTATTTCCCTGAGCTTTTTTGGAAAGTACGAATTATCGCTTAAACTTTGGTTTTTATTGCAAAACGCAGCCTAAATTTTACCAAACGGGCTACCAAATGTAGCCTAAATGTTACTTGATGGTGGATCGAATTATCCGTTTTGTGACCTCATCGACCACGCATCGTCTCCCTTCTTTTAACTTCATGAGCTATGTAGCAAGGGGTATTTTGGTAAAACAAAAAGAGTAAGTTCCTTTCCGGGTTTGTTTAATTTGTTATAGAGACGGAAACAATTAGTGGCAAAGACAAAACAAAAGAAAAAAAGTTCAAAATTTCGAAAGATGATGTCGACTTTCCAAAGTTGGTGCTATCGTGCAATGGTGTCATGGTTTGCGAAAGTAATTTACCACTTATCAAACTTTGGAGACTATTATATATTGTTATTAAGGTTCAGAATGGGTTCGAGCAATTATCAATAATTCTAATATAAAAGCACGGTGACGATGAGTATCACTCATAACAACTCATGAGTATAGTACACCCAATATACTATCAGTCGCATAACTAAATGTGATTATGTTAAAAGCACCTCCCCTATCTACAAACCGTAAGGTCTGTCTGTGATGCCGGTCAATCAATTGCTTCTTGTGCTTTGGGTAAAAATTGAACATACGTTATCTATGATTTAGACTTCTATGTCGAAGAATATCTCAAATTACATAACCATTATGAGCACAAGCTCTTGAATTCATGGATATTCCCACCTTCTCTTGTGACAATTAGCATAACCATTATGAGCACAACCATTATGATGCCGAAATCGGGTGTCAACACTTCTCTCTTCTTTTTCCTCCCACTAATCATTGACCATTGTCGACCACTACCATTGTCGCCGACAGTCACCAACGACTAGTTGGACGATGTCCGATGAGCTTGTTGGTGCCTTGCCAAGTTAGGGCGAGGTGCGACAAGCTTGCTAGAGCCTCACCTAACCACTGTGAGCCTCGGCTTCGGCCTCGTTGGTGGCCAAGTGAGCCTCGCTCGAATTTGGTGAGGTTGAGGCTTGCGGTGGCCAGGCGATCCTCCGGCAAGCTCGCCGAACCTCACCTAGCTAGTTGCTTACAATTGGCCACAAAGAAGGAGGTAGAATAAGAGAAAAAAAATAGAAAAAGGAAAAATGAGAGAAAAATAAGAAAAATATAATATAAGTATTAGAAAATTAAAAAGAAACAAAAAAAATTTAAGAATCCTATCAAATGCATTTCTATTTTGGGAATAAAAATTTTGGATAGTTATTAAACACCTTCAAATGCTTAGAAAAAAAAAGAACAAAATAAAAAAGAATTATTTCCGAGCGAAAATTGTTCTTGAGAACAGAATGGCTATCAAACGCAGACTAAGTATCCACTTGAGCCAAGTTTTTGTACTTGGGATGTCTGGCACTTTGTTTCTAACATTGCGAGTTTTAATTTGGACAAAAAATGAAATTTAATTGACTTAAAAGCAAAGCAAAGCAAAGCTGTTGATAATAAAGAGAATGAAGATACATGTTTGATGGATGGTAAATATGATAAGTTGTTCATATTTTGGCTCTAGAAACCTTTTTCTTAGAGCATTCGAGAAAAGTGTCAGAAAAGTCATAAACTCATTGTACTTGTACCAATTTATCCTAAATCATTTAATGGTGCCAATTTAGTCCTAAATCTTTTAACTTTGTGCTAATTTAGTCATTCAAGCTAATTTTGTCTAAATATTGTTAACTCGGTGATGGTCGCTTGGTTGAAGATGAAGTTGGGAGGGCTCGGATTGAAGCAATGCGGGCTTCGATTTGGGCCTTAAGGCCCACGAAGGCCCAAACATACACAACAGCCCCTGAACTTTGAAATATTACTAATTATTTCCCTGAGTTTTTTTGGAAAGTACAAATTATCGCTTAAACTTTGGTTTTTATTGCAAACGCAGCCTAAATTTTACCAAACGGGCTACCAAACGCAGCCTAAATGTTACTTGATGGTGGATCGAATTATCCGTTTTGTGACCTCATCGATCATGCATCGTCTCCCTTCTTTTAACTTCATGAGCTATGTAGCAAAGGGTATTTTGGTAAAACAAAATGAGGAAGTTCCTTTCCGGGTTTGTTTAATTTGTTATGGAGACGGAAAAAATTAGTGGCAAAGACAAAACAAAAGAGAAAAAGTTCAAAATTTCAAAAGATGATAATCGACTTTCCAAAGTTGGTGCTATTGTGCAATGGGGTGTCACGGTTTAGGGAAGTAATTTATCACTTTTCAAACTTTGGAGACTATTATATATTGTTATCAAGGTTCGGAATGGGTTTGAACAATTATCCGATAACATTAATATAAAAGCACGTGACAATGAGTATCACTCATAACAAGTCATGAGTATAGTACACCCAATATACTGTCAGTCGCATAACTAAATGTGATTATGTTAAAAGCACCTCCCCTATCTAGACACCGTAAGGTCTATTTGTGATGCCGGTCAATCAATTGCTTCTTGTGCTTTGGGTAAAAATTGAAACATACGCCATCTATGATTTAGACTTCTATGTCGAAGAATATCTCAAATTACATAACCATTATGAGTGCAAGCTCTTTAATTCATGGATATTCCCCCCTTCCCTTGTGACAATTAGACTTAATTGAGATCGCGATTTAGTCACTCCATCAAATAAGTTATGGCTTTTCATTTTTGATTCCCATTCGACGTTACTTTTTCGGCTAGACTACAAGGCAAAATGTTCTTGGGATGCCGAAGTCTTACCACGAAACTTGAGGTGAACATCTCTTGCTTGTTCCCTCCGAGGGAATTTCCAAATAGAAATTAGGCTGGCTTGGGTCAAGCCCGTTCCGGGCTGCCCAAGTCCAAAACCCCGAAGGGCCGAATGCACTGGGTATAAGTAATACTCGCTCTTAAAATAGAGACTAAATCAGCTGGCATTCTGACTTCTACAACACATTTGCAAGGCGTGAGCGAGCATACCAGCTATATCAAGGTCCAAAATGAATAGAAAACTAGTATTATTACAATATATCTCATTGTTGTTACTTATGAGAGTTTATCTACTTGCGGTAATATAACTTTATTTTCCTCCGCATGTTACAAATATCAAACCAAATGCAAATACAAAAGCAAATGAATAACAGGTCAAGTACTAGCACTTTAGTGACCATTTGCTTCCCACTGAATCTTCTCCAAGAATGCCTTGAGATTCTTATCCGATGACCCACCTTCTTTGGCAGCTTCTCTTGCCAATTCCTTCCACTTCTCGGCATTCCTCCTTATTTCCTCTCCCTCCTCTCCATTTCCCACCACCAATTCCAAGCGTCTCTTGAACTCATCTCCTTCCACTATGCCCCTCTCATTGGTGTTCACCCTCACCCCAACCTTCCATTCATTCTCGACGAGCATGGCATTGGTTTGCTGGTCACTCCATTGGGGGAACGCCACCATCGGAACACCACAAGCCAAGCTCTCAAAGGTTGAGTTCCAACCACAATGAGTCACAAAACACCCTACCGAAGCATGGGACAGCACCTCCACTTGAGAGCACCATGGCACTATCATCCCCTTTTGCTTCAATTCCTCCATACAGCTCAACTGATCTTCTTCTCCCTCTCCTTCCTCTTCTTTGTCCTTCCTAATCACCCACAAGAATGGACGGCCGGTGCCTAGCAACCCGCGTGCCATCTCCTCTTTTTGTGCATTGGATAGCACGGAGATGCTTCCGAACGATACATAGATCACCGAACCTTCGGGCTTGGTGTCTAGCCATTGGATGTAGTCTTTCGAACCCTGGAAGAGATCACCTCCGAAGGATTTGTCCAAGGGATCTTGTCCATCCAAGAATGCGGAAGGAATTAGCGGGCCGATCCCAAACATGGTGACATTGCCAATGGCTTTTAATGGCCCTGGTTCTAGTGCATCGAAAGTGTTCACGAGTACCCTTGGATTCTTCTCTTCCTTGAATGCTTCAAATTGCATTCGCATAAGCGGTAGAGAAAATGCATATTGCTTTTTTGATGTGAAAAACGAGGGCACGTCTCGGGGAGTCAGCGGCGGCAATCCTGGTAAGTGGAGCGATGCTGAAGGATCGCCCTTGCCTAGGTTTTTGATAATATCGCCATAACCATTGAAGTAATAGTAATATATATCAAGAAGAGTCGCAGGTTGAGCCCAGATGAGGGTTGAGGGGATTTCGAGAGAATGAGCCACCTGAGCAACCCAAGGAACGATTGTGGTATAAAAGATGCATGCAAATGCGCGGCCTCTGTTAAGGCTGGTAATGACAAGGTCTCTTAGAGTTTCTGAACCAAGCCGCTCGACATCGGCCATGTACCGTTCGAAGTCAATCCCGGGCATAAGCCCCTCATCGGAGCCATCAGAGAAGGAGGCAAAGAACAAACCTTCGGGTGGGTTGGACTTGGCCATGCGGCGGTAAGCCGACCCTGCAGTGGCGAAGGTGACGTGCGCGCCGGTGTGTAGAAGACGCTTGGCGAATTGGAGGGCCGGGTTGATGAGGCCTTGGGATGGGAATGCTACTACAAGATAATTGGGGGGAGCCATGGTTTAGGGTTGATGCTATAACTTCTTTTTCTTTTCCTCTCTCTCTCTTTCCTTTTGTGTTTTCGGTGCAAGAATAGAGCGTTCGTTGTTCCTTTTATATACATATATACTTTACTGGGATTTGAGGGGCTTGCGTAGGTGATGACGAAAAAGAGAAGGCAGCTGTTGAATTTTCTTACGAATGTTTTTAATGATAAAGTATAATTTGATTTCGAACTCTATGTTGTTCCACAAAGGTGTTGAGGTTGACTTTCATTATTCTCAGCGTTAGAAGATGCGAAAACGATGATAATCATACACGCTTCACTGCTTCTCATCTCGGATAAGTCACGGATAATTGAAAACATGACGAATGATGGAGTCGCCTCCCTCTTTCTAATATTTTCATAATCAGTGATAAAATTATATTTTTCTTTGGGTTAACTAAATGAATTTCCTATAACTTCATTGTCTCTCTTTCTCTCCTGTCTCTCTCCGATGTTTCCTTGTTTAGTCAGACTGCAGTGTTTTATCGCATTTTGGCTTTCTCTATCCTTGCTGAGTCGTGTACCGTGGGGGGGTGTTGGGCTTCGAAACCTACCAGTCCGCCGTATATATCCAGTTTTTCATTGACCAATCAAACTCCCCCTACATAAATATGAATATAATATTAACATATATATCTAACAAGAACATTACTTGCAAGAAGTCGCCAGTAACTGCCCTTAACTAAATTATAACACGTATCGGGGCAGAATCGAAATCCGATTCCATATGCATTATTAAGCATGTGGTCGAGACATAAATTCAAAGTTGAACTCCGGTGGAGAAGTTGATGTTGAGTGGGTTTCTAACAGCTAAAGTACACCGTAAGTGCCAAAAACTTGATATGAGCAGACATTTAGGATGTGGATGACAACTATTCTAACCAGAAATTGATTTATGGAAGAGAAATAATTTTTTCTATTTCTATTTTTAGATAAGTTTTTAAGTAAAAATACAAGGTTGATAACGACATAAAATTTTTATTCTCGGAATAGAATATCGTTTGATTTTGACATAAAATTTCTCTACTCCAGGTTGCAATGATTGACGGGTGGTGATTGGTGATTGGCGATTGGTTGATCGGCAATAGGCAGTGGCGATCGGTGATCAATGGCCGACGGTAGCAACTAGTGGGTGGTCAATTAGTAGAGAGAACGAGTGATGAAAATAGTTTTTATTTCTCATTTCTATTAAAAAAATAGAGAAGTAAATAAATATTTTAGTGCACATTTCTGTTTGAAATATATTTAATCTAGAAATAGAGAAAATGAAATTGCGTCACTAAACAGATTTATATTCTAGAAATAAGTCTGGAATAGAAAATTAGTTTTACAATAGAAATATAATGGTTGTCATTCGTGCCCTTAAGTACCACTCTTTTTAAAAAAATAAAATAAAAATTGAGACACTTATGGTGTGCTTAGTAACCATTATGTTCCCGAAAACAATTTCTGCTTATAAATTATTCTTTTTATTTTGTTCAATAGACAAGTTTTTGAGAATTTAAAGGCATTTGGTAACTTCCTAAAATTTTTTATTCCTATGATAGAAATGTGTTTGATATGATCCTTGAATTTTTCTATGAATTAAAATTTCTTTTGATTTTTAAATAATTTATTATATAATTTTATTACATATATTTTAATTTTATTATATAATTTTATCATGCAATTTTATTATATTTTAAATATAATTTTATCATATTTTAATATAATATAATTATTTAATTTAATTATATTTTAATATAATTTTATGTAACAATTTTATTATATTTTTCAAAAATTATTTTTATTTTTACTTAATTTTTGATATTATTTTATCATATTTTAAAATAATTTTATTATATTTTTCAACCAGCTAAAGGAAGAATAATAGAAAAAAAGGGAAAAGAAGAAAAAAAAAAGAGAAAAAGAAAAGAGAGAACATGATCTGGTTTGATTCTGGAGTTGCTATCGGAAATAAATAATCAATTTTTTCTACTTTGTCGCGACCAATTTTTTCGGGTGTGAACCACCTATGATTAGGTTGATGGACTACTAAGCCTTTAAGCTTAGCTCGGGCTCTCCCAAGCCCATACCAAATCGCGACTTAGGATTTAACATGCAAAAGATCATTATCAAGGAGTCGCCACTAATCAGTTTAGGGTAGGTCGATTAGACACCTAAGTAAAACAACGGGAGATTTACTTTACTCCTACGAACCAGAGATTATGGGTACGGGGACTTGGTTACACTAGATTTCTCTAATGCCCTTTCGGTACCATTCTTTAGAAAAAATGTTTGGCAAACAGCTTGAATTGATTTTAAATTTATTTCTCTAACATGTGAGGTGATCATGCGGGTGCGCAATCCATCAATTTAACACCCAAGAAAGCAATGAATAAATTACAAACTTACCTCAAAGCAACGAAAGCATCTGCGTTGTTAGATCAAAACTCACATCAGCAATCCTAGATATGATTTCTAATTAACAAGCAATCACTCAATCTTTTTTGTTTTCATTTATTCAATGAGAATCATGCGATGCAATGTTATTAATCTAACATGAGTTGATATGACATGGTAACATGACCTAAACTATATGACATGAGTAAAGGTAATTTCTAAAGAAATGCAATAATTAAATATGCAATCTAAATTAATCAAATAACCTAACTCTAATGACAGGCAACTTCTAATTAAATGAACCTAATAATAAACCCTAAATGACGTGCATTCAGTGGGTCTAATTCTATATGACATGCACATGAATTTTCTATTCTAAAAATGCAATATATTCTAGAAATTGAAACTAATTTATCCTAAAACAAATTTTTATGAAATTCGAAATTAAGGAAAATGCAAAATATAATTATCTAGATTAAGATTCTATCTAGTTTATATTAAGGATCGGGTTAGACTAAATCCTAATTTAAACTAAGATCTTATCTTAAACTAGTAAGTTCTATCCTAAGATGCAAAAATCAATCTAGACTTAAAATAAAACACGTAATTTATTCTAAAATGCCATGACGTGCAAATAATGCCTTAAGATCAAACATGCAATTAAGATAATAAAAGAAAAACTAACAATCCTAAATGAATGCACTTTTTCTTTTCCTTTTTCATGATTCAAAATAAAAAAAAACCCTATTCTAATCATGCAAGATAAAAAAAAAACAAAACATAATCCCAATTCAAATTTTTTTCTTTTTATGAAAATAAAATCACCACAGCAAATCAGGCAAGATAAGATCGACATCCACAAAGTGACGAATCATATCCCGCGCATGGGATCGGATTGGCCAATTTTAAATAAAACGCGAATCGAATCTCGAGCGTGAGATCAGATTGGCGATTTTCCGTGCGATTGCGAGTTGGATTTCGGGCACGAAAATCGGACTGGCAGTCGTATGCACGTTGTGAAATTAAGGATTAATCCTTAATTTAAAAAAAGCTTTTCAGGAAAACTTTGGATAAGATGTATCGTTCAAAGATTTGAATTTAATCGCAATATCATTGAATCAAGTAAGGAAATTACCAAATTAAATTTGGATAATATCTTTACCTATTTCGTAATGTTGTTCCCGAATTTGGACTCGTCGGATGATGGGACCAACGATGGCTCGTGGTGGATGATTCACGGTTGATGTGCCAACAATGGTGGTTCAACGAGGTGGTGAGGAGGTGCACGGCGGCGTGAACGATGATGGTTCACGATTGATGATGCTCCAAGGTGGCTCGGCAACGGCGAGGGGATCTTTACGATGAACGGACCTAAATTGAAATATTTATTTCCGAATTCAAACCGATGAATCAGGATCGGTGCGGGAGAGTGTAGCCGACGGGATGGTGGTGCTCAGCTATTGACGGCAAGAGGGCTTCTGGTCATGAAGAGCTTTGCGAGTGTGTAATTGAAGATGGACGTCTCCTTGGTTTGTGGATGTCCCGTTGCTTGCTTTTCCGACTGAATTCTTCAATTGTCCTGTCCCCTTTTATTCTCTTTTCTTTTTTGGGAATTATCCGCCATCATGCGGCTATGGCGTTCTTGGTCTAATCGTGGGTCATGGTGCCGAGCTGCTCACATTCATCTGGCCAAGGAAGATCCTTTTGCATGCATGAAATAAAATCACAAAAACCACACGTGTTATTGCCCAATATGAACAACATGCAAAAGAAGATAAATCCACCACTTAAATTATTCAATCTAGTAATCCTTTTGACCGTGAACTTTAGGCTCGCAAACGGTAGCCAGAAGAATCCGGCTTGATAATCACGCTGGTAGAGAAACATTGGCAGCGAAACCTGCAAAATAAACAACTCCGACACTAAGAATGGACCACCGGCTATTGATGCTCGGCCAAACGCATTGCAAACAGATGCAATTGTGGTTAGACTCCGATGGCTGGCTTCACGGATCACAAGTGATGGCCCGACCTTGGGGACATCGCTAGGGGCGGGAACAACGGCAGGTTCGATGGCGAGACTTCAAATATGGCCAAAAAAACTTGCAATTGCTAGAACAATCAAGTATTCTGGGATTTTGTTGCACTCTGAATCGTGACCGGCACGGCAATAGTTGCGGGCAATGGCGGAGCACGAATGTGATATGGACAGGGAAAAACCGTATAAGAAAGATCTCGCTGCTATCCTTTCGGATGAGTGTGCCCCTTTTAATGCATGACTCCTTTCCACGTTTCTACCTTTGACCTTCTCTAGTGTGTCCTCTCTAATGTGCAGAACATGCGTTGAATTGGTGGCCGTGTATTCTCAATTGTGTGGCCCCCCTTGAAACCCTAAGCGAACAAACCTATTTATAGGCCACCGATTAGGTTTTCAATTTTTTCGAATCGATATCCGCAATATTTGTTTTGTCGAATACAATATCACTTGCTCTATCCGAAAACAATTCATCATATCTCGAACAAAAAATTCGAATTTCTAATTTTTCACGAGATAATCTTATCATTAAAAAACATGGGCTTGGGCCAACTTGCTCGCTTTGTGGGCCTAGCCCATCTAATTTGAACCCATCCGCCACCGGTCCAATAAAATGCAAATAATGCAAATAATAAAATAAATGCACCTAACACTATATGCTATGCAAATGAATTATAAAAAAATAAAATTAACCCCTAATGACTAAATGGGCCGCCAAAATTTAGGTGTCAACATACTTCTTAATTTTTTCAAATCTATTATTGAAAACAAATATGTTCTAGAGAACAAAAAGGATACCAAACGAATATATATTCTTTTTTTGTTCTAAGAAACAAAATAATAGAATTAGACATTATTTGACACATTATCAAATAAGCCTTTAGGGAATGAATGATAATCATTATGTTCTAAAAATCAATTTTTGGCTAAAATTGGATTTTTCTATTTCTATTACCCATATGAATTTCGAAGCAAAAATATATGTTTGATAACGATACAAATTTTTTGCTCTTGGAATATAAATTTCTCCCTCCCAAGTGGTGGTAGGAGGAGGCCAGTAGACGAGGTGGTCGGTGGGGGCGTCCAGTAATAGGCGTTGAGTGGGTGGCGAGTGGGTGGTGACAAGAGTGAATGATGAGAATAGTTTTTATTTCTCACTTTTGTTTTAGAAATATAAAAGCTAAAACTTTTAACTTTTGATTTTTGTTACAAACTTATTTCTGAAATAAAAATTTGTTCCATAAATAAAAAAATATAATTGGATTACCAAACAGATTTTTATTTCAAATCCGTTCCTGAAAATAGAAAAATAGAAAAAAAATAAAATAGAATGGTTATCATATACGCCTTTAAGTGTCAATTTTGGCAAGGATAGTCGGAAATCTGACATGGCTTATTTTAAGAATAATTGTGGTTTTGTGGCTTTTTGGAGCTTTCTATGCAGCAATCAATATGCAAAATGACGTCATTTTGCCCCAAAAATTGACTTTAAATATAGATATCAATTAAATTAAATTAAAAGACTAAGTTAATAAAAGGGGGAGGGGGCAGTATTTAGTGAGGGCCTCCACAGCCCTTCCCACTGCCATTGGCCCACCATTGTTGGAAAGGGTTGGTGATGGTGGGGCAAGGGTCGACTGGGGTCACCGGGGCCTTGGTTAGTGATTGGCGACCCTAGTCGACCACCGACGAGGCTTGTAGGCCCTCGCCCACTCGGGCTAAGGGCCACCACTAGCTGTAGTGGAGTCCAGATAAGGTTGAAAATGGTGGGGTGAGGGTCGGTCAGGAATATAAATTCTGTATAGTTACCAAATGCGTTCTTTTACTTAGAAATTATTCTAGATAATAGAAATAAAAAAAAACTATTTCTGAAAAGAAATTATTTGTCGAAATAGAAATGTTACCAAATAGGCCTTAAGTGTCCATTTCTTATTTGATTTTGGCACTCAAGGGTATCTTTTGGAAATTTTGGCACTTAAGGGTCTATTTGTAAACTTGCCCAATAGTGATTGATTATAGGGAAAAAGCGACGAAAAATCCTAAACTGTGCCTAAAGTGACACATTTACACCAAACTTTTTTTGTGACGGGAAAAACCCTAAACTTTGCCAACCGTGACACATTTACCCCAAACTATTTTTTGTGACACAAAAAACCCTAAACTTTCATCATGTGACACATTTACCCCAAAATTAAAGGGCATTTTGGTCTTTTCATTTTTAATTTTTTTTTTAATTTTTTTTAATTTTTTTTTTCTTTTCTCTTCCCTCCGCCGGCCGGCCGGCGAAGGGAAGCCGGCGTCCGGCGAGGGCTGCCCTTGCCAGCATCGGGTGAGGGTCACCCTCGCCGGCGTTGGGCTAGGGCGGCCCTCGCCGGCGTCGGGCGAGGGCCTCCCTCGCGCCGTCGCCTGTGTCGGGCAAGGGTGTCCCTGCGCTCGCTAGATCTGGCGAGGGTCGTCCTCGCTCGTCGCCTGCGAGGGCCGCCCTTGCCCGCGTCGGCCGAGGGTGTCCTTGCCCTCGCTTGCGTTGGGCGAGGGTAGGGATGCCCTCGCCAGATTTGGCGAGGGACACCCTCGCCTGACGCTGCCGTCCTCGCCCGTCGCCGGCGAGGGCGGCCCTCGTCGGACGCCGGTTTCCCTCTGTCGGCTCCGCCATGGCCGGCGGAGGGAAGAAGAAGAAAAAAAGAAAAAAAAAAGAAAAAAGGAAAAAACAGAATAAAAAGACAAAAGTGCCCTTGATGGGGTAAATGTGTCACGATTTGAAAAGTTTGGGGTTTTTCACGTCACAAAAAAAAGTTTGGGGTAAATGCGTCACTTTGAGCAAAGTTCAGGGTTTTTCGTGGCTTTTTCCCTTGATTATATTATGTGGTTCCAAGGAACAAAAAAAGAAAAAAAGAAAAAAAGAAATCCAATTGGTAAATTATTTATTCCTGTGAATAAATTAAGAATAAAATTAAGAAGTAAAAAGAAGTTGCTTCTTTGTTCTTGAGATTAATTTCAAAATCGAGTCCAACCTATTTTTCTTTTTTCTCTTCGTTTTTTCTTCTCTCTTCTTTTTCCTCCCACTAATCATTGACCATTGTCGCCGACAGTCACCAACGACTAGCTGGACGATGTCCGATGAGCTTGTTGGAGCCTTGCCAAGCTAGGGCGAGGTGCGACAAGCTTGCTAGAGCCTCACCTAACCACTGTGAGCCTCGGCTTCGGCCTCGTTGGTGGCCAAGTGAGCCTCGCTCGAATTTGGTGAGGTTGAGGCTTGCGGTGGCCAGGCGATCCTCCGGCAAGCTCGCCGAACCTCACCTAGCTAGTTGCTTACAATTGGCCACAAAGAAGGAGGTAGAATAAGAGAAAAAAAATAGAAAAAGGAAAAATGAGAGAAAAATAAGAAAAATATAATATAAGTATTAGAAAATTAAAAAGAAACAAAAAAAATTTAAGAATCCTATCAAATGCATTTCTATTTTGGGAATAAAAATTTTGGATAGTTATTAAACACCTTCAAATGCTTAGAAAAAAAAAGAACAAAATAAAAAAGAATTATTTCCGAGCGAAAATTGTTCTTGAGAACAGAATGGCTATCAAACGCAGACTAAGTATCCACTTGAGCCAAGTTTTTGTACTTGGGATGTCTGGCACTTTGTTTCTAACATTGCGAGTTTTAATTTGGACAAAAAATGAAATTTAATTGACTTAAAAGCAAAGCAAAGCAAAGCTGTTGATAATAAAGAGAATGAAGATACATGTTTGATGGATGGTAAATATGATAAGTTGTTCATATTTTGGCTCTAGAAACCTTTTTCTTAGAGCATTCGAGAAAAGTGTCAGAAAAGTCATAAACTCATTGTACTTGTACCAATTTATCCTAAATCATTTAATGGTGCCAATTTAGTCCTAAATCTTTTAACTTTGTGCTAATTTAGTCATTCAAGCTAATTTTGTCTAAATATTGTTAACTCGGTGATGGTCGCTTGGTTGAAGATGAAGTTGGGAGGGCTCGGATTGAAGCAATGCGGGCTTCGATTTGGGCCTTAAGGCCCACGAAGGCCCAAACATACACAACAGCCCCTGAACTTTGAAATATTACTAATTATTTCCCTGAGCTTTTTTGGAAAGTACAAATTATCGCTTAAACTTTGGTTTTTATTGCAAACGCAGCCTAAATTTTACCAAACGGGCTACCAAACGCAGCCTAAATGTTACTTGATGGTGGATCGAATTATCCGTTTTGTGACCTCATCGATCATGCATCGTCTCCCTTCTTTTAACTTCATGAGCTATGTAGCAAAGGGTATTTTGGTAAAACAAAATGAGGAAGTTCCTTTCCGGGTTTGTTTAATTTGTTATGGAGACGGAAAAAATTAGTGGCAAAGACAAAACAAAAGAGAAAAAGTTCAAAATTTCAAAAGATGATAATCGACTTTCCAAAGTTGGTGCTATTGTGCAATGGGGTGTCACGGTTTAGGGAAGTAATTTATCACTTTTCAAACTTTGGAGACTATTATATATTGTTATCAAGGTTCGGAATGGGTTTGAACAATTATCCGATAACATTAATATAAAAGCACGTGACAATGAGTATCACTCATAACAAGTCATGAGTATAGTACACCCAATATACTGTCAGTCGCATAACTAAATGTGATTATGTTAAAAGCACCTCCCCTATCTACAAACCGTAAGGTCTATTTGTGATGCCGGTCAATCAATTGCTTCTTGTGCTTTGGGTAAAAATTGAAACATACGCCATCTATGATTTAGACTTCTATGTCGAAGAATATCTCAAATTACATAACCATTATGAGTGCAAGCTCTTGAATTCATGGATATTCCTGCCTTCCTTTGTGACAATTAGACTTAATTGAGATCGCTATTTAGTCACTCCATCAAATAAGTTATGGCTTTTCAGTTTTGATTCCCATTCGACGTTACTTTTTCGGCTAGACTACAAGGCAAAATGTTCTTGGGTTGCCGAAGTCTTACCATGAAACTTGAGGTGAACATCTCTCACTTGTTCCCTCCGAGGGAATTTCCAAATAGAAATTAGGCTGGCTTGGGTCAAGCCCGTTCTGGGCGGCCCAAGTCCAAAACCCCAAAGGGCCGAATGCACTGGGTATAAGTAATAGTTGCTCTTAAAATAGAGACTAGGGCCTGTTTGTTAATGTTCTTTTTTTTTTTTTTGCTGTTTATAAACAAAATTTCTGTTTTTTTGTTCCAGGGAACAAAAAATGAACATAAACGCGTTTGTTTGCGTTTTTGTTCCAAATCTATCTTTTTGTTCCTAGGAAAACATTTGGAATAGAAACAAGAAACAATAAATTTTCTCTCTCCTCTCTTTTTCTTCTCTTTTTTTTTTCTTCTTTTCTTTTTCTTTCTTCTTTGGCCGGTCGCCGGCCTCGGCCATGGTCGGCGATCGGCTGTCGAGGGTCGGTGACCTCGCCGGCGCGGGGCAAGGCTGGGTGAGCTCGGGCTCACCCAGATTGAGCGAGCCCGAGCTCGCCCAACCAATGGCCGGCGACCGGCCAAAAGAAGAAAAAAATATATGTTTGATAACGATACAAAATTTTTGCTCTTGAAATATAAATTTCTCCCTCCCAAGTGGTTGTAGGACGAGGCCAGTAGACGAGGTGGTCGGCGGGGGCGTGCAGCAATAGGCGTCGAGTGGGTGGCGAGTGAGTGGTGACAATAGTGAATGATGAGAAGAGTTTTTATTTCTCACTTTTGTTTTAGAAATATAAAAGCTAAAAATTTTAACTTTTGATTTTTTTTACAAACTTATTTCTGAAATAAAAATTTGTTCCATAAATAAAAAAATAAAATTGGATTACCAAACAGTTTTTTATTTGAAATCCAATCCTGAAAATAGAAAAATAGAAAAATAGAAAAACAAAAAAAATAGAATGGTTATCATATACGCCTTTAAGTGTCAATTTTGGCAAGGATAGTCAGAAATCTGACATGGCTTATTTTAAGAATAATTGTGGTTTTGTGGCTTTTTGGAGTTTTCTATTCAGCAATCAATATGCAAAATGACGTCATTTTGCCCCAAAAATTGACTTTAAATATAGATATCAATTAAATTAAATTAAAAGACTAAGTTAATAAAAGGGGGAGGGGGCAGTATTTAGTGAGGGCCTCCACAGCCCTTCCCACTGCCATTGCCCCATCATTGTTGGAAAGGGTTGGTGATGGTGGGGCAAGGGTCGACTGGGGTCATCAGGGCCTTGGTTAGTGGTTGGCGACCCTAGTCGACCGCCGACGAGGCTTGTAGGCCCTCGCTCACTCGGGCTAAGGGCCACCACTAGCTGTAGTGGAGTCTAGATAAGGTTGGCAATGGTGGGTGAGGGTCGGTTAGGAATATAAATTATGTATAGTTACCAAATGCGTTCTTTTACTTAGAAATTATTCTAGATAATAGAAATAAATTAAAAAAACTATTTCGGAAAAGAAATTATTTGTCGAAATAGAAATGTTACCAAATAGGCCTTAAGTGTCCATTTCTTATTTGATTTTGGCACTCAAGTGTACATTTTGGAAATTTTGGCACTTAAGGGTCTATTTGTAAACTTACCCAATAGTGATTGATTATATTATGTTGTTCCAAGGAACAAAAAAAGAAGAAGAAAAAAAAGTAATCCGATTGGTAAATTTTTTATTCCCGTGAATAAATTAAGAAGTAAAAAGAAGTTGCTTCTTTGCTCCTGAGATTAATTTCAAAATCGAGTCCAACTTATTTCTCTTTTTTCTCTTCGTTTTTTCTTCTTGTCGCGACCCGATCTCGCCGCCTTTCGATGTGGAAGGGGGAAAGGTCGAATTTAGGGATACTTGATCATAAGATCGCGAGCTCTCCCAAGCTCGTACCCCGCGTGACAGCGAATTTATTTATACGATCTAAGTATTTAACAACCTAAGAACATACATGAGTCGCCACTAGCCTTATATATATTTTTTGGAGGTCGGCTAGAAAACCCAATCGAGGATTGGGAGAGTTCCCTCGATTCCTACGCAACCAGATATCTAGATCCGGGGACTTGGGTTACGCTAATATAGCTATTAGCGCCCTTTCGGTACCTAACAGTATGTTGTGTTTTTCCTAACATGTCCATGCATCTCTTTTATATTTTCGGGATTATCAATTCTAAACTAAGTGATCATGCGTGGTGGATTACTTTTATGCTATTCTATTTCTAAAAGAAAAACAATAAAATAAATCAATTAGAGAAATTGAAAGTGCAAGACATGAAGTAAACAATCAAGAAAAGCAGTAAATCTAATCATGCAATCCTAAAAAAATATGAAAGAGAAAACAGTCGGGAAAGAAAAGAAACCCGCAACTCGTCGGGTTTTATACAATGCATGAAACCCGAGACATATGTCGGGAAAACAAATGGTACAAGATAATAGTCGGAATGGACATCGACTTCCATCGTCTTCACACCAAAGTCTATCTTTGGAATCCTAATCTAAACCCAATCTAAGAAAAAATGATTCCTTGCCTCATCTTATATGACTAAGACAACGCATTGAAATCATTATTATAACGAATAGACATAGGCATCGGACATGAACATGAATCCAGCAAATTCAAGTCATGAACATGACAAAATACAATGCATGTTTAATGGTTCGTAAGACCACCTAAACAATGTACAAAAATGTGAAACTCGCACATGACATAAGGTTGAATGCGAAAACATTTAACCCTAAATCAAAATGCAAAGAAGTCACACAAGTCATTAACATTGCCAAGTGACTTAGAATTAGGAATGTCATGCTTGCTAATGATGACCATTTGATTCAATCCATACCTTGTTAGAAAGCTTATGAAATTTCCAATGACTCTCATGAAAGATTCAACTCCAACAAAAGCATGTTTACTAGCCCAAATTTGAGCACACGCATCAGGTCTCAAACAGGACAGATTCTGGACAGAACTTTAGACATGTGAAAACCATATCAAATGAAATTCAATCAGGGCATATGAACTATCAAATCGAAGCTTGAGAAGTCTATTTTCTATGTCTAGAAGGGCTCGAGGTCGAAAAACCTCATCTAGCACCTCGTTTCAGTCAAAACAGAAAGTGATATATCAGGTATACGAAATTGCAGATCCAAGCAAATCAACTTCAATCAACTTCAAGTCCATCATCAATGATCGTCAATCCACAGAAATTCATCAACCTCAGCAGGTTATATTAATATAATCAAGACGACGTATGATCAGAGAACAAACACAGATCATGCTAGAAACTATCATTGAAGGATTGAAATCAAAATTTTTCAAATTCGGCTCCTAGATTTACTGGCTTGTTTCTCACAGCAAATGAACTTCAATTAGCAAATTCATCATCAAACAAATTCGGTATTTCACCCTCTCTGTGGGATATAAAACCAAACAGCTATATGAGAAGATGAACCAAGAACTACAGATCAGATTCTTTGCGAATTCACTAGTTTGATCATCATAGTTGTGAACAAATATTGCGTGAAAAATATCAAGAACGCACAGAACAATCTCCTCCTCTTTCTCGGCAGACTCAACATCTCAAAGTAACATGCAGGAGCATCATTTGATATACAAAATCACATATGAACAGAATTCGATCCACGCAAACAATCATGAACATCATTCGACATACATCACCTATACATTTAATTAGTTCACATTTCAATCAACTATATGCAGGGAATCCAGCAAAGACACAACCAACGTAATTTCAATTGAATATTAAGACGTTGGTAAACATAATGCAATAGGAACTATCGGCAATGGAGTCAGGCTTTCTGTCGAACAGGTTGTAAGCATGTAGTGTGAAGTACTATTAACACCAGAATAGCATAGAGTAATATAGAACATAGACATCAGAGTAGAAAATCCATGGTATACAAGCAATTCTTACCACTTAACTGGAACAGAAACAACCTGGCGGTGATGAGGTGATGACGATTGATAGATCAATAAATCCAGGGGATCGAGCGGGCGAGAACGATCCGCAGGGCCAGAACAGAGAGATGTACAAATCGGGAGCGACTGTCACCACTGGTTGTCGTCGTCGCCGTTGGAGTCGCTGCCGCCCCAAATCGAGAGAGATCCGCCAAAAAACCTTTTGAACCACCGGAACCGAGAGTAGTTGAGAGGCCCTCGCGATCCCCGACCGTTGGTCTTCGGTTTCCGAGAGTGATTCTGCTGAACCAGAACAGAGAGAGAGTCTGATTTCCGAGAACTATCTGCCGAACTAGAACCGCCGCCGTCGTCGTCGCTGTCGCCACTCGGAGACCGCTTATCACTGCGGTCCAAACCTGACGATTCCTGGTCTTGCGATCGTCGGCACACGAAATGCCGGAGCGACGATCAAATCGCACCCCACTTTCGGCGCAAGGAAGGCCGGAACCATCACTGAGCCGCCCAGGGGGAAGAGGTAAAGACGATCCACCTGCGGATTCGATCGGATTGACGGTGGCGCGAACGCTAGGGTTCCAGAGGAGCGTGTTCAGACCCCCCGCCCCAAATCGAGAGAGATCCGTCCTCTCGAGAAAAAAAATCGCGAGCGCCCGAGCGAGAGTTTTTTTTGAGTGAATTCGCCCGCGAGAGAATTCCCTCTCTCCGAGAATCTCCGAGAGCGCGCGGGAGCGGGAGCGCCCAAGAGAGCCTCCGCGAAAGAGAATCCTCCCCTATTTGATTTGATTTTCTTTTTTTCTCTTTTTTTTGTTTGTTTTTTTTTTTGTTTTCTCTTTTTTTTTTATTGTTTTCTTTAGAATTTTTCTCTTGTTTTCTTTTCATTTTTTATTTTTTTTTAATGTTTTCATTCATTCATTCATCATTTTTTTTATATTTTTGTAAAAAGGATGTTTAAAATGTCGACAAAAAATCGGGTGTCAACAGCCGCCCCTCTTTGAGTGGGATCTCGAAGAGGTTCCACTCAAAGATAAAATTGATACCCGAAATTTTTAGTCGACTTGACTTTGAAAATAAAAAAAAAATAACAGCAATGAGAGTTGGTCAGAAACGTACCTGATACTTACCTTTGCTCATCGGGGTATCTGAACTCTTGTTGAGATTTATTCACTTTATCTTTGCTTCTCTGTCTCGTGGAATGGAATGAAGGCAATGAAATCACTAGAATTTGGAAGACAAGGTTTAAGGATGACCTGGAACCGTGGAATGGGAGAAATGTCTCACCGTGTAAAAACGGGTTTCGACCGGGTGTGATGTCTCACCGTGTAAAAACGGGTTTCGACTGAGAGTGATAGTCTCACCGTGTAAAACGGGTTTCGACTGAGAGAAATGTCTCACCGTGTAAAAACGGGTTTCGACCGAGAAAAATGTCTCACCGTGTAAAAACGGGTTTCGACCGGGTGTGATGTCTCACCGTGTAAAAACGGGTTTTGACCGGGAGAAAGGTCTCACCGTGTAAAAACGGGCTTTGACCAGGAAAAGGGTCTTACCGTGTAAGAACGGGCTTCGACCAGGAGAAAAGTCTTACTGTGTGGTTTAAGGATGGAGCCACGAACCTAGTAGACAAGGTTTAAGGATGACCTGGAACCTAGTGTGGTTTAAGGATAGACCCACGAACCTAGTGTGGTTTAAGGATGGACCCACGAACCTAGTGGTTTAAGGATAGACCCACGAACCTAGTGGACAAGGTTTTAAGATAACCTAGAACTTGGAGACAAAGGTTTTAAGTTGACCTAGAACTTGGGGACAAGGTTTTAAGTTGACCTAGAACTTGGGGACAAGGTTTTAAGTTGACCTAGAACTTGAAGACAAGGATATGGTTTAGGATGACCAAAAACCGGTTCACTAAGGAACAAATATTTTGAAAAAGAGTTTCAAGATTACTTGAGAGCCAATCTTGCGAAATAATGCCAATTGTCAAATCCTTTCAAAGAGAATTTTAACAAAATGAGATTTGATTAACCATCTAAGAGTTAAATCAAATATGCCAAGTGGAAATATCCTAATCAAAAGAGGTCTTTCACACTGACTCTCGAAAATGGCTTTTGTTCCCAACCATTGATATGGGAAAACTGTTTAATCCTCACTTAGAGAAGCCTCACTCAACCTATGTCTAAGGTTTTCGGAAACGTTCACAGTGAATACAATCCATTGATCAAAAGGTCTTTTGAAAGGACCGTAATGATGGCTTGGTCATGGGCTTACACAAAGGATATGCATTTTGAGGCCAAGAAATGAAAATTCAATCAATATCTTCATCGGGTTTACAAGTCAAGAACCTTGAAGATAAGATAAGATAGGATTGCTTCCACTCCTTCTAGCGGTAGCTCCTATGTGATATTCTCATTTCAACTCGAACCATCCCAATCGGAAGAGACTTCGGATAAGGGTTGTAGTGTTGGTTCGGGTGAGGCTTAGAAAAGGCTTGAAATTTTTTTTCAAACATCAAAGGGTTAAAAGTGAGTGATTATCTTGGCATCATTACCATCACACGACTTTTCAAAAATTTGACTCTTGAAATTTAACCTATCTCGAGAGTCCTTTTGGTAATTTGTCTTGAGACATGAGAGCTTCGCTCTTTGTTCTAATGATATTGCTTGCAATACATGTTTTTTTCTTGCAAGACATTTCTTTTGTATTTCAACGGATGGTCTTTTGCATGACCATTGATTTTGCTTTTCTTTGCATTCTTGCTTTTCTTTGCATTTTTTTTCAATGGGCATTGGCCTTGCTTTTACCAGGCACACTGCTTTTTCATGCCCCCTAGTTTTCACTCTCTTTTGAGCATCTAGGACTCTCGAGTGGCATTTACCAATGTTCTCAATTTTGTTGGTAAATCATATGCCTTGCCCCAGTGTGGGGAGATAATCATCACCTGGGGTTGTGAAAGAATTGTATAAGGCTCAAATTGGCTAAGCAAAGGGTAATTGTGTTTGTGATAGTGAACGGAATGCTCTTCGTCACTTCAGGATGCTTCGAGTTTCGATAAGAAATCATCTGAAGCTAACACAAGAAGATTGATACAAGTGAAACCAATAAAATCTTTCTTAATCTTTTGCTCCATAATTTCCAACCAAGACCCCCTATTTTGCCCCAATATGGGGTTGTTCTTGACAGGGTTATTTTGGAAATGCTCCTTATTTGGCTCAAAGTGGCTTGCAAGGGATATCAACAGTGTTTGGGATTGAGAAATGAAATGCCTTTATCATATCAAATCATGTATTCACCGTGAATGAATCCTATGCCCTAAGACATGGTCCTTTCCACTCAATTCTCTCAAGGAGTGTATAAGGATGTGTTTGGTAAAGGGGTTGCCTCTCATCATTTTAGGCATTACCACTTGGCATAGTTAACAATCCTTTTCAGGTTTTCCAAAGCACACTTTGGTTAAATTCAACTCCTTGGGGAATGAAAATGTAATGAAATTTTGCTTGAAAGGACATGCTTCCTTGACCCTACTGGGAAGACTTTTGAAAGTGAGGTTGAATAAAATTTGTGGACAGAACGGGTTTTACTCAGCACAGAGGTTTACTTCTAGAGTTTTAACCGACTCTAGAGTTCTAACTGACTCTTCGGCATTTTAAGGGACTGGATCACCTCTAAGTTCTAAAGACGATGGCAACTTTTGAAAGTTCTACATTTATGAGATGAACCTCTTGTGGACAGGTTGAATCTTCGTCAGAGATCCTGCAAGATGAACAAAAATGTAGATACAATATGTATGCATGCAATGCATAATGCAAATATCCTAAAGTGGCTCGGATTCAATTCAACAGTGGCTCAAAGGCCTTTCAATTTATTCATAGAGCGAATCTGAGCCATGCAAATGACTATCGTGATGTGACATGTCATGCCCGAGATGCAATCGAAAAATGGTTAATGAATGCAATGCATATAAATGTCATGAAAAATTTATTTTCAAATTCAAGTTTTTGAAGAAATTTATTGGGAACTAGCCCTCATGTCATTGGACGTCCTCGTTCCACTAAAACATTTTGAAACTATAGATCGTGTGGAAGCTCAGGCCTCAAAGCATCATCATAGGACTGATTCGGGTCTCACACGTCTATTAATAAAACGTGAATTTTTATTAATATGCAAAAATTGCATTACAACATTGATCATCCTGAATTCATAGAGTTTGTGATCCAGATTATTACAAGTAGAAACGAATGCAATTAATAGAATTCCCTCATAGGGGAGAAACGAATGGAATTCCCTCGCAGGGGAGAAATGAATGGAATACAACTAAAAATTAAATGCCAGAACTAAGAATACCCCTTACATAGTGGAAATTGTGGGCTCTTCATTTCCATCGATAGTGCCAACCATGTTGACATCTTCAGAATGCTTTGGAAGGGGGTTTTGTTGGACATTCAGTGCCGAGTCCTTAAAGGTGAGCAGCTTTTTATCCAACAAATTCTGGACCTTAATATGGAGCACCAAACAGTTGTCCACATGATGACCTTTCTCTCCCATATGATAATCACACGTTTTATTAAGGTCGAACTCGGCAAACTTTGGCGGATTATCCCTCGGGATCTCTTTTGCCATAATATGATTTTCAATCAGCATTGGAAGTAGTTGTGACATTGGTCTAGGCAACGGAGTAAATTGCCGTTGAGGAGCTTTTCCTTTGCGATCTAAGTTTCGAGAAGAACCTCCTATCTCCATGGTAGGTTTATGAGCGGTAGAAAGATTCACAGTAGGAGAAGCAAAAACTACAGATGTTAAATTCTTGACTTGGCTAGATAGATCCGCCAACATCGCCATCATCTGCGTCATTTGATTTTCCATGTTAATAACACGGGTACGGGTATCTTCGTTCTCCATTCTTGTTTGGTGACGAGTACGCATGATAGATCTTTCTTCAACCGGCTTTCACAACCTCCTGTAAAAAGAAAATGATTCGGATTAGTACCAATCAAAAGAAGCCATTAAAGTACAAATCCTAGTCAATTTTATATTTTCTTGAGATGAAATAATGATAAGAAGTGTATATGATCCCAGTATCATATAACATCCTCTTATCAAAATTTCTTCAAAAGAAATTATACAATTGAAAAGGAACGACGACAAATATTTAATTAGAATGCCCCTTTTCTAAAAATTACATGGAAATTTTCATGAATTTCATTCATTTCAATCGAACAATTACAAGGGAAAACAGAACCTTGCTTTCTTGAAGCTTACAAAGTGATTCAATTTTACATGTAATTTTTACATGAGACATGAAAATGAATACAAGTAAACCTCAATAGAAAGGAGGGAAATACAAAGGAAATCCCTTTACAAGAAAGCATATGAAATGGAAACCTAAGGACTAGGTGGGATCCTGCGGAGACGCTTGTTTTCATGGGCCAAGCATTCCTTATCGATTAGGACACTATCTTCTTGCTCTTGAATACGAGCTCGCCAAGAACCTTGAGGTTCGGGAATATCTGGCAACCGAACCTCGAGCTCAGGTTCTACTTGACGATATATGTAATCGATGGTAGCTTGATGAGTCTTCATCTCTCCTTCCAAATCAACTTCATCGACGGCAAACACATAGTCTTGATGTCTTGTGTCGAGATTCTCCCATGGAGTCTTGAGATTCCCAGGCACGGGGATTACATCCACTTCGGGTTTACCCATCTAACTATAAACCTAAAGGGGCATCCATGATTAAAACATATCGTCGTTGAAATATAAAGTGCATAATTGAAATATGGAGAGCAAAAATATAAGAGCGATAAAAAAGGAACGATCTTTTACCCACCAAACACATGGCAAGCACAAGTCACATGTCGCATGAAACTGTGAGGTGTCGACGACTAAGGTGAGGGTGCTAAAGGCTCAAGGTCCTCATCCCAAATGATAAAAATAGTTTACCCACTGCTACTATCGTCGGTCAGTGCTATCTTTATCAGTTGGGATAAGTGGGTTTATGTAAGTAATGGATTACCACGAGTATTCACTCGCAGATTCCACCCATAAACCCTCCTAAGGTCCTAGATTGGGCGATCGGGGTTTTAGACCGCGGTTGTGTGTGCGGTGTCGTGCTAAAGCTTGTAAACATGCATTTAAATTTAAACATCCAGCACTTCAATATAAACCCTCATACATTCATACATCCTCACACCACCTGCAAAACAAAGGGTTTACAAGCACGCCTCCCCTTATAACTCCCACCTACAATACCATTTAACACAAGGTTAGCGACTAACCTGATTTTCCACGCGACTTTGACAGGCAGGCGATCCTACACGAGACATGTTAGTTAAAACATAACAACCATTTTTAAATGGCTTCAAGTCCTCTTAATCTAGTAACCAGTCCCCAGTGGAGTTGCCAAGTCTGTCGCGACCCGATCTCGCCGCCTTTCGATGTCGAAGGGGGAAAGGTCGGATTTAGGGATACTTGATCATAAGATCGCGAGCTCTCCCAAGCTCGTACCCCGCGTGACAGCGAATTTATTTATACGATCTAGGTATTTAACAACCTAAGAACATACAGGAGTCGCCACTAGCCTTATATATATTTTTTGGAGGTCGGCTAGAAAACCCAATCGAGGATTGGGAGAGTTCCCTCGATTCCTACGCAACCAGATATCTAGATTCGGGGACTTGGGTTACGCTAATATAGCTATTAGCGCCCTTTCGGTACCTAACAGTATGTTGTGTTTTTCCTAACATGTCCATGCATCTCTTTTTATATTTTCGGGATTATCAATTCTAAACTAAGTGATCATGCGTGGTGGATTACTTTTATGCTATTCTATTTCTAAAAGAAAAACAATAAAATAAATCAATCAGAGAAATTAAAAATGCAAGACATGAAGTAAACAATCAAGAAAAGCAGTAAATCTAATCATGCAATCCTAAAAAAATATAAAAGAGAAAACAATCGGGAAAGAAAAGAAACACGCAACTCGTCGGGTTTTATACAATGCATGAAACCCGAGACATATGTCGGGAAAACAAATGGTACAAGATAATAATCGGAATGGACATCGACTTCCATCGTCTTCACACCAAAGTCTATCTTTGGAATCCTAATCTAAACCCAATCTAAGAAAAAATGATTCCTTGCCTCATCTTATATGACTAAGACAACGCATTGAAATCATTATTATAACGAATAGACATAGGCATCGGACATGAACATGAATCCAGCAAATTCAAGTCATGAACATGACAAAATACAATGCATGTTTAATGGTTCGTAAGACCACCTAAACAATGTACAAAAATGTGAAACTCGCACATGACATAAGGTTGAATGCGAAAACATTTAACCCTAAATCAAAATGCAAAGAAGTCACACAAGTCATTAACATTGCCAAGTGACTTAGAATTAGGAATGTCATGCTTGCTAATGATGACCATTTGATTCAATCCATACCTTGTTAGAAAGCTTATGAAATTTCCAATGACTCTCATGAAAGATTCAACTCCAACAAAAGCATGTTTACTAGCCCAAATTTGAGCACACGCATCAGGTCTCAAACAGGACAGATTCTGGACAGAACTTTAGACATGTGAAAACCATATCAAATGAAATTCAATCAGGGCATATGAACTATCAAATCGAAGCTTGAGAAGTCTATTTTCTATGTCTAGAAGGGCTCGAGGTCGAAAAACCTCATCTAGCACCTCGTTTCAGTCAAAACAGAAAGTGATATATCAGGTATACGAAATTGCAGATCCAAGCAAATCAACTTCAATCAACTTCAAGTCCATCATCAATGATCGTCAATCCACAGAAATTCATCAACCTCAGCAGGTTATATTAATATAATCAAGACGACGTATGATCAGAGAACAAACACAGATCATGCTAGAAACTATCATTGAAGGATTGAAATCAAAATTTTTCAAATTCGGCTCCTAGATTTACTGGCTTGTTTCTCACAGCAAATGAACTTCAATTAGCAAATTCATCATCAAACAAATTCGGTATTTCACCCTCTCTGTGGGATATAAAACCAAACAGCTATATGAGAAGATGAACCAAGAACTACAGATCAGATTCTTTGCGAATTCACTAGTTTGATCATCATAGTTGTGAACAAATATTGCGTGAAAAATATCAAGAACGCACAGAACAATCTCCTCCTCTTTCTCGGCAGACTCAACATCTCAAAGTAACATGCAGGAGCATCATTTGATATACAAAATCACATATGAACAGAATTCGATCCACGCAAACAATCATGAACATCATTCGACATACATCACCTATACATTTAATTAGTTCACATTTCAATCAACTATATGCAGGGAATCCAGCAAAGACACAACCAACGTAATTTCAATTGAATATTAAGACGTTGGTAAACAGAATGCAATAGGAACTATCGGCAATGGAGTCAGGCTTTCTGTCGAACAAGTTGTAAGCATGTAGTGTGAAGTACTATTAACACCATAATAGCATAGAGTAATATAGAACATAGACATCAGAGTAGAAAATCCATGGTATACAAGCAATTCTTACCACTTAACTGGAACAGAAACAACCTGGCGGTGATGAGGTGATGACGATTGATAGATCAATAAATCCAGGGGATCGAGCGGGCGAGAACGATTCGCAGGGCCAAAACAGAGAGATGTACAAATCGGGAGCGACTGTCACCACTGGTTGTCGTCGTCGCCGTTGGAGTCGCTACCGCCCCAAATCGAGAGAGATCCGCCAAAAAACCTTCTGAACCACCGGAACCGAGAGTAGTTGAGAGGCCCTCGCGATCCCCAACCGTCTGTCTTCGGTTTCCGAGAGTGATTCTGCTGAACCAGAACAGAGAGAGAGTCCGATTTCCGAGAACGATCTGCCGAACTAGAACCGCCGCCGTCGTCGTCGCTGTCGCCACTCGGAGACCGCTTATCACTGCGGTCCAAACCTGACGATTCCCGGTCTTGCGATCGTCGGCACACGAAATGCCGGAGCGACGATCAAATCGCACCCCACTTCCGGCTCAAGGAAGGCCGGAACCATCACTGAGACACCCAGGGGGAAGAGGTAAAGACGATCCACCTGCGGATTCGATCGGATTGACGGTGGCGCGAACGCTAGGGTTCTAGAGGAGCGTGTTCAGATCCCCCGCCCCAAATCGAGAGAGATCCGCCCTCTAGAGAAAAAATCGCGAGCGCCCGAGCGAGAGTTTTTTTTGAGTGAATTCGCCCGCGAGAGAATTCCCTCTCTCCGAGAATCTCCGAGAGCGCGCGGGAGCGGGAGCGCCCAAGAGAGCCTCCGCGAAAGAGAATCCTCCCCTATTTGATTTGATTTTCTTGTTTTCTTTTCATTTTTCATTTTTTTTTATGTTTTCATTCATTCATTCATCATTTTTTTTTTTATATTTTTGTAAAAAGGATGTTTAAAATGTCGACAAAAAATCGGGTGTCAACACTTCTCTCTTCTTTTTCCTCCCCACTAATCATTGACCATTGTCGACCACTGCCATTGTTGCTGACAGTCACCAACAACTAGTTGGACGATGTCCGATGAGCTTGTTGGAGCCTTGCCAAGTTAGGGCGAGGTCCGACAAACTTGCTAGAGCCTCACCTAACCACTGTGAGCCTCGGCTTCGGCCTCGTTGGTGTCCAAGTGAGCCTCGCTCGAATTTGGTGAGGTTGAGGCTCGCGGTCGCCAGGCGATCCTCCGGCGAGCTTGTCGAACCTCACCTAGCTAGTTGCTGACAATTGGCCTCAAAGAAGGAGGTAGAATAAGAGAAAAAGAAAAAGAAGAAAGAAAAATGAGAGAAAAATAAGAAAAATATAATATAAGTATTAGAAAATTAAAAAGAAACAAAAAAAATTTAAGAATCCTATCAAATGCATTTCTATTTTGGGAATAAAAATTTTGGATAGTTACTAAACACCTTCAAATGCTTAGAAAATACTAGCAAGAACAAAATAAAAAATAATTATTTCCGAGCGAAAATTGTTCTTGGGAACAGAATGGTTATCAAATGCAGACTAAGTATCTACTTGAGCCAAGTTTTTGTACTTGGGATGTCTGGCACTTTGTTTCTAACATTGCGAGTTTTAATTTGGACAAAAAATGAAATTTAATTGACTTAAAAGCAAAGCAAAGCTGTTGATAATAAAGAGAATGAAGATACATGTTTGATGGATGGTAAATATGATAAGTTGTTCATATTTTGGCTCTAGAAACCTTTTTCTTAGAGCATTTGAGAAAAGTGTCAGAAAAGTCATAAACTCATTGTACTTGTACCAATTTATCCTAAATCATTTAATGGTGCCAATTTAGTCCTAAATCTTTTAACTTTGTGCTAATTTAGTCATTCAAGCTAATTTTGTCTAGATATTGTTAACTCGGTGATGGTCGCTTGGTTGAAGATGAAGTTGGGAGGGCTCGGATTGAAGCAATGCGGGCTTCGATTTGGGCCTTAAGGCCCACGAAGGCCCAAACATACACAACAGCCCCTGGACTTTGAAATATTACGAATTATTTCCCTGAGCTTTTTTGGAAAGTACGAATTATCGCTTAAACTTTGGTTTTTATTGCAAAACGCAGCCTAAATTTTACCAAACGGGCTACCAAATGTAGCCTAAATGTTACTTGATGGTGGATCGAATTATCCGTTTTGTGACCTCATCGACCACGCATCGTCTCCCTTCTTTTAACTTCATGAGCTATGTAGCAAGGGGTATTTTGGTAAAACAAAAAGAGTAAGTTCCTTTCCGGGTTTGTTTAATTTGTTATAGAGACGGAAACAATTAGTGGCAAAGACAAAACAAAAGAAAAAAAGTTCAAAATTTCGAAAGATGATGTCGACTTTCCAAAGTTGGTGCTATCGTGCAATGGTGTCATGGTTTGCGAAAGTAATTTACCACTTATCAAACTTTGGAGACTATTATATATTGTTATTAAGGTTCAGAATGGGTTCGAGCAATTATCAATAATTCTAATATAAAAGCACGGTGACGATGAGTATCACTCATAACAACTCATGAGTATAGTACACCCAATATACTATCAGTCGCATAACTAAATGTGATTATGTTAAAAGCACCTCCCCTATCTACAAACCGTAAGGTCTGTCTGTGATGCCGGTCAATCAATTGCTTCTTGTGCTTTGGGTAAAAATTGAACATACGTCATCTATGATTTAGACTTCTATGTCGAAGAATATCTCAAATTACATAACCATTATGAGCACAAGCTCTTGAATTCATGGATATTCCCCCCTTCCCTTGTGACAATTAGACTTAATTGAGATCGCGATTTAGTCACTCCATCAAATAAGTTATGGCTTTTCATTTTTGATTCCCATTCGACGTTACTTTTTCGGCTAGACTACAAGGCAAAATGTTCTTGGGATGCCGAAGTCTTACCACGAAACTTGAGGTGAACATCTCTTGCTTGTTCCCTCCGAGGGAATTTCCAAATAGAAATTAGGCTGGCTTGGGTCAAGCCCGTTCCGGGCTGCCCAAGTCCAAAACCCCGAAGGGCCGAATGCACTGGGTATAAGTAATACTCGCTCTTAAAATAGAGACTAAATCAGCTGGCATTCTGACTTCTACAACACATTTGCAAGGCGTGAGCGAGCATACCAGCTATATCAAGGTCCAAAATGAATAGAAAACTAGTATTATTACAATATATCTCATTGTTGTTACTTATGAGAGTTTATCTACTTGCGGTAATATAACTTTATTTTCCACCGCATGTTACAAATATCAAACCAAATGCAAATACAAAAGCAAATGAATAACAGGTCAAGTACTAGCACTTTAGTGACCATTTGCTTCCCACTGAATCTTCTCCAAGAATGCCTTGAGATTCTTATCCGATGACCCACCTTCTTTGGCAGCTTCTCTTGCCAATTCCTTCCACTTCTCGGCATTCCTCCTTATTTCCTCTCCCTCCTCTCCATTTCCCACCACCAATTCCAAGCGTCTCTTGAACTCATCTCCTTCCACTATGCCCCTCTCATTGGTGTTCACCCTCACCCCAACCTTCCATTCATTCTCGACGAGCATGGCATTGGTTTGCTGGTCACTCCATTGGGGGAACGCCACCATCGGAACACCACAAGCCAAGCTCTCAAAGGTTGAGTTCCAACCACAATGAGTCACAAAACATTCTACCGAAGCATGGGACAGCACCTCCACTTGAGAGCACCATGGCACTATCATCCCCTTTTGCTTCAATTCCTCCATACAGCTCAACTGATCTTCTTCTCCCTCTCCTTCCTCTTCTTTGTCCTTCCTAATCACCCACAAGAATGGACGGCCGGTGCCTAGCAACCCGCGTGCCATCTCCTCTTTTTGTGCATTGGATAGCACGGAGATGCTTCCGAACGATACATAGATCACCGAACCTTCGGGCTTGGTGTCTAGCCATTGGATGTAGTCTTTCGAACCCTGGAAGAGATCACCTCCGAAGGATTTGTCCAAGGGATCTTGTCCATCCAAGAATGCGGAAGGAATTAGCGGGCCGATCCCAAACATGGTGACATTGCCAATGGCTTTTAATGGCCCTGGTTCTAGTGCATCGAAAGTGTTCACGAGTACCCTTGGATTCTTCTCTTCCTTGAATGCTTCAAATTGCATTCGCATAAGCGGTAGAGAAAATGCATATTGCTTTTTTGATGTGAAAAACGAGGGCACGTCTCGGGGAGTCAGCGGCGGCAATCCTGGTAAGTGGAGCGATGCTGAAGGATCGCCCTTGCCTAGGTTTTTGATAATATCGCCATAACCATTGAAGTAATAGTAATATATATCAAGAAGAGTCGCAGGTTGAGCCCAGATGAGGGTTGAGGGGATTTCGAGAGAATGAGCCACCTGAGCAACCCAAGGAACGATTGTGGTATAAAAGATGCATGCAAATGCGCGGCCTCTGTTAAGGCTGGTAATGACAAGGTCTCTTAGAGTTTCTGAACCAAGCCGCTCGACATCGGCCATGTACCGTTCGAAGTCAATCCCGGGCATAAGCCCCTCATCGGAGCCATCAGAGAAGGAGGCAAAGAACAAACCTTCGGGTGGGTTGGACTTGGCCATGCGGCGGTAAGCCGACCCTGCAGTGGCGAAGGTGACGTGCGCGCCGGTGTGTAGAAGACGCTTGGCGAATTGGAGGGCCGGGTTGATGAGGCCTTGGGATGGGAATGCTACTACAAGATAATTGGGGGGAGCCATGGTTTAGGGTTGATGCTATAACTTCTTTTTCTTTTCCTCTCTCTCTCTTTCCTTTTGTGTTTTCGGTGCAAGAATAGAGCGTTCGTTGTTCCTTTTATATACATATATACTTTACTGGGATTTGAGGGGCTTGCGTAGGTGATGACGAAAAAGAGAAGGCAGCTGTTGAATTTTCTTACGAATGTTTTTAATGATAAAGTATAATTTGATTTCGAACTCTATGTTGTTCCACAAAGGTGTTGAGGTTGACTTTCATTATTCTCAGCGTTAGAAGATGCGAAAACGATGATAATCATACACGCTTCACTGCTTCTCATCTCGGATAAGTCACGGATAATTGAAAACATGACGAATGATGGAGTCGCCTCCCTCTTTCTAATATTTTCATAATCAGTGATAAAATTATATTTTTCTTTGGGTTAACTAAATGAATTTCCTATAACTTCATTGTCTCTCTTTCTCTCCTGTCTCTCTCCGATGTTTCCTTGTTTAGTCAGACTGCAGTGTTTTATCGCATTTTGGCTTTCTCTATCCTTGCTGAGTCGTGTACCGTGGGGGGGTGTTGGGCTTCGAAACCTACCAGTCCGCCGTATATATCCAGTTTTTCATTGACCAATCAAACTCCCCCTACATAAATATGAATATAATATTAACATATATATCTAACAAGAACATTACTTGCAAGAAGTCGCCAGTAACTGCCCTTAACTAAATTATAACACGTATCGGGGCAGAATCGAAATCCGATTCCATATGCATTATTAAGCATGTGGTCGAGACATAAATTCAAAGTTGAACTCCGGTGGAGAAGTTGATGTTGAGTGGGTTTCTAACAGCTAAAGTACACCGTAAGTGCCAAAAACTTGATATGAGCAGACATTTAGGATGTGGATGACAACTATTCTAACCAGAAATTGATTTATGGAAGAGAAATAATTTTTTCTATTTCTATTTTTAGATAAGTTTTTAAGTAAAAATACAAGTTTGATAACGACATAAAATTTTTATTCTCGGAATAGAATATCGTTTGATTTTGACATAAAATTTCTCTACTCCAGGTTGCAATGATTGACGGGTGGTGATTGGCGATTGGTTGATCGGCAATAGGCAGTGGCGATCGGTGATCAATGGCCGACGGTAGCAACTAGTGGGTGGTCAATTAGTAGAGAGAACGAGTGATGAAAATAGTTTTTATTTCTCATTTCTATTAAAAAAATAGAGAAGTAAATAAATATTTTAGTGCACATTTCTGTTTGAAATATATTTAATCTAGAAATAGAGAAAATGAAATTGCGTCACTAAACAGATTTATATTCTAGAAATAAGTCTGGAATAGAAAATTAGTTTTACAATAGAAATATAATGGTTGTCATTCGTGCCCTTAAGTACCACTCTTTTTAAAAAAATAAAATAAAAATTGAGACACTTATGGTGTGCTTAGTAACCATTATGTTCCCGAAAACAATTTCTGCTTATAAATTATTCTTTTTATTTTGTTCAATAGACAAGTTTTTGAGAATTTAAAGGCATTTGGTAACTTCCTAAAATTTTTTATTCCTATGATAGAAATGTGTTTGATATGATCCTTGAATTTTTCTATGAATTAAAATTTCTTTTGATTTTTAAATAATTTATTATATAATTTTATTACATATATTTTAATTTTATTATATAATTTTATCATGCAATTTTATTATATTTTAAATATAATTTTATCATATTTTAATATAATATAATTATTTAATTTAATTATATTTTAATATAATTTTATGTAACAATTTTATTATATTTTTCAAAAATTATTTTTATTTTTACTTAATTTTTGATATTATTTTATCATATTTTAAAATAATTTTATTATATTTTTCAACCAGCTAAAGGAAGAATAATAGAAAAAAAGGGAAAAGAAGAAAAAAAAAAGAGAAAAAGAAAAGAGAGAACATGATCTGGTTTGATTCTGGAGTTGCTATCGGAAATAAATAATCAATTTTTTCTACTTCTTAATTTTTTCAAATCTATTCTTGAAAACAAATATGTTCTAGAGAACAAAAAGGATACCAAACGAATATATATTCATTTTTTGTTCTAAGAAACAAAATAATAGAATTAGACATTATTTGACACATTATCAAATAAGCCTTTAGGGAATGAATGATAATCATTATGTTCTAAAAATCAATTTTTGGCTAAAATTGGATTTTTCTATTTCTATTACCCATATGAATTTCGAAGCAAAAATATATGTTTGATAACGATACCAATTTTTTGCTCTTGGAATATAAATTTCTCCCTCCCAAGTGGTGGTAGGAGGAGGCCAGTAGACGAGGTGGTCGGTGGGGGCGTCCAGCAATAGGCGTTGAGTGGGTGGCGAGTGGGTGGTGACAAGAGTGAATGATGAGAATAGTTTTTATTTCTCACTTTTGTTTTAGAAATATAAAAGCTAAAAATTTTAACTTTTGATTTTTGTTACAAACTTATTTCTGAAATAAAAATTTGTTCCATAAATAAAAAAATATAATTGGATTACCAAACAGATTTTTATTTCAAATCCGTTCCTGAAAATAGAAAAATAGAAAAACAAAAAAAATAGAATGGTTATCATATACGCCTTTAAGTGTCAATTTTGGCAAGGATAGTCAGAAATCTGACATGGCTTATTTTAAGAATAATTGTGGTTTTGTGGCTTTTTGGAGCTTTCTATTCAGCAATCAATATGCAAAATGACGTCATTTTGCCCCAAAAATTGACTTTTATATATATATATATATATATATATATATCAATTAAATTAAATTAAAAGACTAAGTTCATAAAAGGGGGAGGGGCAGTATTTAGTGAGGGCCTCCACAGCCCTTCCCACTGCCATTGGCCCACCATTGTTGGAAAGGGTTGGTGATGGTGGGGCAAGGGTCGACTGGGGTCACTGGGGCCTTGGTTAGTGGTTGGCGACCCTAGTCGACCACCGACGAGGCTTGTAGGCCCTCGCCCACTCGGGCTAAGGGCCACCACTAGCTGTAGTGGAGTCTAGATAAGGTTGAAAATGGTGGGGTGAGGGTCGGTCAGGAATATAAATTATGTATAGTTACCAAATGTGTTCTTTTACTTAGAAATTATTCTAGATAATATAAATAAAAAAAAAACTATTTCTGAAAAGAAATTATTTGTCGAAATAGTAATGTTACCAAATAGGTCTTAAGTGTCCATTTCTTATTTGATTTTGGCACTCAAGTGTATCTTTTGGAAATTTTGGCACTTAAGGGTCTATTTGTAAACTTGCCCAATAGTGATTGATTATAGGGAAAAAGCCACGAAAAATCCTAAACTTTGCCTAAAGTGACACATTTACACCAAACTTTTTTTGTGACGGGAAAAACCCTAAACTTTGCCAACCGTGACACATTTACCCCAAACTATTTTTTGTGACACAAAAAACCCTAAACTTTCATCATGTGACACATTTACCCCAAAATTAAAGGGCATTTTGGTCTTTTCATTTTTAATTTTTTTTTTAATTTTTTTTAATTTTTTTTTTCTTTTCTCTTCCCTCCGCCGGCCGGCCGGCGAAGGGAAGCCGGCGTCCGGCGAGGGCTGCCCTTGCCAGCATCGGGTGAGGGTCACCCTCGCTGGCGTTGGGCTAAGGCGGCCCTCGCCGGCGTCGAGCGAGGGCCTCCCTCGCGCCCTCGCGAAATCTGGTGAGGGCCGCCCTCGCCTGTGTCGGGCAAGGGTGTCCCTGCCCTCGCTAGATCTGGCGAGGGTCGTCGTCGCTCGTCGCCTGCGAGGGCCGCCCTTGCCCGCGTCGGGCGAGGGTGTCCTTGCCCTCGCTTGCGTTGGGCGAGGGTAGGGATGCCCTCGCCAGATTTGGCGAGGGACACCCTCGCCTGACGCTGCCGTCCTCGCCCGTCGCCGGCGAGGGCGGCCCTCGCCGGACGCCGGCTTCCCTCCGCTGGCTCCGCCATGGCCGGCGGAGGGAAGAAGAAGAAAAAAAGAAAAAAAAAAGAAAAAGGAAAAAACAGAATAAAAAGACAAAAGTGCCCTTGATGGGGTAAATGTGTCACGATTTGAAAAGTTTGGGGTTTTTCACGTCACAAAAAAAAGTTTGGGGTAAATGCGTCACTTTGAGCAAAGTTCAGGGTTTTTCATGGCTTTTTCCCTTGATTATATTATGTTGTTCCAAGGAACAAAAAATGAAAAAAAGAAAAAAAGAAATCCAATTGGCAAATTTTTTATTCCTGTGAATAAATTAAGAATAAAATTAAGAAGTAAAAAGAAGTTGCTTCTTTGCTCTTGAGAGTAATTTCAAAATCGAGTCCAACCTATTTTTCTTTTTTCTCTTCGTTTTTTCTTCTCTCTTCTTTTTCCTCCCACTAATCATTGACCATTGTCGCCGACAGTCACCAACGACTAGCTGGACGATGTCCGATGAGCTTGTTGGAGCCTTGCCAAGTTAGGGCGAGGTGCGACAAGCTTGCTAGAGCCTCACCTAACCACTGTGAGCCTCGGCTTCGGCCTCGTTGGTGGCCAAGTGAGCCTCGCTCGAATTTTGTGAGGTTGAGGCTTGCGGTGGCCAGGCGATCCTCCGGCAAGCTCGCCGAACCTCACCTAGCTAGTTGCTTACAATAGGCCACAAAGAAGGAGGTAGAATAAGAGAAAAAAAATAGAAAAAGGAAAAATGAGAGAAAAATAAGAAAAATATAATATAAGTATTAGAAAATTAAAAAGAAACAAAAAAAAATTAAGAATCCTATCAAATGCATTTCTATTTTGGGAATAAAAATTTTGGATAGTTATTAAACACCTTCAAATGCTTAGAAAAAAAAAGAACAAAATAAAAAAGAATTATTTCCGAGCGAAAATTGTTCTTGAGAACAGCATGGCTATCAAACGCAGACTAAGTATCCACTTGAGCCAAGTTTTTGTACTTGGGATGTCTGGCACTTTGTTTCTAACATTGCGAGTTTTAATTTGGACAAAAAATGAAATTTAATTGACTTAAAAGCAAAGCAAAGCAAAGCTGTTGATAATAAAGAGAATGAAGATACATGTTTGATGGATGGTAAATATGATAAGTTGTTCATATTTTGGCTCTAGAAACCTTTTTCTTAGAGCATTCGAGAAAAGTGTCAGAAAAGTCATAAACTCATTGTACTTGTACCAATTTATCCTAAATCATTTAATGGTGCCAATTTAGTCCTAAATCTTTTAACTTTGTGCTAATTTAGTCATTCAAGCTAATTTTGTCTAAATATTGTTAACTCGGTGATGGTCGCTTGGTTGAAGATGAAGTTGGGAGGGCTCGGATTGAAGCAATGCGGGCTTCGATTTGGGCCTTAAGGCCCACGAAGGCCCAAACATACACAACAGCCCCTGAACTTTGAAATATTACTAATTAATTCCCTGAGCTTTTTTGGAAAGTACAAATTATCGCTTAAACTTTGGTTTTTATTGCAAACGCAGCCTAAATTTTACCAAACGGGCTACCAAACGCAGCCTAAATGTTACTTGATGGTGGATCGAATTATCCGTTTTGTGACCTCATCGATCATGCATCGTCTCCCTTCTTTTAACTTCATGAGCTATGTAGCAAAGGGTATTTTGGTAAAACAAAATGAGGAAGTTCCTTTCCGGGTTTGTTTAATTTGTTATGGAGACGGAAAAAATTAGTGGCAAAGACAAAACAAAAGAGAAAAAGTTCAAAATTTCAAAAGATGATAATCGACTTTCCAAAGTTGGTGCTATTGTGCAATGGGGTGTCACGGTTTAGGGAAGTAATTTATCACTTTTCAAACTTTGGAGACTATTATATATTGTTATCAAGGTTCGGAATGGGTTTGAACAATTATCCGATAACATTAATATAAAAGCACGTGACAATGAGTATCACTCATAACAAGTCATGAGTATAGTACACCCAATATACTGTCAGTCGCATAACTAAATGTGATTATGTTAAAAGCACCTCCCCTATCTACAAACCGTAAGGTCTATTTGTGATGCCGGTCAATCAATTGCTTCTTGTGCTTTGGGTAAAAATTGAAACATACGCCATCTATGATTTAGACTTCTATGTCGAAGAATATCTCAAATTACATAACCATTATGAGTGCAAGCTCTTGAATTCATGGATATTCCTGCCTTCCTTTGTGACAATTAGACTTAATTGAGATCGCTATTTAGTCACTCCATCAAATAAGTTATGGCTTTTCAGTTTTGATTCCCATTCGACGTTACTTTTTCGGCTAGACTACAAGGCAAAATGTTCTTGGGTTGCCGAAGTCTTACCATGAAACTTGAGGTGAACATCTCTCACTTGTTCCCTCCGAGGGAATTTCCAAATAGAAATTAGGCTGGCTTGGGTCAAGCCCGTTCTGGGCGGCCCAAGTCCAAAACCCCAAAGGGCCGAATGCACTGGGTATAAGTAATAGTTGCTCTTAAAATAGAGACTAGGGCCTGTTTGTTAATGTTCTTTTTTTTTTTTTTGCTGTTTATAAACAAAATTTCTGTTTTTTTGTTCCAGGGAACAAAAAATGAACATAAACGCGTTTGTTTGCGTTTTTGTTCCAAATCTATCTTTTTGTTCCTAGGAAAACATTTGGAATAGAAACAAGAAACAATAAATTTTCTCTCTCCTCTCTTTTTCTTCTCTTTTTTTTTTCTTCTTTTCTTTTTCTTTCTTCTTTGGCCGGTCGCCGGCCTCGGCCATGGTCGGCGATCGGCTGTCGAGGGTCGGTGACCTCGCCGGCGCGGGGCAAGGCTGGGTGAGCTCGGGCTCACCCAGATTGAGCGAGCCCGAGCTCGCCCAACCAATGGCCGGCGACCGGCCAAAAGAAGAAAAAAATATATGTTTGATAACGATACAAAATTTTTGCTCTTGAAATATAAATTTCTCCCTCCCAAGTGGTTGTAGGACGAGGCCAGTAGACGAGGTGGTCGGCGGGGGCGTGCAGCAATAGGCGTCGAGTGGGTGGCGAGTGAGTGGTGACAATAGTGAATGATGAGAAGAGTTTTTATTTCTCACTTTTGTTTTAGAAATATAAAAGCTAAAAATTTTAACTTTTGATTTTTTTTACAAACTTATTTCTGAAATAAAAATTTGTTCCATAAATAAAAAAATAAAATTGGATTACCAAACAGTTTTTTATTTGAAATCCAATCCTGAAAATAGAAAAATAGAAAAATAGAAAAACAAAAAAAATAGAATGGTTATCATATACGCCTTTAAGTGTCAATTTTGGCAAGGATAGTCAGAAATCTGACATGGCTTATTTTAAGAATAATTGTGGTTTTGTGGCTTTTTGGAGTTTTCTATTCAGCAATCAATATGCAAAATGACGTCATTTTGCCCCAAAAATTGACTTTAAATATAGATATCAATTAAATTAAATTAAAAGACTAAGTTAATAAAAGGGGGAGGGGGCAGTATTTAGTGAGGGCCTCCACAGCCCTTCCCACTGCCATTGCCCCATCATTGTTGGAAAGGGTTGGTGATGGTGGGGCAAGGGTCGACTGGGGTCATCAAGGCCTTGGTTAGTGGTTGGCGACCCTAGTCGACCGCCGACGAGGCTTGTAGGCCCTCGCTCACTCGGGCTAAGGGCCACCACTAGCTGTAGTGGAGTCTAGATAAGGTTGGCAATGGTGGGTGAGGGTCGGTTAGGAATATAAATTATGTATAGTTACCAAATGCGTTCTTTTACTTAGAAATTATTCTAGATAATAGAAATAAATAAAAAAAACTATTTCCGAAAAGAAATTATTTGTCGAAATAGAAATGTTACCAAATAGGGCTTAAGTGTCCATTTCTTATTTGATTTTGGCACTCAAGTGTACATTTTGGAAATTTTGGCACTTAAGGGTCTATTTGTAAACTTACCCAATAGTGATTGATTATATTATGTTGTTCCAAGGAACAAAAAAAGAAGAAGAAAAAAAAGTAATCCGATTGGTAAATTTTTTATTCCCGTGAATAAATTAAGAAGTAAAAAGAAGTTGCTTCTTTGCTCCTGAGATTAATTTCAAAATCGAGTCCAACTTATTTCTCTTTTTTCTCTTCGTTTTTTCTTCTTGTCGCGACCCGATCTCGCCGCCTTTCGATGTCGAAGGGGGAAAGGTCGGATTTAGGGATACTTGATCATAAGATCGCGAGCTCTCCCAAGCTCGTACCCCGCGTGACAGCGAATTTATTTATACGATCTAAGTATTTAACAACCTAAGAACATACATGAGTCGCCACTAGCCTTATATATATTTTTTGGAGGTCGGCTAGAAAACCCAATCGAGGATTGGGAGAGTTCCCTCGATTCCTACGCAACCAGATATCTAGATCCGGGGACTTGGGTTACGCTAATATAGCTATTAGCGCCCTTTCGGTACCTAACAGTATGTTGTGTTTTTCCTAACATGTCCATGCATCTCTTTTATATTTTCGGGATTATCAATTCTAAACTAAGTGATCATGCGTGGTGGATTACTTTTATGCTATTCTATTTCTAAAAGAAAAACAATAAAATAAATCAATTAGAGAAATTGAAAGTGCAAGACATGAAGTAAACAATCAAGAAAAGCAGTAAATCTAATCATGCAATCCTAAAAAAATATGAAAGAGAAAACAGTCGGGAAAGAAAAGAAACCCGCAACTCGTCGGGTTTTATACAATGCATGAAACCCGAGACATATGTCGGGAAAACAAATAGTACAAGATAATAGTCGGAATGGACATCGACTTCCATCGTCTTCACACCAAAGTCTATCTTTGGAATCCTAATCTAAACCCAATCTAAGAAAAAATGATTCCTTGCTTCATCTTATATGACTAAGACAACGCATTGAAATCATTATTATAACGAATAGACATAGGCATCGGACATGAACATGAATCCAGCAAATTCAAGTCATGAACATGACAAAATACAATGCATGTTTAATGGTTCGTAAGACCACCTAAACAATGTACAAAAATGTGAAACTCGCACATGACATAAGGTTGAATGCGAAAACATTTAACCCTAAATCAAAATGCAAAGAAGTCACACAAGTCATTAACATTGCCAAGTGACTTAGAATTAGGAATGTCATGCTTGCTAATGATGACCATTTGATTCAATCCATACCTTGTTAGAAAGCTTATGAAATTTCCAATGACTCTCATGAAAGATTCAACTCCAACAAAAGCATGTTTACTAGCCCAAATTTGAGCACACGCATCAGGTTTCAAACAGGACAGATTCTGGACAGAACTTTAGACATGTGAAAACCATATCAAATGAAATTCAATCAGGGCATATGAACTATCAAATCGAAGCTTGAGAAGTCTATTTTCTATGTCTAGAAGGGCTCGAGGTCGAAAAACCTCATCTAGCACCTCGTTTCAGTCAAAACAGAAAGTGATATATCAGGTATACGAAATTGCAGATCCAAGCAAATCAACTTCAATCAACTTCAAGTCCATCATCAATGATCGTCAAATCAACTTCAATCAACTTCAAGTCCATCATCAATGATCGTCAATCCACAGAAATTCATCAACCTCAGCAGGTTATATTAATATAATCAAGACGACGTATGATCAGAGAACAAACACAGATCATGCTAGAAACTATCATTGAAGGATTGAAATCAAAATTTTTCAAATTCGGCTCCTAGATTTACTGGCTTGTTTCTCACAGCAAATGAACTTCAATTAGCAAATTCATCATCAAACAAATTCGGTATTTCACCCTCTCTGTGGGATATAAAACCAAACAGCTATATGAGAAGATGAACCAAGAACTACAGATCAGATTCTTTGCGAATTCACTAGTTTGATCATCATAGTTGTGAACAAATATTGCGTGAAAAATATCAAGAACGCACAGAACAATCTCCTCCTCTTTCTCGGCAGACTCAACATCTCAAAGTAACATGCAGGAGCATCATTTGATATACAAAATCACATATGAACATAATTCGATCCACGCAAACAATCATGAACATCATTCGACATACATCACCTATACATTTAATTAGTTCACATTTCAATCAACTATATGCAGGGAATCCAACAAAGACACAACCAACGTAATTTCAATTGAATATTAAGACGTTGGTAAACATAATGCAATAGGAACTATCGGCAATGGAGTCAGGCTTTTTGTCGAACAGGTTGTAAGCATGTAGTGTGAAGTACTATTAACACCAGAATAGCATAGAGTAATATAGAACATAGACATCAGAGTAGAAAATCCATGGTATACAAGCAATTCTTACCACTTAACTGGAACAGAAACAACCTGGCGGTGATGAGGTGATGACGATTGATAGATCAATAAATCCAGGGGATCGAGCGCGCGAGAACGATTCGCAGGGCCAGAACAGAGAGATGTACAAATCGGGAGCGACTGTCACCACTGGTTGTCGTCGTCGCCGTTGGAGTCGCTGCCGCCCCAAATCGAGAGAGATCCGCCAAAAAACCTTTTGAACCACCGGAACCGAGAGTAGTTGAGAGGCCCTCGCGATCCCCGACCGTTGGTCTTCGGTTTCCGAGAGTGATTCTGCTGAACCAGAATAGAGAGAGAGTCTGATTTCCGAGAACTATCTGCCGAACTAGAACCGCCGCCGTCGTCGTCGCTGTCGCCACTCGGAGACCGCTTATCACTGCGGTCCAAACCTGACGATTCCTGGTCTTGCGATCGTCGGCACACGAAATGCCGGAGCGACGATCAAATCGCACCCCACTTCCGGCGCAAGGAAGGCCGGAACCATCACTGAGCCGCCCAGGGGGAAGAGGTAAAGACGATCCACCTGCGGATTCGATCGGATTGACGGTGGCGCGAACGCTAGGGTTCCAGAGGAGCGTGTTCAGACCCCCCGCCCCAAATCGAGAGAGATCCGTCCTCTCGAGAAAAAAAATCGCGAGCGCCCGAGCGAGAGTTTTTTTTGAGTGAATTCGCCCGCGAGAGAATTCCCTCTCTCCGAGAATCTCCGAGAGCGCGCGGGAGCGGGAGCGCCCAAGAGAGCCTCCGCGAAAGAGAATCCTCCCCTATTTGATTTGATTTTCTTTTTTTCTCTTTTTTTTTTGTTTTCTTTTTTGTTTTCTCTTTTTTTTTATTGTTTTCTTTAGATTTTTTCTCTTGTTTTCTTTTCATTTTTTATTTTTTTAATGTTTTCATTCATTCATTCATCATTTTTTTTTTATATTTTTGTAAAAAGGATGTTTAAAATGTCGACATAAAATCGGGTGTCAACAGCCGCCCCTCTTTGAGTGGGAGCTCGAAGAGGTTCCACTCAAAGATAAAATTGATACCCGAAATTTTTAGTCGACTTGACTTTGAAAAAAAAAAAAAAATATAAGCAATGAGAGTTGGTCAGAAATGTACCTGATACTTACCTTTGCTCATCGGGGTATCTGAACTCTTGTTGAGATTTATTCACTTTATCTTTGCTTCTCTGTCTCGTGGAATGGAATGAAGGCAATGAAATCACTAGAATTTGGAAGACAAGGTTTAAGGATGACCTGGAACCGTGGAATGGGAGAAATGTCTCACCGTGTAAAAACGGGTTTCGACCGGGTGTGATGTCTCACCGTGTAAAAACGGGTTTCGACTGAGAGTGATAGTCTCACCGTGTAAAAACGGGTTTCGACTGAGAGAAATGTCTCACCGTGTAAAAACGGGTTTCGACCGAGAAAAATGTCTCACCGTGTAAAAACGGGTTTCGACCGGGTGTGATGTCTCACCGTGTAAAAACGGGTTTTGACCGGGAGAAAGGTCTCACCGTGTAAAAACGGGCTTTGACCAGGAAAAGGGTCTTACCGTGTAAGAACGGGCTTCGACCAGGAGAAAAGTCTTACTGTGTGGTTTAAGGATGGAGCCACGAACCTAGTAGACAAGGTTTAAGGATGACCTGGAACCTAGTGTGGTTTAAGGATAGACCCACGAACCTAGTGTGGTTTAAGGATGGACCCACGAACCTAGTGGTTTAAGGATAGACCCACGAACCTAGTGGACAAGGTTTTAAGATAACCTAGAACTTGGAGACAAAGGTTTTAAGTTGACCTAGAACTTGGGGACAAGGTTTTAAGTTGACCTAGAACTTGGGGACAAGGTTTTAAGTTGACCTAGAACTTGAAGACAAGGATATGGTTTAGGATGACCAAAAACCGGTTCACTAAGGAACAAATATTTTGAAAAAGAGTTTCAAGATTACTTGAGAGCCAATCTTGCGAAATAATGCCAATTGTCAAATCCTTTCAAAGAGAATTTTAACAAAATGAGATTTGATTAACCATCTAAGAGTTAAATCAAATATGCCAAGTGGAAATATCCTAATCAAAAGAGGTCTTTCACACTGACTCTCGAAAATGGCTTTTGTTCCCAACCATTGATATGGGAAAACTGTTTAATCCTCACTTAGAGAAGCCTCACTCAACCTATGTCTAAGGTTTTCGGAAACGTTCATAGTGAATACAATCCATTGATCAAAAGGTCTTTTGAAAGGACCGTAATGATGGCTTGGTCATGGGCTTACACAAAGGATATGCATTTTGAGGCCAAGAAATGAAAATTCAATCAATATCTTCATCGGGTTTACAAGTCAAGAACCTTGAAGATAAGATAAGATAGGATTGCTTCCACTCCTTCTAGCGGTAGCTCCTATGTGATATTCTCATTTCAACTCGAACCATCCCGATCGGAAGAGACTTCGGATAAGGGTTGTAGTGTTGGTTCGGGTGAGGCTTAGAAAAGGCTTGAAATTTTTTTTCAAACATCAAAGGGTTACAAGTGAGTGATTATCTTGGCATCATTACCATCACACGACTTTTCAAAAATTTGACTCTTGAAATTTAACCTATCTCGAGAGTCCTTTTGGTAATTTGTCTTGAGACATGAGAGCTTCGCTCTTTGTTCTAATGATATTGCTTGCAATACATGTTTTTTTCTTGCAAGACATTTCTTTTGTATTTCAACGGATGGTCTTTTGCATGACCATTGATTTTGCTTTTCTTTGCATTCTTGCTTTTCTTTGCATTTTTTTCAATGGGCATTGGCCTTGCTTTTACCAGGCACACTGCTTTTTCATGCCCCCTAGTTTTCACTCTCTTTTGAGCATCTAGGACTCTCGAGTGGCATTTACCAATGTTCTCAATTTTGTTGGTAAATCATATGCCTTGCCCCAGTGTGGGGAGATAATCATCACCTGGGGTTGTGAAAGAATTGTATAAGGCTCAAATTGGCTAAGCAAAGGGTAATTGTGTTTGTGATAGTGAACGGAATGCTCTTCGTCACTTCAGGATGCTTCGAGTTTCGATAAGAAATCATCTGAAGCTAACACAAGAAGATTGATACAAGTGAAACCAATAAAATCTTTCTTAATCTTTTGCTCCATAATTTCCAACCAAGACCCCCTATTTTGCCCCAATATGGGGTTGTTCTTGACAGGGTTATTTTGGAAATGCTCCTTATTTGGCTCAAAGTGGCTTGCAAGGGATATCAACAGTGTTTGGGATTGAGAAATGAAATGCCTTTATCATATCAAATCATGTATTCACCGTGAATGAATCCTATGCCCTAAGACATGGTCCTTTCCACTCAATTCTCTCAAGGAGTGTATAAGGATGTGTTTGGTAAAGGGGTTGCCTCTCATCATTTTAGGCATTACCACTTGGCATAGTTAACAATCCTTTTCAGGTTTTCCAAAGCACACTTTGGTTAAATTCAACTCCTTGGGGAATGAAAATGTAATGAAATTTTGCTTGAAAGGACATGCTTCCTTGACCCTACTGGGAAGACTTTTGAAAGTGAGGTTGAATAAAATTTGTGGACAGAACGGGTTTTACTCAGCACAGAGGTTTACTTCTAGAGTTTTAACCGACTCTAGAGTTCTAACTGACTCTTCGGCATTTTAAGGGACTGGATCACCTCTAAGTTCTAAAGACGATGGCAACTTTTGAAAGTTCTACATTTATGAGATGAACCTCTTGTGGACAGGTTGAATCTTCGTCAGAGATCCTGCAAGATGAACAAAAATGTAGATACAATATGTATGCATGCAATGCATAATGCAAATATCCTAAAGTGGCTCGGATTCAATTCAACAGTGGCTCAAAGGCCTTTCAATTTATTCATAGAGCGAATCTGAGCCATGCAAATGACTATCGTGATGTGACATGTCATGCCCGAGATGCAATCGAAAAATGGTTAATGAATGCAATGCATATAAATGTCATGAAAAATTTATTTTCAAATTCAAGTTTTTGAAGAAATTTATTGGGAACTAGCCCTCATGTCATTGGACGTCCTCGTTCCACTAAAACATTTTGAAACTATAGATCGTGTGGAAGCTCAGGCCTCAAAGCATCATCATAGGACTGATTCGGGTCTCACACGTCTATTAATAAAACGTGAATTTTTATTAATATGCAAAAATTGCATTACAACATTGATCATCCTGAATTCATAGAGTTTGTGATCCAGATTATTACAAGTAGAAACTAATGCAATTAATAGAATTCCCTCATAGGGGAGAAACGAATGGAATTCCCTCGCAGGGGAGAAATGAATGGAATACAACTAAAAATTAAATGCCAGAACTAAGAATACCCCTTACATAGTGGAAATTGTGGGCTCTTCATTTCCATCGATAGTGCCAACCATGTTGACATCTTCAGAATGCTTTGGAAGGGGGTTTTGTTGGACATTCAGTGCCGAGTCCTTAAAGGTGAGCAGCTTTTTATCCAACAAATTCTGGACCTTAATATGGAGCACCAAACAGTTGTCCACATGATGACCTTTCTCTCCCATATGATAATCACACGTTTTATTAAGGTCGAACTCGGCAAACTTTGGCGGATTATCCCTCGGGATCTCTTTTGCCATAATATGATTTTCAATCAGCATTGGAAGTAGTTGTGACATTGGTCTAGGCAACGGAGTAAATTGCCGTTGAGGAGCTTTTCCTTTGCGATCTAAGTTTCGAGAAGAACCTCCTATCTCCATGGTAGGTTTATGAGCGGTAGAAAGATTCACAGTAGGAGAAGCAAAAACTACAGATGTTAAATTCTTGACTTGGCTAGATAGATCCGCCAACATCGCCATCATCTGCGTCATTTGATTTTCCATGTTAATAACACGGGTACGGGTATCTTCGTTCTCCATTCTTGTTTGGTGACGAGTACGCATGATAGATCTTTCTTCAACCGGCTTTCACAACCTCCTGTAAAAAGAAAATGATTCGGATTAGTACCAATCAAAAGAAGCCATTAAAGTACAAATCCTAGTCAATTTTATATTTTCTTGAGATGAAATAATGATAAGAAGTGTATATGATCCCAGTATCATATAACATCCTCTTATCAAAATTGCTTCAAAAGAAATTATACAATTGAAAAGGAACGACGACAAATATTTAATTAGAATGCCCCTTTTCTAAAAATTACATGGAAATTTTCATGAATTTCATTCATTTCAATCGAACAATTACAAGGGAAAACAGAACCTTGCTTTCTTGAAGCTTACAAAGTGATTCAATTTTACATGTAATTTTTACATGAGACATGAAAATGAATACAAGTAAACCTCAATAGAAAGGAGGGAAATACAAAGGAAATCCCTTTACAAGAAAGCATATGAAATGGAAACCTAAGGACTAGGTGGGATCCTGCGGAGACGCTTGTTTTCATGGGCCAAGCATTCCTTATCGATTAGGACACTATCTTCTTGCTCTTGAATACGAGCTCGCCAAGAACCTTGAGGTTCGGGAATATCTGGCAACCGAACCTCGAGCTCAGGTTCTACTTGACGATATATGTAATCGATGGTAGCTTGATGAGTCTTCATCTCTCCTTCCAAATCAACTTCATCGACGGCAAACACATAGTCTTGATGTCTTGTGTCGAGATTCTCCCATGGAGTCTTGAGATTCCCAGGCACGGGGATTACATCCACTTCGGGTTTACCCATCTAACTATAAACCTAAAGGGGCATCCATGATTAAAACATATCGTCGTTGAAATATAAAGTGCATAATTGAAATATGGAGAGCAAAAATATAAGAGCGATAAAAAAGGAACGATCTTTTACCCACCAAACACATGGCAAGCACAAGTCACATGTCGCATGAAACTGTGAGGTGTCGACGACTAAGGTGAGGGTGCTAAAGGCTCAAGGTCCTCATCCCAAATGATAAAAGTAGTTTACCCACTGCTACTATCGTCGGTCAGTGCTATCTTTATCAGTTGGGATAAGTGGGTTTATGTAAGTAATGGATTACCACGAGTATTCACTCGCAGATTCCACCCATAAACCCTCCTAAGGTCCTAGATTGGGCGATCGGGGTTTTAGACCGCGGTTGTGTGTGCGGTGTCGTGCTAAAGCTTGTAAACATGCATTTAAATTTAAACATCCAGCACTTCAATATAAACCCTCATACATTCATACATCCTCACACCACCTGCAAAACAAAGGGTTTACAAGCACGCCTCCCCTTATAACTCCCGCCTACAATACCATTTAACACAAGGTTAGCGACTAACCTGATTTTCCACGCGACTTTGACAGGCAGGCGATCCTACACGAGACATGTTAGTTAAAACATAACAACCATTTTTAAATGGCTTCAAGTCCTCTTAATCTAGTAACCAGTCCCCAGTGGAGTTGCCAAGTCTGTCGCGACCCGATCTCGCCGCCTTTCGATGTCGAAGGGGGAAAGGTCGGATTTAGGGATACTTGATCATAAGATCGCGAGCTCTCCCAAGCTCGTACCCCGCGTGACAGCGAATTTATTTATACGATCTAGGTATTTAACAACCTAAGAACATACAGGAGTCGCCACTAGCCTTATATATATTTTTTGGAGGTCGGCTAGAAAACCCAATCGAGGATTGGGAGAGTTCCCTCGATTCCTACGCAACCAGATATCTAGATTCGGGGACTTGGGTTACGCTAATATAGCTATTAGCGCCCTTTCGGTACCTAACAGTATGTTGTGTTTTTCCTAACATGTCCATGCATCTCTTTTTATATTTTCGGGATTATCAATTCTAAACTAAGTGATCATGCGTGGTGGATTACTTTTATGCTATTCTATTTCTAAAAGAAAAACAATAAAAGAAATCAATCAGAGAAATTAAAAATGCAAGACATGAAGTAAACAATCAAGAAAAGCAGTAAATCTAATCATGCAATCCTAAAAAAATATAAAAGAGAAAACAATCGGGAAAGAAAAGAAACCCGCAACTCGTCGGGTTTTATACAATGCATGAAACCCGAGACATATGTCGGGAAAACAAATGGTACAAGATAATAATCGGAATGGACATCGACTTCCATCGTCTTCACACCAAAGTCTATCTTTGGAATCCTAATCTAAACCCAATCTAAGAAAAAATGATTCCTTGCCTCATCTTATATGACTAAGACAACGCATTGAAATCATTATTATAACGAATAGACATAGGCATCGGACATGAACATGAATCCAGCAAATTCAAGTCATGAACATGACAAAATACAATGCATGTTTAATGGTTCGTAAGACCACCTAAACAATGTACAAAAATGTGAAACTCGCACATGACATAAGGTTGAATGCGAAAACATTTAACCCTAAATCAAAATGCAAAGAAGTCACACAAGTCATTAACATTGCCAAGTGACTTAGAATTAGGAATGTCATGCTTGCTAATGATGACCATTTGATTCAATCCATACCTTGTTAGAAAGCTTATGAAATTTCCAATGACTCTCATGAAAGATTCAACTCCAACAAAAGCATGTTTACTAGCCCAAATTTGAGCACACGCATCAGGTCTCAAACAGGACAGATTCTGGACAGAACTTTAGACATGTGAAAACCATATCAAATGAAATTCAATCAGGGCATATGAACTATCAAATCGAAGCTTGAGAAGTCTATTTTCTATGTCTAGAAGGGCTCGAGGTCGAAAAACCTCATCTAGCACCTCGTTTCAGTCAAAACAGAAAGTGATATATCAGGTATACGAAATTGCAGATCCAAGCAAATCAACTTCAATCAACTTCAAGTCCATCATCAATGATCGTCAATCCACAGAAATTCATCAACCTCAGCAGGTTATATTAATATAATCAAGACGACGTATGATCAGAGAACAAACACAGATCATGCTAGAAACTATCATTGAAGGATTGAAATCAAAATTTTTCAAATTCGGCTCCTAGATTTACTGGCTTGTTTCTCACAGCAAATGAACTTCAATTAGCAAATTCATCATCAAACAAATTCGGTATTTCACCCTCTCTGTGGGATATAAAACCAAACAGCTATATGAGAAGATGAACCAAGAACTACAGATCAGATTCTTTGCGAATTCACTAGTTTGATCATCATAGTTGTGAACAAATATTGCGTGAAAAATATCAAGAACGCACAGAACAATCTCCTCCTCTTTCTCGGCAGACTCAACATCTCAAAGTAACATGCAGGAGCATCATTTGATATACAAAATCACATATGAACAGAATTCGATCCACGCAAACAATCATGAACATCATTCGACATACATCACCTATACATTTAATTAGTTCACATTTCAATCAACTATATGCAGGGAATCCAGCAAAGACACAACCAACGTAATTTCAATTGAATATTAAGACGTTGGTAAACATAATGCAATAGGAACTATCGGCAATGGAGTCAGGCTTTCTGTCGAACAGGTTGTAAGCATGTAGTGTGAAGTACTATTAACACCAGAATAGCATAGAGTAATATAGAACATAGACATCAGAGTAGAAAATCCATGGTATACAAGCAATTCTTACCACTTAACTGGAACAGAAACAACCTGGCGGTGATGAGGTGATGACGATTGATAGATCAATAAATCCAGGGGATCGAGCGGGCGAGAACGATCCGCAGGGCCAGAACAGAGAGATGTACAAATCGGGAGCGACTGTCACCACTGGTTGTCGTCGTCGCCGTTGGAGTCGCTGCCGCCCCAAATCGAGAGAGATCCGCCAAAAAACCTTTTGAACCACCGGAACCGAGAGTAGTTGAGAGGCCCTCGCGATCCCCGACCGTTGGTCTTCGGTTTCCGAGAGTGATTCTGCTGAACCAGAATAGAGAGAGAGTCCGATTTCCGAGAACGATCTGCCGAACTAGAACCGCCGCCGTCGTCGTCGCTGTCGCCACTCGGAGACCGCTTATCACTGCGGTCCAAACCTGACGATTCCCGGTCTTGCGATCGTCGGCACACGAAATGCCGGAGCGACGATCAAATCGCACCCCACTTCCGGCGCAAGGAAGGCCGGAACCATCACTGAGACGCCCAGGGGGAAGAGGTAAAGACGATCCACCTGCGGATTCGATCGGATTGACGGTGGCGCGAACGCTAGGGTTCCAGAGGAGCGTGTTCAGACCCCCCGCCCCAAATCGAGAGAGATCCGCCCTCTCGAGAAAAAAAATCGCGAGCGCCCGAGCGAGAGTTTTTTTTGAGTGAATTCGCCCGCGAGAGAATTCCCTCTCTCCGAGAATCTCCGAGAGCGCGCGGGAGCGGGAGCGCCCAAGAGAGCCTCCGCGAAAGAGAATCCTCCCCTATTTGATTTGATTGTTTTCTTTGATTTTTTTTCTTGTTTTCTTTTCATTTTTCATTTTTTTTTTATGTTTTCATTCATTCATTCATCATTTTTTTTTTAAATATTTTTGTAAAAAGGATGTTTAAAATGTCGACAAAAAATCGGGTGTCAACACTTCTCTCTTCTTTTTCCTCCCCACTAATCATTGACCATTGTCGACCACTGCCATTGTTGCTGACAGTCACCAACAACTAGTTGGACGATGTCCGATGAGCTTGTTGGAGCCTTGCCAAGTTAGGGCGAGGTCCGACAAACTTGCTAGAGCCTCACCTAACCACTGTGAGCCTCGGCTTCGGCCTCGTTGGTGTCCAAGTGAGCCTCGCTCGAATTTGGTGAGGTTGAGGCTCGCGGTCGCCAGGCGATCCTCCGGCGAGCTTGTCGAACCTCACCTAGCTAGTTGCTAACAATTGGCCTCAAAGAAGGAGGTAGAATAAGAGAAAAAGAAAAAGAAGAAAGAAAAATGAGAGAAAAATAAGAAAAATATAATATAAGTATTAGAAAATTAAAAAGAAACAAAAAAAATTTAAGAATCCTATCAAATGCATTTCTATTTTGGGAATAAAATTTTTGGATAGTTACTAAACACCTTCAAATGCTTAGAAAATATTAGCAAGAACAAAATAAAAAATAATTATTTCCGAGCGAAAATTGTTCTTGGGAACAGAATGGTTATCAAATGCAGACTAAATATCTACTTGAGCCAAGTTTTTGTACTTGGGATGTCTGGCACTTTGTTTCTAACATTGCGAGTTTTAATTTGGACAAAAAATGAAATTTAATTGACTTAAAAGCAAAGCAAAGCTGTTGATAATAAAGAGAATGAATATACATGTTTGATGGATGGTAAATATGATAAGTTGTTCATATTTTGGCTCTAGAAACCTTTTTCTTAGAGCATTTGAGAAAAGTGTCAGAAAAGTCATAAACTCATTGTACTTGTACCAATTTATCCTAAATCATTTAATGGTGCCAATTTAGTCCTAAATCTTTTAACTTTGTGCTAATTTAGTCATTCAAGCTAATTTTGTCTAGATATTGTTAACTCGGTGATGGTCGCTTGGTTGAAGATGAAGTTGGGAGGGCTCGGATTGAAGCAATGCGGGCTTCGATTTGGGCCTTAAGGCCCACGAAGGCCCAAACATACACAACAGCCCCTGGACTTTGAAATATAACGAATTATTTCCCTGAGCTTTTTTGGAAAGTACGAATTATCGCTTAAACTTTGGTTTTTATTGCAAAACGCAGCCTAAATTTTACCAAACGGGCTACCAAATGTAGCCTAAATGTTACTTGATGGTGGATCGAATTATCCGTTTTGTGACCTCATCGACCACGCATCGTCTCCCTTCTTTTAACTTCATGAGCTATGTAGCAAGGGGTATTTTGGTAAAACAAAAAGAGTAAGTTCCTTTCCGGGTTTGTTTAATTTGTTATAGAGACGGAAACAATTAGTGGCAAAGACAAAACAAAAGAAAAAAAGTTCAAAATTTCGAAAGATGATGTCGACTTTCCAAAGTTGGTGCTATCGTGCAATGGTGTCATGGTTTGCGAAAGTAATTTACCACTTATCAAACTTTGGAGACTATTATATATTGTTATTAAGGTTCAGAATGGGTTCGAGCAATTATCAATAACTCTAATATAAAAGCACGGTGACGATGAGTATCACTCATAACAACTCATGAGTATAGTACACCCAATATACTATCAGTCGCATAACTAAATGTGATTATGTTAAAAGCACCTCCCCTATCTACAAATCGTAAGGTCTGTCTGTGATGCCGGTCAATCAATTGCTTCTTGTGCTTTGGGTAAAAATTGAACATACGTCATCTATGATTTAGACTTCTATGTCGAAGAATATCTCAAATTACATAACCATTATGAGCACAAGCTCTTGAATTCATGGATATTTCCCCCTTCCCTTGTGACAATTAGACTTAATTGAGATCGCGATTTAGTCACTCCATCAAATAAGTTATGGCTTTTCATTTTTGATTCCCATTCGACGTTACTTTTTCGGCTAGACTACAAGGCAAAATGTTCTTGGGATGCCGAAGTCTTACCACGAAACTTGAGGTGAACATCTCTTGCTTGTTCCCTCCGAGGGAATTTCCAAATAGAAATTAGGCTGGCTTGGGTCAAGCCCGTTCCGGGCTGCCCAAGTCCAAAACCCCGAAGGGCCGAATGCACTGGGTATAAGTAATACTCGCTCTTAAAATAGAGACTAAATCAGCTGGCATTCTGACTTCTACAACACATTTGCAAGGCGTGAGCGAGCATACCAGCTATATCAAGGTCCAAAATGAATAGAAAACTAGTATTATTACAATATATCTCATTGTTGTTACTTATGAGAGTTTATCTACTTGCGGTAATATAACTTTATTTTCCACCGCATGTTACAAATATCAAACCAAATGCAAATACAAAAGCAAATGAATAACAGGTCAAGTACTAGCACTTTAGTGACCATTTGCTTCCCACTGAATCTTCTCCAAGAATGCCTTGAGATTCTTATCCGATGACCCACCTTCTTTGGCAGCTTCTCTTGCCAATTCCTTCCACTTCTCGGCATTCCTCCTTATTTCCTCTCCCTCCTCTCCATTTCCCACCACCAATTCCAAGCGTCTCTTGAACTCATCTCCTTCCACTATGCCCCTCTCATTGGTGTTCACCCTCACCCCAACCTTCCATTCATTCTCGACGAGCATGGCATTGGTTTGCTGGTCACTCCATTGGGGGAACGCCACCATCGGAACACCACAAGCCAAGCTCTCAAAGGTTGAGTTCCAACCACAATGAGTCACAAAACACCCTACCGAAGCATGGGACAGCACCTCCACTTGAGAGCACCATGGCACTATCATCCCCTTTTGCTTCAATTCCTCCATACAGCTCAACTGATCTTCTTCTCCCTCTCCTTCCTCTTCTTTGTCCTTCCTAATCACCCACAAGAATGGACGGCCGGTGCCTAGCAACCCGCGTGCCATCTCCTCTTTTTGTGCATTGGATAGCACGGAGATGCTTCCGAACGATACATAGATCACCGAACCTTCGGGCTTGGTGTCTAGCCATTGGATGTAGTCTTTCGAACCCTGGAAGAGATCACCTCCGAAGGATTTGTCCAAGGGATCTTGTCCATCCAAGAATGCGGAAGGAATTAGCGGGCCGATCCCAAACATGGTGACATTGCCAATGGCTTTTAATGGCCCTGGTTCTAGTGCATCGAAAGTGTTCACGAGTACCCTTGGATTCTTCTCTTCCTTGAATGCTTCAAATTGCATTCGCATAAGCGGTAGAGAAAATGCATATTGCTTTTTTGATGTGAAAAACGAGGGCACGTCTCGGGGAGTCAGCGGCGGCAATCCTGGTAAGTGGAGCGATGCTGAAGGATCGCCCTTGCCTAGGTTTTTGATAATATCGCCATAACCATTGAAGTAATAGTAATATATATCAAGAAGAGTCGCAGGTTGAGCCCAGATGAGGGTTGAGGGGATTTCGAGAGAATGAGCCACCTGAGCAACCCAAGGAACGATTGTGGTATAAAAGATGCATGCAAATGCGCGGCCTCTGTTAAGGCTGGTAATGACAAGGTCTCTTAGAGTTTCTGAACCAAGCCGCTCGACATCGGCCATGTACCGTTCGAAGTCAATCCCGGGCATAAGCCCCTCATCGGAGCCATCAGAGAAGGAGGCAAAGAACAAACCTTCGGGTGGGTTGGACTTGGCCATGCGGCGGTAAGCCGACCCTGCAGTGGCGAAGGTGACGTGCGCGCCGGTGTGTAGAAGACGCTTGGCGAATTGGAGGGCCGGGTTGATGAGGCCTTGGGATGGGAATGCTACTACAAGATAATTGAGGGGAGCCATGGTTTAGGGTTGATGCTATAACTTCTTTTTCTTTTCCTCTCTCTCTTTCCTTTTGTGTTTTTGGTGCAAGAATAGAGCGTTCGTTGTTCCTTTTATATACATATATACTTTACTGGGATTTGAGGGGCTTGCGTAGGTGATGACGAAAAAGAGAAGGCAGCTGTTGAATTTTCTTAGGAATATGCATGTTTTGATGATAAAGTATTATTTGATTTCGAACTCTATGTTGTTCCACAAAGGTGTTGAGGTTGACCTTCATTATTCTCAGGGTTAGAAGAAGCAAAAACGATGATAATCATATACGCTTCACTGCTTCTCATCTCGGATAGGTGATAGATAATTTAAAACATGATGAATGATGGAGTCGCTTCCCTTTTTTAAATATTTTCAAAATTAGAGATAAAATTATATTTTTCTTTGGGTTAACTAAATGAATGTCCTGTAACTTCATTGTCTCTCTCTGATGTTTCCTTGTTTAGTCAGACTGCAGTGTTTTATCGCATTTTGGCTTTCTCTGTCCTTGCCGAGTCGTGTACCGTGGGGGGTGTTGGGCTTCAAAACCTACCAGCCCGCCGTATATATCCAGTTTTTCATTGACCAATCAAACTCCCCCTACATATATATATAAATATAATATTAACATATATATCTGACAAGAACATTACTTGCAAGAAGTCACCCGTAACTGGCCTTAAATAAATTATAACACGTACCGGGGCAGAATCGAAATCCGATTCCATATGCATTATTAAGCATGTGGTCGAGACATAAATTCAAAGTTGAACTCCGGTGGAGAAGTTGATGTTGAGTGGGTTTCTGACGGCTAAAGTACATCATAAGTGCCAAAAACTTGACATGAGTGGATATTTGGGACGCGGATGATAACTATTCTAGCTAGAAATTGATTTATGGAAGATAAATATATTTTTCTATTTCTATTTTTAGATGAGTTTTTGAGCAAAAATACAAGTTTGATAATGACATAAAATTTTCAGTCTCAGAATAGAATATCGTTTGATTTTGACATAAAATTTCTCTACTCCAGGTTGCAATGATTGACGGGTGGCGACCGGCAATTGGTTGGCAAGCGACAATCGGCAACAAGCAGTGGCGATTGGTGATCAATGGCCGATGGTAGCGACTAGCGGGCGGTCAATTAGTAGAGAGAACGAGTGATGAAAATAGTTTTTATTTCTCATTTCTATTCAAAAAATAGAGAAGTAAATAAATATTTTAGTGCACATTTCTGTTTCAAATCTATTTAATCTAGAAATAGAGAAAATGAAATTGCGTCACTAAACATTTATATTTTAGAAATAAGTATGGAATAGAAAATTATTTTTAAAATAGAAATATAATGGTTGTCATTCGTGCCCTTAAGTGTCAAAAATTATAAAATGTGCCCTTAAGTACCACTTTTTTTTTTAAAAAAATAAAATAGAAATTGAGACACTTATGGTGTGCTTAGTAACCATTATATTCTTGGAAATAATTTCTGCTTAGAAATTATTTTTATTTTTTATTTTGTTCAATAGACAAGTTTTTGAGTATTTAAAGGCATTTGGTAACTTGCTAAAATTTTTTATTCCTATGATAGAAATGTGTTTGATATGATCCTTGAATTTTTCTATGAATTGAAATTTCTTTTGATTTTTAAATAAATCTATTATATTATTTTATTACATATATTTTAATTTTATTATAAAATTTTATCACATTTTTAATATAATCTTATCATGCAATTTTATCATATTTTAAATATATTTTTATCATATTTTAATATAATTTCATTATGTAATTTTATTATATTTTAAATATAATTTTATGTAACAATTTTATTATATTTTTCAAATTTTCTTTTAATTTTTTAATTAATTTTATATAATTTTATCACATTTTTAAATAATTTTATTATATTTTTCAACCAGTTAAAGGAAGAATAATAGAAAAAAAAGGGAAAAGAAGAAAAAAAAAAAGAGAAAAAGAAAAGAGAGAACATGATCTGGTTTGATTCTTGAGTTGCTCTCGGAAATAAATAATCAATTTTTTCCACTTCTTAATTATGTTTCAAATCTATTCCTGAAAACAAATATGTTCTAGAGAACAAAAAGTATACCAAATAGATTTATATTCTTTTTTTGTTCTAAGAAACAAAAGAATAGAATTAGACATTATTTGACACGTTATCAAATATGCCTTTAGGGAACGAATGATAATCATTATGTTCTAAAAATCAATCTGGCTAAAATTTGATTTTTCTATTTCTATTTCCTAGATGAATTTCGAAGCAAAAAATATATGTTTGATAACGATACAAATTTTTTGCTCTTGGAGTATAAATTTCTCCCTCCCAAGTGGCGGTAGGAGGAGGCCAGTAGACGAGGTGGTTGGCAGGGGTGTCCAGCGATAGGCGTTGAGTGGGTGGCGAGTGAGCGGTGACAAGAGTGAATGATGAGAAGAGTTTTCATTTCTCACTTTTGTTTTAGAAATATAAAAGCTAAAAATTTTAACTTTTGATTTTTGTTACAAACAGTTTTTTTATTTCAAATCCAATCCTGAAAATAGAAAAATAGAAAAATAGAAAAACAAAAAAAAATAGAATGGTTATCATATACGCCTTTAAGTGTCAATTTTGGCAAGGATAGTCGGAAATTTGACATGGCTTATTTTAAGAATAATTGTGGTTTTGTGGCTTTTTGGAGTTTTCTATTCAACAATCAATATGCAAAATGACGTCATTTTGCCCCAAAAATTGACTTTAAATATAGATATCAATTAAATTAAATTAAAAGACTAAGTTAATAAAAGGGGGAGGGGGCAGTATTTAGTGAGGGCCTCCACAGCCCTTCTCATTGCCATTGGCCCACCATTGTTGGAAAGGGTTGGCGATGGTGGGGCAAGGGTCAACTGGGGTCACCGGGGCCTTGGTTAGTGGTTGGCGACCCTAGTCGACCACTGACGAGGCTTGTAGGCCCTTGCCCACTCGGGCTAAGCGCCACCACTAGCTATAGTGGAGTCTAGATAAGGTTGGCAATGGTGGGGTGAGGGTCGGTCGTGAATATAAATTATGTATAGTTACTAAATGCGTTCTTTTACTTAGAAATTATTCTAGATAATAGAATTAAAAAAAAAAACTATTTATGAAAAGAAACTATTTGTCGGAATAGAAATGTTACCAAATAGGCCTTAAGTGTCCATTTCTTATTTGATTTTGACACTCAAGTGTATCTTTTGGAAATTTTGGCACTTACGGGTCTATTTGTAAACTTGCCCATTAGTGATTGATTATATTATGTTGTTCCAAGGAACAAAAAAAGAAAAAAAGAAAAAAAAAAGAAATCCAATTGGTAAATTTTTTATTTCCATGAATAAATTAAGAATAAAATTAAGAAGTAAAAAGAAGTTGCTTCTTTGCTCCTGAGATTAATTTCAAAATTGAGTCCAACCTATTTTTCTTTTTTCTGTTCGTTTTTTCTTCTCTCTTCTTTTTCCTCCCACTAATCATTGACCATTGTCGACCACTGCCATTGTCGCCGACAGTCACCAACAACTAGCTGGACGATGTCCGATGAGCTTGTTGGAGCCTTGCCAAGTTAGAGCGAGGTCTGACAAGCTTGCTAGAGCCTCACCCAACCACCGTGAGCCTCGGCTTCGACCTCGTTGGTGGCCAAGTGAGCCTCGCTCGAATTTGGTGAGGTTGAGGCTCGCAGTGGCCAGGCGAGCCTCCGGCAAGCTTGCCAAACCTCACCTAGCTAGTTGCTGACAATTGGCCACAAAGAAGGAGGTAGAAGAAGAGAAAAATAAAAAGAAAAAAAGAAAAAAAAGAAAAAAATAATATAAGTATTAGAAAATTAAAAAGAAACAAAAAAAAAATTAAGAATCCTATCAAATGCATTTCTATTTTGGGAATAAAATTTTTGGATAATTACTAAACACCTTCAAATGCTTAGAAAATATTAGTGAGAACAAAATAAAAAAGAATTATTTCCGAGCGAAAATTGTTCTTGGGAACATAATGGTTATCAAACGCAGACTAAGTATCTACTTGAGCCAAGTTTTTGCACTTGGGATGTTTGGCACTTTGTTTCTAACATTGCGAGTTTTAATTTGGACAAAAAATGAAATTTAATTGACTTAAAAGCAAAGCAAAACCGTTGATAATAAAGAGAATGAAGATACATGTTTGATGGATGGTAAATATGATAAGTTGTTCATATTTTGGCTTTAGAAACCTTTTTCTTAGAGCATTCGAGAAAAGTGTCAGAAAAGTCATAAACTCATTGTACTTGTACCAATTTATCCTAAATCATTTAATGGTGCCAATTTAGTCATAAATCTTTTAACTTTGTGCTAATTTAGTCATTCAAGCTAATTTTGTCTAGATATTGTTAACTCGGTGATGGTTGCTTGGTTGAAGATGAAGATGGGAGGGCTCGGATTGAAGCAATGCAGGCTTCGATTTGGGCCTTAAGGCCCACGAAGGCCCAAACATTCACAACAGCCCCTGGACTTTGAAATATTACGAATTATTTCCCTAAGCTTTTTTGGAAAAGTTACGAATTATCGCTTAAACTTTCGTTTTTATTGCAAACGCAGCCTAAATTTTACCAAACGGGCTACCAAACGCAGCCTAAATGTTACTTGATGGTGGATCGAATTATCCGTTTTGTGACCTCATCGATCATGCATCGTCTCCCTTCTTTTAACTTCATGAGCTCTGTAGCAAAGGGTATTTTGGTAAAACAAAATGAGGAAGTTCCTTTGCGGGTTTGTTTAATTTGTTATGGAGACGGAAAAAATTAGTGGCAAAGACAAAACAAAAGAAAAAAAGTTCAAAATTTCAAAAGATGATATTCGACTTTCCAAAGTTGGTGCTATTGTGCAACGGTGTCACGGTTTAGGGAAGTAATTTATCACTTTTCAAACTTTGGAGACTATTATATATTGTTATCAAAGTTCGGAATGGGTTTGAGCAATTATTCGATAATATTAATATAAAAGCACGGTGACAATGAGTATCACTCATAACAAGTCATGAGCATAGTACACCCAATATACTGTCAGTCGCATAACTAAATGTGATTATGTTAAAAGCACCTCCCCTATCTACAAACCGTAAGGTCTGTCTATGATGCCGGTCAATCAAATTGCTTCTTGTGCCTTGGGTAAAAATTGAAACATACGTCATCTATGATTTAGCCTTCTATGTTGAAGAATATCTCAAATTGCATAACCATTATGAGTGCAAGCTCTTGAATTCATGGATATTCCTGCCTTCCTTTGTGACAATTAGACTTAATTGAGATTGCGATTTAGTCACTCCATCAAATAAGTTATGGCTTTTCATTTTTGATTCCCATTCGACATTACTTTTTCGGCTAGACTACAAGGCAAAATGTTCTTGGGATGCCGAAGTCTTACCACGAAACTTGAGGTGAACATCTCTTGCTTGTTCCCTCCGAGGGAATTTCCAAATAGAAATTAGGCTGGCTTGGGTCAAGCCCGTTCCGGGCGGCACAAGTCCAAAACCCCAAAGGGCCGAATGCACTGGGTATAAGTAATAGTTGCTCTTAAAATAGAGACCAAGGGTCCTTTTGGAATCAGCTTTGGAAGGGGCTTTGGCCATGAAAAGCCCTTGGGCCAATGGGGAGCGTTTGGGAAAAAACTTTGCAAGTAATTTTCAAGACCGAAAGCCCAAGGCTGCCTTGGGGGTGCCTTGGGCTTTCGGCTTTTTCGGCATGCCCACGCGGGCACTGTTCATATATTTTTTTTCCAAAATTGTCCTCACGAATTTTTCGTTTTTTCGGTGCGTGCCCTTGTATGAGCATTGTTCATCTTCTCCGGGCGTAGAGGGACGTCGCGACCCAGGCGCTCGTCGTCAGAGAGCTCCACGAGTCGCAGATCTGGTTGCGACCAAATGTGGTCGTCGGCGATTGTCGCCTGCCGCACTGCGACCTCCGCACGGAGCTCGTCGGGGCCACGTGACCCATCGTCGCAGGTATGGTCGCGACCAGATCTGGTGCCGGAGGCTCGAGCGGTGACCAGATCTGGGTCGCGCGACCTCGCCGCCCTCGGATCTGGGTCGCGGCGACGTTGCGTGACCTCCTGCAACCTCGCCGCCCCAAATCCGAGGGTGGTGAGGTTGCGTGACCCCACCACGACCCAGATCCGGGGCGGCGAGGTCCTCCCGCGACCTCGACGCCCCGAATCTAGGTCGCCGGAGGTCGAGGTTTCGTTGCTTGAGCTTGCCGCCCCAGATATGGGGTCGCCTAAGGTCGAGGCGGCGTCGCGCGACCTCGCCGCCTCAGATCCGGGGTCGCCTGAGGTCGAGGCGGCGTCGCACGACCTCGCCGCCCCAGATTTGGGGTTGCCGGAGCTCGCCGGCATACGCTGCCCTTGCCGGTCAATTTTTTTTTTTAATTTTCTTTTAATAATTTCTTTTTTAACTCAAAGATCATTTGCAAATGTAATTCTCCAAACACCATTTTGTTCAAAGTTCTTCACAAAGGGCTTTCAAAGTACAATTTACCAAACACAATTACATTTTGAAAAACATCTTTAACTCAAAGGTCTTTGCATTTTCCTAAAGACTTTCCCCAAAAGTGGTTCCCAAACGCACCCTAAATCAGCTGGCATTCTGACTTCTACAACACATTTGCAAGGTGTGAGCGAGCATACCAGCTATATCAAGGTCCAAAATGAATAGACAACTAGTATTATTACAATATATCTAATTGTTGTTATATATGAGAGTTTATCTACTTGCGGTAATATAACTTTATTTTCCACCGAATGTTACAAATATCAAACCAAATGCAAATACAAAAGCAAATGAATAACAGGTCAAGTACTAGCACTTTAGTGACCATTTGCTTCCCATTCAATCTTCTCCAAGAATGCCTTGAGATTCTTATCCGATGACCCACCTTCTTTGGCAGCTTCTCTTGCCAATTCCTTCCACTTCTCGGCATTCCTCCTTATTTCCTCTCCCTCCTCTCCATTTCCCACCACCAATTCCAAGCATCTCTTGAACTCATCTCCTTCCACTATGCCTCTCTCATTGGTGTTCACCCTCACCCCAACCTTCCATTCATTCTCGACGAGCATCGCATTAGTTTGCTGGTCACTCCATTGGGGGAACGCCACCATCGGAACACCACAAGCCAAGCTCTCAAAGGTTGAGTTCCAACCACAATGAGTCACAAAACACCCTACCGAAGCATGGGACAGCACCTCCACTTGAGAGCACCATGGCACTATCATCCCCTTTTGCTTCAATTCCTCCATACAGCTCAACTGATCTTCTTCTCCCTCTCCTTCCTCTTCTTTGTCCTTCCTAATCACCCACAAGAATGGACGGCCGGTTTCTAGCAACCCGCGCGCCATCTCCTCTTTTTGTGCATTGGATAGCACGGAGATGCTTCCGAAGGATACATAGATCACCGAACCTTCGGGCTTGGTGTCTAGCCATTGGATGTAGTCTTTCGAACCTCGGAAGAGATCACCTCCGAAGGATTTGTCCAAGGGATCTTGTCCATCCAAGAATGCGGAAGGAATCAGTGGGCCGATCCCAAACATGGTGACATTGCCAATGGCTTTTAATGGCCCTAGTTCTAGTGCATCGAAAGTGTTCACGAGTACCCTTGGATTATTCTCTTCCTTGAATGCTTCAAATTGCACTCGCATAAGCGGTAGAGAAAATGCATATTGATTTTTTGATGTGAAAAACGAGGGCATGTCTCGGGGAGTTAGCGGCGGCAATCCTGGTAAGTGGAGCGATGCTGAAGGATCGCCCTCGCCTAGGTTTTTGATAATATCGCCATAACCATTGAAGTAATAGTAATATATATCAAGAAGAGTGGCAGGTTGAGCCCAAATGAGGGTTGAGGGGATTTCGAGAGAATGAGCCACCTGAGCAACCCAAGGAACGATTGTGGTATAAAAGATGCATGCAAATGTGCGGCCTCTGTTAAGGCTGGTAATGACAAGGTCTCTTAGAGTTTCTGAACCAAGCCGCTCGACATCGGCCATGTACCGTTCGAAGTCAATCCCGGGCATAAGCCCCTCCTCGGATCCATCAGAGAAGGAGGCAAAGAACAAACCTTCGGGTGGGTTGGACTTGGCCATGCGGCGGTAAGCCGACCCTGCAGTGGCGAAGGTGACGTGCGCGCCGGTGTGTAGAAGACGCTTGGCGAATTGGAGGGCCGGATTGATGAGGCCTTGGGATGGGAATGCTACTACAAGATAATTGAGGGGAGCCATGGTTGAGGGTTGATGCTATAACTTCCTTTTCTTTTCCTCTCTCTCTTTCCTTACGTGTTTTTGGTGCAAGAATAGAGCGTTCGTTGTTCCTTTTATATACATATATACTTTACTGGGATTTGAGGGGGTTGCGTAGATGATGACGAAAAAGAGAAGGCAGCTGTTGAATTTTCTTAGGAATATGCATGTTTTGATGATAAAGTATTATTTGATTTCGAACTCTATGTTGTTCCACAAAGGTGTTGAGGTTGACCTTCATTATTCTCAGGGTTAGAAGAAGCAAAAACGATGATAATCATATACGCTTCACTGCTTCTCATCTCGGATAGGTGATAGATAATTTAAAACATGATGAATGATGGAGTCGCTTCCATTTTTTAATATTTTCAAAATTAGAAATAAAATTATATTTTTCTTTGGGTTAACTAAATGAATTTCTATAACTTCATTGTCTCTCTCTGATGTTTTCTTGTTTAGTCAGACTGCAGTGTTTTATCGCATTTTGGCTTTCTCTGTCCTTGCCGAGTCGTGTACCGTGGGGGGTGTTGGGCTTCATAACCTACCAGTCCGCCGTATATATCCAGTTTTTCATTGACCAATCAATCTCCCCCTACATATATATAAATATAATATTAACATATATATCTGGCAAGAACATTACTTGTAAGGAGTCACCGGTGACTGCCCTTAAATAAATTACAACACGTATCGGGGCAGAATCGAAATCCGATTCCATATGCATTATTAAGCAAGTGGTCGAGACATAAATTCAAAGTTTAACTCCGGTGGAGAAGTTGATGTCGAGTGGGTTTCTAACAGCTAAAGTACATTGTAAGTGCCAAAAACTTGATATGAGTAGACATTTAGGACATGGATGACAACTATTCTAACCATAAATTGATTTATGGAAGAGAAATAAATTTTTCTATTTCTATTTTTAGATGAGTTTTTAAGTAAAAATACAAGTTTGATAACGATGTAAAATTTTTATTCTCGGAATAGAATATCGTTTGATTATGACATAAAATTTCTCTATTCCAGGTGACAGTGATCGACGGGTGGCGATTGGCGATTGGTTGGTAGGCGACGATTGGCAACAGGCAGCGGCGATCGGTGATCGATGGTGGATGGTAGTGATGAGTGGGTGACCAATTAGTAGAGAGAACGAGTGATGAAAAGAATTTCTATTTCTCATTTCTATTCCAAAAATAGAGAATTAAATAAATATTTTAGTGCACATTTCTGTTCCAAATTTATTTAATCTAGAAATAGAAAAATGAAATTGTGTTACTAAACTGATTTCTATTCTAGAGATAAGTTTGGAATAGAAAATAACATAAATATAATGAGTGTAAAAAATTCTAAAAGGTGCCCTAAAGTACCACTTTTTTTTTTCAAAAAAATAAAATTGAGACATTTATGGTGTGTTTGGTAACCATTTTGCTCTCGGAAATAATTTCTACTTAGAAATGATTTTTTTTAATTTTTTTAATAGATAAGTTTTTGAGTATTTAAAGACGTTTGGTAACTGCTTAAAATTTTTATTCCCATAATACAAATGTGTTTGATACGATCCTTAAATTTTTCTGTGACTTAAAATTTCTTTTAATTTTTAAATAAATTGATTATATATTTTTATTACATATATTTTTAATTTTATTATATAATTTTATCATATTTTTATATAACTTTTATGCAATTTTATTATATTTTTAATTTAATTTTATCATAATTTTAATATATTTTAATATAATTTCATTATGTAATTTTGTTATATTTTTATATAATTTTATGTTACAATTTTATTATATTTTTCAAAAAAAAATATTTTTTAATTTTATTATATAATTTATCATGTTTTTAATTAATTTAATTATATTTTTGCAACCAGCTAAAGGAGGAAGAAGAGAAAAAAAGGGAAAAGAAGAAAAAGAAAAGAGCTTCACCAAAAAAAAAAGAGAAAAAGAAAAGAGAGAACATGATCTAGTTTGATTTTGGAGTTGCTCTCGGAAATAAAAAATTAATTTTTTCTACTTCTTAATTCTGTTCCAAATCAATTCCTAATAACAAATATGATCCAGAGAACAAAGAAGATACCAAATGAATTTATGTTCTTTTTTTGTTCTAAGAAACAAAAGAATAGAATTAGACATTGTTTGGCATATTATCAAATAAGCCTTTAAGGCAAGAATGATAATTATTCTGTTCTAAAAATCAATTTCTAGCTAAAATTTGATTTTTCTATTTCTACTCCTTGGACAAATTTCGAAGCAAAAATATATATTTGACAACGATATAAAATTTTTGCTCTTGAAGTATATATTTCTCCCTCCCAAGTGTTGGTAGGAGGAGGCCGGTAGACAAGGTGGCCGGCGAGGGCGTCCAGCGATAGGCGGCGAGTGGGTGGCGAGTGGACGGTGACAAGAGTGAATGATGAAAAGAGTTTTCATTTCTCACTTTTGTTTTAGAAATATAAAAGCTAAAAATTTTGACTTTTGATTTTCGTTACAGACTTATTTCTGAAATAAAAATTTGTTCCAGAAATAGAAAAATAAAATTGGGTTACCAAACATATTTCTATTTCAAATCCATTCTCGAAAATAGAAAAATAGAAAAACAAAAAAATAGAATGATTATCATACATGTCTTTAAGTGCCAATTTTGGCAAGGATAGTCGAAAATCTAACATGGCTTATTTTAAGAATAAATGTGGTTTCGTGGCTTTTCGGAGTTTCCTATTCAGAAATCAATATGCAAAATGATATCATTTTGCCCCAAAAATTGATTTTAAATATAGATATCAATTAAATTAAATTAAAAGACTAAGTTAATAAAAGAGGGAGGGGGCAGCATTTAGTGAGGGCCTCCACGGCCCTTCCCGCTGTCGTTGCCCCACCATTGCTGGAAAGGGCTGGCGATGGTGGGGCAAGGGTTGATTGGGGTCACTGGGGCCTTGGTTAGTGGTTGGTGACCCTAGCCAACTGCTGACAAGGCTTGTAGGCCCTTGCCCATTCGAACCAAGGGCCACCACTAACTATAGTGGAGTCCATATAGGGTTGACAATGGTGGGGGTGAGAATCGGTCGAGAATATAAATTCTGTATAGTTACTAAACACGTTCTTTTACTTATAAATTGTTCTAGGGAATAGAAATTAAAAAAAAAAAAACTATTTCTGAAAATAAAATATTTGTCGAAATAGAAATGTTACCAAATAGGCCTTAAGTGTCCATTTCTTATTTGATTTAAGCACTCAAGTGTACCTTTTAGAAATTTTGACACTTAAAGGTCTGTTTGTTAACTTGGCAAATAGTGAATGATTCTATTATGTTGTTCCAAGGAACGAAAAAAAGAAATCCAATTGGTAAATTTTTTATTCCTATGAATAAATTTAGAATAAAATTAAGAAGTAAAAGGAAGTTACTTCTTTGCTCCCGGGATTAATTCCAAAATCAAGTCCAACCTATTTTTTTTTTCTCTTCGTTTTTTCTTCTCTTTTCTTCTTTTTCCTCCCACTAATCACTAACCATTGTTGACCACCATCGACCACTGCCATCGTCGCTAATAGTCGCCAACGACTAGCTGGACAATGTTTGATGAGCTTGTTGGAGCCTCACTAGGCTAGGGTGAGGTCTAGAAAGCTTGTTGGAGCCTAACTAGGCTAGGGTGTGGTCTAGAAAGCTTGTTGGAGCCTCACTAACCACCATGAGCCTCGGCTTCAGCCTCGTTGGTGGCTAGGTGAGCCTCACCGGGATTTGGTGAGGTTGAGGCTCACGGTGGCCAGGCGAGCTCACTGAACCTCACCCAATTGGTTGCTGACAATTGGCCACAAAGAAGGAGGTAGAAGAAGAGAAAAGGAAAAATAAAATAGAAAAATAAAATATAAGTATTAGAAACTTAAAAGAAACAAAAAAAAAAATTAAGAGTCCTATCAAATGCATTTCTATTTTGGGAATAAAAATTTTGAATAGTTACAAACACCTTCAAATGCTCATAAATTATTATTAGGAATATAATAAAAAAGAATCATTTATGAGCGAAAAGTGTTCTCAGGAACAAAATGGTTACCAAACGCAGACTAAGTATCCACTTAAGCCAAGTTTTGGCACTTGGGATGTCTAGTACTTCGTTTCCAACATTGCGTTTTAATTTGGATTAAAAATGAAATTTAATTGATGTTGTTGATAATAAAGAGAATGGAGATACATGTTTGATAGATGGTAAATATGATAAGTCGTTCATATTTTGGCTTTAGAAACCATTTTCTTAGAGCATTCGAGAAAAGTGTTAGAAAAGTCATAAACTCATTATACTTGTGCCAATTTATCATAAATCATTTAATGGTGTCAATTTAGTCCTAAATCTTTTAACTTGGTGCTAATTTAGTCATTCTAGCTAATTTTGTCTAGATATTGTTAATCTGGATGCAGGCTGACTTATGTGGCACTGCTGGTGTTGACGTAAACAATTTTTTATAATTTTTTGTTTTATATTTTTTGTTTTTTTTCCTCTTATTCCTTTTTTCTTCCTTTTGCCAATGATCGGCCGCTAGCCACAAGTGATGGCCGAGGGGACTAACCTCGCTTGGCCACAGCAAGGCCAAGCCTCGGTGAGGGCCAACCTTGCTTGTTTGCCTAAGGTGAGGGCTCCCTTCGCGGGCCTTGCTAGATTTGGCTTAGTGAAGCCAACTCTTGTCGGGCCTTACTTGGGCGAGGGCGAGCCCTAGTGAGGGCTCCCCTTGCAGGGCATCATCTTCACTCAGGCGTTGCTTGGTGAAGGGAGCCCTCACCAAGGTTGCCCTCCCTCAGGTAATGGCCTCGTGCAGACTAGATCTGGCGAGGCTAACTTGCCCTGCCATGGTCAGTGGTCGCTTGGTCGGCCACCACCCATGGCCAAGGAAGAGAGAGAAAAAAAGAAGAAGAAATAATCTAGAAAAATATAAAAAAAAATTGAAAAATTATTAAAATATCATTAAAAATTGTTCACGTTAGTACTAATGGTGCTATGTAAGCCAACTAGCTTCTACGTTAGCAATATCTGGACAAAATTGATTGGAATGATTGAATTGGGACAAAGTCAAAATGTTTATAACTAAATTGGCATTATGTTAAAAATTTATGATTAAATTGACACAAATGCAATAGGTTTAGTACTTTGCTAAAAATTTTCCCTATAGCATTTTATCAGTACTTGTAATTGGCATATTTAATCGGCTGAAAATATTTGTTTGGTTTAAAGATGATACCATGTAAATCACTAAAACATGTAATGCTTGATGTCGAGAATCCTCATTGCTAATGGAATGTAAATGATTTATTCTCCTACTATACTTGTTATATCTAAACAATGACCATGTTTTCCTTTTTATTACAGTATTTTTAAATCCCAATAGCCTTCTGTTGGATAGCAACGCAATACCTTTTTATCTCTTCAACAAAGTGAAGGGATTGGGTTAAAAAAAAAATGGAGAAATGACTTAATTAGTCATATATTTATTGTATGGATGCTAATTCAATCTTAAATTTTTCAATTTTTTCAATTTAGTCCTAAATCTTTGCGGAAAATTCCAATATAATTCCTTTGGCAAAATTTTGCTCACTAATGTAGTGGCATGCAATGTACAATGGCCTGCGATAATTGGACTACCTTGTTAGCAAATTTTGGCAAAAATAAATCAAAAGTACTACATTGAAATTTTATGCAATAGTTTATAACTGAATTAAGAAAATTGAAATATTTAATACCTAATTGACTTCCGTACAATAAGTTTAAGATTGATTGGATAACTTTTCTCTGAAATATGGCCCATTGCAAAAATTTATCGATAGCATTGAAAGATAGAAATTTGTCCTCATAAGAATTATTAAATCTATTGGACATTTATCAAGATTTGCTTGTATAGCTTGAAAGCATAATTTACCACAAGTATTCTTAGACTTATTTAATTCATAGAAAACTAATAGATAGTAGAATAGGTACATCATGAAATTTACTATGATCATTGTTCAATCACCTTATCTATAATTGTACAGACTAACGATTTTGCATCCACAAGAATTTTTAAACTTGCTAATCTATTATTTCATAAAGAAAACAAAAGAAATGCTAACTGATAGTTGAATAATAGTACCATAGTCACCAATACATCTCAGAAATTATACAATTAGTAAATAGACTACAACATGTATATTGAGATAATTTTAGATGAAGAAATTGAAATTAGAAGATGATCATGAGGAGCAAGAGCAAAAGAAAGCGGAGGAAGTATTATTGATGTTAGAGAGAAACTACTACGAAGGAGGTGATGATGTCGATGTAGATTGGGGAAAGCAAGTTGATGATTGATTGGCACATAAGATCAGGAGTTTTCTATAGCACGTTTTGTTCACTTCTAATTCTTTTTGGTTGGCTAGTAGTTTTATTTATTTATTAATTTCTCCCCATGCTTACATCTTCCAAAATTATACAGAGCGTCACTTGTTTGATCTTTTACTTTTGGCACAAGTTTTAGACATTAATTTGTCTTAAGGGGTACGATCATATTATTAGCTCAATAATGTTATCTATATCTTGTTTTTAATGAGTACTTGCAACATATGGCTAAGCTTTTATATGTAGTGTTACTTTATTTTATTTTTTTTGTAGTTATTTGACAACCTTATTTTCCACGTCGCATTTTTTTACTTGTCTTTAAGGCTAGTAATGACAAGGTCTCTTAGAGTTTCCGAACCAAGCTGCTCAACGTCAGCCATGTACTGGTCGAAGTCAATCCCGGGCGTAAGCCCCTCCTCAGAGCCGTCAGAGAAGGAGGCGAAGAACAAGCCTTCGGATGGGTCGGACTTGGTCATACGGCGGTAAGCCGACCCTGCAGTGGTGAAGGTGACGTGCACGCCAGTGTGTAGAAGACGCTTAGCGAATTGGAGGAACGGGTTGATGAGGCCTTGGGCTGGGAATGCTACTACAAGATAATTGAGAGGAGTCATGGTTTAGGGTCGATGCTATAACTTTTTGTTTTTCCTCTTTCTTTCTTTTTGTGTTTTTGGCGCAACAATAGAGCGTTCATTGTTGCTTATATACACTTTACTGGGATTTGAGGGGATTGTGTAGATGATGACGAATAAGAGAAGACAGCTGTTGAATTGCATGAGCAAGTTTTACGTGACAAAGCATCATTTGATTTACCCATTAAAAAAAGTGGGTTGTTTGAATTCTTATTCTCTTGGGTTCCTGAATGTTGAGGTCGAGTTTCATTATTATCTGGACAAGAAGAAGAAGCGAAAACAATGACAATCACATATGCTTCTGCTTCTCATCTTGGATAAGTCATAGATAATTTAAAAGAGAAATGATTTTAAAGAGAAATGATTGGATGGGAGTCTTTAAATTACTGTGAGAATAACAACCTATTCTGGACTGTAAAAAAATGAAAAACAAATAATTATAAATTGTTGTGTGGTCTATTCATTCAAGAATTTGTGACTCACATTATGATGTTATCTTCATAGTAGCCAAAACGCTATTATGCTAGCAAAACTCAATTTAAAATATTTTGAATGATGGATTTGGCTATCTTTCCTAAATGAATTTCCTATTACTACGTAAGTTCTCTCTCCCTTTGTCTCTCTCTGTTGTTTCCGTGTTTCGTCAGACTGAAGTGTTTTATCGCATTTTGGCTTTCTTTGTCCTTGCTCTGTCGTATATTGTGACACAATCATGGGGGACTTCAAAAACCTACCAGTCACTGCATCTATTCAGTTTTTCATTAACTAATCAAACATTATATATATATATATATATATATATAATACTATATCCGACGAGAATATTACTTGTAAGAAGTCACCATATGCATTATTTAACAAGTGGTTGAGACAAAATTCAAAGTCGAACTCCGGTGGAGAAGTTGATATCGAATGGGTTTTTGACACTACGAGTTGGGATTTTGACTTAAAAGCAAAGCAAAGTTGTTGATAATGAAGAAAATGAAGATATATGTTTGAACGGATGGTAAATATGATAAGCTATTCAGATTTTGGTTTAGAAACCCTTTTGTTAGAACATTTGCGCAAAATGTTTAAAAAGTCCTAAATCTTTTATATTAGTGCCAATTTAATCATAATCTTTTACTTGTATCAATTTAGTCATAAACCTTTTGACTCGGTGCTAATTCGGTTCTTTAGCTAATTTTGACCGACTATTATTGACGTGGATGCCAACTGACTTATGTGGCACCACTAGTACTGACATGGATAACTTTAAATAATAATTTAATTATTTTTGATTTTTTAAATATATTTTTTTTCGTTTTTTCATTTTTTTCTCTTATTCATTTCTTCTACCTTTTGCTAATGATTGGCCACTAGCCACAAGCGATGGCCAAGTAGCTTGGCCTTACTGGGCCATGGCAAGGCCAAGCCTCAGCAAGGGTCGATCTCGCCAATTTGACTTGCGCAAGGCTATGCTCACTTGGACGAGTGCTCCCCTTATCGAGTGATGCCCAAGTGAAGGCAACACCTGGTGAGGTCACCCTAGCCTAGGCATAAGTCAACCTTGCTAGATTTGGCTTGAGAAAACTATTGTCGAGCGAAGCCTTTGCTTGGGCATCACCCAGCGAGGGGAGCCCTTGCCCAATCCACACATCTGGTGAGGCCAACCCACCTAGCCATTGCTTGTGGCCGGTGGCCGGTCACCAACAAAAGGAAGAAGAAAGGAATGAGAGGAAAAATAAAAAAGAAAAAAAACCAAAAAAATTAAAAATTCATTAAAATATTATAAAAAAATTTGTCTACATTAATGTCGGTGGTGCCACATAAGATGATTGGTGTCTATGTTAGCAATATCTGACCAAAATTAACTAGAAGAACTGAATTGGCATCAAGTCAAAAAGTTTAGGACTAAATTGGCACTAGGTCAAAAGGTTTATGACTACATTAGTATAATTAAAAGGTTTAGAACCAAATTGGCATCAATACTATAAGTTTAGGACTTCTCTGACACTTTTCCTTAGAGCATTCTATTGGTACTTGTAGGTCTTTGGATCATTGAAGGGATAATTGACATTTAATTGGCCAAAAATCTTCGTTTCGTTTAAAGATAATACCGTGTGAATTGCTAAAACATGTAATGTGTGATGTTGAAAATCCTCATTGATAATGGAATGTAAATGGTTTCCGCTCCTACTATACTCGTTATTTTTTAACGATGACTCATGTTTTCCTATTGCGCTATTTTAAATCCCAATAGCCTTCCGTTAGATAGCAATAAAATACCTTGGGTATCTTTGATCTCTTCAATAAAGTTAAGTGATCCTAATTAGTCATATATATGTTGTACGGATGCCAATTCAATTATAAATATTTTAATTTTACTAATTTAGTCAAAAATCTTTGGGGAAAATTCCAATATAGTTCATTCGGCAAATTTTTGCTCACTAATGTAGAGTTATTGCCATGTATAATGGCCAATGATACTAAAGCACCTTGTCAATAATTTCTAGAGAAAATACATCAAAAGTAATACATTGAAATTTTACGCAACGGTTTAGAAATCAATTACTAAAGTTAAAATGTTCAAGACTGAATTGATATCTGTATAGTAAGTTTAAGACTTGTTGGATAACTCTTCTCTGAAATATAGCCCATTGCAAAAAGTTAATAAAAGGGTTGAAAGATAGTAATTTGTCCTCATGAGAATTTATTAAATCTATTGGACATTTATGAAGAACTACTTGTATAGTTCGAAAGAAAAATTTACCACAAGGATTCTTAGACTTATTAATTCATAGAAAACTAATGGATAGTAGAATAGGTATATCGTGAAATTTACTAAGATCATTGTTCAATCGCCTTATCTATAATTGTATAGACTAATGGTTTTGCTTGCCACAAGATTTTTTAAAGTTACTAATCTATTCCTTCATAAAGAAAAGCAAAAACACTAACATATAGTTGAAGAATAGTACCATAGTCACCAATATATTTTAGAATTTATACAAATAAATAGACTATACTATGTGTATTGGGATAATTTTAGATGAAGAAATTGAAATTAAAAGGTGATCATGAGGAGCAAGAACAAAAGAAAGAGGAGAATGTATTGATCATGTTAGAGAGAAATGATTATAAAGAACATGATGATTGCTGATACCTAAATTTTGATGGCATGCTTAGTCATTTGCTGCATTAAAATTAAAGGTCGACCCAACTCTTAAATAAAGACATTAATCAAATTGCATATAGATATTATCATTATTTTCATAAACATTTTAATTGGGCGAATGCTAAACAAATTCAATCAAGGAGCACACGAGCATGATTGAAATAGCAAGAAATCATGATATGTGCGGAGTAAGGAAAAAATAAAAGAAATATACTCCGGGGATGTGCTTGCTAAGGCATGTAGATCACCTATCTACGGTTGATTACATAGTATATTTTGTCAAACATTTATTTGATTATGGACAAAAGCTGAACCCAACAACCTACCATATTTCAGCTAGTCTAGAGGAGGAAATCATGGGAGTATTTTCTCATTTGAAGGGACAAAAGCTGAACCCATCAACCTAGCATATTTCAGCTAGTCTAGAGGAAGAAATCATGGGAGTATTTTCTCATTTGAAGGCGCAGCAATTGAGGAGGGTAAAATAAAGGAAAAAAGCAAAATAAAAAGGAAGACAAGAGACAAATGGGCAATGCTTTGCCGAGAACCATTCAGCTAAATGAAATATGAAAGGAAACAAGAGGGGATCGATTTGATTGATTATGCATGAAAAGTGGGTTCTAACCAGCCATTCTTGCTTTGACAGATATTCAAATCTTGATAAATGTGGAGCCAAATTTCTGGTCAAGGATCAAGAGTCAAGAAATCAGGTGAATGAGAATGTGAGAAATTTGATAAAAATGAAGGAATCAAAAGGAAAGATTAAGCTGGCCACAAAATCGCGTGTCAATTTACAGATCATGAATTAAGGCAAGTAAAAAGGAAACCCGAAAAATTGATCATGGAAGGGGGTGCTCAGAGCCATCATAAAACGAGAGGAGAGGAATAAGAAATCATCATCATTTTCTCACGTCATTGTCTCACTTTACTTAACTTTCTAGTGATCTCATGATGCTGTTGTCCCCGGCGCATACCATAGCGCATTCCATTTCTTAGTTTTCAGTCCCTCAGCGTGAGTTTCCAATAGCGTTAGCAAAGCCTTGCCATTACCAAAGACCTCCAGTGCTACTACTTCCGAAACGTTACGCTTGCCGCTGCCGTACTGCCCTTCCTTGTCGCTTCTCACTACTGATACGCTGCTACTGTTTGCTACTGCATTATTGCTGTTCGTTGTCAATTTTGCTATTCATTACTGTTGTTTACTGCTGCTCACTCTTATTTACCGTTGTTCGCTGCTGTTCGTTGTTGTTCATCGCTGTTTTGTTGTCATTCACTGCTGCTACTACGCTATCATTTCTGTTATTTGCTGTTGGTCATTGTTACTGCATCCTTTTTCCCGCAACGTTGTGCTTCTAGTTCGTATCAATCTTCCTTTCTTAACTTTAAATAAGAAACCTTGCGGCAATGGACAAGAACATTCTTTAGCACGTCCAACTTATTGAATTATTTTCTATTATTTATTCATGGTTGTTATCATTGGTTGTTATTGTATCATTTGTGCGTTTTTCATTTTTTATATGTTGATGGCGTGATATTACAAAAATCAGCGAAAGTTATGCAAAACATTTTCAAAATAAAGAAAAAAGGTACCAAATCCCCGTACTCATGAATTTTTGGTTTGTGGAAATAAAATATATGCCTGCATTTTAGTGGATGTCTACTCAACCCAAAATCGATTAGTGATGGCTTCGATAAGTAAGATAAATTGAGAACCAAGTTGTGATTGGTAAGAGTTGGGAGAGTCTATGCTAAGCATTGTGCTCAGTAATCCCTTAACCTCCTTCGGGAAGGTCGCGACAATGATGTAGATGTAGCTTGGGAAATGCAAATTGATAACTGATTGATCCACAAGATCAAGAGTTTTCTACACATATTTTGTTCACTGTGAATTCCTTTTGGTTGGCTAGTAGTTTTTAACTAATTTATCCTTGTGAATGCTTACATCTTCCAAAATTATACAAAGCATCATTTGTTTGATTATTTATTTTTGGCACATGTTTTAGACCTTAATTTGTCTTAAGGGGTACGATCATGCTATTAGCTCAATAGTGCCATTTATATCATATTTTTAATGAGTACTTGCACCATATAGCTAAGCTTTTATATGCAATATTAAAACTTTTTTGTAGTTATTCTACAACTTATCTTCTACATTGCATTTTTTATTTGTCTTTTCTACATGGCATTTTTACTATTTTCTTCTCTAAAATTTAATTTAATTAAATTAAAAAGCTAAAAAAGCTAAAATTATATTTTAGAAAACCAAATTAGAAAAGGAGAATAAGGGCAAGGCCCTTGTCAGAGGGGCGTTGCCATTGCCCAACGCCAAAGAGGGATGGCGATGGTCGTTGGCCTTGGGCAAGGGTGGCTGATCCTCTCAACCTCAGTGATGGTGTGGCCCCAAGCGTGGGCCTTTGAGGCTTGCCCAATTTTGGGTTGAGGCGCCTAGAGCAAGGTGACATTAGCCATTGCATGGGGCAGCAACCTCCGATGGCCCTGTATGGCTATGGGCGGCGGTGGCACCCCACCTACGAGGGCCCAATTGTTCTTTTTTTTTTTTTTCCAATTATTTTCTTTTTAAATTTTACCCTTTCTTTTTAAATCTAATTTAAGTAATATATTAAAAAGAAAATGATAAAAAAAAGCCACGTGAGAGAGAAAATAAAACGTCACAATCGGCATTTTCCATTAGCCAAACTAATGGTGTTATCAAAAGATTTAATTATACTTATATCTTTTCAATTTTTTTCACTCAACTGCATTTTTGCTACAAATTTTAAGATTTAGAGTGTATTTATCCCTAAATTCAACGGATCATATGCACATGCAATGCGGCCATCAGATTTTGCAAAATCATACTACAATTCTGAAGAATCGAGACTACTCCACATAACACTGGAGTATCCACACCAGTTGATGGTCTTATCGCGCTTCACACCATTACCCGTAAGTTAACGACCAAATACACTCCTTCATCTCACACCATGCTTGCAATTCTTCTTGAAAATGTTGGTGTGCTCTCGGTCTTCGACACATACCCGACCACTCTATTTCTTTCTTTTGTTTCTTCTCTGTCAACTTCAACACACGAGCGCACACACTTTTTACTGAACTTTGCACGTCCATTATCTTTACACGCATGCATGGGTCGGGCTTGGGTCAAGCCCATTATGGTCTGCTCCAGTCCAAAAACCAACATGGTGCGATGTACCGGGCACATGTAATAGTTGATCTTAAAATAGAGACAAAATCAGCTCACAATCTGACTTGTATGACACAGAGCGAGCTTGCTGGCTAGATCAAGCTCCAAAAGTAAGACAACCTTGTATCATTGCAATATTCTCATTGTTGTTATACGTGAGAGTCTATCTACTTGCAGTAGCATGAACTTTGTTTCCTCCTAGCTAGTGCAAATATCAAACCAGATAGAAATACGAAAGCAAAGGAATAACAGGTGAAGTACTAGTACTTTAGTAACCATTTGCTTCCATTTGAATCTCCTCCAAGAATGCATTGAGATTCCTGTCCGATGACCCACCTTCTTTGGCAGCTTCTCTTGCCAAACCCTTCCACTTCTTGGCATTCCTTCTAATTTCCTCTCCCTCCTCTCCATCTCCCACCACCAATTCCAAGCACCTCTTGATCTCATCTCCTTCCACTATGCCTCTCTCATTCGTGTTCACCCTCACCCCAACCTTCCATTCATTCTCAACGAGCATGGCATTGGTTTGTTGGTCACCCCATTGTGGGAATGCCACCATTGGGACCCCACAAGTCAAGCTCTCAAAGGTTGAGTTCCAACCACTATGAGTCACGAAACACCCTACCGAAGCATGGGACAGCACCTCGACTTGAGAACACCATGGCACTATCATTCCCTTTTGCTCCAATTCCTCCATACAGCTCAACTGATCTTCCAATCCCCCTACTTCCTCTTCTTTGTCCTTCCTAATCACCCACAAGAACGGACGGCTAGTGCTTAGCAACCCGCGTGCCATCTCTTCCTTTTGTGCATTAGATAGCACAGCGATGCTTCCGAATGATACATAGATCACCGAACCTTCAGGCTTGGTGTCTAGCCACCGGATGTAGTCTTTCGAACCTCGGAAGAGATCGGCCCCATAGGATTTGTCCAAGGGATCTTGTCCATCCAGAAATGCCGAAGGAATTAGCGGGCCGATCCCAAGCATGGTGACATTGCCAATGACTTTCAGTGGCCTTGGCTCTAGTGCATCGAAAGTGTTCACGAATACCCTTGGATTCTTCTCTTCCTTGAATACTTCAAACTGCACTTGCATAAGCGGCAGAACAAAAGCATATTCGTTTTCGCGTGTGAAAACTGAGGGGAGGTCTCGGGGAGTTAGCGGCGGCAATCCCGGTAGGTGGAGTGATGCCGAAGGATCATCCTTGCCTAGGTTTCTGATAATATCACCATAACCCTCGAAATAATAGTAATATATATCAAGAAGGGTGGCAGGTTGAACCCAAACGAGCGTAGAGGGGATTTGAAGAGAATGAGCCACCTGAGCAACCCAAGGAAAGATTGTGGTATAAAATATGCATGCGAATTTGCAGCCTTCGTTAAGGCTAGTAACGACAAGGTCTCTCAAAGTTTCCGAACCCAGCCGCGTAATGTCGGCCATGTACTGCTCGAGGTCAATCCCGGGCCTAAGCCCCTCCTCAGATCCATCGGAGAAGGAGGCGAAGGACAAACCTTCGGGTGGGTCGGACTTGGCCATGCGGTGGTAAGCCGACTCTGCAGTAGCGAAGGTGACGTGCGCGCCAGTGTGTAGAAGACGCTTGGCGAATTGGAGGGCCGGGTTGATGAGGCCTTGGGATGGGAATGCTACTACAAGATAATTGAGGGGAGCCATGGTTTAGGGTTGATGCTGCAACTTTTTTTCTCTCTCTCTCTCTTTCTTTTTGAGTTTTTGGTGCAAGAATAGAGCGTTCATCGTTCCTTTTATATACTTTGCTGGGATTTGAAGGCTTGCGTAGATGATGACGAAAAAGAGAAGGCAACTGTTGAATTTTAATACGAATATACATTTTTAAGCGATGAAGTATCATTTGATTTAACCATTAAAAAACATGGATTGTCTGAATTCGTATTCTCTGCGGTTCCTATAAAATGTTGAGGTCGAGTTTCATTATTCTCAGGGCAAGGGCAAGAAGAAGAAGACGAAGCGAAAACAATGACAACCACATATGCTTCTGCATATTGTAAATGATATATTTGGCTATCTTTCCCGAGTGAAGTGTTCTCTCCCCCTCTCTTTCTCCGATGTTTCCTTGTTCAGTCAGACTGAAGTGTTTTAGGGTGTGTTTGTTTCACGGAAAACGTAACGTTTTTGGAAAATGTTTTCTGAGAAACAATTTTCCAGGAAAATGGTTAGTTTTCATTTGTTTGGTGATACATGACTGAAAGTATTTTCTGGTGTTTGGATTACATTTGAAAAATAATCTAACAATTGATAATAGTGTGCCTCTTACTTCCAAATTAATTTGTTGAGTCAATGTTACTTTATAAACGGATTTTTCTCGATCAGTTTAGTAAATCTAGAATTTGAACCTACAAAATGAAAAGGAAACTTGAATTCATACACGTATTTTTTTTTTCCTGAAAATGGACATGATTTTCGGTTACAAGAGCAAGTCAAAACGATATCATTAATCGCTTCAATGCATTTGGTTCTCTTTAGATGGACGCGCCTCCCATGTGTAATATTAATTAATTTGACAAAAATTAATGAAAGATAAATTCATTATATATGTACTAGTTTAGAGGTTCTTTGTGATAAAAAAAATTAATTTAAAAAATTAATTTATAATAAATTTATAATAATTATATTGATTTGAGATCTTTTATATAACATTATATTAATTTGTATTTTTTCGTGATATTAAATAGGAAGTAAAGGAAGCGAAAATAAAGAAAAAGAGAGAAAGGAGGAAAACGTCACCATCTGTCCATATAATCGACACTAGCAAGCTAAAATCTCTTTCTTTCCTTTTCTTATTATAGATTTGAATATTTCAAAAGGTTGTGCTTCTCTTTAAATAAGAGGCAAGAAATTTGGGAAAATAAATAAAAGAAATACATCTAAAAAGAAAAGAAAAAATCTTAGAAGAAACAGTCCTTTTCCAGCAAAATCGATCCCCCAAATTTGAACCCCCCGGCTCGCGCACAACCATCCAAAAATCAAATCCATTTTCCGCTCAAAATTACCAAAAAAAAAAACCCCAAATAAAAAATTTAAAAAATGGGCTGTACACACACCGAATTAGCCGAACTCCCTCTCTCTCTTTCTCTCTCTAGCCCGACGACACCGATGGCCGCCCCCTCCTCCGATCCCTAGCCTCCTCCTCCCGCCATACTCGCCGCCACCTCCGCCCCCCCGGCCCGGAGCAGCCGCCGCCGCCGTGGATCCTCTTCTCGTTCCCGAAGCGGCCGGCCCTCCGGGTCACCTCCGAGTACGACAGCGACAGCTCTGTCTTCCTCCAAAAGGTCTCGTGCAAGCTCCTCGACGGCCTCGCCAAGCTCAAGCTCTCCTTCCGCAACGACCGGAAGGGCGAGGTAGCGGAGCCCCGGCTGGCCTTCGTCTCCAAGCACCTCTCCCTCCACTACGACGTCGAAAAAGCGAAAGAACCTGAAATCGTGTTGAGCGTTGTTGAAGAAAAGCCAGACCTTCAATGATGAAGAAGAAGATCTGGACCTCCGATGGCGAAGGAGATGCGTGTCGTTGAAGAAGAGCCGAAGAAAAGATGAGGGAAAGAGCGAAGGGAGAGAGTCGTACCTCAGAAAAATTTGGAAAGGAAAAGTGAAACGACAGGGAAAAATTGAAAAGGGAAAGTGTTTTCATCTCCTCACGCCAAGGAATTCGTTTTCCTAAAATAACACCCCATATTTGTGTTGACCAGAAAGTCATTTACGTTGACCAAATTTGTTTTAGAGATCCAAACGGCCGAAAATCCAGAAAACACTTTCCGGTAAAACATTTTCAGTGAAACAAACACACCCTTAATCGCATTTTGGCTCTCTTTGTCCTTGCTCAGTCGTGTAGTGGACACAATCATGGCGGGCTTCAAAAACCTCCCAATTCACTGCATATATTCAGTGTTTTATTAACTAATCAACCACTCCTATATATATATATATATGACAAGAACATTACTTTCGGAAGTCACCAACTCTTCAAAAAATTACAAGACGCATCGTGTCACGCCCCGATCCTCGGGCACGCGCCCATCCCTCACCTTGGTCGATTTAAAAATTTGCGTTATACCAGGACGTATCGCCAACCCTTTCATTTTCATTTGCACATGCGGAAGCAATTAAAAATCCCAGACAATAAAACATTGGGATAGAATAGTAGGACTAAATTTCAAACCTTCACTCTTATATACATTGCAAACCAGTGCACATATATATACAAAGTGAACAATTAAGTTCAACACATTAAGCCAGTTTAAAACAAGGTCTACAAGTAGAAGTGGGGTTCTACAAGCTACGGTCCCCGTCATCCTCTTCATCATCCTCCATTATCCAACTGGAGCCTTCAACAGATTGCACCGAACTTTCGAGATCTTCAAAATCCAAGTCTATTGCATCTAGGGACCTGAAATGGTTATTCAATAACCAATGAGACAACGTCTCAGCAAGTTCTACCCTTTAAGACTTGATTAGTAAGCCAATACACCTTAGGCTGCCTAAGCACAACACGAGTCAGAGGACTTACCTTGGCCTCAGTTCCAACCTGCAATCAGTACAGTTCAATAGGCATCCAAATAATCACATCACATATCGATATCTCGATCAATCGACCTAGTCATTTACATGTCAATACCGGTCATTTCCCTTCAATCAATCAATTCACAACATCATATCAGAGCCATGATTAATCGACCTAGTCGATTACATAGCAACGAGGCCACTCCCGGTCATTTCAACTATTCCAACTCAATCCCCAATTATGAATCACGTTCCTTAGGACACAACTTAATTATAGGTGGTAATCACAGCCCCACCAAGCAACTTCCTTAGATTTAGTGGTATCACGGCCCCACTTGGCAATTTCAATATTTAATGGCTTTACGGTCCCACTCGACCCTTTCAACCGCAGCCATCGATATTGCACTTCATAATTAAATTCCTCAATTTCATAATATCTTGGCCTAATTCCTTAGTATCAAAGATACCCGATAAAATATCGTGTGTGGGTATACGATCGGCCTTAGCCAAAATATAATAATTTCCTTTCTATAAATCCCACTATTTTTTGTAGTCTACCAAAATATTTTTGGCGTTGTCAACCGATACTCGGTTATTTTTCAATTAATAATCAAATATTATTCAATTTAGGAATAAATCCTAAAATCACTCATAAATCAATTTAGCACAAAATAAAGCTCAATTAAATAAACAAACTGCACCACGATCATCAACACGAAATTCCGGTCACCGACCATCCTGGTTGAATTTCCGGAAAAATAATTAATTAAATAATTAATTTCGAAAATTAAATAAATAAATATTAAAAATGCAATTTAGGCCCGGGAAGGAAGAGTCAATTTTCTGCAGGTATGCCTTCCCACAGTGGGCGAACAACTCCCGTTCAAGCCCTTTAGGGACGGCCTTTTAGCAGAATACCACTCTGCCCTTTAGTTCAGAGCCTAGGGACACCATGAGAACCAGGATGGAAACGCTTCTAATCTACCCGAGTTGCATTTCCTAGATGATCCTACCAGGCTGGAGAAGAAGAGGAGTTTAGAAAGCCATAGAGAGGTTTTACAAAACACTCACTTTACTTCAGGGGACTCTGCCCAATACAATACACCATTTTTGCCTTATATAGACAATAAGAGGTCACAAGCGAACAAGGACAGGCATTGGAAGCCGAGACGAGCCTGGAAAATTACCGAGACTCGTTCAATAAATAACATGACATGCCTACTTGCTAATGTCTATTTCTAACTACCTAACATGCATCATTAAGTCTCTAATTTAATTGATCTAAACTAATCTAACCACCTAATTGCATTTAATTAAATCTAACCAACCCTAAGTATAATTAGCAAACTAAGAAAGCATTAGTGAGTAAAACTCACTTGGTAAAAGCGGAGACCGAATCACCGCGACGGTGGCTGAAATTTGAATTTTCGGCGACGTCAACGAACACTCGAGCCGGGCCTACAAGCCTCGCAAGCCCATAGAAAATTGCTGCGCTTGGGCTTGTTGAATTCTTGGGCTTAACTTGCTGGGCTTTTGGGCTTCAAATGAATTAACTTTGCGGGCTTGTTGGGCTGCAGATTTGGGCCAAGTTGCTGGCTTTGCTGGGCCCGTGAAATGCGCGAGTTGTTGACGATTTTGCTGGGCCGAAGACTCGTGAATTCCCAGCTTGCTTCATATGTTGCTGCAGCTTGTTGGTGGGCTGATCCACGAGCGATGATGGGAGCGGCTGAAGACTACGTGAACGTTGCTGCTGCTGGGTTGATGGACACACGTGGAGGAGCGGTCAAATAGAAGCCTCGGTGGAACGGGCTGTTGACCAAGGAGCAGCAATTCGTTGGACGTGTGGCGAGCTAGGAAATTCGGTGGGAATCGTGTGGTCAACAGTTGGGAATTTGGTGGAGTAAAGGCGGCTTCATTTGGTGGAATTGACGCTAGCAGAATGGAGAAGCAGCTACTGGCGTCCACGGAGTCAACTTTGGTGGGGCAAGGCTGGGAAATTTGACTCAAATGTGGCAGCTTGGAGGCCTTGAGATGGAGAGAACGAAAATGAGTTGGGCCGCGCGTTGGTGGAGCAGCAGCGTGAGGGGCAGAGGACGCGTGGGTGTGCTGGCAAGAGAAGAGTCCACAACGGGGCCTTCGATTGGAGGGCTTTGATCGAGTGAATCGAAGACTCGGCCGCTTGGAAGTTCAATGGGATGGTTTCAGGTGCAGAGGATAAATGGAGATGAAGACGCAGGGGAAGAAAGAAAATGAAAACGAAACAGAGAGCGGTCGAGGAGATGGGAAGCAATTGATAGTGTGCTCGGCAAGTTTGGGAGGGTTAGAAGTCAAAGATATTATCCAACCAATTAAGTGTGTGTCCCCTCTAAAGCACACATAAATATCTTAATGTCTCCCATTTACTTTCCATCAAGAAATTTCCCACAATTTGTCCAAATTGAAGCTAAAATTCCAACCCTCTTCCTAATTTCGAATTTCACAAATTTGAGCTTTAATTTCATCCTTGATTTCTGCAAATCGACGTCCAATTTCTATGTAGAAAAAGCCCACATAATTTCTACAGGTCCTCTTTGCCATATAGCTCAGTTTACAAATCGAAAATCTCTTCAATTCAGCCGATCCGAATTTCCGCTAATTTCTGCGACGTCCGAAACGGTTTTCCGTAAAAATCTCGGAATCTCTGAAAAATCTTCTGAGGCTGAGTTGACACTCCTAGAATTTATTGTGACATGACAAAAAGTTCAATTTCTGAAATCAGACTCGAATTCACAGTTAATTTCCATTCGGCGCATTTTTAGCGTGACCTAGACTACCGGGTAACTTTCAGAGATTTTTAGTGCAAATGACCCGTGTTCGATTTTCTTCGAGCCACAATGAACCCGCTCGACACATTGGCGACTCTCGGTTGTCGTGAAAATCTCGAGAATTCAAATACGGACACAGGGTACCAAAACAATAAGAAAATCAGTCTAGTGTCGGCTGACGAGAATTTTCCAATTTAGTGGTGTCACCCACAATTAGCCACATATCTCAGTCGAACCGACCTATCTCTGATCTCAAATCGATTTATATCTGTGCCGTAATGACGTCTAAAGATGGACACGGTCGAGCAGTAGATTCCTGGTCGAATTCTCAAGTCTATTTGCTTTAAAATTCTTAATGGCTTCCCCAGATATTCTAGTTATCTCGAGAGTGATCAGCTCTGAGAATAGCCCATATAGGCGCGTCAATGAAATGCCCGATTTATCCAATAGAAAACAGGGTTGAAAATCTGGGATGTCACAACTCTTCCCTTGTTATAAAAATTTCGTCCTCGAAATTTAAACCTTTACCAATCCTTAAAGAAAAAGGTGGGGGTATCGTCGTTTCATCTAGTCTCACTTTCCCCGGTTGCTTCTTCAGTCCCGTGGCGTTGTCAGACCACTTTGACTAAGGGGACTATCTTGGTACACATAACTTGTTCTGAACCACAAACTGAACCAGGCTTTCCACGTACGACACTTTGTCGTCCACGTCTAATCCTTCTAGATTAAGCACGCGGATTGTGTCAGGCGCATTTGTCCTTAACATCGACACGTGAAAGACATCACACACTTGTGCCTACTTTGGCGTCAATGCAAGACGATATGTTAGGATCCTAATTCTTTCTCTAGAATCCCTAAGGAACCTACGTACCTCTATCTCAGCCTTCCCTCCTTGCTAAAGTGCAAGGTATTCCTCATTGGTGACATCTTCAAAAAGGTGCAATCACCAATTTGGAACATTAAGGGTCTTCAATGCTCAACGATTCAACTTCTCTGGCGGTTCCACACGGTCTTTAATCTGTTTCTAATCACGACAAATGCGGTCACTGACTACTGAACTGACTCTGGACCCGTGATCTTTCTTTGTCTGATCTCATCTCAACAAACTGAAATTCTGCACACTTTGCTCTGTTCCGCCTCAAAAGGAACTATCTGACTGTTCTGCTGAAATTGGGAACCTCCGTTCTAGATCTTGTCGCAACCTGCCCTCAGGGGGAGAGAACGGGTTTAGGGGTATTGCCTAAAGGACGGACCTAAGGTCCATAATTAAGCTCGGGCTCTCCCAAGCCCATACCCCTCGTGAAATTGGGATATTTATTTATTTTTTATTTTTAAAAAAAAAATTTGCACAAAAGGAGTTGCCACTAGCCTATTGGAGTCGGCTAGAAACCAAGTGAGGCATGGGAGCGTGCCTCACTTCCTACGCAACCAGAGAGTTTAGGATCGGGGACTTGATTACACTAATTAACCAATTAGTGCCATTTCGGTACCTAATCTTGTTCATTTTGAAAGAAATGATTTTTATCAGGCAGTCTGGATTGATTTTATACCCATCCACTAACATGTGAGGTGATCATATGGGTGCACAATCATTAAAATAACGATTATCAACTAAGAAAAATGATTAAATAAATTGCATGAAAGAGCAAAAAAACAACACCAAAGAAAAGATAAATACTAATCCTAACTAAATTAGAGAAACCAAAATCAACATATTAATATTATGCATTCAAAGGCATTTGTTCCCAAGGACAATTGAAATCTTAAGATAAAGTCCGAACGGCTTAATCAAACTTAAACACAATTCTAAATTGAAAGGTTTCCTATTTTTAGGAGGAAATTACTCTAAAGATTAATTTCAACCTTTTCGAGCAAAATTAATTTTTGTAGATTTTTCTATTCATAAAACAAAACAAAAAAAAAAGACTTTTCGAATTTTCCAAAAAAAAAAAATTGATTTTTTGATTTTCTTTTAATTAATTAATTAATTAATTTTTAATTTTTTTTTAAAAGAAGGTCGAATTTTTTTTTATGTTTTCTGAGTTTTTGAATTTTTCAGAATTTCTTTTGAAATTTTCTTCTTTTTCCCTTTTTTTTTTTTTAAATTTTTGATTTTCTCCCTTTTTTTTGAAAATTTTTGAATTTTTTTTAAATATATTTTTAATATTTAATATTTCTACAATTCACGAAAATGGGTTCAGACCGGGTAAACCTAATTCGGCCTGTGGACCCAACCCAAAACCGGATCCGACCCAGCCGGATTAAAAAAAAAAAAAAAACACATTTTTTTTATTTTTCTTTTACAGCCTTTTTAATGATTCTTTTTTGTTATTATTATTTTTTATATCTTTTCCTCACTTCATCATTTCCCCTGCACGTTCTGCCCAAATGTCCTTCCCGAGGCTAGCTTTTGCCATTTTAGTTTTCTATTTTTTTTATTTATTTTGCTTTTCTTTTTTCTTTTTTTTTTTGTATTTTTGGTTTCTCTTTTCCCTTTTGTTTTATTTCTTTCCCTCCTCCCTTCTGACACTTTCACCGAACGCCCCATCTACTGTCTTTTCTTCATCTTTTTGGCTTTTCTTTGTTCTTTGTTCTTTTTTATTTTTCCCCCCTCCCTTTTGACCTTCTTTTTCACGAGACCAACGTCTTCCTTTCTTTTTCAATTTTTTTTGTTTTACTTTTTTACTTTTTCGATACTTTTCTCTTTCTCTTGTTTTCTTTTATTATTATTTTTTGGTTTTGGTCTTCTTCTCCTTCGTGCTTGCCTCCCTACACGCCTTCAACCCTCCCGAAGGCTGTCTTCTCCTTCCTCGCGCCATTCCTCACCAGAATTTGTTCCTTTACCAATTCGAACAGTAACAATAACCGAAGCACCTAACATCCCTTCTAACACCGAACCACCCCGACTGACGCAAATCAACGCCGGCCATCTAACTCCGATGGGTGCTAAACCATTTTTGGATGCAAACACCCCCCCGGCTCAAACACACATGATTACTTCAAAAAAAAAAAGCATGAAATTGCGATGAAAACATAAAAGACAGGCATGGTCCAACTTATATATGAACAAGCGCAAATAAGACCCAGTTTGAACGCAAATTGTTTCTCGGTTCTCTTTGAAACATTTTATCAAACATTGGGTGTGCAACAACTAAAAGGAGCGTACGGGCTCACTCAACGCTCGGATTCGAGTAAAGATCAACATAATATGCACAAACAACGCTCAAGATCTACTAAGGGACATATATTACACTCGAACATATGTGAACACAGTATCTTCAGCCACAACATATTCACAGACTCAAATCTCTTTCAGGCATTTCATCAACCGATTAGCGCACACAAATGAACCAAAGGATTTTCAGCTTGATATGGACTCGACACAAACCTAAACGTCTATCAACACATACTGAGACATATACTATGACATTGAAAAGCTTTCATAGAAGACCAATGGGGTCAGAGCTCGCGCGATCTTGTCGGCCGTGAGCTTCGGCCCGAGACTTCGAAAAGAAGCACGAGGCTTAGAGAAGCCTACCTGGTTTGGACGGCGAGCAACGAGCGCACTTCAGGCGACGGCGAAACGCTCTCTCAGTCTCACTCTCTCCCTTTGGCTCGCCCTTTACTCTCTCTACTCTCCCTCTGCCCCCCCGAACCCCTCTCTTCCTTTTAAGCTCGGCCAACGATAGGCGCACATGGCTCCTGCCACCGCCAGCCTGTCGTGGCCACTTGATCTCCGACCCTGGGATCACACCGTCCTCTACCTTCGCGATCCTCTGGCCTGGCGATCCTCTGCTCTTCTGTTTGTACCCTCTTATTTTCTCCTTTTTTGCAGAAGCGTGGATGTTGTGAGGGGAGGAAGATGATCTGAGCACGGGCCGTGTTGAAATAAAAGGAGATGGGCCAGCCCAAGTGCGAAAAAGGAAAAGGAAAAGAGATATGTGGATGAGCCCATGTACGAAGAAAGACCCATATACTCGGCCTCATTCGATTTTTATACCTTTTAATGAATCTGAAATTATTTTTTTAAAACTCTTTTTTTTTTAATAATAACCTTTTTTTTATGAATAATTCCTAACCTTTAACACTACTTTAAATTAATTAATTTAGGTGAAATTTAGGTGTCAACAGCTGCCCCTCTTTGAATGTAACCTCGAAGGGGTTGCGATCAAAGACAGAAGACACCTAAACTATTTCGGCGGTAGAGAAACCCTAGGTGCACATGCACGTATCAGGTCGATGGAAAGGACGCATAACTATGAAAGCGCATCTTATCAATAAGAGATAGAAAGACTCCGGGCTACAGAAGCCCACCGGGTCATGAGAAGGGGGTTGAAGGACTCCGGGCTACGGAAAGCCCACCGGGTCATGAGAAGGGGGTTGAAGGACTCCGGGCTACGGAAAGCCCATCGGGTCATAAGAAGAGAGGAATGAAGGACTCCGGGCTACGGAAAGCCCACCGGGTCATAAGAAGGGGGTTGAAGGACTCCGGGCTACGGAAAGCCCACCGGGTCATAAGAAGAGAGGAATGAGGTCTCACCGTATAACAACGGGTTTCAACCCGATATGAAAATACATGATTTAAGGAAAACCAATGAACCTTTGTAGATGACATGGTTTAAGGTTGACCATGAACCTTTGGAGATGGCATGGTTTAAGGTTGACCATGAACCTTTGAAGATGGCATGGTTTAAGGCTGACCATAAACCTTTGGTTTTTTAGGGAAGCACCCGTTACCCCCTTAAAAATTGCATGGCTTCATTGAGGAATCCTGTCAAACTCAACTTGGGCAAATATCATTAGAGACATCATCAAGAGACGTATTGGCAATATTACAGCATTAATTGAACAAGCTAATCAAGCTAAGTTCGACTGTTTTAGAAAAATATTCGATGTCAATTAGCATCATGTGGTGCAAAATTGTCATCTTGCTTGGGGATGTATCATTAATCATCAAATTCTCCAGGAGTCAAGTTCTTATCAGAATGGCTATGACTCGTGAAAAAGACTCATTAAACATGCCAAACTAAAGCTTTCTAGTCAGAAAGGGTTTCTCACACTCTCGACAAAATGGCTGCTTGATCCCATTCATTCGCGTGGGAAGTAACTAATTGTTGAGGATATCTCACATAACCCATGTCAAAGGCTTTCAGAAACATTCGCGATGAGCACAATATGATCGATCAAAAAGGTCTTTTGAAAGGACCGCAATATAGGCTCGGGAGGGCTTACACAAAAGAATTATTGCTTTGAGGCCAATAAATGAACATTTGTCGCTATCTTCCTCAGGTTTACAAGTCGAGAACTTGGAAGATAAGATAAGATAGAATTACTTCCACTCCTTCAAGCAATAGCTTCTTTGTGGTATTCTCATTTTCACTCAAATCATCCCAATCAGAAGAGGCTTTGGAAAAAGGGTTGTAATGTTGGCTCGGGAGAGGCTCGAGAGGCTTAAAATTTTCAAGAGGATTTTTAAGAGTCAGTGATCATCGTGGCATCATGACCAGGTCACTTGACCTTTCGAAGGCATTTGGCTTTTGAAACACTGCGCATCTCGAAAGTCTCTTGACTAATCCTTTTTGCAATGGAGCTTTGCTCCTTTTTTTAATTCCCTTTGCACTTGCGATGATTTTCTTTTACGCAGGCACTTTGACTTTGACAATTTTTTTTCACATAAGATGCAGCCTTTTGGCTTATTTTTTATTTTCTTTTTCTTGACGGGCATTGACCTTGCTTTTACCAGGTATACTGCTTTTTCATGCCCTCTAGTTCGTCGAACTTTTTTTGAACTTTTATAGCTCTTGTGACTTTCGAGATGCTTTTCACATTTTCTCGTGACCGTCCATTGTATTTGGTCAATTCTTATGCCTTGCCCCAGTGAAGGGAGATGATCACCGCTCAGGGTTCAGAAATGAATAATCAGGCCCAAATTGGTTAAAACAATGGATATCAGTGTTTGGGTAGAGAAGGAAATGCTATTCTTCACCTTGGGATGAGTCAAGTTCTAATGAGAATTCCTCTGAAGCTATCATTAGAAGATTGATGCAAGTGAAAGTAATAGAATCTTTCTCAATCTTTCGCTTTACAACATGATCATAACCCCCTATGTTGCCCTAATGTAGGGTCGTTCTCGATGAGGGTACTTTGAAGTATCATCCTTTTTTTTTTCTTTTTTTTTTCAGCCCAAAGGGATAGCAAGATGTTAACTTGGTGCTTGGAATTGATGAAGGAAATGCCTTTATCATTTCGATTTTTGTGCTCAATGCGAATGAATCCCTCGTCCTAAGAGAAGGTCATTTTCCACTCAACTCTCAAAAGTATTTGGATGACGTGTTTGGAAATGGGCTTGCGTTTCTTCCTCCTAAGCACTCCATGTTTGGCATGGCTAATGTTTCACCCTTTTGCCCGAGTAAAGTCATTTCGACGAGCCCTTTCTTTTTAGGATCACCGATGTGAAGCACACATAGTGACATTAGAGAATAGGTCACGCGAATCATGTCACGCATTTTGGTTTTTGTCCTTATTCTTCTTTGTTTGTTTGTTTTGTTTTGTTTTGCTCTTTTATTGATAATTTCGGATTACCTCTCAAGAGAGACATTCAACCGTTTATGCGAGGACTCGATGGATTCTTGAGTCAATTCTTTCTTCTACCATTTCCTCGTCAGGCAGTAAGGTACCTGAAACACAAATAGATGTGCGCATATGCAACATATACATGATATCTACAATGTTATGCATGATGCCATGTGACTCGAATTGTGCATGAAGTGGCTACTCGGCCTTGATTTCACTCATGGAAAGTACTTCTTGACTGCATCAGCGTTTACAGGTCTAGGCAATTCATTGCCATCCATTTCAACTAAAAACATAGCACCACCGGGAAGAATCTTCTTAATGACATACGGCCCTTCGTAGTTTGGGGGTGAATTTGCCGCGAGGATCTGGTATGATTGGAAGCGCCTTCCTCAGCACCAGGTCGTTGACTTCGAAATGTCTGGGACGCACCTTTCGATTGAAGGCTTTTGCGACTCGTTTTTGATAGCATTGACCATGACATACAGCTTGCAATCTCTTCTCATCGATCATATTTAGCTGCTCATGCCTTTGTTGCATCCACTCAATCTCATCAAGCTTAGACTGGGAAATGACCCTTAGAGAAGGAACTTCAACCTCAACAGGTAAGACCGCCTCCATCCCGTACACGAGTGAAAAAGGAGTTGCCCCTGTAGAGGTGCGGATAGAAGTTCGATACGCCATTAGTGCATACGGAAGTCTCTCGTGCCAATCACGATAATTTTCAGCAGTCTTTGACAAGATTTTCTTTATGTTCTTATTCGCCGCCTCCACTGCTCCATTCATCTGAGGGCGGTATGGTGATGAGTTCAAATGTTTAATTCGAAACTCACCGAGCAAACCATCCATGACCTTGTTGTTCAAATTAGTGCCGTTGTCAGTAATGATCGCCTCCGGTACCCCGTAACGGGCAATAATATCACGACGAATGAACCTAGCCACATTCTTGGCGGTGACATTAACATACGAGTTAGCCTCGACCCACTTGGTAAAGTAGTCTATTGCCACTAAGATAAATCGATGCCCGCTTGAAGCTTTGGGGTTGATGGGCCCGATCACATCAATTCCCCACATTGAAAAGGGCCAAGATTGAGACATTTGGTGAAGTTCATTTGGAGGGGCATTTATCTTGTCTCCATAAATCTGGCACTGGTGACACCGTCGTACATGCTGAATGCAGTCGGACTCCATGGTTAGCCAAAAGTAACCGAGTCGCATGATCTTTCTCGCCAATAAGTGTCCGTTCATGTGAGGACCACACTCCCCTTCATGTATCTCTTTCATCAAATGGTCAGCTTCTTTAGCGTCGACACACCTTAGCAATGTCGAGTCGAATGACCTTTTATAAAGGACGTCTCCACTGGCGAAGAATCTTGATGCCAGCTTCGAGATATGCTTCCTATCTGCTGCTTCACCTCTTTCAGGGAATTCGCCCTTCTGTAGGTACTTCAAGATATCACTGTACCACGGCTTTCCATCGGGCTCCTCTTCAATTATCATACAATAAGCTGGGCGTCTAAAGATTTCAATTCTTAATGGTTCAATGTCCATGCCTCCAGTTACTCGCAACATTGAAGACAAGGTAGCCAGGGCATCAGCGAACTGATTTTGGGACCTTGGTAAGTATTCGAATGATATTTCTTGGAATTCTTTCGTCAACTTCCCCATGAATTCATGATATGGAACCAATTTAGAATCCTGTGTTTGCCATTCACCTTCGGTCTGCAAGATGATAAGGGCTGAATCACCGTAAACTTGCAACTTCTGGATCCTCATATCGATGGCAGCTTGGAGGCCAAGCACGCACGCTTCGTATTCAGCGATGTTATTCGTACAAGGGAATGTCAATTTAGCGGCGACAGGGTAGTGTTGTTCGTCTGGGGAAATAAGGACCGCCCCAGTACCAGCTCCAGCTAAGTTAACTGCACCATCGAAGTACATCGTCCATTTGTCGCTTGATACAAGTAAAATTCTCTCTTCCGCATCACTATCTTCATCAGATGTTCCAGCCCCCTTGGAACTTTCTGCTAACATGTCTGCTATGGCGCGACCTTTAACGGACTTTTGTCCCAGGCTCTGAACGTCAAACTCTGAAATTAAGATTTGCCACTTGGCCAACTTGCCAACCAATGCCGGCTTCTCTAGGAGATACCTAACGGGATCATTTTCGGTCACCAACAAGATTTGGTGATGAAGTGTGTATTGCCGCAGCCTGTGCAAAACCCAAATCAAAGCCACGCAAGTTCTCTCGACTTCTGTATAATTCCTCTCAGAAATGGTGAACTTCTTGCTCAAGTAGTATATTCTCTCCCATCGTTTGGTCTTTTCTGTGCCAACATGGCTCCCAATGACTCATTATGTATGGTTAAGTACAAAATCAGGGGAATTTTAGGGAGAGGGGGCACTAGGACTGGTGCGTGAGTGAGATAGTGTTTTATTTTCTCAAAGGCGCCCTGGCACTCAACATCCCACTCAACCTTTGCATTCTTTTTCAAGAGCTTGAAGAATGGCTTCGCTATTTCTGACAGTTGACAGATGAATCTCTCCACATAATTGAGTCGTCCCATCAGGCTGCGGACTTCTCTGGTGGTAGTCGGGGATCGTAAATCACAGATAGCTTTAACTTTTGACGGATCAATCTCTATGCCCTTACCACTGACCATGAACCCCAACAGCTTCCCAGATCTCGCTCCAAAAACGCATTTCGCGGGATTGAGGCGTAGCTTGAATTTCCGAAGACGTTCGAATAACTTTTGCAAGACTTTAACATGATCTTCACCCCGTCTCGATTTTGCAATCATGTCGTCCACGTATACTTCGATTTCCTTGTGCATCATGTCATGGAATAACGTGACCATGGCTCTCTGATACGTTGCCCCGACATTCTTTAGACCGAAAGGCATCACTTTATAGCAGAAAGTTCCCCAAGGAGTTATGAATGATGTTTTGCTCCTGTCTTCTTCCTTCATACGGATTTGGTTATATCCATAAAAACCGTCCATGAAAGAGAATAACTCAAATCCTGCTGTGCTGTCAACTAGGACATCGATATGCGGGAGTGGAAAGTCGTCCTTGGGACTTGCTCGGTTCAAGTCGCGATAGTCAACGCACACCCTGATTCGTCCATCTTTCTTCATTACCGGCACGATATTGGCTACCCAATCAGGGTAGCGTGTCACTTCGATAAAATCTACTTTCAGCAACTTCATCACTTCTTCTTCGATCTTCTTGGACAACTCTGGTTTAGTTCTCCTAAGTCTTTGCTTCTTAGGCGGCACGCTAGGATTCGTCGGCAAAGCATGCTCCACAATTTCAGGATTCAATCCCGGCATGTCGGCATATGTCCAGGCGAACACATCTTGATACTCTTTCAGAAGATTAGTCATCCTTTCCGCTTCTAACTCTGAGAGACATGCCCTGATTTTTACTTCCCTGACATTCTCCGCATCACTCAAATTTATGGTGACTGTTCGCTCTTCAGTCAACGGCTTCGATTCTTCGTGTCGATTCCATTCGCGCTCGATCCCCTTCTGATCGTCATCGTCGGTGTCATCGGAACCTGAGGGACTCTCTTCATGCACATCCGAGTCACATGCGTCCTTATCATGATTATGCATAATGTAATGCCTGGGATGCCATGAGATGAGTTAGAGTAATGTCAACAACAAAGACGATGCATGTTGTTTTCAAAAAGCTTTTGAAGTATTTTTTGTAAAAATTTCAAGAACTCGTCCTCATATCCTCGGATTTCCTCGTTCTCGCGAAACATTCAAATAAGGAAGCATGTGGAGGCCTAGGCCTCAGTGACCATCATAGGGCTAGTTTGATGTGCTTCCACATGTCCTTAATAAAACATGTGTCTATTTTATTGAATGAGGAAAGATAAGGCCGTATTTTAACACACACCACCCTCGACCAACGGCTCAAGATCGGGGTTGACCATAGTTTACGTAACAAATGACATAAGCATGAAACAAAGAAAGGAAAACTACGAGATCCCACGCAGGGGAAAAGACATAAAACAAAAGACTAGGCTATACGAGAATTGCCTACTTTGGAGGGACAGCCACGACTTCAGAGGACTTGGCTTCCTTGCACGCCAGGATGGTGCATATGACGTCCTCCTCAAATAGCTCGGTCACACCATAGATATCATCCTCTTCCTCGAACAACATCCTTGGGGGCCCTGGAAACGTCTCTTCCAGCAACGGGAGAAATGGGCTTTGACCGTCCTCATTCTCTTCGGTCTGGGTAACGCGTTCACTCTGATTTTTATACCCATTTCGGCCTCTTCGGGCACTTCGGCCTCTATACCTTCCACGGCCTCCTCGGTTATCATGGCCTCCCCGCTTCTCGACATATCCCAAGCCTTTTCTTTTGAAGTTTTTATGAGCTTCAATGGGTTTTCGCACCCCCTGGCCACGTGATCCAAGACCCTCCCCAGGATTATACTCGCTCGCTAACATGATCCTTCCCACAGCTATAGCTGGCTTAGACAATTTAGGGGCCTTTGTGAAAGAACCCGCAGGCACATGAATCATGGACACCAACTCTAATGTTTGAAAGCTGGATTCCTCGGTACATTCGGGTTCCACATAAGGGATGGTCGTCTCGTGGTAGATCTTAAAGTCGGACTCCCCATGAACCGTGATGAGCCTGTTGTCCACCACAAATCGTATCTTCTGATGAAGGCTGGAGGCAACAGCACCCGCCGTATGGATCCATGGCCTCCCTAACAGAAAATTAAAAGCGCTTGGTATATCTAACACTTGGAACAGGATTTGGAAAAGTACAGGGCCAATCAGTAGCTCAAGTTCAATTTCCCCCATCACCTCCTTCTTCATCCCGTCAAAAGCCCGCACAGTTGACTTGCCAGTATGGATTTTTCCAAGATCAATGCCGAGACGGTGGAGAGTGGCTAACGGGAATATATTGAGCGCCGAACCATTGTCGATTAATACTCTGCAAACAAGAGTACTCTCATGCTTCACCGAGATGTGTAGCGCTTTAGTATGATTAGGACCATCAGGGGGAAGATCATCATCAGTAAAAGAAATTTGGTCTTTCAGCAGAACGGCCCCAACAAACTCTTCCAACTGGACTTCATCGATCGTTTCAGGTACGTGCCCCTCATTGAGGACCTTCAACAATATGTCCCTATGCTTCTCGGAGGATTTAAACAACTCTAGGAGGGAGATTTGGGCCGGCAACTTCCGCAGTTGGTCCACCACATTGAACTCGCTCGATTTTATTACAGCTAAGAATTGTTTGCCTCCTCTTCGGTCACGGCCTTCTTTTCTACTCCATTATCAGGGGCATAACAGCGGCCTGATCGCGTGACAGCGTCTACCTCAGTTGTTCCATAGTCCCAAGGTACAGCTTTGGGATCGAATTTGGGAGGGCTCTCCAACACTATCACTCCATCTTTCTCCCAGGGTGGCAATTCTATCGTGACTGGCATTGCGTTCGCTCCCGTGACTTCGATTGTCGACATCTCTTCGACCATAAGGTCGATCACCGTGGGTCCAGTGGTTTCTATCTCTATATCACCGGCGGGTTCCTCATCGGATAGTTCAATCACCATCGGAGTTATCATAGCTACCACCCCTTCCTCGTACAAAGCTGAGGTCTTCGAAATTCCAGGCGCAACCTTCCTCTCACTAGATACATGAGAAAAATTGCAGGGAGATGAGCGGAATGACGATGGCATTATCATGGATACAACCCTCTCTCCCTCTTCTCCGCGTTGGATTACCCCCATGGCTACCATCCTACGGACGCGTTCCAATTTCTCTTCTAGTGCCACATCCTCCTGACCTCCATAGTATCCTGCCAGCACTAAGGACTCATACAACTTGGAAGCATCCATCACTAAAGGTTGTTGACTTGCCCGTGTAATCTCGGAAATTGAGTTCACTCCTCCTGCATGATCTGGTAGAGGGTTCTGTTGCACATTAGGCTGAGCCTCCTTGAAAGTCAAGATGTTTTTGTCTAGAAGCTGTTGAACCTTGTATCTTAGTACGTTACAGTCATCTACATCATGCCCCCTTTCTCCCATGTGGTATTCACAGGTCTTGTTTAGATCGAACCTGGCGAACCTCGGGGGATTGTCTCTAGGTACTTCCTTTGCGACCATCCTCTTTTCGAGGAGCATGGGCAACAGCTTTGACAGTGGGCGTGGCAGTGGAGAAAAATCCTTTCGAAATGGCCTCTTGCCATTATCATATGCTTGTGACGAGCTGCCTTGGACCACTATAGGCTTACGCGCGGGTGTTGAGGACGGTTGAGGGAAAGGCGGCTCTTGCACAAGCGCTACTTCAACTGCGGCCTCCTTATCTTTTCTTGCCAGGAATTTCTTCGTGCCTCCGGTTGAAATCTTTCCCTCGACCATTGCCCATTCGACTCCTTCACCCACCTCAACTAGTTGCGAAAATGTCTGGCAACCCGAGAACACTAACCCCTGGAAGAATTCAGGGGGCAATGTCTTTAGGAATAGTTGTTTCATCTCCCTCTCGTTCAAGGCCGGCTTCACTTGTGAGGCCATGGTCCTCCATCTTTGCGCGAAGGCCTTAAATGACTCGTTCCTTTTCTTCTCAATACGGGTCAACTCTTCTCTCGTGGGGGCGAGCTCGGTATTAAACCGGTATTGCTGTAAGAACTCATTGGTTAAGTCTTCCCAACTAGTGAATTCTTCAATGTCCAGTGCAATGAACCACGTCAGGGCAATGCCTTCCAAGCTATCTTGGAATGTGTGTATGAGAAATGGCACATTGTCAGAATAACGAGCCATTTTCCTCATGTAATACCTAAGGTGGGTCTTGGGGCATCCCGTTCCGTCATACTTTCTCGTGAACTCAGGCTCTTGAAAATTCTCAGGGAAGTTCATCTTGGTGTATGGGGACAGCCTATCAGCTCCTTTCAGCTCGTAGCCTTGTAAGGCACATAGTCGTTCCTCCATCTTTGCCAAACGTTTTTCACTCTCTTCACTTAGGCGGGGTGTTGGGTCTTCCTTCGGAGGAGGATCCAAGTTGACGATGATTGGCGTGACAGAAGGGGCCTCTCCGGCAGTTTCTTTTCCGGGGAGATCAGCGACATGCGCACCTCCAGTCGACAGGGGAGCGTCTCCTGATGACGTAGGAGTGGATGCTCCAGTGACAGCTACGGTAGGGGGCTCCTTAAGCTTCTGGCTTATTTCAAGCATCATTGAGGTGAGTTGGGCCAGCTGGTCCTCCATCTTGGCCATGCGTGCGTTGGCGTCCTCGTTCTCCATTCTGACTTTTGCGCGTGTGCGAATTGGGGATCTTCGCTTGGCCGTGTCGACGATCAGCAGAAGACAGTCGATCGGTTAGTACCTGGTTAGGATAGATAAGCATATATAAGCATGGAGTAATGATTATGCGGTCGGTCCATGACAAAGATCTAATCGCCCCAATTTGTTCGTTTCATTGAAAACAAAGTTACTACATAACGTAGGAGAAAACATGAGAAAGAACCCCTAAACAACAAAGCTAATCATGACTCTTATCTCCCGATATTACGACACAAGACAAATTCTTTAACATTGTAACATACGTGGGTATGAGCCCATTACATATCGCACTTGACTCAATCTAACTAACGAGGACAGCTCTCGCTTGTGGCAGCCCCGCTAACTCGGGTCAACTTCGAGGCACGCTCTTCGGCTTCCTCGAGCTTCCTTTTGAGGTGCTTGATCTCGGCTCGATGGGTGGTCTTTAATGGCACGTCGGGAATCTTCGGGCGTAAGCTCTTTGGGATTTTGTGCCTAAGGATGTATTCCATCGAGGCGTAGTATGTCTTCTCTTGCCCTTCCAACTCCTCTTCGGGCCATATCAGCTTCCGAGGGTGGCACATATCCCACATCGACTTGACTAATGCGACGGAGTCTTCGTGATCTTGGCATCCGTCAGGGAAATCTATCCTGAGCGGGTCTTCTTGAATCGTCGGTGGAAGTTGTTGAACCTCTTGGAATTGGCGGGTGACCCGGGTCGGGTGGTACTCAGTGACTCCGGTAATTCCCAACAAAGGAATAGGTCCAGTAAGCCCACACATGAACCGCGCTTCTCGAACTCTGAGCCATTTGGCGTGCCATTGGAGATCTTCGAGTCCAGGGTTGGTCATGAAAACTAACCACTCAGAATAATGGTAATCGGGAGCAAACGTCTTCCTATCTTTAAACTTCAGGATAGGATGATGAGAGTTAGAGATGTCGTTCACGGTCATCAAACTACCAAACCCTTTAATGTGAGAGAAGAACCAAATTTGCAAGAGTTCAGGAGGGGCATGAAAAACCCTGTCTTTGTTTTCTTTAAAGCGGGTAAGGGAAAGAAAAGTTTCAGTCAGGACGGCATTAACAAAACCCTTTCCCATACATACCTCACGAACTACCCATGCCACGGAGGGGTTAATAGCGTTCCTACAATGTGGGAATAACACAAACCCAAAGAAAGCTAACAGGAAGATCCTATTCTTTTGAAAAGATGGGGCATTTTGAAAAAGCTCGTTTATGAATGAAAATGGGCAGGTCTTGTGATTAGCCTTCAAAACTTTCCTCACGTCATCCTCCTTAACTCTAAGGAAATCAGATAAGGTCGATGCATGCTCAGTCCCTACGGGTGGGCCAATTAACTCCGACACCAAGGGCTTTCCGATGGCAACACTGTATTCTTCCAGGGTTGGAGTGAGTTCGTGATCACCGAGTAAGAACGTGCAAGTTTCGGGGCACCAAACATGCGCTAATGCTTGTACTACACCAGAATGAATTTCTATCTCTAATAGGGGAAGTAAACGTCCAACATATGATCGCACCCAATCACAACCAGTTGGATCCAATTTATCCCACCACGCGCGAAGCTCGGCTTTCGGGACGGAGATGATGCGAAGGTCAGGTACCCCCATCGTATTATCAACCTAATTTGTCATGGACCAACCAAAATGAAAGCAAATAAGTAAATTGCGAAGAACATAATTCAAGAAAAACTTACCCTACTTATTAAGCATTGATGTAAAGGTCATAGACATGCGCATGGACAGTGGTTCGATTTCTACTCTAGATGGCCCAAAATGAAGCCATGGGATCACAGGACTGAACCAACAAGCTCGTGGCTAGGTCGTGTTACCCATGACTCCGGCTTTGTCAAAGGACCGACCCGTGTCGCATGCTTGCAGACCAGGGTAGGGACCTCTGACATCAAAAAAGAAATTTCGGGGTTAAGGTGGGCGACTCGTACTACATGCTTGTAGTCGGAGTGGTATCCACCTCAACACCATCCTAAATGATCCTATGCAGCCCAGGTCCGGCGGCAGGTAGTGCGTGCTATAGTGTAGTGCAAATGCAAGGGACTCATGCATAACAATTTAAAAACAATCAGCACTTCAAACATAAATAAACCATTCACTCTTGTACTCCCTACAAAATAAAGGTTAGAAATCACCACCCCTTATAACTCCCACAAACAATCAACATTCAATATGTTATGGATGCACATAATGTCTTCGCTGCCAAACAAAAATATTTTTTTGAACAAGATTAATTTTGGCCTAAGTCCTCTAAGGTTTAAAACCAAGTCCCCAGTGGAGTCGCCAAGCTGTCGCAACCTGCCCTCAGGGGGAGAGAACGGGTTTAGGGGTATTGCCTAAAGGACGGACCTAAGGTCCATAATTAAGCTCGGGCTCTCCCAAGCCCATACCCCGCGTGACATTGGGATTATTTTTTATTTATTTAAAAAAATTTGCACAAAAGGAGTCGCCACTAGCCTATTGGGGTCGGCTAGAAACCAAGTGAGGCATGGGAGCGTGCCTCATTTCCTACGCAACCAGAGAGTTTAGGATCGGGGACTTGATTACACTAATTAACCAATTAGTGCCATTTCGGTACCTAATCTTGTTCATTTTAAAAGAAATGATTTTTATCAGGCAGTCTGGATTGATTTTATACCCATCCACTAACATGTGAGGTGATCATATGGGTGCACAATCATTAAAATAACGATTATCAACTAAGAAAAACGATTAAATAAATTGCATGAAAGAGCAAAAAAACAACACCAAAGAAAAGATAAATACTAATCCTAACTAAATTAGAGAAACCAAAATCAACATATTAATATTATGCATTCAAAGGCATTTGTTCCCAAGGACAATTGAAATCTTAAGATAAAGTCCGAAAGGCTTAATCAAACTTAAACACAATTCTAAATTGAAAGGTTTCCTATTTTTAGGAGGAAATTACTCTACAGATTAATTTCAACCTTTTCGAGGAAAACTAATTTTTGTAGATTTTTCTATTCATAAAAAAAAAAAAAAGACTTTTCGAATTTTCCAAAAAAAAAATTTGATTTTTTGATTTTCTTTTAATTAATTAATTAATTAATTTTTAATTTTTTTTTAAAAGAAGGTCGAAATTTTTTTATGTTTTCTGAGTTTTTTAATTTTTCAGAATTTCTTTTGAAATTTTCTTCTTGTTTCCCTTGTTTTTAAAATTTTTGATTTTCTCCCTTTTTTTTGAAACTTTTTGAATTTTTTTTTAAATATATTTTTAATATTTAATATTTCTATACTTCACGAAAATGGGTTCAGACCGGGTAAACCTAATTCGGCCTGTGGACCCAACCCAAAACCGGATCCGACCCAGCCGGATTAAAAAAAAAAAAAAAACACATTTTTTTTATTTTTCTTTTACAGCCTTTTTAATGATTCTTTTTTGTTATTATTTTTTTTATATCTTTTCCTCACTTCATCATTTCCCCTGCACGTTCTGCCCAAATGTCCTTCCCGAGGCTAGCTTTTGCCATTTTAGTTTTCTATTTTTTTATTTATTTTGCTTTTCTTTTTTCTTTTTTTTTTGTATTTTTGGTTTCTCTTTTCCCTTTTGTTTTATTTCTTTCCCTCCTCCCTTCTGACACTTTCACCGAACGCCCCATCTACTGTCTTTTCTTCATCTTTTTGGCTTTTCTTTGTTCTTTGTTCTTTTTTATTTTCCCCCCTCCCTTTTGACCTTCTTTTTCACGAGACCAACGTCTTCCTTTCTTTTTCAATTTTTTTTGTTTTACTTTTTTACTTTTTCGATACTTTTCTCTTTCTCTTGTTTTCTTTTATTATTTTTTTTTGGTTTTGGTCTTCTTCTCCTTCGTGCTTGCCTCCCTGCACGCCTTCAACCCTCCCGAAGGCTGTCTTCTCCTTCCTCGCGCCATTCCTCACCAGAATTTGTTCCTTTACTAATTCGAACAGTAACAATAACCGAAGCACCTAACATCCCTTCTAACACCGAACCACCCCGACTGACGCAAATCAACGCCGGCCATCTAACTCCGATGGGTGCTAAACCATTTTTGGATGCAAACACCCCCCGGCTCAAACACACATGATTACTTCAAAAAAAAAAGCATGAAATTGCGATGAAAACATAAAAGACAGGCATGGTCCAACTTATATATGAACAAGCGCAAATAAGACCCAGTTTGAATGCAAATTGTTTCTCGGTTCTCTTTGAAACATTTTATCAAACATTGGGTGTGCAACGACTAAAAGGAGCATACGGGCTCACTCGACGTTCGGATTCGAGTAAAGATCAACATAATATGCACAAACAACGCTCAAGATCTACTAAGGGACATATATTACACTCGAACATATGTGAACACAGTATCTTCAGCCACAACATATTCACAGACTCAAATCTCTTTCAGGCATTTCATCAACCGATTAGCGCACACAAATGAACCAGAGGATTTTCAGCCTGATATGGACTCGACACAAACCTAAACGTCTATCAACACATACTGAGACATATACTATGACATTGAAAAGCTTTCATAGAAGACCAATGGGGTCGGAGCTCGCGCGATCTTGTCGCTCGTGAGCTTCGGCCCGAGACTTCGAAAAGAAGCACGAGGCTTAGAGAAGCCTACCTGGTTTGGATGGTGAGCAACAAGCGCACTTCAGGCGACGGCGAAACGCTCTCTCAGTCTCGCTCTCTCAGTCTCACTCTCTCCCTTTGGCTCGCCCTTTACTCTCTCTGCTCTCTCTCTACCCCCCTCCACAGCCGAGAACCCCTCTCTTCCTTTTAAGCTCGGCCAACGATAGGCGCACATGGCTCCTGCCACCGCCAGCCTGTCGTGGCTGCTTGATCTCCGACCCTGGGATCACGCCGTCCTCTGCCTTCGCGATCCTCTGCTCTTCTGTTTGTACCCTCTTATTTTCTCCTTTTTTTGCAGAAGCGTGGATGTTGTGAGGGGAGGAAGATGATCTGCGCACGGGCCGGGTTGAAATAAAAGGAGATGGGCTAGCCCAAGTGCGAAAAAGGAAAAGGAAAAGAGATATGTGGATGAGCCCATGTACGAAGAAAGACCCATATACTCGGCCTCATTCGATTTTTATACCTTTTAATGAATCTGAAATTATTTTTTTAAAACTCTTTTTTTTTAATAATAACCTTTTTTTTTTATGACTAATTCCTAACCTTTAACACTACTTTAAATTAATTAATTTAGGTGAAATTTAGGTGTCAAATCCAATGGTAGTAGGGGTTGCTTCAACTTAGAACGAAGACCATTTCTGAATCTTATAGCTTTCTCTTCAGGGTCTTCTACTAACTTGGGAGCATATTGTGAAAGCTTCGTGAACTTGACCCTATATTGGTCGACCGACATCGATCCTTGACGGAGGCGTTGGAACTCCTCCAACTTTTGTTCTCGGGCCATACCTAAAAAATATTGATTGTTGAAAGCTCTTAGGAAGATGTCCCATGTCTGGACTACACCTTCCGGGAACACTGTATCCTTGGCGGCTCTCTCAAAGTTGAACTCCGGTGGAGTAGTTGATGTTGGGTGGGTTTCCTACTCCGCGAGTCGTGATTCACACTAAAATAGAAATGCAAGTGACGCAAGAGCAAAGCAAAGCCGTTCAAAATGAAGAGAATGAAGATATACGTCTAAATGGATGGTAAATATGATAAGTTGTGCAGATTTTGGTTCTAGAAACCCTTTTATTAGAGCATTATATCGGTACTTATAGGTCCTTGCATCATTGAAGGGACGATTCGCGTATTTATTGGCTGAAAATCTTAATGATCCCCTATGAATTGCTAGAAACATATGATATGTAATGTAGCAAATCCTCATTAGTCATTACTAATGGAATGCAAATGATTTATGCTTTCCTAGATTCCTTTTATTACAGTATTTTTAAAACCTAATAGCCTTCTGTTAGATTGTAGCAAATTACCTTTGTTATCTTTTATCTCTTCAACAAAGTTAAGCGATTGGCTTGAAATGAAAACTATGGGGAAATTACCTAATCGGTTTAAAATCTATTATACGTATACCAATTCAGTCATAAACTTTTCAATTTTGTCAATTTAGCCATAAACCTTTATGAAAAATTCTAATATAGTTCCTCCAGTCAATTTCACCTAAAATCGCCAACGTGATGATATATCACATAAGATGATCGGCAATAATGTCTATGATTTCTAGTGAAAATAGACCGGAAATACTAATATTAGAATTTTGCACAAATATTTAGAATTAAATTAGCGAAATTGAAATGTTTAAGGTTGAATTGATATCCGTACAATAGGTTTAAAACTGATTGGGTAATTTTTTTTGGAAAAATAGCCCATTGCAAATAGTTTCTAATTGGATTGAAAGATAATAATTGTTGGATGTTTGTTTGTAAAACAAAATAAATATGCTTTTGCTTATCCCATGTAGGAAAGTTGGGAGGAGATGGGTCAATTCACAAGTGTGACCATTTGCTAGTGTGATCAAAGAAAATATTGGATGTGGGTTAAACCCCACAATACCCATGTGCAGTGCGCACATAATTGCGCCATTTTGGTGCACTTAGCACTAACCCCTTTATTTTTATTTTATTTCATATGATCATTCTATTAACCTTTATTAGTTCAAAGTTTTTTTTATTGAGTATTTTGGAAATTATGAAAATTTGGAATTTTATTTATTAAAAAATTAACTTAAAGTATTATTTTTATTATTTTTATTTTTCTGAATTTTTTATATGTACTTTTTTAGGACAATCTTTGGAATTATACTTTTTCAGTTTGCACTATTTCCCGAAGGGTTTTGTTTACTCATTTTGCAATTTCTTTTAAAAGAATATCTTTGTTCATTTTGCAACTTTTCATGAAGAGTTACCGATGTTCTTTAAGACCTATATATGTGTGTGTGCGTGCGTGTGTGTGTGTGTGTGTGTGTGTGTGTGGATGAATGGATATGAAATCATTTTCGAGTCATTTTTCCAAAAATATAGCTATATTTTTAATTGTTTCCTAGAGAAACCCTTGAGATATACTAGAATCATTGTCTAGTATTCTCATTTAAGACTTTGTTGTATCCTGGAGGATATTTGTTGGTGACCATTAGCAATATTGTGGGCTAAATAAATCCTTAAGAAAAGTGACATCACGTCTTAAAGTTTGGCTTGATTGCTCTATTGATTCGAAACTATATTTTTCGGTAGTAATTTGTCCTCAAGAGAATTCATTATCTATTGGACATTTATCATGGTCTACTTTTATAGTTTGAAAGTATAATTTACCACAAGTATTCTTAGGCTTATTAATTCTTAGAACTAACAGACTATAGAACAATAGGTACATCATGAAATTTACTAAGATTGTTGATTAGTCACCTCATCTATAATTGTATAGAATAACAATATTGCTTGCCACAAGAATTGAAAATTTACTGATCTATATTCCTTCACGAAGAAAAATGAAAACACTAACTAATAGTCAGATAATAGTACCATAGTCATAAATACATCTCAAAATTTATAAAATTAGTATGTTGACTATGTTATGTATATAGGGATAATTTGGGATGAAGCAATTGAAATGAGAAGATGATCATCAGGAGGAAGAGCAAAAGAAAGAGGATAAAGTATCGTTGATGTTAGAGAGAGATGACTATGAAGAAGGTGATGATGTAGACGTAGATGTAGATTGGCGAATGCAAATTGATGATCGATCTATCCATAAGATCAAGAGTTTTCTACGCAATTTTGGCTCACTTCTAATTCTTTTTGGTTGGCTTGTGGCTTTTTCTCTCCTCGGGCGGGAATGCTTTCATTTTCCGTAATTATATAGAGCATCACTTGTTTGATCTTTTTTTTTTCACAATCACACTGTTAGCTCAATAATATTTTCTATATCATATTTTTAAGGGTTAACACCACGAAAATATCAAACTGTATAGTTATAACAAATTTACCATAAACTAATTCTTTTACTACTAAAAGCCTTAGATTAGTATATTTGTGACAAATTTACCATCTTTTAATTTCTGTTAAATTAAATTAATATCATGAAAAATTATAAACTGAAACGGATGATAAAACCTCAAATTGATATACTCGTCAATTGTTACGTGTCATCTAACTCAACAATGTAACGGAAAATTTAATGGAAATTAATAGATAATAAATTTACCACAAGTATACCAATTTAAGATTTCTGGTGGTCAAAAAATTAATATGAGATAAATTTATCACACATATATAAGTTTGAGGTTTTTTTTATAGTATTAACCCTATTTTTTTTATCAGTATCTACAATGTATAGCAAAGGTTTAATATGTAATATTATCTTTTTGTAGTTAATTCTATAACAAAATATTATCTACTTATCAATCTACTTACCGACTGACCAAAAATCAATCTACTTACCTATCTATCTTGAGGAAAATTACCCAATTTTTTTTAAACATATTGCACCTGTACCAATTCAATCATAAACCTTATAATTTAACTAATTTAATTATACACCTTTTGACAATTTGCTAATGTAGTCCATAAAGTCAATTATAGCGAAAATCATTAATTTGATTACCAACTATTTGATGTGACACTACCGGCATTAATATTGACAATTTATCAATTTTTTTATTGAATTTTTTGAATGTTAAATTATCTTCTTTTTTTTCCCTTTATTGTGGTTGATGGTTGATGAGATGACTCTCGCTTTGATGCAACGAGGGCCAATCACACCTACAATTGGTGAGGGTAGCCCTCACTTGTGTTGGCAAGAGTTGCCTACCCCTCTCTAGCCATCTCCTAAGATGGACCATTGATGAAAAGGAAGGAAAAAATAGGAAAGGGGGAAAATGGATAAAAAGAGAGAATTTAGAATTTTATCCACGTTAACGCCAACCGAAGCACATAAGATTGCTACCGCTATTTGAACCGCCTCCATTATGTTAGTATTTTCTAATAAAAATTGACCGGAATGACTATCTTGTAAAATTATTAAGAAATTATAGATTGAATTTGTTAGGACTAGAATTAGCACCTAGAGGGGGGGTGAATAGGTGATTAAAGCGATTTCAACAATTTAATCCGAATGAGAGATTAAAGAATTAAAACCAACAATCGCAGCAAATGAAAGTAATGAAAGATAAAAGGATTAGGGATAGAGAATTAAGACTCCAGATTTATAGTGGTTCGGCTTATACCAAGCCTACGTCCACTCTCCCGCACGGACAGCCCTTCTGGCTGGATTTCACTAAGAATCAAAAAGAGTGATTACAGTCTCACGCTCTTGAGTCCACAGTGTAGAAGCTCTACTACACTTCCTCAAGGTCTCACCACAATATAATCTCTCTTTTGATTACATATAATGCTCGAAGAATAAGATCACAAAATAGAAAAGGAGATTCAGACTTTGGAATTCTTCTATCCGACACCCTTCAACAACTGGAGCATCTCTCTTATATACTTCTTCATGCCTTCAATATCGTTGGCACCTTCAAAAGAAGTTCTTCCAATCAACCCGTTGGACAGAATCAATTAGAGAGATCTCGAGCTCTTTAAGGTAAGTGTTGATAGCCCATCAATCCTGCTCGCCCATACAATCAGGATATTGGTTTCCATAAGTAGATCCTTCCAAATATAAGTTGCGAAATCTTTAGAGAATCTATACATATTCGAATACGAAAATAAGATCTTCTAGTGCTGAATTCAGTAGAAAGATATTCTCTAGCCGTTAGAGTAAAAACCATATAAGATCAGAATAGAAGTTGGTCTGGAGACTATCCATGAGGGTAGACTTTGAAACTTGAGTCTTGCTAGCTTCAGACTTTGATCTTCAGACTTTGCCAGTAGAGTCTATAAGTCTTCAGACTAGACTAAAGAAAATGTTTTGACAACTTCAAAATACCTGAAGAGAATTTATCCAACAATCTCCCCATTTTTGATGGTGACAAAACTTTTATGCAGATTTGAATATTATTGCCCTGCAATACAACTTTTAAGCAAGCATTCATGTCTCATAAAAGATTAGAATAAAAATAGTAGAAGTTATCCTGTACACAGATGTCCTGTACACAGACTTACCCTGTACACAGATCTGCATCCACAGAAACCTCATTAGTCATGTGTAGGCATTACTATCTTTATCTAATTTAATAGCTTAAAGTAATGCAATAATGAGCACACATTCAAAAAACTCAAGATAAAGTCAAAATATCAATCACAATCATAACAAATCAAAAATGTTTAAAAATGAAGATTTGGTTTGAGAATAGAGTCTTGAAATTTGCTTGAAATCTGCAAAGTCTTCTCCCCCTTTTTTGTCAGCATTAAAAAAAATCAAAGAGCACGAGGAATGCGAACAAGTTGAAAGTCCTCCATAGACTTGACAGTTCCTTCTAGCTTCCTCAAATCTTCCTGTAGTTGAGTAAGAGCAGTGCCTTTGGCAGTGTCCTGAATCTGACGCTGAACCTCTTTAAGCTGATCTTGCATGGTGATGAACATTGCATGATTCTCATTCTGCAGAGTCTGAAATTCATACCCCATAGCATAAATTTGGCCTTTGAGCTCCAAGATGATGTCAAGCAGCCTTCCAAAATCTCCTGAATTGTCAGTCTGAGTGCTTGCGTCAACTCGGTCTGATGGTGGAGTCAAGCCAGTGTGAATATCAGCAGGGAGATCAATATTTGGAGATGATGCCTCTCCCTCAGGAAACTGAGCAGCATGAACATCTTTTGCATCAGGAGGTGATCGACTAACACCTGTTTGGGTATTAGAAGTGTCAAAATGGGTCATTAACCCATTTATGGACCCATTTATAGCTAAATGGGTTGTTAATGGGTTAAGCTAGCACCCATAATGGGTTTTAAAAGTAAAAAGGCTGAGATAAATGGGTCATAAATGGGTCTGTTCTCAGACCCATTTATGACCCATTTATCAACCCACTAAAAGTAAACCCATTTACTCTCCCTCTTCGACGTCTTCGTTTTCTTGCTTACCCTCCATCGAACGAAGTACTGCAAGTTGGGACTCGAGAGGCTGAGAACTCGCCGGCGACTTCCTTTGTCTTTTTCCAAGCATTTTGACTTCTATGTTTCTTCTCCTCCTTCTCCTTCCGCCGTTAGCCGCCGCCGCCGCCATCGTCTGCAGAAAGCGATTGCGCTTTGATTGGGCGAATCTGCGAATCTGCCTTTTAGGTCTGTCTTTTTACGCTTACGCTTGTAGTTTTGTCTTTGGGTCTGTCTTTTTATTCACCCATGGTTGCATTATTGAGCATGTAGGTAGATGAAACGAATCTTGTTTCTAGGGTTTTGGCGAGTTGTCCTTTCATTTTCAGGCGGTTTGCTATCTGGGTTGGTTCTCTTGCTTGTAGTCTTGCTTTCTCTGTCTTGTCTATGTTAAGCTGGAGAGCACAGTGTGATTCATCGGTGGTTTGGAATTTGTTCTTTCTGTTCCCTTGGGAAGAAGATGGGGTGACCATTGTAGGGCGAGATCGTTTCTTTTGTCGATGGAGTTGCGGCATGAAAGCTTCGCTTGGCCGTTTATTAAGTTGGTTCCGAGAACATGGGCAGAATTTAAGAATGAGTCCAAGAACGTGGGGTTGTCCTTTGGGTGTGTTTCTAAGTGCCCTTTTGACATAGTGTGGTCGTCTAGGCTCCCAACTCAATACTTGTTTTAAAGCCATCTACTTTCTGCCATTCTGCACCATAGTTAGTTCATCTATGCTGTGCTGAGTTAGAGGTCCTCTGTTCTTGCCTTCCGGATTGATTTGTTTATGTGGGTCATTCCGTTTGGGGCTGGTGAATTAGGTTCGACGGTTTTCTGTTATCTTTTGTTCGACAGTACAGGTTAAGAGGACTAAACTAGACTTAATCTAGAATTAAATGATAAGGGCTATTGAGTCCGGATTGACCATCAAACTCTAATATCCTTAGAAATTGGAAGACTATGTCATCTTTTCACTATTCGCTCTAAAATTGCTTGATATGGCTAATGGTGCCTGTGGTGTTTTTCTATCTTATTACTACTCATTAGACAAGTTTTGTGGTTCTAGACTGGCAATGCAATGCTTTGTGGAGCCGTATATGCATGAAACTTTTAATATATAATATATCCACTTCTCTAAAAGTTATGGTTTTGTGTGGGATATTATCATTGAAAATGGTGTTCTACGGATTGAGCTGCAAGTGCAGGGTGCATGTCTTTTTGATATATGTGTTGAAGTCAAATGTTAGTTATTTGACTAAAGTTATCCAGTATAGGGATAAGGGATGCGCTCACAAAGGTAAAATTCCTGGAGTTGGGCATGAGTAGTGGGTTTTTTTTGGATAAATTCCAACTTTATTTTTTTTTTATGAGTAAATGTGCAGATGAGTTCGATATATCCCCATGAAACTGAAGATAAATTCCTACCTTTGCTGTTTATGCTACCTGCTTCCTCAAGAATTGGGTTTATATGAAATCAGCTGCAGGGTGTTAACTTTCTCTGTTTTTATTATGATGTTTTAGGCGCTATCCTCCCCTGTTTTATCTGCTGTTGGTGAGAGATATTGCAAAGTCACAGCAGAAGCATTACGAGTTTGTGGGGAGCTTGTTTGTGTTGTTCGCTCTACATTTTTTCATGTTCCTCCAAGGATGTAAATAATAAAGTGACAACTCTTGCGCCAACCTTACTGAAGAGGTGAAAGGTTTTGAAGTCTAGAATCGATGAGCATGGGTCATAAATGGGTTGCTTAGCATTTTTTTTTTTTGGGTCAGTGGATGCTTAGCGATTTAATGGGTTTTAAATAGGTTGGCCGGTGAACCTCTCTGGATGCAGAAGAAAAAAAGGAAAAGAAAGAAAAAGAAAAAATATTTTTTTTGAAAAATTATTGATTGGATTTGTATTGCTTGGAGTTTTTTTAGTAATATAATCTTTAAAAAAAACATAAGAATAATTTTTCCTAGATTTGGTTAAATAAGAAAATATTTTATTAATATGGGTCGGGTCGGGTATGGGTCGGGTATGGGTCGGGTCGGGTATGGGTCGAAAAATTTACATTAGACTTAAATGGGTCATAAATGGGTTAATGGGTCGATTTGGGTCGACCCATTTATGACCCGACCCAAACCCGACCCGACCCACCCATTTGACACCTCTACTGGGTATCTCCCTCTGTAAAAGTCAGTAGAAGAGGAGTACATTCTCTTTGGGTATCTCCCCCTGTTTCAATGTTTTCTGGAGGAGAAAAGTACTCTTCTTTCTGAGGAGTTTCCTCAGTGACAGGATGTCGTTGATCCTCTTTTTTTGCTGGAGAATCTGTCTTTGCCGGTTCTTCCCCTTGTTCTTCTTTTTCCTCTTTCTCTTTCTCTTTCTCTTTCTCTTCCTCTTTCTCTTCTTCTTGTAAGGATCCCTTTTCCTGGAGTCCTTTCTTAGTGTCTTCTGCAAAATGTTGTTCTAGAATAGCTGAAACAGGTGCAGAAAATTGAGAGACAAGAGCAGAGATGGGCAAAGCATCCTCATCATCTTCATTTTCCAAGATGATTGCCCTTCTCTTCTTGATAGGACTATTCACCGGTTCCTTTCCTTTTCTTTTGGCCGCAGAAGGGTCTGGTCTAGACTTAACAGGAGTCTTCTCCTTGAACTGCTCCAGCTTCTTGCTGAGTTCTTTCAGACGCATCTTTGTTATCATCCTCAGTTCGATGACCATTTTATCAATAGTCTTCACAGAGAGAATGTGAGGAGGCTGAATGTTCAAGTGTCTGAAAAGACGAGTGATGAGAGCAGCATAAGGGAGTTTTCCCTTGCCTTTTGCCATGGACCTGTACATGTGAAACATGATAGTGTGTGGCAATGAGAAGTTAAGACCAATCTTGATTGCATATATCAACTTAGCCTCTGAGATGGATACATCTGTCTTTGATGTTGATTTCGGTCTAAGACAGTTGATCACTATCTTGTGAAGCAGAGTGTTTGTTGCATTCATCCTGGAGTAGGAGAGACGACCTTCAGCAATTCGGTCTCTCGCAAGTTCTGGAGTTGCATGACTTACAGACACATAAATTGATTGGAAAGCACCTCTTTCCACACCAATTACATTTGCCAGAGTGTCCGTATCAACAACATATTCTCTATCTCTCACACTGAATGAAAAGCTATTCGCATCAAGGAAACTGAGATTGGAATAAAAATACGCTGTTAATTCAGAATAAGTCACATCACATTCAGTACAGAACTTATGAAGTTGAAGTTTCTCAAACTTCTCTCTCAGATTGATGCTTAATAAATCCATAAAATCAAAGTCCACCGTTCGTGGATTCATCACCCCACGCTTCAGCAATTTCTCATACATCTTCCTGTGTCCGTCTGATCGAAACAGTTCATCCTTCTTTCCTCGAAGGTTTGCAGCCACACCCATCCAAGGTTTAAAATGTATAAACATTTTCTCATCATCATCCTTTCCTTTTGGTTGATTTACACTACTAAACCTAGGGTCATTGGGAAAGTTTGCAAAGACTTTTGCTGCCGTTCCAGCAAGAACAACGCCTGATCTCTCCATTACAGTGAGAAAGTGTGTCTCATTTTTGTAACCCTTTTCTTTCAAAAATTCATCAATGAAGGTCATTGCAGAACCTCCTTCCTTCAATGCAGAGTAAAGCCTATAAACAAAAGCAGGCTTGAGTGATCTTACAGGTTCAACATCTTCAAGAACTTCTTCTGCATGTTGAGGGCGACGATCATGAGGACTAGTTGAGGAAGTACGTTGCTGAGATCGTTGAGGAGTCTGTTATGTTAAAAAGTCACTTTCTTCTGTGAGATCGAAGTGCGTAGGCCCCTCACCAGAGCGCTATGGTCCTCTGTTTGCTATCCTTGAGGATTTCCTTTGGAAATACATTGTCGCTTTCTTTGAGAAACTTTCACACTTGTGTCGCAAGAAAGTCAAAAGCTTTGAGACGAAGAAATTTGGGAGAGCAAAGCTTTTGAACTAGGGTTTCTGGGTAAAGTGAAAACGAAGGAGAAGGAGTATATAAAAGATAACTGATACGGGGTAACTCAAGCGTCGCAATTTGGAAATATTAAGAATTTCATTTTAAAAAAATAACTACCTTAATAAATCGATAACCACCATTTTTAAAAAAATTAAACTGCCTTAATAAGCTCAATTAGAGATAAACAGACAATCTTACTTTTTCAAAATAACAGTTTAAGTAAATAAATGAACTTACAGTCGTGTCGATTTGTATTCTCAGTCTACAACCTTTTGAGTTTGATACTCTGTCAGACTTTAGATTCTGAGTCTGAGCTTCAACATTCTTCAAGAGATAAAATATTGAGTCTTGAGCGAATAGACTCAAATAAGCTTTTCTCAAGTGGCTTTGTGAAGATGTCTGCCAGTTGATTCTTTGAGTCTATGAATTGTATCAAGACTTCTTTGTTCTGAACATGATCTCTTATAAAATGATGTCGAATCTCAATATGTTTTGCTCTTGAATGTAGGATAGGATTCTTTGTAAGATTGATTGCGCTGGTATTGTCACATTTGATCTCTGTGCAAGAATCTTCAATGCCAAAGTCTTGTAGTTGTTGTTTTATCCACAGAATTTGAGAACAGCAACTTCCAAGGGCTACGTATTCTGCTTCATCTGTTGAAAGAGACACAGTACTTTGTTTTCTTGAAAACCAAGATACTGCCCTGTTTCCAAGCAATTGACAAGTACCTGAAGTGCTTTTTCTTTCAACTCTACAACCTGCAAGATCTGCGTCTGAATAACCAAGAAGAGTAAAGTCTCATTCTTTGGGATACCATAGACCAATCTTAGCAGTAGTAGCAACATATTTAATGATACGTTTAGCAGCACTTAGATGTGATTCCTTAGGATCTGATTGAAACCTAGCGCATATGCAAACACTAAATAATATGTTAGGGCTGGATGCAGTAAGATAAAGAAGTGAACCAATGATACTCCTGTATAACTTTTGGTCAATTTTCTTCCCTGCTTCATCTTTGTCTATCTTCAAGGAACTTGACGTTGGTATGTCAGTCTTTTTGCAATTTTCTAGACCGAACTTTTTAATAAGTTCTTTTGCATATTTCTCTTGATGAATGGATATTCCTTCCTTTAGTTGTTTCACTTGTAGACCAAGGAAAAAGGATAGTTCACCCATCATGCTCATCTCGAATTCATCCTGCATGGACTTAGAAAATTTCTTGCACAAAGTCTCATTAGATGATCCGAATATAATGTCATCAACATAAATCTGAACAAGTAGAAAACTTTTACCTTCCTTTTTAATAAACAAAGTAGTGTCTACCTTTCCTTTAGAAAAACCATTATGAATTAAGAAATTACTTAGCCTTTCATACCAAGCTCGAGGAGCTTGTTTCAATCCATATAAAGCTTTCTTTAGTCTGAACACTGAGTCTGGTTTCTTTGAGTCTTCAAATCCAGGAGGTTGTTCCATGTAGACTTCTTGAATAAATCCATTCAGGAATGCGCTTTTGACATCCATTTGAAATAACCTTAAATTCTTATAACAAGCAAAAGCAAGTAGTAATATGATTGCTTCTAACCTTGCTACTGGAGCATAGGTCTCATCGTAGTCTATCCCTTCTTCTTGCGTGTATCCTTTAGCCACGAGTCTTGCTTTGTTTCTCGTTACTTTTCCTTTTTCATCAACTTTGTTCCTGAAAACCCATTTAGCTCCAATAACTTATTTACCTTTTGGTTTAGGAGTCAATTCCCATACGTCGTTAATATTGAATTGTCTGAGATCTTCTTGCATTGCTTCAATCCAGCTTTCATCAGCTAAGGCTTCTTCAATATTTTTGGGTTCTATCTCAGAAATAAGAACAACAGCACTAGACTCTTCTCGCCTTTTGGATCTTGTTCGAATTCCCTCATTAATGTTTCCAATAATGAGTTCTTCAGGATGACTAGACTTGTGCTTCCAGTTACTAGTCAATCTGATAGATTGTTGATCTTTTTCTTGAGTAGATTCTTCATCAGTAGCTTGTTGTACTAATTCTGAATTAGTAACTGCTTCAATGGAGGTAGATCTAGCAGAGTCTGGAACATATTCTGAATCTTCAGTCTGAATTTGCTGAATTTGTGGAGAGTCTTGAAATTTGACATTCATTGATTCTTCCACAGTCTGAGTCTTCTTGTTGAATACTCTAAAGGCTTTGCTTGTAGTTGAGTAACCAAGAAAGAATCATCCATCTGATTTCTCTTCAAACTTACCAACACGATCATTTGCATTCTTTAGAATAAAACATTTGCAACCAAATACTTGAGAATAAGAAACTATTGGTTTCTTTCCTTTAAAAATTTCATAAGGGGTTTTCTCAAGAATTGGCCTTAAAAACACTCGGTTTATAATATAGCAATTAGTTGAAACAGCTTCAGCCCAAAACCTTGAAGAAATTTGATTTCCAATTAAAAGAGTTCTTGCCATTTCTTGTAAAGACCTATTCTTCCTTTCCACAATCACATTCTGTTCTAGTGTATATGGAGAGGAGAATTTGTGCTGAAAACCAAATTCATCACAAAATTTAGTAAAGTATTGATTTTCAAGCTCACCTCCATGGTCTGTACGAATACTCGAGATAGTGTGACATTTCTCATTCTGCACTTTCTTAGCAAACTTTGAAAAGAGAGAGAAAGTCTCTGACTTACTTGAAAGAAAGTAGACCCAAGTAAATCGTGAGTAATCATCCACAATTACTAGACAGAACCTTTTTCCACCAATGCTTTGCGTTCTGGTAGATCCAAACAAATCCATATGCAGAAGCTGCAGTACACGATTAGTGGAAACTTTATTTATTGATTTGTAAGAGTTTCTAACCTGTTTACCCAGTACGCATGGTGTACATAGATCAGACTTTGAGTAATTGAGAATAGGCAATCCTCGAACAAGTTTCTTGGTAGAGATCTTGTTGATTTGCTTCATATTGGTATGGCCTAGCTTTTTGTGCCATAGATTAGCTTCATCTTGTACTGATATTAAGCGCTGTGATCTTTCTTGATTCACATCCAGAAGATAGATATTTCCATGTCTTCGTCCAGTAAAAGATTGAGTAAAGTCTTTACTGATTCCAGAGCACGTTTCTTCCTGGAAATTGATCTTGAAACCAGTATCACACAGCTGACTTATGCTAAGCAAGTTGTAATTTAATCCTTCAACTAAGGAAACATTTTTGATTGACAAACTTCCAATCTTTACTGTTTCTCGACCAGTAATTCTTCCTTTGTTGTTACCACCAAAGGAAACTTTTCCTCCGTCTATCTGGACAAGTTTTATGAAGCAACTTGAGTCTCCTGTCATATGTCTTGAGCAGCCACTATCAAGATACCATTTAATCTTCCTTTTGATAGTAACCTGCAGATAGCACAAATTCAAGCTCTTTTTGGTACCCATATCATCTTGGGTCCAGAAGTGTTAGAACAATAGACAGTCTTAGTACAGCTCTTTTTAACAGGTCTCCAAACCAAAGGACATTCTTTCTCAAAATGTTCTGAGCTTTTACACTTGGAACATTTCAAAGCATTTCTGCCAACAGGTTTTACAAAAACTTTATGGAAATGATTCTAATAAATAGTTCTAGCTGGTCTCTGTTTGATTCTTTCCTTTACCTTTGGGAAATCAATTAGTGGAATAGTTTCAGAGGTCATACCAAGACCTAACTTATCAAAGTATGGTCTTTGTATCGAAAGAATCTTATCCAACTTTTCAGAACCATTTGAAAATCTTTTTGATATGTTAGTAATATCATTTTTTAAAAGATTATTTTCATTTGAAATAAAGTTTGAGTTTTCTTTCACAACAGCAAAGTCATTTTCCAACTTTTCAAACTTTTCTTTCATAAGTTTTTCCTGTTGCTTCAATGTAGAATTTTCCCTTTTTAATTCGGAGATCCTCTTGAGAGAGGTTTTTAGACTAAGACAAAGTTCATCAATATATTTAGAAACCTTGACAGGAATTTTTAAGTTACTAACCTCGAGTTCACTGTCTGAGTCTGTGTCTGAATTAAGGTCTGAGTTTGAATCTGATTTTGCCATTAAACAGATATTGGCATAATCGTCATCACTTTCTTCACATTCAGTATCACTCCAAGTCTCTGCTTTGAGTGCCTTCCTGTATTTCTCAGTCTTTCCTTTTCTCTTCTTTAACAGAGGTCAGTTGGGTCTGATGTGTCCCTTTTTCTTGCATTCAAAGCAAGTCACTTCTTTGTTAGAATCATCTTCCTCTGTTGATTTGTTTTGAAACCTTTGTGAGCTTTGTTTCTTCCAATTGAATTTCCTTCCTTTTCTGTTCAACTTTCTTAATCTCTTTATCATGAGTGCCAGTTCTTCATCATCTAGATCTTCTTCAGAGTCTGTAGCATCAGAATAGTCATTAGACTTTAAGGCAATAGATTTCTTACCTTTTGAATCTTCCTCTTCGTTGGTCTGTTCCACTTCATAAGATTGAAGAGTCCTAACCAGTTCGTCTACAGAGAGTGGAGCAATCCTCTGCGTCTCTCTTATTGAGGTTTTTATGTAATTCCAGTCTTTAGAGAGTCCTCGTAGGAGTTTGTTGAACTTCATATGTCCTGAGATTGGATGTCCCTGATATTTAAGACCATTCACAATTTCAGTAAAGCGACTAAACATGTCAGTTATTGTTTCTCCTGATCTCATCTTAAAGACTTCATATTGTCCCAAAAGAATATTGATCCTCGTTTCTTTCACACGATCAGTTCCTTCATAGGTAATGTGAAGCCTATCCCAGACTTCTTTTGCTGTATCACAAGAAGATATTCTGTTATACTCAGTAGGAGATAAAGCACAATATAAGGAGTAAATAGCTTTGGCGTCAAGAGTCTGTCTCTTGGTGATTTCTTCTTGAGTCAGTAGAGTGGGATCATCAACTTCTTTTCCTCTCTCTAATTCTGATGCAGCAGCAGGAATGATTCCTTTATCAACCACTTCCCATTCCAAAGGATCTTTCGATCTTAGGAATGCCTTCATCTTATTTTTTCATATGCTGTAGTCTTTTCCATCAAAGTATGGAGGTCTGGTATTGCTTTGACCTTCAACCAACCCTGTAGACAACATACTAGTCATAGATCTTTTACTCAGAAGTAAAGACACTTCTTATGAACGAGTACACTTGCTCTGATACCAATTGTTAGGACTAGAATTAGCACCTAGAGGGGGGTGAATAGGTGATTAAAGCGATTTCAACAATTTAATTCGAATGAGAGATTAAAAAATTAAAACCAACAATCGCAGCAAATGAAAGTAATGAAAGATAAAAGGATTAGGGATAGAGAATCAAGACTCCAGATTTATAGTGGTTCGGCTTAGACCAAGCCTACGTCCACTCTCCCGCACGGACAACCCTTCTGGCTGGATTTCACTAAGAATAAAAAAGAGTGATTACAGTCTCATGCTCTTGAGTCCACAGTGTAGAAGCTCTACTACACTTCATAAAGGTCTCACCACAATATGATCTCTCTTTTGATTACATATAACGCTCGAAGAATAAGATCACAAAATAGAAAAGGAGATTCAGACTTTGGAATTCTTCTATCCGACACCCTTCAACAACTGGAGCATCTCTCTTATATACTTCTTCATGCCTTCAATACCATTGGCACCTTCCAAAGAAGTTCTTCCAATCAACCCGTTGGACATAATCAATTAGAGAGATCTCGAGCTCTTTAAGGTAAGTGTTGATAGCCCATCAATCCTGCTCGCCCATACAATCATATATTGGTTTCCATAAGTAGATCCTTCCAAATATAAGTTGCAAAATCTTTAGAGAATCTATACATATTCGAATACGAAAATAAGATCTTCTAGTGCTAAATCCAGTAGAAAGATATTCTCTAGCCGTTAGAGTAAAAACCATATAAGATCAGAATAGAAGTTGGTCTGGAGACTGTCCATGAGGGTAGACTTTGAAACTTGAGTCTTGCTAGCTTCAGACTTTGATCTTCAGACTTTGCCAGTAGAGTCTATAAGTCTTCAGACTAGACTAAAGAAAATGTTTTGACAACTTCAAAATACCTTAAGAGAATTTATCCAACAGAATTGACACAATTGAAAAGTTTAGAACTAATTAATACAAGTGCAATATCTTTAATTTTTTTTGGTAATTTTTATAATATACATGATGTGTGTCGATAGGAGAGAGAACTAGGCCCCGGCTCAAGAATAATGCCATAGTTGAAACTTGCACATTCTGAACATACCTTACTCGAATCATTTATAGCAGCAAGTATCGGCCTATCGATACATTGATGTTCCGCATGTAGCTTAGATTCGCGAATAATGTATAAAACAAGTGATACAACATTACCAGCCAAAAATAAATGAAAAGAAAAGGAGGAAATTGGCTTGGACAGCATTAGCTATTCCGGGCCGATTGCCAGGTTGGATTGGTGGCAACATCAAATCCAGGAGGTATGAAAACAACATCATCCCATGGTGAATTAGAACCTTCCTGCAATCACTCCCCATGTTACTTGCTCTATCCATTTGAACATGCAAAAGAGGACCAGTACTAGTAACATGACGATTGCAACTGCCAGCATATGTTGACAAAAACTATCTTGATAATGACCTTATGCCCTCTTTTATCACGCAAAATCAGGAGAGACAAAAGTAAGGTCAGTTTTACTCACCTTCATTCCTTTTATAATTTCCTCAAGGACCGCAACCTAATGACCAAGTCCACGAAAAGAGAATTGGTCAATAAGGAGGAATGCCTCGTCATATGTCCCAACAATTATAAGTTCGATGCAGATATCATACATGAATGTCACCTGGTCTCAATGCAGAATTTAACCGATTTTGTTGGTGAGAAGCTCTTAGTAATGAATTTTCCAGGTCCTCCTAGAGATGACAGATGAGAAAAACTCCAAACTACAATGAATAAAACAATGAAGGTGCAACATACAATTTCTTAAATAACAGACCTTTCTGAAGAATACTGGACAATAGCTTCGGCTTTGGCTCTTCAGTATCAAGCTTCTGGACTGCATTGACAACGATCAAGCTTCTGGACTGCATCAATAATTGCTCTTAAAAAAATTACAAGACATATCGGGACAGAATCGAAATCCGAATCCGTTTGCATTATCAAGCATGTGGCCGAGACAGAAACTCAAAGTTGAACTCCGGTGGAGAAGTTGATGTCGAGTGGGTTTCCGACACTGCGAGTTGTGATTTGGACTAAAAATGAAATTCAAGTGACGCAAGAGCAAAGCAAAGCAGTTGAAAACGAAGAGAATGAAGATATATGTTTGAATGGATGGTAAATATGATAAGTTGTGCAGATTTTGATTCCAGAGACACTTTTGTTAGATCATTCTATCGATACTTATAGGTCCTTGGATCATTGAAGGGATGATTGACATTTATCGACTGAAAATCTTAATGATACCATGTGAATTGCTAGAAAAATGTGATGCATAATGGAGCGAATCCTCATTAGTCATTGCTAATGAAATGTCGATGATTTAGGCTCTCCTATATTCCTTTTATTACAGTATTTTTAAAACCCAATAGCCTTCTGTTAGATTGTAGCAAAATACCTTCGTTATCTTTTATCTCTTCAACAAAGTTAAGCGATTGGCTTGAGATGAAAACTATGGGGAAATTGCCTAATCGATTTAAAATCTATTATGCGGATACCAATTCAGTTATAAACTTTTCAATTTTGCCAATTTAGCCATAAAACTTTATGAAAAATTCTAATATAGTTCCTCTAGCCAATTTTCACCAAAAATCGCTAACGTGATGATATGTCACTTAAAATGATCAGCGATAACTAGACCACCATGTCTGTGATTTCTGTTGAAAATAGATCGGAAATACTATATTGGAGTTTTACACAAATGTTTAGAACTAAATTGGCAAAATTGATAATTTAATATTGAATTGACATCTGAACAATAGGTTTAAAACTAGTTGGGTAATTTTTCTATGAAAAATAGCTTGTTGCAAATAGTTTCTAATAGGATTGAAATATAGTAATTTGTCCTCATGAGAATTTATTATCTATTGGACATTTATCAGGATCTACTTATATAGTTTGAAAGCATAATTTACCGCAAGTATTCTTAGACTTATTAATTCTTAGAACTAATAGACTATAGAACAATAGGTACATCATGAAATTTACTAAGATCATTGATTAGTCACCCTATCTATAATTGTATAGAATAACAGTATTGCTTGCCACAAGAATTGAAAATTTTCTAATCTATATTCCTTCATGAAGAAAAACAAAAACACTAACGGATAGTCAGATAATAGTACCATAGTCACAAATACATCTAAGAATTTCTAAAATTAGTATATGACTATGTTATGTATATTGGGATAATTGAGGATGAAGCAATTGAAATTAGAAGATGAGGAGGAAGAGAAAAGAAAGAGGAAAAAGTATCGTTGATGTTAGAGAGAGATGACATCTTCCAAAATTATATAGAGCATCACTTGTTTGATTTTGTTTATTTTTCGACAATCACACTATTAGCTCAACAATATTTTCTTTATGATATTTTTAAGAGTTAACACCACGAAAATATCAAACTAATATAGTTATGACCAACTTACCATAAACTAATTTTTTGACAACCAAAAACCTCAAATTGGTACATTTGTGACAAATTCACCATCTTTTAATTAATGTGAAATTGGATTAATACCATGAAAACTCACAAACTGTAATAGATGGTAAAACCTTAAACTAATATGCCCATCAACTGCCACGTGTCATCCAATTTAGTAATGTAACTAAAATTTAACAGAAATTAATAGATGATAAATTTGTCGCAAATGTACCAATTTAGGTAAATTTGTCGCACATGTATTAATTTGAAGTTTTTCGTAGTATTGACCTTATTTTTTGATCAGTAACTACAATGTGTAGCAAAGGTTTTATAAGGAATATTATCTTTTTGTAGTTAATTCTACAACCAAAAATTTTCTATCTATCTATCTATTGACCTAACTATCTATCTAGGGGAAAATTACCCAAAAAATAAATCTATTGCACTCGTATTAATTCAATCATAAACATTTTAATTTAACCAATTTACTCATAGATCTTTTGAGAATTTGCTAATGTAGTCCATTCAAGCAATTTTAATGAAAATCGTTTATTTATTACCCACCATCTAATGTGGCAATGTCAACTTTTTTATTGATTTTTTTTTTATTTTAAATTAGTTTCTTTTTTCCCCTTTATTGTGGTCAACGAGACGACTCTCGCCTAGATCTAACGAGGGCCAAGCACACCTATGGCTAGCCAAAGCAACCCTTGCCCGTGTCAGAAAAGTTGCCTACCCCTCTCTAGCCATCTCCTAAGATCGACCATCAGCGAAAAGGAAGGAAAAAACTAAAAAAGGGAGAAAATAATATAAGAAGAGAGAATTTAGAATTTTATCCATATTAGTGCCAGTCGGAGCACATAAGATAGCTACTGCTAGTTGAACCAACTCCACTTTAGTATTTTCTGATCAAAATTGAGCAGAATAACTACATTGTAAAATTATTAATAAGTTTAAGATTGAATTGACACAATTGAAAAGTTTGAAAATAATTAATATAATGCAATATATTTAAGATTTTTTTTGGTAATTTTCAGAATATACATGAGAGGTGTTGATAAGAGAGAGAACTAGGTATTGGCTCAAGAATAATGCCATAGTTGAAATGTCCAAAATGACTCGCACATTCTGAACATACCTTAATCAAATAATTTATAGCGGTAAGTATCAGTGTTTCGCCGGTTTCGGATCCCGCGACAAAATATCTTTCACCAAGTGTTATGTTTTGGTTTTTATTAGAAGGAACTTATATAGTCTCGATCTAATGTTGTTTAGTACAAGCTTAGAGTTAATGATAATCAATGTCGAAATCTAATCAACAGTTTGATCCAAACACACTTTAACACACTAATGAAAGCACATTAAGATCAAAGTGGTTTGTATCAAATGATTTTCACACTTTTTTTTTGGCTTAACTAATTTTAAACCAAAATTAACATGAAAAATCTAATGAAACTAGTCAAAATCTAATTTCTAAAGTTTTTCTAATTTTTTTTAGCTTTTTCCTAAGAATTCTGAGTTTTTGGAACTTTTTTAATCCTAGGAAAAAAAAAAAAAAAACCCTCCGGTTGGAGCAAAGGATTCTGCCTGAATATGGGTTTAACCCGGACCGTAGAGGTCCGGGTTGGGTAGGGCTTGGTCCCAGTGTGGCCCTAACCAGATGGGTTCGGGCTGTCTCATTAAAGAAAGCCCGAATTTCCGATTTCTCTTTAAGTGATCTAAGCCCAAAACCAAAGTCATCCCACGTTCTTAGTCCAGATTCATAAAAACCTCTAACCCATCTTTTTATTCTTCTATTATTCAAATTTTATTGTTCGTCCCCTTCTTCTCCACGCCTCCACCTACGCAGGTCTTCTCCCGAAGCCTTCCTCCCCGAAGCAATACCATCCGAAGCGTCCCCATCTTCCGAATATGTTGTCGCCGGCACTCTCACCATCGAACAACCGACCATCGTCCACTCTGAGCGCCACTCGTCACCGACCTCTAGATTTGTCGGCGGCTATCATCATCTACCTTTTCGGCCAATCCACGAAAACGGTGGAAAGGCGGCGAAATGACTAACCGATCGATGCTCGGGAATGCTGACTACAAAAGAATCGCCTCGATAGAATGGATCTAACAGATGGACACTCGGTTTTGGCCGGGAACAGTGAGAGCGGAAACAGATCTAACTGAGGCATTACGTCGAGCGGGTGGTGTGCGACATTGAACGAAGGGTTTCCGGCTTTCCTGGGACTCGAAATGGGGCTGGGATTCTCAGCAAACATCAAACAACGCCCAGCAACCTAGCTAAAATCTGCGGGGGGCCGGAGTTTGCGCGAGCCGAATGGCCACGAACCCCGGCTCGGCGTACCTAAAAGGGCAGCAAACAAAGGGAAAAAAACGGAGGCTTATGTGTTTGGGCTTGAGGACGTCTACGAAGAGCGTTCGTCGGACGGAGATCACCCGTGGCTAAGGTGTCGGCCGAGGTTCCCTCCCTCTCGCTTTCCATTCAGTCTTAGCTCTCACTCTCTCGCCTTTACTCTCCCGCGGCTCTCTCTACCCCCGAACGAACCCCGAAAGGAGTCCGCTCTTCCGGCTGAGTCTCCCTCTCTCGCTTTTAGGCTCGGCCAGTGAGCGTGCAAGGCTCCTGCCACCGCCAGCTGCTTTGCTGGCCTAGCCCTTGCTGGCCGGCCCGATCTCGTTTATTTATTTAAATAATAGTTCTTTTAATTAATTTTCTATTTTTTCATTTAACGAAAATGCTCTATTACTACTAATCCAATTGCTTCTAATGTTTACATGCCATACAATTTAATGAATTTTTTTTTGTTAAGGTTTATAAATTAATCCTCAATTTTATATGCAATTAATAAATGATTAAACGGGTCACTAAAATTTTGGTGTCAATAGTACTCAAGAGATAAAATTAGTCAATAATGTCTAATAACTACAACTATATGTGTACACACACACACAAACACACACACACACACACACACACACACACACACACACATATATATATATATATATATATATATATGTATATTTGTTGAAAAACTACAAAATGACTAAGTATTTTAGATTGTAACCGATCTGGTCCATTGGATAAGTGGGTGGTTCCATGCTTAGAACTAAGAATTGGATTGGTGTTCACTAGTTTTACTAAATTGGAACTGGGAACCAGACTGGTCCCATGAGAATCGCCAGTTCTAGAAACTTACTATTTATGTATGTTGGGATAATTTTGGATAAAGAAAATGAAATTAGAAGATGATCATGAGGAGGAAGAACAAAAGAAAGAGGAGGAAATATTGTTGATGTTAGAGAGAGATGACTACCAAGAAGGTGATTATGTAGATGTAGATTAAGGAATGCAAGTTGATGATTTATTGACACATAAGATCAGGTTTTTTTTTTCCTTGATAAGATCGGGAGATTTCTACGTTTTTGGTTCTCTTCTAATTCTTTTTGGTTAGCTAGTAGCTATTACTAATTTCTCCTCATGAATGTTTACATCTTCCAAAATTATACGGAGCATCAATTGTTTGATCTTTTATTTTTGACACATGTTTTAGATGTTAATTTGTCTGGAGGGGTACAATCATACTATTAGCTCAATGATGCGCTCTATATTGTGTTTTTAATAAGTACTTGCAACTTATAGCTAAGCTTTTTATATGCCATGTCAAATTTTCGTGGACTTATTCTATAACCCTATTTTCTACGTTACATTTTTTATTTGTTTTTTCTACGTGGCATTTTTGTGATTTTCTTCTCTAATTTTTATTTTAAAAAATAAAAAATAAATAAAAAGAATGCTAAAATTTTATTTTAGGAAACCAAATTAGAAAAAGAAGAAGGGCAAGGCCCTCCTTAGAAGTGGGGGTTGCCATTGCCCATCGCCCTAGCAAGATCAAGCTCCAAAATGAAATAGACAAACTTGTAGACTAAAGTATATCGCAAGTGTTAAAACTTTGCATGGGTGGACACTTAAATGCCAAAAGTTCTAAAATGTATACTTAAATGTTACTTTTAAAAAAAAAAAATTGAGACACTTTAGTGCTAACTTTGACGATGGTAGCCGAAAAGCCAACATGGCTTATTTGTGGTCTATGTGGTTTGCCAAAATTGTCTACTCAATAATCAATGTGCAAAACAACGTTGTTTTGTCCCAAAAATTAATTTTTAATATAGATATTAATTAAATTAAATCTAAAAACTAGATTTAAAAAAGAAAGCAGAAGGAAAAAATAAAAGAAGTCATCGGATATTAGAATATGTGCGGAGTAAGGAAAAAAAATAAAAGAAATATACTCCGGGGATGTGCTTGCTAAGGCGTGTAGATCACCTATCTATGGTTGATTACATAGTATATTTGGTCAAACATTTACTTGATTATGGACAAAAGCTGAACCCATCAACCTACCATATTTCAGATAGTCTAGAGGAGGAAATCATGGGAGTATTTTAAATTTGAAGGGTGTTGCGACCTAATTTTTTAGGGTGAATCACCTAAAACTAGGTTAATGGATTACTAAGTCCGAACACTTGGCGCGGACCCTCCCAAGTCCTACCAATCGCGACTTGATACTAATTAACCCATTTAAACATGCAATTATAATTCAAATTGGAGCATTCACTAACCGATTAGGGTTGATTAGAAACCCAAATAAAGTATGGGAGAATACTTTACTTTTTGCGAACAAGAAATTCAATAGGTTCGGGGACATGGTTACGCTAGATTAATCTAATGTCATTTCGGTACCTTTTTGTTTTTAATTTCAAAATATTTTGCAGGCATTATTGGTTAATTTTAACCTAAGATACTAACATGCAAATGGTGGTCATGCGGGTGCACAATCAATGAAATAACATTCAATAAATCAAAATGCTAAATTCATAAGAAATTATAAACTACAACTTTATTAAGATCCAATCTCTAAAAAAAACATTTACAAAAAATGCTAATAAAATGCATGCCCTAAACATGATTTTTTTAAATGACTTGACACCTAATTTTTATTATTATGTAATCTTAATCTAAATTTAATACGCATGAATTTTACTTTAATGACATGTGAGGTGCAATTCATATAGCCTAATTTGAACTATATTTATGCAATCTAATTTATATAATCCTAAATATGCATGTGTTTCATGATATGGGATGAATGACATAATAATTCTATATGCGTGTTCTTTTTATGATTTTTTTTAATGATTCTTTTTTAATGTATGCAACCTACACTAAACAATGATGACATAAAAATGGGATTAATTATGAACTAACCTATTAACTAACCAAATAAATGACCTTTTGTGTTTTTTTTTTTAAATTACTTAATAATTCTTATTAAAAGGAAACAACATAATGATGCAATAATAATCTTTTGGCATTTTTTATAATTTTTTTTTTAAAAATTGTACATGATGGAATACTAAAAAAAACATTAAGCTATGATTCACTAACTAAAGTGCAACATGTGGTGTACATATTATGAAACCTATATGACCTAAATGACATTTTTTTTTTGTTCTTTTTTAGTTTTGGTTTTATTAAAAGAAAAATTATCCTAATTCTATATGAATCTTAAAAATCAAGATGTGTTGACTTTAACATGAAATGTGTATGGACCTAAATACCTAAATTCTAGATATAACATGTGATGCATGATATGTGATGAACAAATAACGATAACACACAAAATTATATATCCTATTGAGAATTCATCAATGTAAATCAATAACCTATTATCTCAATAATGCAAAGCATTTCATGAATTTGCCATGGAAAGTCGAAATAATCAAAAACCTAACCCGACGTCTCGCGGCTCAATATTTTTTATTAGTTTGACTTAATATGAAAAATTTCCTAATCAGATAATTATAAAAATAAATCAGAACAAAAAAACAACAAAAACAACAAAACTATGAGTTCGAATATTCGAACTAAACTTAATCCAGAAATTTACCTAGTCTAACTCACAACCACCTTGAGGAATGATGAGGGAGTAATAGTGACCGAGCTATGATGGTAGTTCAGTGATGGGTCGCCGTTCGGAACAGGGACTGTCCGTCGGAACTCTGGCGAGGCTAGGGTAGTGACCAGTCTTGCAACAAAAATGGGGAGGCAGCAGGCGGAGACAGCAGCAGGGAGGCGCGGTGTCAGTGACCGGTGAGCAGTAACTGGGTCGCGGGTTGCTGCAATGGTGGTAAGCGGTGGCGTCAGGAGTAGAGGTAGCTTTGCGGGCCTCGCAGACAACAACCAGCTAGGTGAAGCTTCGGTCGTCTGGCAGCAATAGAGGCGGGACGTCGAGTCGTTGCGGAAGGCAGGCTGACAGAGATGCTCGAGTGCTCGACGATGGCAGGGGCGCGGAGGTCGCTGGGTCACAGATTGCAGAGGTGCGGCGGCATTGAGCTTCGAGTGGAAGGGACAGGCGGAGGCGAGCGATCCGCGCGCTTTGGCGGCGCAGCGTCGGGGCGTCACGGAGGGCAGGCGAACGAAGACGCTCGGATGCTCGGGGCGAAGGTACTCAATCGGGGCAGCAGCAATGCCTGGAGGAAAGCAGCAACGGCGGCGTTAGGCACCAGGTCACCGGCGACTAACGGATCAATGCGCGGTGGCACGGCAAGGCGGCAACGGGCAGCAGGGATGCAGCTTCAGCAGGCGTCGGTGAGGCGGAGCAAGGGCTGGAGCGGCAGCGTCGAGTGGCGCTTGGAATCTGTTGCTGATGGCTTCTAGCGTCGGCACGGTGGGGCAGGGACAGGATTTCGGCTGTTAGGCACGACTGGCACGAGGACGAGCGGATAGGAAGACGCGTCGGCGGGGTTCGGCGATGACTGGCAGTGCGCGCGGGCGAACGACGCTTCCGCAGCAGTCGGTGGCTGGCTCAGGGACCGGTGGCTATGACTACACGAAGAAGATGAACAGCCCCTCCTTCCTTTTCTCTTTTTTTTTTTTTTTTCCTTTTCCCCTACTGGCCGGTCACCTCCTGTAGACTTCTTCTCTGTCCTTTCTTTAGTCACTTCTCTCTTCCTCTGCAGCAAATCAACGAAAGGGAAAAGAAACCTGCTCCATTTTTCCCTTTCCGAAACTCTTTCTCTCTTTTTGTTGTGTTTAATTTTTTTGGCAATCGAGAAAAAGCCCCCCCCCCTTTTTTCGAAGCCTCAGACTCTCCATTTATAGAGCAGAAAGCAAACGGCCGTTGCATTTTTGAATTCAAAGTTTTTTTTTTTTTTCAAAATTTCCCTCATAATCAAAGATTATCTTTTATTTCTAAAAAAAAAAATTAAATTAGGTGTCAACAGCTGCCCCTCTTTGAGGGGAAGCTCGTAGAGGTTTCCTTCAAAGATATATGACACCTAAATTTAAACCATGCAAAATGAAATATGAAATGAATATGCAAATGTTAATGATTTTTATTAAAGAATTAAGGATGCAATGTAAATGCAATGATTCGGTCAGGAACATAGATCTCTATGTGTCAATAACCAATGAAATGCAAATGCAAAGAACACGTACCTGTTTGGGGATTTAGGTATGAAATGATTCCAATGAGACCTGACAATCATCTGGAACTCCCTTAAGATAATTGAAATGATCAAAGTCTTTAGGGATCTAGAATTCTCATCAGATTCTAAGCACCTAGAAATTGCATCAAGTATTTGAAATTTCAAAAATCTGATTCTTATGTCAGATATTTGAAAACATTTACTAAATATCTGGAAATCACATCAGATGTTTGGAAAGACAAACACTTGGAAATCACACCAAGCATTTAAAGGTTTAAATATCTGGAATTCACACTAGACATTTGAAAACATTTTATAAATAGGTACTTGGAATTCTCATCAAGTACAAAGATGACTGAACAAACTCAGGGTTTCAAAGAAAATTCTTTTTGGTCTTTGAGGAAAAATTCAATGAAGGCCCATGCATGATGGCTTTATCAAGCTTTTATCGGAAAAATTATCACTAGGACAATTTTCAGGTATAACGTGAGTCTCTTGGACATGCTAAATGAGACACTTTTGGTGTGAAAAGGCTTTTTCACTCACTCTCATTTAAGAAGGGTTATTTGTCCCAACCATTGATGCGGGAATATATCATTCGATCATCTTATCATCATCTTGTCGACAAGAGTTCGAATTTTCTTGCAAGCAGTACAACGTTACCAATCTGAGAGGTATTTGACAAGGACTGTAATGCGGGCTTGGTCAATGGCTTAACAAAGGGACTCTTCGAGTCAAAGCAATTGAAAGAACAATTATGTAATCATCTTCGGGTTTACAAGTCAAGAACCCTGCAAAATGAGAAAGAAATAATCTTGCTCGCATTTCTTCGAGCAATGCTTAAAACATGTGAATTCCTATGTTAATTCAAGTGCCATAATCTGAAGAGACTTTGTAAGGGACGTAACATAGGCTGGGTTCATGGGTTGAGAAACGAAAGGATCGTTAGGCTCAAAGATGTGTATAGGGGTCAAAGTTGATGATCATCTTGACATTGCCACCAGTTTTCTTTGCCACGGATTGTCTTCTTAACAGATTTCTTTATTGGCTCAAGAGTTTATCACCTGATGCCAATGATTATTCAACTAGAGATCTTTTCTCAACATTTTTTCTTTTAAAATCATTTTCTTTGATGATGGGCATTGGTCAAGCACACCACTTTCTTATGCTCCCCAATTCATCAGTCATTTCTCTCTTCTTTTCACGGGCATTGACCTTGCTTTTACCAGGCACACTACTTTTTCCCCTTAGTTCTATTTTGATTTCAGTTCTTGCGCACAATGCGTGTGTCAAGTATACTTTAAATAACACTCGAACCTTCTAGGATCTTCATCTGTCTCTTGCCTTGCCCCAGTGTAGGGGATGATCATCAACTGGGTTTAAAAGAAATAAAATCACAGGCTCAAATGGGCTATGCAAAGGATATAAGTGTGTAGGATAGTGAAAGAAACGCTCTTCGTCATCCTAAGGCACTTAGATTAGCATATGAATTCAATGTAATAGCACAATTTGAAGATTGATGCAAGTGAGAGCAAGAAAATTTCAATTCATTTTCCTCACTTCATGATGTCATTTTTATCTCCCAGTTGCCTCGATGTGGGGTGATTTGACAGGGGTAATTTGAAAAGAATATCCATAAGTGTATGGGCTCAAAATGGTTTAAGCAATGGATAACCTGTATGTGTTTGGGATAGAGAAATGAACTGCCTCTCATCATTTCAGCTGTCGTACTTTTCGCAAGAAAACTCTTCACCTTGAAATACAAAATGTTTCCATACTCACCTCACAATGTATAGACAAAGGACTGTGTATGGGATTAGGCTGGCCTTTCACATCTCATTTAGCATGCTCAAGTAACTCGACATCTTTCACTGAATTATCCATTTTGATAAATTTCAAGTGGAATTGACGAATTGCACAATATCATGTGAAAGCATTCTATAATGATAAAGAGGGCATGCTCATAAAGTCAAAACTATTAGGTGTCCATGTCTTGCCCTCTCTTTGTAAGGGAGCTCATAGAGATTCCTTAAAAAAATAAGACACCATCGTTCACATCCATTCTTTGCCCCTGCATCAGAGTTTACATGATTCATGAATTCACGCCCATCCATTTCTGCTAAGATCAAAGCACCTGAAACATGGAGTAGATACTTAAAATAAACAAATAAGGTAAATTAGATGCATGCTGAAAATTATTTTATTTTTTAAAGGGAACATGAAGAAGCCCAGCCTTCAGAATTAGCTCCTTGTCGTTTTCTTTTGGTAGGATTTCATTACAGGGCTAGTTTTGTGTACTTCAACATGCCCTTAAAACATGAAAATCCCCATGTATTTTATTGGATGAAAAGCAAATTACATTATTGAAATGAGGGAAATCCTAGAATTGAAAATGCAAATATGCAAATATAGGAAGCAATAAAGACTCTTGCGCAGAGGAGTGTGCAAATAATTAAAATTCTCCTACTCTCGAGCTTCGTCGATGGCAAACACTAAACAATTCAATTATTCCTTCGAGTGCGTCATCAGAGCTCTCAATCTTTGGAGGTGCGGGATCATCTATGCCACCCAATCCATTTGGGATGATATCCCGTGGGTCGATGTAGGAGCTGGGAGGAGCCGAATACTTTACATAGTAATCGAACTTGCCACTTGGTTGCCCCAGGGTGTCCATCACTTCTGCTTCCTCATGCATCATCTGAAACATGGTGGGCTCAGCATAAAAACTGAAAATGGCATTCACAGCTTCTAGGTGGTCAGGGAGTGGGTTATTCTGGATGTTCGGCTTTGCATCGCGGAATGAGACCACCTTGGCATCCAAAAGATTTTGGATTTTGTGTTGCAGCGTATAGCAATCATCAACAGAATGCCCTACCTCCCCCATACGATAAGCACATGTCTTGGATGGATCATAGTTGGGGAAACGCTCGGGATTAGGTCGCTTAGGCTCCTTAGCGAGTGATCCTTTCTTCTGAAGAGTTGGCAATATATTGGACAATGGCTTAGGAAGAGGCGTAAATTGACGCCTAGAATAGTTCTTTTGCTGGCCAAAGAATGGTCGTGCTCCTCCCTGTTGAGTGTTCGAAGTTGGGCGAGGTGGCTGAACATAAGCCGCATTAACCTCCGCTACAAGTTCCTTATCCTTATTGATTGAGATGCTCCTATAAGAGCTGGTTTGATCAGATGCCCATCCATCACGCAATGCTACTTCAATTCGCTCGCCAACAGGGATTAGCTTATTGAACGACTCGGCAGTCAATCCTAACATTCGATTTTGATATTCAGGCGGGAGTGTCTTCATGAACAAATCCATCAGCTCCTTTTCTGTCGGCTCCGGAGTAATCTGAACAGCTACAGTCCTCCATCTCGTGACATAGGCCTTGAAAGATTCCATCTTCTTCTTCTTAGTGCGAAGTAAATCCTCTCGAGATGGAGTGACATCAATAATATACTTGTATTGCCTGAAGAAGGCATCAGTCAAATCCTCCCAAGTCTCTAGGAGATTAATTTTCTTCATAATGTACCACTGTAGTGCCGGTCCTGTCAGGCTTGCTTGAAATTGCTGAATCATCAGGGGTATGTTATCAACATATGGGGTCATCCTAACCACATAAGTCTGCAAATGGATCTTCGGGCAAGAGGTGTCATCATACTTTTCAAATTCTGGCATTTTGAACTTCTTTGGTATCTTGATCTTTACATAATGGGATGGATCAGATGGGTCTTGGCTAAATGCACCCTGCAGCTGCTTAAGTTTCTCCTCGATTTTCACCAAGCGTTTTTCTTGCTCAGTCTTCGTTACAGTCGACTGTATCACTTGTATCTCCTCATCAACAACAATTTGAGGTGTGTCAGTAATTTTCTCCCTAGAGACATCATTAGAGCTTGATGGGCCACTTGTGGATACATTCTTGCCTTTATCTTTCGGATCAGCCATGGGAGCATGTTGTGGTAACACCACTTCGACTTGTGGAACTGATGGAAAGTATTTGCTTGGAGAGAATCGATTTGTTTAGAGAGCTGCTCAAGGACATTCAGGACTTGCTTCATTTCCGTTTCGAGGGCGACGATACGAGTTTGTTCAGCAACACGCACTTGTTCAGTGTCATCAGCCATTATTGCTCTAGAACGAGTACGGATTGGCGATCTTAGGTGAGTCGTGTTATTACCTAGTCTATGTAAAATAATACATTAAGCATCATAACAAATGAGATTGGTCCATGACAACGGTCAATCGTTTATTTTATTAAGTGAAATCAAATTCCAAAGACATCAACTTAAAACGTTAAAATAACTCCCTAGAAAATTAAATTTCTAAAACATTAATCTAAGAAATTGAAATAACACCTTAAAGCCAGAATTAAACTCCTAAATCTAGCGACTCTTTTCTATATACAATTGGGTGATCACAGTCTTTCGAAGCTTCTTGTTTTGTCGAACCAACTTGGAAATACGAGGTTCCTTCTTTTCCACCGTTTCTTTAAGATTTTCAATTTGTGCTTTACGAGTGGGCTTCATGGTCACTTCAGGTATCACTGGAAGTAGAGCTTGAGGGATCTCGTGATGGTGGATATAATAGTCCGAGTTGTGAAAAACCCTCTCTTTTCCCTTCAACCTTCTAGGCACCATTATCTTTTTCGGATGGCATTCCTTCCATGCATTTTCAAGGCGTTCGATCTCATCGAGGTACTTGTGATCCTTGCACACGAAGCGAGCTTGAAACAAGTCCATTCAGAGAGGAGGCGGGATATCTTGGAGCACTCAATACTGGCGGGCCACTCTATAAGGCTAGTAAGATGTTGCACCAGTGATTCCCATCAGTGGAACTGAATTATCTGTCTTGTGAGAAAAACGAGTCATGCTAACATGGAACCATTTAGCATACCATAGGAAGCCCTTGAGATCTGGATCTTTTAGAAAAGTTATCCAATCGGAAAATAATTTTCCGGTATACTTTTTCTCTAAGATTGAAAATCTCTTTATTAGGTGATTAGAATCATCAATTTCACCTCGATGCATGAAACGACCAAACTCCTTCATGTGAGAAAGAAACCAAATTTGTAAAATTTCAGGAGAGGCATTCATGATTTTTCCTCCATTTTGTTTAAAATGGTTGAGGGACAAAAATGTCTCGGCCAAAATCATGTTTATAAAGTTCATGCCGACGCATGCTTGTCTGACCACCCATGCAATTAAAGGATTAATGGCATTTTTTCGATGAGGAAAGATTATAAATCCAAAGAATGCTAAGATGAATATCCTACCCTTTTGGCGCATTGAAGAATGATTTAAAAAAATGGTCGGCCAAAAAGGAAAATGGGCATGCATTAAAGTTAGCTTTCAAAACTTTCTTAACCTCATTAGTTTTAATTCTTAGAAATTGAGATAAAATCGATGTGGGCTCCATACCAAGAGGTGGTCTAACAAGTTCAATCTCAAGGGGCATTCCTATGATAACGCTATATTCTTTTAGCGTCGGAGTTAGCTCATTCTTACCAAAAATAAAGGTAGCCGTCTCGGGACGTCAAAACTGTGAGATAGCTTGCAAAACACCACTATGGACTCCAATATCCAAAAGGGGGATGAGCCGTCCCAGTATTGACTCCACATAGTCTTGGCCTTCCTTACTTAATTTATTCCACCACCCTTTGAGCTCGATCTTAGGAGTTGGAACGAATTGAACATTGGATCTCCCCATTATATATAGATTAAGGCTTACGATCAACCTAGTGTCATGGACCAAAAGAAAGTGCAATAAAGTAAATAGATTGCATATTATAAGGTAAGAATACTTACTTCACAAAAAAAAAAAAAAATGGCAACCACATAGACAGGCGCATGAGATGTGAGGCTTAACACCTAAACTACAAGGCTTAGCAAGTTAGAACTAAGAGGATGGGCCGACTTGTTGCAGTCTCACGTACAAATGTTGGGTCCTCTTAGCTCTGGCTCAATCAAAAGAAAATCCTATGGTCACGCAATTTCGCAAACAAGGATAAACGTTTTGACATCAAGAAAAATTTTCGGGGTTGAGAAAGGCAACCTCTACATCGCGGTCTCGCGTTCGAGGTTGGTCCATTTTTCAACACCATCCTAGAATCCTTAAATGTGGTCCAGGTCCGACGGTAGGTTGTGTGTGCAATGTGTAGTGCTAAAACAATTTGAAAATCATGCACAACAATTTATAATACAAGCAACACTTCAATGATACGAAAAACATTCAATCCCAACACCTTCCTACAAAAAAAAGAGTTAGCAAGCACTACTCCGCTTATACCTCCTTTTTGTAAAAACATTTAACACTTCATGTTAGGAGCGTACCTTGTTTCCATGCTGCCAAACAAAATATATTTTTAAAAAAAGAAACAAGCCTATGTCCACTATGAGTTTTAACTCCGTCCCCAGCGGAGTCGACAAGCTGTCGCGACCTAATTTTTTAGGGTGAATCACCTAAAACTAGGTTAATGGATTACTAAGTCCGAAGACTTGGCACGGACCCTCCCAAGTCTTACCAATCGCGACTTGATATTAATTAACCCATTTAAACATGCAATTATATTTCAAATTGGAGCCGCCCCTAACCGATTAGGGTTGATTAGAAACCCAAATAAAGTATGGGATAATACTTTACTTTTTGCGAACCAGAGATTCAATAGGTTCGGGGATATGGTTACGCTAGATTAATCTAACGCCATTTCGGTACCTTTTATTTTTTAATTTCAAAATATTTTGCAGGCATTATTGATTAATTTTAATCTAAGATACTAACATGCAAATGGTGGTCATGCGGGTGCACAATCAATGAAATAACATTCAATAAATCAAAATGCTAAATTCATAAGAAATTATAAACTACAACTTTATTAAGATCCAATCTCTAAAAAAAAAACATTTACAAAAAATGCTAATAAAATGCATGCCCTAAACATGATTTTTCTAAATGACATGACACCTAATTTTTATTATTATGTAATCTTAATCTAAACTTAATATGCATGAATTTTACTTTAATGACATGTGAGGTGCAATTCATATCGCCTAATTTGAACTATATGTATGCAATCTAATTTATATAATCCTAAATATGCATGTGTTTCATGATATGGGATGAATGACATAATAATTCTATATGCATGTTCTTTTTATGATTTTTTTTAATGATTCTTTTTTAATGTATGCAACCTACACTAAACAATGATGACATAAAAATGGGATTAATTATGAACTAACCTATTAACTAACCAAATAAATGACCTTTTGTGTTTTTTTTTTTAAATTACTTAATAATTCTTATTAAAAGGAAACAACATAATGATGCAATATAATCTTTTGGCATTTTTTATAATTTTTTTTTAAATTATACATGATGGGAATACTAAAAAAACAATTAAGCTATGATTCACTATCTAAAGTGCAACATGTGGTGTACATATTATGAAACCTATATGACCTAAATGACATTTTTTTTTTGTTCTTTTTTAGTTTTGGTTTTATTAAAAGAAAAATTATCCTAATTCTATATGAATCTTAAAAATCAAGATGCGTTGACTTTAACATGAAATGTGTATGGACCTAAATACCTAAATTCTAGATATAACATGTGATGCATGATATGTGATGAACAAATAACGATGACACAAAATTATATATCCTATTGAGAATTCATCAATGTAAATCAATAACCTATTATCTCAATAATGCAAAGCATTTCATGAATTTGCCATGGAAAGTCGAAATAATCAAAAACCTAACCCGACATCTCGTGGCTCAATATTTTTGATTATTTTGACTTAATATGACAAATTTCCTAATCAGATAATTATAAAAATAAATCAGAACAAAAAAAAAAACAACAAAACTATGAGTTCGAATACTCGAACTAAACTTAATCCAGAAATTTACCTAGTCTAACTCACAACCACCTTGAGGAATGATGAGGGAGTAATAGTGACCGAGCTATGATGGTAGTTCGATGATGGGTCGCCGTTCGGAACAGGGACTGTCTGTCGGAACTTTGGCGAGGCTAGGGTAGTAATCGGTCCTGCAACAAAAATGGGGAGGCAGCAGCAAGGAGGCGCGGTGTCAGTGATCGGTGAGTAGTAACTGGGTCGCAGGTTGCTGCAATGGTGGTAAGCGGTGGCGTCAGGAGCAGGGGCGGCTTCGCGGGCCTCGTGGACAACAACCAGCTGGGCGAAGCTTCGGTCGTCTGGCAGCAACAGAGGTGGGACGTCGAGTTGTTGCAGAAGGCAGGCTGACAGAGATGCTTGGGTGCTCGACGACGGCAGGGGCACGAAGGTCACTGGGTCACAAATTGCAGAGGTGCGGCGGTGTCGAGCTCTGAGAGGAAGGGACAGGCGGAGGCGAGCGGGCCGCGGGCTTTGGCGGCGCGGCGTCGGGGCGTCACGGAGGGCAGGAGAACGAAGACGCTCGGATGCTCGAGGTGAAGGAACTCGATCGGGGCAGCAGCGACACCAGGAGGGAAACAGCAACGGCGGCGTTGGGCACCAGGTCACCAGCGACTAACGGATTAGTGCGCGGTGGCACGGTAAGGCGGCAGCGGGTAGCAGGGATGCAGCTTCAGCAGGCATCGGTGAGGCGGAGTAGGGGCTGGAGCGGCAATGTCGGGTGGCGCTCGGAATCTGTTGCTGATGGCTTTTGGCGTCGGCACGGTGGGGCAGGGATAGGACTCCGGCTGCTGGGCGCGATTGGCACGGGGACGAGCAGACAGGAAGACGCATTAGTGGGGTTCGGCGATGACTAGGGGCGCGCGCGGGCGAACGACGCTTCCGCAACAGTCGGTGGCTGCCTCAGGGACCTGTGGCTATGACTGCACGAAGAAGATGAACAACCCCTCCTTCCTTTTCTCTTTTTTTCTTTTTTTTTTTCTTTTCCCTTGCTGGCCGGTCACCTCCTCGTAGACTTCTTCTCTGTCCTTTCTCTGGTCACTTCTCTCTTCCTCTACAGCAAATCAACGAAAGGGAAAAGAAACCTGCTCCCTTTTTCCCTTTCCAAAACTCTTTCTCTCTTTTTGCTGTGTTTAATTTTTTTGGCAATCGAGAAAAAGCCCCCCCCTCTTTCGAAGTCTTGGACTCTCCATTTATAGAGCAGAAAGCAAATCAAGTTTGTTTTGCAAGTGAAATATTCACTCAACAACTCAATAAGAAAATGGCTCCAAAATCAAACGGTTGTTGCATTTTTGAATTCAAAGTTTTTTTTTTTTTTCAAAATTTCCCTCTATAATCAAAGATTATCTTTTATTTCTAAAAATGAATTTAAATTAGGTGTCAACAAAGGGACAAAAGCTGAACCGATCAACCTAGCATATTTCAGCTAGTCTAGAGGAAGAAATCATGGGAGTATTTTCTCATTTGAAGGCGCAGCAATTTAGGAGGGTAAAATAAAGGAAAAAAAGCAAAATAAAAAGGAAGACAAGAGACAAATGGGCAATGCTTTGCCGAGAATCATTCAGCTGAATGAAATATGAAAGGAAAACAAGAGGGGATCGATTTGATTGATTATGCATGAAAAGTGGGTTCTAACCAGCCATTCTTGCTTTGACAGATATTCAAATCATGATAAATGTGGAGCCAAATTTCTGATCAAGGATCAAGAGCCAAGAAATCAGGTGAATGAGAATGTGAGAAATTTGATAAAAATGAAGGAATCAAAAGGAAAGATCATGAATTAAGGCAAGTAAAAAGGAAACTCGGAAAATTGATCATGGAAGGGGGTGCTCAGAGCCATTATAAAAGGAGAGGAGAGGAACACGAAATCATCATCAATTTTCTCACATCAATGTCTCACTATACTTAGCTTTCTAGTGATCTCATGATACTGTTGTCCCCAGCGCATACCACAGCGCATTCCATTTTTAGTCCTCGGTCCCTCAGCGCGAGTTTCCAATAGCGTTAGCAAAGCCTTGCCATTACCAAAGACCTCCAGTGCTACTAAAAAAAATGATAAAAAAAAAGCCACGCGAGAGAGAAAATAAAATGTCACAATTGGCATTTTTCATTAGCCAAACTAATGGTGTTATCAAAAGATTTAATTATACCTATATCTTTTCAAATTTTTCGACTCAACTGCATTTTTGCTTCAAATTTTAAGATTTATAGTGTATTTATCCCTAAATTCAACGGATCATATGCACATGCAATGCGGCCATCAGATTTTGCAAAATCATACTACAATTCTGAAGAATCGAGACTACTCCACATAGCGCTGGAGTATCCGCACCAGTTGATGGTCTTATTGCGCTTCACACCATTACCCGTGAGTTAACGACCAAATACACTCCTTCATCTCACACCATGCTTGCAATTCTTTCTTGAAAATGTTGGTGTGCTCTCGGTCTTCGACACATACCCGACCACTCTATTTCTTTCTTTTGTTTCTTCTCTGTCAACTTCAACACACGAGCGCACACACTTTTTACTGAAACTTGCACGTCCATTATCTTTACACGCATGCATGGGTCGGGCTTGGGTCAAGCCCATTATGGGCTGCTCCAGTCCAAAACCCAACATGGTGCGATGTACCGGGCACATGTAATAGTTGATCTTAAAATAGAGACAAAATCAGCTCACAATCTGACTTGTATGACATAGAGCGAGCTTGCTGGCTAGATCAAGCTCCAAAAGTAAATAGACAACCTTGTATCATTGCAATATTCTCATTGTTGTTATACATGAGAGTCTATCTACTTGCAGTAACATGAACTTTGTTTCCTCCTAGCTATTGCAAATATCAAACCAGATAGAAATACGAAAGCAAAGGAATAACAGGTGAAGTACTAGTACTTTAGTAACCATTTGCTTCCATTTGAATCTCCTCCAAGAATGCATTTAGATTCCTGTCCGATGACCCACCTTCTTTGGCAGCTTCTCTTGCCAAACCCTTCCACTTCTTGGCATTCCTTCTAATTTCCTCTCCCTCCTCTCCATCTCCCACCACCAATTCCAAGCACCTCTTGATCTCATCTCCTTCCACTATGCCTCTCTCATTCGTGTTCACCCTCACCCCAACCTTCCATTCATCCTCAACGAGCATGGCATTGGTTTGTTGGTCACCCCATTGTGGGAATGCCACCATTGGGACCCCACAAGTCAAGCTCTCAAAGGTTGAGTTCCAACCACTATGAGTCACGAAACAGCCTACCGAAGCATGGGACAGCACCTCGACTTGAGAGCACCATGGCACTATCATTCCCTTTTGCTCCAATTCCTCCATACAGCTCAACTGATCTTCCTCTCCCCCTACTTCCTCTTCTTTGTCTTTCCTAATCACCCACAAGAACGGACAGCTAGTGCTTAGCAACCCGCGTGCCATCTCCTCCTTTTGTGCATTAGATAGCACAGCGATGCTTCCGAATGATACATAGATCACCGAACCTTCAGGCTTGGTGTCTAGCCACCGGATGTAGTCTTTCGAACCTCGGAAGAGATCGGCCCCAAAGGATTTGTCCAAGGGATCTTGTCCATCCAGAAATGCCGAAGGAATTAGTGGGCCGATCCCAAGCATGGTGATGTTGCCAATGACTTTCAGTGGCCTTGGCTCTAGTGCATCGAAAGTGTTCACGAGTACCCTTGGATTCTTCTCTTCCTTGAATACTTCAAACTGCACTCGCATAAGCGGCAGAGAAAAAGCATATTGGTTTTCGGGTGTGAAAACTGAGGGGACGTCTCGGGAAATTAGCGGCGGCAATCCCGGTAGGTGGAGTGATGCCGAAGGATCATCCTTGCCTAGGTTTCTGATAATATCACCATAACCCTCGAAATAATAGTAATATATATCAAGAAGGGTGGCAGGTTGAACCCAAATGAGCGTAGAGGGGATTTGAAGAGAACGAGCCACCTGAGCAACCCAAGGAATGATTGTGGTATAAAATATGCATGCGAATTTGCAGCCTTCGTTAAGGCTAGTAACGACAAGGTCTCTCAAAGTTTCCCAACCAAGCCGCTCGACATCGGCCATGTACTGCTCGATGTCAATCCCGGGCCTAAGCCCCTCCTCAGACCCATCGGAGAAGGAGGCGAAGGACAAACCTTCGGGTGGGTCGGACTTGGCCATGCGGTGGTAAGCCGACCCTGCAGTAGCGAAGGTGACGTGAGCGCCAGTGTGTAGAAGACGCTTGGCGAATTGGAGGGCCGGGTTGATGAGGCCTTGGGCTGGGAATGCTACTACAAGATAATTGAGGGGAGCCATGGTTTAGGGTTGATGCTGCAACTTTTTTTTCTCTTTCTTTTTGAGTTTTTGGTGCAAGAATAGAGCGTTCATTGTTCCTTTTATATACTTTATTGGGATTTGAAGGCTTGCGTAGATGATGACGAAAAAGAGAAGGCAGCTGTTGAATTTTAATATGAATATAAATTTTTTAAGCGATGACGTATCATTTGATTTAACCATTAAAAAACATGGATCGTCTGATTTCGTATTCTCTGCGGTTCCTATAAAATGTTGAGGTCGAGTTTCATTATTCTCAGGGCAAGGACAAGAAGAAGAAGACGAAGCGAAAACAATGACAACCACATATGCTTCTGTATATGATAAATGATATATTTGGCTATCTTTCCCGAGTGAAGTGTTCTCTCCCCCTCTTTCTCCGATGTTTCCTTGTTCAGTCAGACTGAAGTGTTTTAATCGCATTTTGGCTCTCTTTGTCCTTGCTCAGTCGTGTAGTGGACACAATCATGGGGGGCTTCAAAAACCTCCCAGTTCACTGCATATATTCAGTGTTTTATTAACTAATCAACCACATATATCTGACAAGAACATTACTTTAGGAAGTCACTAACTCTTCAAAAAATTACAAGACGCATCGTGACGGAATTGAAATCCGAATCCGTTTGCATTATCAAGCATGTGGCCGAGACAAACTCAAAGTTGAACTCCGGTGGAGTAGTTGATGTCGGGTGGGTTTCCTACTCTGCGAGTCGTGATTCGCACTAAAATAGAAATGCAAGTGATGCAAGAGCAAAGCAAAGCCGTTCAAAATGAAGAGAATGAAGATATACGTCTGAATGGATGGTAAATATGATAAGTTGTGCAGATTTTGTTAGAGCATTCTATCGGTACTTATAGGTCCTTGGATCATTGAAGGGACGATTCGCGTATTTATTGGCTGAAAATCTTAATGATCCCCTGTGAATTGCTAGAAACATGTGATATGTAATGTAGCAAATCCTCATTAGTCATTACTAATGGAATGCAAATGATTTACGCTTTCCTATATTCCTTTTATTACAGTATTTTTAAAACCCAATAGCCTTATGTTAGATTGTAGCAAATTACCTTTGTTATCTTTTATCTCTTCAACAAAGTTAAGCGATTGGCTTGAAATGAAAACTATGGGGAAATTACCTAATCGGTTTAAAATCTATTATACGTATATCAATTCAGTCATAAACTTTTCAATTTTGTCAATTTAGCCATAAACCTTTATGAAAAATTCTAATATAATTCCTCCAGTCAATTTCACCAAAAATAGCCAACGTGATGATATATCACATAAGATGATCGGCAATAATGTCTATGATTTCTAGTGAAAATAGACCGGAAATACTAATATTAGAATTTTGCACAAATATTTAGAATTAAATTAGCGACATTGAAATGTTTAAGGTTGAATTGATATCCGTACAATAGGTTTAAAACTGATTGGGTAATTTTTTTTTGAAAAATAGCCCATTGCAAATAGTTTCTAATTGGATTGAAAGATAATAATTGTGAGATGTTTGTTTGTAAAACAAAATAAATATGCTTTTGCTTATCCCACGTAGGAAAGTTGGGAGGAGATGGGTCAATTTACAAGTGTGACCATTTGCTAGTGTGATCAAAGAAAAGATTGGATGTGAGTTAAACCCCACAACTAAGTAGCACTGACACGCGACACGACACGACACGTCGACACGTCATTTTTTTAAAAATAGAGAATTCCGACACGTTAGGACACGTTATATATTAAATAAATATTTTTATTTTTGATTAATTTAATTCAACTTTAGTATTTTTATTTTTCAAAATTATTTTTTAATCTCAATTATTTATTTTTCTGATTAAAAAAGAAACCTTCTTTCCCTCGTCCATCCCCCAAATTTATTTTTTCTCCCTCCCCATTGTCGTCCATTTCCCCCCAATTTATTTTTCTTTCCCTCCCCCTTCGTCCATTTCCCCCATCTTTATTTTTCTTTCCCTCCCCTGTCGTCCGTTCCCCCTGTCACTTCCCCCCCCCCCCCCCCCAAAAAAAAATATGTGATGGCCATAGAATTCCCTTTTTTAATTACGTTTGAGTTCCCATAAAAAACCCTAGCTTTACCTCTTCCAACCTCGCCGCACGACCCTTTCCTCTTCTCCTCCTTTCGATCCTTCTCCTTCCTCGCCGCTCGCCGCACGACCCCCTTCCTCGCCGCTCGCCACACAACCCCCCTCCTCCTTTCGATCCTTCTCCTCTCCTCCTCACCGCACGACCGCCTTCATCTCCTCTTCCTCTCGCCTTCGGCCCTTTCTTCCTCGCAGCTGTAGCCTTGTCGGATCCAACACAGCATCACAGTGGAGCTCTTTCTCTGGCTGTCTCGCCGTCGCGGCCTCGCTGTCGCTCGCGGCCTCATCTTTCCACCCTCCATCATCTGTCGAACACGCGTGTCCAAACGTGTTGGGCAAAAGTTGACCGCGTGTCCGACCGTGTCGCTGTGTCTGACACGCTTTGACACGTGTCGGACACGACACAGAAGCACGGACACCGTGTCCGTGCTTCATAGCCCCACAATACCCATGTGCAGTGCGCAAATAATTGCGCCATTTTGGTGCACTTAGCACTAACCCCTTTATTTTTATTTTATTTCATACGATTATTCTATTAACCTTTATTAGTTCAAAGTTTTTTTTTGTTTATTGAGTATTTTGGAAATTATGAAAATTTGGAATTTTATTTATTAAAAAAATTGACTTAAAGTTTTATTTTTATTATTTTTATTTTTCTGAATTTTTTATATGTACTTTTTCAAGACAACCTTTGGAATTATACTTGTTCAGTTTGCAATATTTCCCGAAGGGTTCTGTTTGTTCATTTTGCAATTTCTTTTAAAAGAATATCTTTGTTCACTTTGCAACTTTTCATGAAGAGTTACCTATGTTCTTTAAGACCGATCTGTGTGTGTGTGTGTGTGTGTGGGGATGAATGGATATGAAATCATTTTCAAGTCATTTTTCCAAAACTATAGCCATATTTTTAATTGTTTCCTAGAGAAACCTTTGAGATATACTAGAATCATTGTCTAGTATTCTCATTTCAGATTTTGCTGTATCTTGGACGATATTTGTCGGTAACCATTAGCAATATTGTGGCCTAAATAAATCCTTAAGAAAAGTGACATTACGTCTTAAAGTTTGGCTTGATTGCTCTATTGATTCGAAACTATATTTTTCAGTAGTAATTTGTCCTCAAGAGAATTCATTATCTATTGGACATTTATCATGGTCTACTTTTATAGTTTGAAAGTATAATTTACCACAAGTATTCTTAGGCTTATTAATTCTTAGAACTAACAGACTATAGAACAATAGGTACATCATTAAATTTACTAAGATCATTGATTAGTCACCTCATCTATAATTGTATAGAATAACAATATATATATATTTGATGACCCAGGGAAGCCCCATACACCGCGGGTAGCTGGAGTAAACCCTGGGGCCCCACGGGAGGACCCACCACCCCCGTGGAACGGTAAGACTCCAAGCATCTCCGCGGCGAGTCGAACCCTCGCCTCCGAGAAGGAGTCAGTGGGTCCCCCCACGATGGGAAGACTTGCCAGCGGAGCCACCGCGGCCGGTGGTTATAGAATAACAATATTGCTTGCCACAAGAATTGAAAATTTACTAATCTATGTTCCTTCACGAAGAAAAATGAAAACACTAACTAATAGTCAGATAATAGTACCATAGTCATAAATACATCTCAAAATTTATAAAATTAGTATGTTGACTATGTTATGTATATAGGGATAATTTGGGATGAAGCAATTGAAATGAGAAGATGATCATCAGGAGGAAGAGCAAAAGAAAGAGGATAAAGTATCGTTGATGTTAGAGAGAGAGATGACTATGAAGAAGGTGATGATGTAGACGTAGATGTAGATTGGCGAATGCAAATTGATGATCGATCTATCCATAAGATCAGGAATTTTCTACACAATTTTGGCTCACTTCTAATTCTTTTTGGTTGGCTTGTGGCTTTTTCTCTCCTCGAGAATGCTTTCATTTTCCGTAATTATATAGAGCATCACTTGTTTGATCTTTTTTTTTTTTTGACAATCGCACTGTTAGCTCAATAATATTTTCTATATCATATTTTTAAGGGTTAACACCACGAAAAATATCAAACTGTATAGTTATAACAAATTTACCCTAAACTAATTTTTTACTACTAAAAGCCTTATATTAGTATATTTGTGACAAATTTACCATTTTTTTTTAATTTCTGTTAAATTAAATTAATACCATGAAAAAGTATAAATTGAAACAGATGATAAAACCCCAAATTGATATACTCATCAATTGTTACGTGTCATCTAAATCAACAATGTAACAGAAAATTTAATGGAAATTAATAGATAATAAATTTACCACAAGTATACCAATTTAAGATTTGTGGTGGTCAAAAAATTAATATGAGATAAATTTATCACACATATATAAGTTTGAGATTTTTCATAGTATTAACCCTATTTTTTATTAGTATCTACAATGTATATAGCAAAGGTTTTATATGGAATATTATCTTTTTGTAGTTAATTCTATAACCGAATATTATGTACTTATCAATCTACTTACCTATCTATCTAGAGGAAAATTACCCAAATTTTTTTTAAACATATTGCACCCGTACCAATTCAATTATAAACCTTATAATTTAACTAATTTAATTATATACCTTTTGACAATTTGCTAATGTAGTCCATCAAGTCAATTATAGCGAAAATCATTAATTTGATTACCAACCGTCTGATGTGACACTACCGGCATTAATATTGACAATTTATCAATTTTTTTAATGAATTTTTTGAATTTTTTGAATGTTAAATTATCTTCTTTCTTTCCCTTTATTGTGGTTGATAAGATGACTCTCACCTCGATGCAACGAGGGCCAATCACACCTACAGTTGGTGAGGGCAGCCCTCACTTGTGTTGGCAAGAGTTGCCTACCCCTCTCTAGCCATCTCCTAAGATGGACCATTGACGAAAAGGACGGAAAAAATAGAAAAAAAGGGGGAAAATGTATAAAAAGAGAGAAGAATTTTATCCACGTTAGCGCCAACCGAAGCACATAAGATGGCTACCGCTATTTGAACCACCTCCATCATGTTAGTATTTTTTGATAAAAATTGACCGGAATGACTATATTGTAAAATTATTAAGAAATTATAGATTGAATTGACACAATTGAAAAGTTTAGAACTAATTAATACAAATGCAATATCTTTAATTTTTTTTTGGTAATTTTCGTAATATACATGATGCGTGTCGATAGGAGAGAGAACTAGGCCCCGGCTCAAGAATAATGCCATAAGTGAAACGTTCAAAATGACTTGCACATTCTGAACATACCTTACTCGAATCATTTATAGCAGCATCGGCCTATCAAAACATTGATGTTCCGCATGTAGCTTAGATTCACGAATAATGTATAAAACGAGTGATACAACATTACCAGCCAAAAATAATTGAAAAGAAAAGGAGGAAATTGGCTTGGACAGCATCAGCTATTCCGGGCCGATTGCCGGGTTGGATCGGTGGCAACATCAAATCTAGGAGGTATGAAAACAACATCATCCCATGGTGAATTAGAACCTTCCTGCAATCACTCCCCATGTTACTTGCTCTATCCATTTGAACATGCAAAAGAGGACCAGTAATAGTAACATGACGATTGCAACTGCCAGCATATGTTGACAAAAACTATCTTGATAATGACCTATGCCCTCTTTTATCACGCAAAATCAGGAGAGACAAAAGTAAGGTCAGTTTTACTCACCTTCATTCCTTTTATAATTTCCTCAAGGACCGCAACCTAATGACCAAGTCCACGAAAAGAGAATTGGTCAATAAGGAGGAATGCCTCGTCATATGTCCAAACAATTATAAGTTCGATGCAGATATCATACCTGAATGTCACCTGGTCTCAATGCAGGATTTAACCGATTTTGTTGGCGAGAAGCTCTTAGTAATGAATTTTCCAGGTCCTCCTAGAGATGACAGATGAGAAAAACTCCAAACTACAATGAATAAAACAATGAAGATGCAACATACAATTTCTTAAATAACAGACCTTTCTGAAGAATACTGGACGATAGCTTCGGCTTTGGCTCTTCAGTATCAAGCTTCTGGACTGCATCAACAACGATCAAACTTCTGGACTGCATCAATAATTGCTCTTAAAAAAATTACAAGACATATCGGGACAGAATCGAAATCCGAATCCGTTTGCATTATCAAGCATGTGGCTGAGACAGAAACTCAAAGTTGAACTCCAGTGGAGAAGTTGATGTCGAGTGGTTTTTCGACGCTGCGAGTTGTGAATTGGACTAAAAATGAAATTCAAGTGACGCAAGAGCAAAGCAAAGCAGTTGAAAATGAAGAGAATGAAGATATATGTTTGAATTGAAGGTAAATATGATAAGTTGTGCATATTTTGATTCCACAGACACTTTTGTTAGATCATTCTATCGATACTTATAGGTCCTTGGATCATTGAAGGGATGATTGACATTTATCGACTGAAAATCTTAATGATATCACGTGAATTGCTAGAAAAATGTGATGCATAAGGGAGCGAATCCTCATTAGTCATTGCTAATGAAATGTCGATGATTTAGGCTCTCCTATATTCCTTTTATTACAGTATTTTTAAAACCCAATAGCCTTATGTTAGATTGTAGCAAAATACCTTCGTTATCTTTTATCTCTTCAACAAAGTTAAGCGATTGGCTTGAGATGAAAACTATGGGGAAATTACCTAATCGATTTAAAATCTATTATGCGGATACCAATTCAGTTATAAACTTTTCAATTTTGTCAATTTAGCCATAAAACTTTATGAAAAATTCTAATATAGTTCTTCTAGCCAATTTTTGCCAAAAATCGCTAACGTGATGATATGTCACATAAAATGATCAGCGATAACTGGACCACCATGTCTGTGATTTCTATTGAAAATAGACCGGAAATACTATATTGGAGTTTTACACAAATGTTTAGAACTAAATTGGCAAAATTGATATTTTAATATTCAATTGACATCCGAACAATAGGTTTAAAATTAGTTGGGTAATTTTTCTATGAAAAATAGCTTGTTGCAAATAGTTTCTAATAGGATTGAAATATAGTAATTTGTCCTCATGAGAATTTATTATCTATTGGACATTTATCAGGATATACTTATATAGTTTGAAAGCATAATTTACCGCAAGTATTCTTAGACTTATTAATTCTTAGAACTAATAGACTATAGAACAATAGGTACATCATGAAATTTACTAAGATCATTGATTAATCACCCTATCTATAATTGTATAGAATAACAGTATTGCTTGCCACAAGAATTGAAAATTTTCTAATCTATATTTCTTCATGAAGAAAGACAAAAACACTAACGGATAGTCAGATAATATACCATAGTCACAAATACATCTCAGAATTTCTAAAATTAGTATATGACTATGTTATGTATATTGGGATAATTGGGGATGAAGCAATTGAAATTAGAAGATGACCATGAGGAGGAAGAGCAAAGAAAGAGGATAAAGTATCATTGATGTTAGAGAGAGATGACATCTTCCAAAATTATATAGAGCATCACTTGTTTGACCTTGTTTATTTTTCGACAATCACACTATTAGCTCAATAATATTTTCTTTATCATATTTTTAAGAGTTAACACCACGAAAACTATCAAACTAATATAGTTGTGACAAACTTACCATAAACTAATTTTTTGACAACCTAAAACCTCAAATTGGTACATTTGTGACAAATTCACCATCTTTTAATTTATGTGAAATTGGATTAATACCATGAAAACTCTCAAACTGTAATAGATGGTAAAACCTCAAACTAATATGCCCGTCAACTACCACGTGTCATCCAATTTAGTAATGTAACTAAAATTTAATGGAAATTAATAGATGATAAATGTGTCGCAAATGTACCAATTTAGGTAAATTTGTCGCACATGTATATATTTGAAGTTTTTTGTAGTATTAACCTTATTTTTGATCAGTATCTACAATGTGTAGCAAAGGTTTTATAAGGAATATTATCTTTTTGTAGTTAATTCTACAACCAAAAATTTTCTATCTATCTATCTATTGACCTAACTATCTATCTAGGGGAAAATTACCCAAAAAATAAATCTATTGCACTCGTACCAATTCAGTCATAAACCTTTTAATTTAACCAACTTACTCATAGATCTTTTGAGAATTTGCTAATGTAGTCCGTTCAAGCAATTTTAATGAAAATCGTTTATTTTATTACTAATCATCTGATGTGGCAATGTTGACTTTTTTTATTGAATTTTTTTATTTTAAATTAGTTTCTTTTTTCCCCTTTATTGTGGTCAACGAGATGACTCTCACCTAGATCCAACGAGGGCCAAGCACACCTATGGCTAGCCAAAGCAGCCATTGCCCGTGTCAGAAAAGTTGCCTACCCCTCTCTAGCCATCTCCTAAGATCGACTATCAGCGAAAAGGAAGGAAAAAACTAAGTGTTTATAGCAGTAAGTATCAATGTTTCGCCAGTTTTGGATCCCGCGACAAAATATCTTTCACCAAGTGTTATGTTTTGGTTTTTATTAGAAGGAACTTAGGTTCTGTGCTAATGTTGTAGATATATATAGTCTCGAATCTAATGTTGTTTAGTACAAGCTTAGAGTTAATGATAATCAATGTCGAAATCTAATCAAAAGTTTGATCCAAACACACTTTAACACACTAATGAAAGCACATTAAGATCAAGGTGGTTTGTATCAAATGATTTTCACACTTTTTTTTTTTGCTTATCTAATTTTAAACCAAAATTAACATGAAAAATCTAATGAAACTAGTCAAAATCTAATTTCTAAAGTTTTTCTAATTTTTTTAAGCTTTTTCCTAAGAATTATGAGTCTTTGGAACTTTTTTAATCCTAGAGAGAGAGAGAGAGAGAGAGAAACCCTTCGTTCGGATCAAAGGATTCTGCCCGAATATGGGTTTAACCTGGACCGTAGAGGTCTGGGTTGGGTAGGGCCTAGTCCCAGTGTGGCCCTAACCAGATGGGTTCAGGCTGTTTCATTAAAGAAAGCCCGAATTTCTGATTTCTCTTTAAGTGATCTAAGCCGAAAACCAAAGTCAGCCCACGTTCTTAGTCTAGATTCACAAAAACCTCTAACCTGTTGTAAAATATTGTGTTGTGGTGAATATATAATAGAGAAGAGATTGAGAAGAGAAAGCAATTGAACATCAGAGATAGTAAAAAAAGCCAGAGAAGAGGGTGTGACTATTTATTCTGATGGTTGTAATTGTACATCAAAACTAAACTCTTATTTATAGGAGAACAAGAATGTACTTATCATTAATATCAATGTATCGAATAATACATGTACTAGATAAGGGAGATAAACGTTCATTGTATAGGGAGATGTACTTAGAAAGTATGATACAAATATCTCCCCCTCAATTGAGCCATGTAGCTACTGCTGGGGCTAATCAATCTTGCACCTTATGAACTCGCCGCATACCAATGCCATATACTAATTTCTCAAAAGTTTATGTTGGCAATGATTTGGTAAAAAGATCTGCAAGATTATTTATGGATCGAATCTGTTTAACATCAATTTGTTGACTTTCTTGGAGCTCGTGAGTATAGAAAAATTTTGGCGAGATATGCTTGGTCCTATCACCTTTGATATATCCTCCCTTGACTTGTGCAACACAAGCAGCATTATCTTCATAAATTATAGTGGGAGAATTTGTAACCGGTATTAAACAACAAGAATTATGAATATGCGTTATAACGGATCTTAACCAAACACACTCTCTTCCAGCTTCATATAAAGCAATAATCCCAGAGTGGTTAGAAGATGTAGCTACTAGCGATTGCTTCGTAGAATGCCAATAAATAGTGGTGCCGTTATAACAAAATAAATACCCGGTTTGAGAGCGAGCCTTATGTGGATCGGATCTATATCTAGCATCAGCATATCCAACTAAACCAGAGCTAGTGGAATCCTTGGAATAATATAATCCCAAATCTATGGTTCCTCGGAGATAACGGAAAATATATTTAATTCCATTCCAATGTCTCTGAGTTGGCTCAGAACTAAATCGTGCCAATAAATTTACCGCAAAAGCGATATCTGGTCTCGTACATTGTGCCAAGTACATCAAAGCCCCAATTGCATTGAGATATGGTACTTCAGGATCAAGTATCTCTTCATTTGATTCTCTAGGACAAAATGGATCCTTTTGGGGATCTAGAGACCTTACAACTATAAGGGTGCTCAATGGGTGAGCTTTGTCCATGTTGAAGCGTTTAAGCAATCTTTCAACATATGCTGATTGATGGAGGATTATTCCATTTTGCTTTATGCTCAATCTCTAGACCAAGACAAAGTTTGGTTTTACCCAAATCTTTAACTTCAAACTCCATTTTCAAATATCAGCAGTTTCAGCTAACTCTTCTAGAGTTCCAATTAAATTTATATCATCGACATAAATTGCTACAATAGCATATCTGGTTTCTGATTTCTTAATAAACACGCATGGGCATATAGGATCATTTTTGTACATTTCCTTAATTAGGTACTCACTTAGGCATTGATACCATATGCGACTGGATTGCTTTAACCCGTACAAGGATCTTTGCAATTTTATTGAGAATAAATTGCGGGGAGTGCATGCTTCAGGCATTTTGAATCCCTCATGAATTTTCATATAAATATCAGAGTCTAATGAGCCATATAGATATGTCGTCACAACGTCCATAAGACGCATTTCCAATCTTTCAAAGATTGCTAGGCTAATGAGAAAACAAAATGTAATCATATCTATCATAGGTGAATATGTCTCATTATAATCAATCCAAAGTCTCTGGGAGAATTCTTGAGCAACGAGTCGGGCTTTATACCTGACAATCTCGTTTTTCTTATTTCGTTTTTGGATAAATACTCATTTATATCCAACGGGCTTTACATTATCAGGGATATGAGTTACAGGTCCAAAAACCTCTCGTTTAGTTAGGGAAGCTAAAGCCTTAATTGCTTCCTCGCACTTAGGCCAATCTTGCCTTTGACAACATTCAATAATAGATTGCGGCTCACAATCATCATCCATAATTTTATGAGCAACTGAGAATGCAAAAGCATCATCAATGATGATTTCATTTCGATCCCAAATTTTATTATTATATGTAATGGAATTCTCAGTATTCCCGGAATTGGTGTTCCTTTCATGGGTTTGTATCTCTTTAGGGGCAATAAGCTTTTCAAGAGCAAGCACAACGTCAGGCTCTTCCGGAGCGGATTCCTGATTCTTTCCCATTCATTTTCGAGAAGCAGTATCTTTTGATCCTATTGGTCTACCACGCTTCAAGTGTGGGGGATTTTGATCCATTTTAGCTTGTTCTTCGGGAATAGCTATCCTAGCTGGAGCATTTGCAGCTGGAATATGAGACTTCGTTACCTTAGTAGCATCATTAAATGCATCAGGAAGTCTATTGGCCATAGCCTATAAGTGGATTATGCGCTGCACCTCATTTTCATATTCAGGGGTCCTTGGGTCTAATTGAGATATTTTTTTCTCATTCCAGGAGAAAACCTTAACTGGTTTTTGTTTTGCAGTCATGGAAGTTGTAGGTATCTCAATTGATGGAAACCTAGTCTCATCGAAATGACAATCTGCAAACTTGGCAGTAAAAAGATCACCAGTAGTTGGTTCCAAGAACCTATTTTCGTCGTTGGGGACCCATTTTCGTCCTTTTTGGCGGTGCTACAGGCATCTGCACTGCATAACCAAATGTGCGTAGATGTGAAACATCTGGTTCATAACCAAGGACCATTTGAAGGGGAGATTGTAAAAGATTAGCAGTGGGGCGTAATTTTATTAGAGCTGCCGCATGCAAAACTGCATGACCCCATGCTGTATCGTTGAGATTCGTTCTCAATAATAGAGTGCGGGCAATGATTTGGATACGTTTAATCAAGGATTCTACCAATCCATTTTGAGTATGAACATATGCAACCGGGTGCTCAACCTTGATTTCGAGTGAAGCACAATATGTATCAAAACTCTTTGATGTAAATTCACCAGCATTATCCATTCTTATGCTCTTAATTGGATAATCGGGGAATTGTGCCCAGAGCTTTATAATCTGCGCAAGTAAACGTGCAAATGCGACATTGCGCATAGATAATAGGCAAACATGAGACCATCTATAGGATGCGTCCATTAATACCATAAAATATCGAAATGATCCACTTGGTGATTGTATTGGTCCACAAATATCATCTTGAATTCTTTGCAAGAATAAATGAGATTCAAGATTAAGCTTTGTTATAGAAGGTTTGATAATGAGATTTCCTTGTGAGCAAGCCTCACAATTATAATCTTTGGACAACGATACCTTTATATCTTTTAAAGAGTGCCATTTTGTATTTTGAATTATCCTACGCATCATTGAAGCACTAGGATGACCAAGGCGATCATGCTACAGTCCAAACTGATCAAGGCTTACCAATCTCCAAGATGTGTTGGCGTAGGTTTCAACAGTCGTAATCATGACACAATATAAACCCATAGAAGAAGCTTCTAGCTTCTCATGGATGGTCTTCAGGCCCATCTTATAAGAGGAAATGCCAATATATTCCTTATCTTGCTCATAAATAGTCTCAATATGGTACCCATTACGGCGTACATCTTTGATACTGAGTAAATTCCTTTTTGATCTAATGCTTAGAAACGCATTCTCAATATGCAGGACTATGCCATTTGGCAAAATAATTGTGGCATTCCCAAAACCATCAATAATCTGAATAAGACCTGATATTGTATGGATTTGTGCCTTCCGCAATGTCATACTCGAGAAAAAGTGTCTACTACGAAATATAGTATGTGTTGTTGCACTATCAAGCAAGCAAACAAATATCTTCCTTTTTCTCAGTATTTTCCATTTGCATTTATATTGACAACTTCATGTGTCAAGTATCATAAAAGTTGCATATTAGTTATATAGTCGAATAAAATTTCAAAAATATATTATATAAGGTTCATAAGCATTTCATAAAGAACAATAAAAAGTAATACATTTAAAGCGAAACAACATAAAATTCGAAGTTCAAATTATCATCCACCAATCTGATTCATCAAAGTAATTAGAGGTCCTCAAAGAAATCAGAGACATCCAATGATGCATTTGCTACTTCAGGAACAAGAGGAGTCCCACCAACGGTGACCTGGCTGCTAGGGTTTTTATTTTTATTTTTTTAAAGTGCGGCTCTGATACCATGTGAAGGATAATTGTTTTCTGATAATCAAAATGAGAAAGGGTTACAAATATATATGTGCTTAATCCTACTCATAACTAAGTTACTATTTTACCCTTATTAATCACAATATTACTGAACACTTCTGAAACGTTACAATTGCCGCTGTCGTACTGCCCTTCCTTGTCGCTTCTCGCTGCTGTTGTTTGCTACTGCATTATTGCTGTTCGTAGTCAATTTTTGCTATTCATCTCTGCTGTTTGTTGCTGCTCACTCTTATTTACTGTTGTTCGCTGTTGTTCATCACTGTTTTGTTGTCATTCACTGCTACTACTACACCATCATCTCTGTCATTTGCTGTTGGTCATTGTTACTGCATCCTTTTTCCCGCAACGTTGTGCTTCTAGTTCGTATCAATCTTCCTTTCTTAACTTTAAATAAGAAACCTTGCGGCAATGGACAAGAACATTCTTTAGCACGTCCAACTTATTGAATTCTTTTCTATTATTTATTCATGGTTGTTATCATTGGGTGTTATTGTATCATTTGTGCGTTTTCATAGTCATTTTTTATATGTTGATGGCATGATATTACAAAAATCAGCAAAAATTATGCAAAACATTTCCAAAATAAAGAAAAAAAGGTACCAAATCCCCATACTCATGAATTTTTGGTTCGTGGAAATAAAATATACGCCTGCATTTTAGTGGGTGTCTACTTGACCCAAAATCGATTAGTGGTGGCTTCGATAGGTAAGATAAATTGAGAATCAAGTTGTGATTGGTAAGACTTGGGAGAGTCTATGCTAAGCATTGTGCTCAATAATCCCTTAACCTCCTTCGGGAAGGTCGCAACAATGATGTAGATGTTGCTTGCGAAATGCAAATTGATGACTGATTGATCCACAAGATCAAGAGTTTTCTACACATCTTTTGTTCACTTTGAATTCCTGTTGACACCTAATTTAGGATCAAATTTTTTATAGGAGATAATAAATAAAATAAAGCATTTAGGTTTGTGGAGGGAGATTCAAAAAAAAAAAAAACGAATTTTGAATAATGAAGCATTTTTATTGTTGAAAACATATCTTCATTTCAAATTTTTTTAAAAAAAAAGGAAAAAAAAAGGGAAATCAATGAGAGGAATTAATGGGATTTGACTAGCAATATGGAAGGAATGGACACTCGCTCGAATATTGGGCATGAATCTGGACATGTTCGCAGCAATATAAATGAATTGCGAAAGAAAGTGAAGGATTTATGGCAATAAATCGGGGCTAAGATTTCGGCAATCCCCACGATCAAAGGAGCACGGGTTCTAACTTTCCAATTTTAAGTGGAAGTCCTACACTATAAAAGGGGCTTCTCTTTGTACGAAGAGGGGGGAAGGCGAATTCAAAAAGAAATTCAGAGAAAAGTTTGAGAGAAAATTCGTACGAGGAAAAGCAAACTTCGTCCATTTTGTTTCAAGGAAAAAACCTTTTATCTTTTCTCTCTCTGACAAGAAAAGAGAAAAGGAAGAAATAGTGAAAGAGAGAAGCCATCCGTGCGTGGAGAAGGGAAAAAGCAAAAAGAAGAAAAGGGAGGTGAAAAGTAAAAGCAGAAGCAGCAAAAGGGGGAAGTGATTGGACATTTACTGTTCATCATCTTCCCCACATTTGCTGCCCCCATTTGCTGCACGATCAAACCGTTGGACTCCACACCATCGAAGACCCGATCCGCATCCACCTCTCCGTGCCGAAGCTCCGCGCGACACCAACACTCGCGCTCCGCCCAGCGACCCGCGACCTGCGCACCAGCAACGCCGGAGTCCTCTCGGCGAGTCTCCGATCGACTCATTGGAGCCCACACCGCCACTCCGCCTTAGCCGAGAAGCTGCCGCCTCACCACGCGGCGCCTTTAGCCCCGCTCCACCTCCCGAGCGACGCCGAGCCGCCGGTTCTCCGCCTCCGACGTCCCCGCCGTGCCGCCATCTAGCCCTCACCGGAGCTCCGGTCGCCGGCCATCTTCCACTCGGTTGCCCCATTGTTCCATTGGTTTACCTTAGGTAGTTTTACTTATTTACTTTTTTTTTATTACTTGGTAGTTTAGTTTATTTGTTTTATCTTTTATATCATTTGTCTGTTTATTTCATTTGATGACATTTTTAGTTTAGATATTTAAATAGTGGGTGTTAATATTTGTAATTTATGTTTGCATTATCCATAGATTTTACCTAAAATTATTATAGTTACTAATTTGGTCCGAGAGACATCGGATCATTTTTTTAATTATAATAATTTTTGGTTTCGTGGTAGAATTTCAATTGTTAAATCACGATAATTATTTAATTTGGTCCGTAAGACTTCGGACCAAATTTGTAATTATTTTGATTTCCTCGTTGTGATTATAGAGTTAAAATAATTGTTAATTTAATCCGTGAGACAACGGATTATCTTTTCAATTATTTTAATTCTTATCTTAGTTTTTATGTAAAAATAATTGCTTGCTTAAAAAAATGAAAATTAAAAAAGGAAATAGTGAAAAGTTAAAAATTTGCATGAGCATATAGGTCATATAGGTTTATTAAATTAAGACACGTAGGTTTAAATTAACCTTTAGGATTATTTTTAGGAAAATTTTACATGTTTTCATAATATAAAAAGATAATAAAAAATTAAAAAATAATGATTTTCTAAAACAAATGGGGTTTAAATCAAATTAATCCTGAAATTGAATTAGGAAATTATTCCATTTTGAATAGCGTAATTAGTTTGTTTAATTTCAATAAAGAATACTAGGTGCATTTTAGCTAGTTTGCATAGTAGGCACATTTAATTAGAGTTTGCACATTAGTAAATTAGGATTGCATCATATTATTATATTTTAGTAATCCCATCGTGTAATTTTTAATTGCATATAATTAACATTTTTAATAAAAAATAAAGAAAACACAAAAGTCATTTACTTGCTTAATTAATAGATTAGTTCATAATTAATCCTATTTCATATCATCTTTATTTAGTGTAGGTTGCCTACATAAAAAAAAATCATTAAAAAAAAATCACAAAAAGAACATGCATATAGAATCGTTATGTCATGCATTCCATATCATGTAGTACATGCATATTTAGGATTGCATAAATCAGATTGCATATATATATAGTTCAAATTAGGCCATATAAATTGCATTTCACATATCATTAAAGTAAAATTCATGCATATTAATTTTAGATTAAGATTGCATAATAATAAAAGTTAGGTGTCATGTCATTTAGAAATCATGTTTAGGGCATGCATTTTAATTAGCATTTTTTTAATGTCTTCTTAGAGAGTGGACTTTAATAAAGTTGTGGTTTATAATTTCTTAGCATTTTGATTTATTGAATGTTATTTAATTGATTGTGCACCTGCATGACCACCATTTGCATGTTAATATCTTAGGTTAAAAATTAATCAAGACTACCTGCAAATATGTTTTTTTTTTAAGGTACCGAAAGGGCGTTAGATTAATCTAGCGTAACCATGTCCCCGAATCCATTAAATCTCTGGTTCGTAAAAGGTAAAGTATTCTCCCATACTTTACCTGGGTTTCTAATCAGCCCTAATTGGTTAGTGGCGGCTCCATTTTGAATAATTGCATGTTTTAATGGGTCTTTTTCTTAGTATCAAGTCGCGATTGGTAGGGCTTGGGAGAGTCCGTGCCAAGTCTTCGGACTTAGTAATCCATTGACCTAGTTTTTAGGTGATTCACCTTCCATCGAAAAAATCAGGTCGCGACAGCTTGGCGACTCCACTGGGGACTTAGAGTTAAAACTCATAGTGGACATAGGCCTGTTTCTTTTAAAAAAAAAAAAAAAAACATATTTTTGTTTGGCAGCAAGAACACCAGGTATGTCACTAACATTTCTAAGGTGTTAAATGTTCTTGCAGATGGGAGGTATAAGGGGAGTAGTCTTTGCTAATTCTTGTCTTGCAGGAGGGTGTAAAGATGAATGATTTATTTTTCCCTATATTGAAGTGTTGTTTGAATTACAAATTGTTGTGCATGATTTTCAAATTGTTTTTGCACTACACATTGCACACACGACCTGTAGCTGGACCTGGGCTGCGATAGGATTTCTAGGATGGTGTTGAGAATGATACTTCCTCTAAAGCGAGACTGCTATGTAGAGGTTGACCTTCTCTTCCCCGAAATTTCTTTCATGGTGTCAAATGTGTTTGTCCATATCCGCGAGATTGCGTGATTATTGGACATTCCATTCGACTAAGCCGGAGTTAAGGGGACCTAACGTTAATGCGAGACTGCAACAGTCAGATCACCCTCTTAGCTCCACTTTGTTAAGCCATCTAGATAGAAATCGAGCCGCACATTTCATGCGTGTGTCTATGTGATTGTCATCCATTTTCTGGTAAAAGTAAGTTGTCTAAACTCCTACTTTGCAATTTACTTACTTTATTGTAATTTTGTCGGTCCATGACAATAGGTTTCATCGTCAGTCTTGTCTTATATGCAATGGGGAAAACCGACGTACAATTCATTTCCACTCCAAAAAAAAAGAGCTCAAAATGTGGCTGGACCAGTTAGATCAAGGCGACCAGGCCTTACGTCCAATGGTCCCCGATGTGACTAAGAAGCCCACTCAGCGAGCACAAATTGAGCATCTTAAGCGAAAAGCGGAAATGATTGAAGCTGAAAATAAGAAGCTTCGTAAGGCGGTGGGTTCCCAAAAGCATATAAAATGAGATGTTTTAGTTCAATGTTTAGGGATCTTGACTTCAATTCAGTGTTTTCAATTTTAGTTCAATGTTTAGGGATTTAAATTTCAATTCTTAGTTCTTTGTTAGGGAGTTTGGTTCAAACATTTAAAATAAATAAAATGAGATGATTAGACCATTGTCATGGGCCATTTTCCTATCTTGTCGTTGTTTCTTATATTATTTCTTTCTTCTTAGGTAACAACACGGCTCACCCAAGATCACCAATCCGTACTCGTTCTAGAGTAACAATGGCTGATGACGCCGAACAAATGCATGGTGCTGAACAAGCTCGTGTCGTTGCCCTCGAAACAGAAATGAAGCAAGTCCTGAACGTCCTTGAGCAGCTTTCTAAGCAAATCGATTCTCTCCAAGCAAACACTGCCCCTCCACCTCCGCAAGTTGAAGTGGTGTTACCACAGCATGCTCCTATGGCTGATCCGAAAGATAAAGGCAAGAATGTATCCACAAGTGGCCCATCAAGATCTAATGATGTCTCTAGGGAGAAAACTACTGACACGCCTCAAATCATTGTTGATGAGGAGATACAAGTGATACAGACGGCTGTACCGAAGACTGAGCAGGAAAAACGCTTGGCGAAAATCGAAGAGAAACTTAAGCAGCTGCAGGGTGCATTTAGCCAAGACCCAACTGATCTGTCCCATTATGCAAAGATCAAGATACCAAAGAAGTTCAAAATGCCAGACTTTGAAAAGTATAATGGCACTTCTTGCCCGAAGATCCATTTGCAGACTTATGTGGTTAGGATGACCCCATATGTTGATAACATACCCCTGATGATTCAACAATTTCAAGCAAGCCTGACAGGACCGGCACTCCAGTGGTATATTATGAAGAAGATTAATCTCCTAGAGACTTGGGAGGATTTGACTGATGCATTCTTCAAGCAGTACAAGTATAATATTGATGTCACTCCATCTCGAGAGGATTTACTTCGCACTGAGAAGAAGAAGACAGAATCTTTCAAGGCCTATGTCACGAGATGGAGGACTGTAGCCGCTCAAATTACTCCGGAGCCGACTGAAAAGGAGTTGATGGATTTGTTCATGAAGACGCTCCCGCCTGAATATCGAAATCGGATGTTAGGATCGACTGCCGAGTCGTTCAATCAACTAGTCCCTGTTGGCGAGCGAATTGAAGTAGCCTTGCGTGATGGATGGGCGTCTGATCAAACCAACTCATATAGGGGAGTCTTTGCCAAGAAGGATAAGGAACCTATAGCAGAGGTTAATGCAGCTTATGTTCAGGCACCTCGCCCAACTTCGAACACTCAACAGGGAGGAGCACGACCATTCTTTGGCCAGCAGAAGAACTCTTACAGGCGTCAATTTACGCCTCTTCCTAAGCCATTGTCTAAGATCTTGCCGACTCTTCAGAAAAATGGATTACTCGCTAAGGAGCCTAAGCGACCTAATCCCGAGCGTTTCCCCAACTATGATCCGTCCAAGACATGTGCTTATCATATGGGGGAGGTAGGGCATTCTGTTGACGATTGCTATACACTGCAACACAAAATCCAAAATCTTTTGGATGCCAAGGTGGTCTCATTCCGCGATGGACAGCCGAACATCCAGAATAACCCACTCCCTGACCACCCAGAAGTTGTGAATGCCATTTTTGATGTTGAGCCCACCGTGTTTCAAATGATGCATGAGGATACGGTCAATGCTATCCTGGAACCAGACATTGAATCCGAATCGAGTTACCACTCATTTGAGTTGGTGTCCACCATACATGCATCTCAAGACTCACCACCACCTACTTCTGAAGCTTCAAATGCTGCCCTTATGATGGAAATGATGATGGATGTGAATGGTTTTGTTCCTAGTAGTGGCCTTGGAAGAAATAGTCAGGGTCCCAATGAAGCCCCTCAGAGGCCCCATGCTACTGGAAGAGGAGGGGAAAGTCCTGGAGGACGAAGACAGGGAGGGCGGAACCCGCCACCTGACCAAAGGCGAGGGAGGCAAAACCCATTACCCCCGAGCATTCACGAAATATTCCCCGATCCTCCAAGAATGATGCAGGATGAAGCTGAAGTAATAGACACTCTAGGGCAGCCTAGTGGCAAGTTTGATTACTTGGTGAAGTATTCAGCCCCTCCCAGTTACTACATTGATCCTCGTGAGATAATCCCAGATGGATGGGGTGGCATGGATGATTTGATACTCCCGAAGGTAGAAAACCCTAAGGATGAACTGGAAGGAGTTGCAAGCTTGTTCGACGATCTCATCATAGGAGCTATCGATGAAGGACCCCCAGAAGAGATGGGCTTTGGCCCACAAGAGTAACTCTTTTACTGTTTTTGCAATTCCCCTGCGTGAGAATTTTCATTGTTTTCTGAGAAATGTTTCCACTTTCCTTTTAATTCTTGAGTGTTGCTTTTTTTCATTTAATAAATGTAATTTATTGGTGAATTTCAATAAAATTACAAATTTTATTTTGAGGGCATGATGAGGTACTCCGAACCAGCCCGGTGATGATATCCAGCCGATAAAAGAAAAGAAAAATCCAAGGAGAATTCTGAGGCCTGGGCTTCATCATGCTTTCTTGTGTCAAAATGTTTTAAAAAAAAAAGTTTTGCCAAAGAATTTCAAAAAAAAAAAAAAAAAAAACAAAAGATGTAGTTTACTCTGTTTGTCTTTTTGATTTATCTATTATATGTTTCAAGGACAGTCTTATAGCATGCAAATATGTGAAAATAGTCCAATCCAATTCCAGATTCTGGGGGCAAATTCACTCCGAATTACAGTGGGCCATACATTGTGAAGAAAGTACTTCTTGGAGGTGCTTTAATGGATGGGCGAGAATTCACAAATCCTGTAAATTCTGATGCTGTAAAGAAATACTATCCATGAATAAAAGGGCTCGTAAAACCTTTTCCTCACTCAGAGTTGGTCAAATCTTTAGTGTATAATGTTGCATACTTTATTTTTGCAGGGGCAAAGAATGGATGTGAACGATGGTATCTTATTGAGCTCCTTTACAAAGGAAGGGCAAGACATGGACACATAATAGTTTTGACTTTATGAGCATGCCCTCTTTGTCTCTATAGAATGCTTTCACATGATATTGTGTAATTCGTCAATTCCACTTGAAATTTATCAAAATGGATAATTCAGTGAAAGATGTCGAGTTACTTGAGCATGCTAAATGAGGTGTGAAAGGCAAGCCTAATCCCATACACCGTCCCCTGTCTATATATTGTGAGGTGAGTGTGGAAACATTTTGTATTTCAAGGTGAAGAATTTTCTTGCAAAAAGTACGACAGCTTGGTGTTCATTTCTTGAAATAACGAGAGGTAGTTCATTTCTCTATCCCAAACACTATAGGTGTTCCATTGCTTAACCATTTTTGAGCCCATACACTTATAGATGTTCTTTTCAAATTACCCCTGTCAAGAACCACCCCACATCGGGGCAACTGGGAGATAAAAATGACATCATGAAGTGAGGAAAGTGAATTGAAATTTTCTTGCTCTCACTTGCATCAATCTTCAAGTCGTGCTATTACATTGAATTCATGTGCTAATTTAAGTGCCTTAGGATGATGAAGAGCATTTCTTTCACTATCCTACACACTTATATCCTTTGAATAGCCCACTTGAGCCTGCTATTTCATTTCTTTTAAAACCCAAGTTGATGATCATCACCCACACTGGGGCAAGGCAAGAGACAGATGAAGACCCTTGAAGGTTCGCGTGTCATTTAAAGTATACTTGACACATGCATTGTGCGCAAGAACTGAAATCAAAATAAAAATAAGGGGCATTAAAAAGCAGTGTGCCTGGTAAAAGCAAGGCCAATGCCCGTGAAAAGAAGAGAGAAATGATTGATGAATTGGAGGCAAAAAGCAGTGTGCCTGACCAACGTCCATCATCAAAGAAAATGACTTTTAAAAAAAAATGTTGAGAAAAGATCTCCAGTTGAAAAATCATTGGCATCAGGTGATAAACTTTTGAGCCAATAAAGAAATCTGTCAAGAAGACAATCCGTGTTGAAGAAAAACTAGTGGCAATGTCAAGATGATCACCAACTTTGCCCCTATACACATCTTTGAGCCTAACGATCCTTTCGTTTCTCAACCCATGAACCTAGCCTATGTTACGTCCCTTACAAAGTCTCTTCAGATTAGGGCACTTGAATTAACATAGGAAATCACATGTTTAAGCATTGCTCGAAGAAGTGCGAGCAAGATTATTTCTTTATCATTTTGCAGGGTTCTTGACTTGTAAACCCAGAGATGATTACAGAATCATTCGTTCAATTTGCTTTGACTCGAAGAGTCCCTTTGTTAAGCCATTGACCAAGCCTGCATTACAGTCATTGACAAGGACCTCTCAAATTGGTAAGGTCGTACTGATTGCAAGAAAATTCGAACTCTTGTCGACAAGATGATGATAAGATTGAGTGATATATTCCCGCATCAATGGTCGGGACAAATAACCCTTCTTAAATGAGAGCGAGTGAAAAAGCATTTTCACACCAAAAGTGTCTCATTTAGCATGTTCAAGAGATTCACGCTATAACTGAAAATTGTCCTGGTGATAATTTTTCCGGTAGAAGCTTGATAAAGCCATCATGTGTGGACTTTCATTGATTTTTTCCTCGAAGACAAAAAAATTGTCTTTGAAATCCTGAGTTTTTTCAGTCACCTTTGTACTTGATGAGAATTCCAAGTATCTATTTATAAAATGTTTTCAAATGTCTAGTGTGAATTCCAGATATTTGAACCTTTAAACGCTTGATGTGATTTCCAAGTGTTTGTAAACATCTGATGTGATTTCCAGACGTTTAATAAATGTTTTCAAATGTCTGACATAAGAATCAGATTCTTGAAATTTCAAGTACTTGACGCAATTTCCAGGTGCTTAGAATCTGATGAGAATTCCAGATCCCTAAAGACTTCGAGCCTTTCAATTATCTGAAGGGAGTTCCAGATGATTGACAGGTCTCATCGGAATCATTTCACACCAAAATCCCCAAACAGGTATGACAGGTACGTGCTCTTCTTTGCATTTGCATTTCATTGGTCATAGACACATAGAGATTTATGTTCCTGACCGAATCATTGCATTTACATGGCATTCTTTAGGGGTTAAATTTATTTGAGTCCATTTCTTTCAAAAAAAAAAAAAAGAGTCAAGTCATTAACATTTGCATATGCATTTCATATTTCATTTTACATGGTTTAATTTTAGGTGTCATATATCTTTGAAGGAAACCTCTACGAGCTTCCCTTCAAAGAGGGGCAGCTGTTGACACCTAATTTAGGATCAAATTTTTTATAGGAGATAATAAATAAAATAAAGCATTTGGGTTTGTGGAGGGAGATTTAAAAAAAAAAAAACGAATTTTGAATAATGAAGCATTTTTATTGTTGAACACATATCTTCATTTCAAATTTTTTTTAAAAAAAAGGAAAAAAAAAGGGAAATCAATGAGAGGAATTAATGTGATTTGACTAGCAATATGGAAGGAATGGACACTCGCTCGAATATTGGGCATGAATCTGGACATGTTCGCAGCAATATAAATGAATTGCGAAAGAAAGTGAAGGATTTATGGCAATAAATCGGGGCTAAGATTTCGGCAATCCCCACGATCAAAGGAGCACGGGTTCTAACTTTCCAATTTTAAGTGGAAGTCCTGCACTATAAAAGGGGCTTCTCTTTGTACGAAGAGGGGGGAAGGCGAATTCAAAAAGAAATTCAGAGAAAAGTTTGAGAGAAAATTCGTACGAGGAAAAGCAAACTTCGTCCATTTTGTTTCAAGGAAAAAACCTTTTATCTTTTCTCTCTCTGACAAGAAAAGAGAAAAGGAAGAAATAGTGAAAGAGAGAAGCCATCCGTGCGTGGAGAAGGGAAAAAGCAAAAAGAAGAAAAGGGAGGTGAAAAGTAAAAGCAGAAGCAGCAAAAGGGGGAAGTGATTGGACATTTACTGTTCATCATCTTCCCCACATTTGCTGCCCCCATTTGCTGCACGATCAAACCGTTGGACTCCACACCATCGAAGACCCGATCCGCATCCACCTCTCCGTGCCGAAGCTCCGCGCGACACCAACACTCGCGCTCCGCCCAGCGACCCGCGACCTGCGCACCAGCAACGCCGGAGTCCTCTCGGCGAGTCTCCGATCAACTCATTGGAGCCCACACCGCCACTCCGCCTTAGCCAAGAAGCTGCCGCCTCACCACGCGGCGCCTTTAGCCCCGCTCCACCTCCCGAGCGACGCCGAGCCGCCGGTTCTCCGCCTCCGACGTCCCCGCCGTGCCGCCATCTAGCCCTCACCGGAGCTCCGGTCGCCGGCCATCTTCCACTCGGTTGCCCCATTGTTCCATTGGTTTACCTTAGGTAGTTTTACTTATTTACTTTTTTTATATTACTTGGTAGTTTAGTTTATTTGTTTTATCTATTATATCATTTGTCTGTTTATTTCATTTGATGACATTTTTAGTTTAGATATTTAAATAGTGGGTGTTAATATTTGTAATTTATGTTTGCATTATCCATAGATTTTACCTAAAATTATTATAGTTACTAATTTGGTCCGAGAGACATCGGATCATTTTTTTAATTATAATAATTTTTGGTTTCGTGGTAGAATTTCATTTGTTAAATCACGATAATTATTTAATTTGGTCCGTAAGACTTCGGACCAAATTTGTAATTATTTTGTTTTCCTTGTCGTGATTATAGAGTTAAAATAATTGTTAATTTAATCCGTGAGACAACGGATTATTTTTTCGGTTATTTTAATTCTTCTCTTAGTTTTTATAATTACTTGTTTGAGAAATTGAAAATTAAAAAAAGGAAATAGTGAAAAGTTAAAAATTTGCATGAGCATATAGGTCACATAGGTTTATTAAGACACGTAGGTTTAAATTAACCTTTAGGATTATTTTTAGGAAAAGTTTGCATGTTTCATAATATAAAAGATAATAAAAAATTAAAAAATAATGATTTTCTAAAACAAATGGGGTTTAAATCAAATTAATCCTGAAATTGAATTAGGAAATTATTCCATTTTGAATAGCGTAATTAGTTTGTTTAATTTCAATAAAGAATACTAGGTGCATTTTAGCTAGTTTGCATAGTAGGCACATTTAATTAGAGTTTGCACATTAGTAAATTAGGATTGCATCATATTATTATATTTTAGTAATCCCATCGTGTAATTTTTAATTGCATATAATTAACATTTTTAATAAAAAATAAAGAAAACACAAAAGTCATTTACTTGCTTAATTAATAGATTAGTTCATAATTAATCCTATTTCATATCATCTTTATTTAGTGTAGGTTGCCTACATAAAAAAGAATCATTAAAAAAAATCACAAAAAGAACATGCATATAGAATCGTTATGTCATGCATTCCATATCATGTAGTACATGCATATTTAGGATTGCATAAATCAGATTGCATATATATATATATAGTTCAAATTAGGCCATATAAATTGCATTTCACATATCATTAAAGTAAAATTCATGCATATTGATTTTAGATTAAGATTGCATAATAATAAAAGTTAGGTGTCATGTCATTTAGAAATCATGTTTAGGGCATGCATTTTAATTAGCATTTTTTTAATGTCTTCTTAGAGAGTGGACTTTAATAAAGTTGTGGTTTATAATTTCTTAGCATTTTGATTTATTGAATGTTATTTAATTGATTGTGCACCTGCATGACCACCATTTGCATGTTAATATCTTAGGTTAAAAATTAATCAAGACTGCCTGCAAATATGTTTTTTTTTTAAGGTACCGAAAGGGCGTTAGATTAATCTAGCGTAACCATGTCCCCGAATCCATTAAATCTCTGGTTCGTAAAAGGTAAAGTATTCTCCCATACTTTACATGGGTTTCTAATCAACCCTAATTGGTTAGTGGCGGCTCCATTTTGAATAATTGCATGTTTTAATGGGTCTTTTTCTTAGTATCAAGTCGCGATTGGTAGGGCTTGGGAGAGTCCGCGCCAAGTCTTCGGACTTAGTAATCCATTGACCTAGTTTTTAGGTGATTCACCTTCCATCGAAAAAATCAGGTCGCGACAATTCCTTTTCGTTGGCTAGTAGTTTTTAACTAATTTCTCCTTGTGAATGCTTACATCTTCCAAAATTATACAGAGCATCATTTGTTTGATTATTTATTTTTGGCACATGTTTTAGACCTTAATTTGTCTTAAGGGGTACGATCATGCTATTAGCTCAATAGCGTTATCTATATCATATTTTTAATGAGTACTTGGAACATATAGCTTAACTTTTATATGCAATATTAAAACTTTTTTGTAGTTATTCTACAACTTATCTTCTACGTTGCATTTTTTATTTGTCTTTTCTACATGGCATTTTTAATATTTGCTTCTCTGAAATTTAATTAAATTAAATTAAAAAACTAAAAAAGCAAAAATTATATTTTAAAAAACCAAATTAGAAAAGGAGAATAAGGGCAAGGCCCTTGTCAGAGGGCGTTGCCACTGCCCATTGCCAAAGAGGGATGGCGGTGGTTGTCGGCTTTGGGCAAGAGTGGCTGACACTCTCAACCTCAGTGATGGTGAGGCCTCATTGGTTTTAAGTGTGGGCCTTTTAGGCTTGCCCAATTTTGGGTCGAGGTGCCTAGAGCAAGGTGACATTAGCCATTGCATAGGGCAGCGACCTCCGATGGCCCTGTATGGCTATGGGCGGCGGCGGCACCCCACCTACGAGGGCCTAGTTGTTTTTTTGTTTTTTTTTTCCAATGATTTTCTTTTAAATTTTACCCTTTCTTTTTAAATCTATTTAAGTAATAGAATATTAAAAAGAAAATGATAAAAAAAAAAGCCACGCGAGAGAGAAAATAAATTGTCACAATCGGCATTTTCCATTAGCCAAACTAATGGTGTTATCAAAAGATTTAATTATACTTATATCTTTTCAAATTTTTCTACTCAACCGCATTTTTGCTTCAGATTTTAAGATTTATAGTGTATTTATGCCTAAATTCCACGGATCATATGCACATGCAATGCGGCCATCAGATTTTGCAAAATCATACTACAATTCTGAAGAATCGAGACTACTCCACATAACGCTGGAGTATCCACACCAGTTGATGGTCTTATTGCGCTTCACACCATTACCCGTAAGTTAACGACCAAATAAACTCCTTCATCTCACACCATGCTTGCAATTCTTCTTGAAAATGTTGGTGTGCTCTCGGTCTTCGACACATACCCGACCACTCTATTTCTTTCTTTTGTTTCTTCTCTGTCAACTTCATCACACGAGCGCACACACTTTTTACTGAAACTTGCACGTCCATTATCTTTACACGCATACATGGGTCGGGCTTGGGTCAAGCCCATTATGGGCTGCTCCAGTCCAAAACCCAACATGGTGCGATGTACCGGGCACATGTAATAGTTGATCTTAAAATAGAGACAAAATCAGCTCACAATCTGACTTGTATGACACAGAGCGAGCTTGCTGGCTAGATCAAGCTCCAAAAGTAAATAGACAACCTTGTATCATTGCAATATTCTCATTGTTGTTATACGTGAGAGTCTATCTACTTGCAGTAGCATGAACTTTGTTTCCTCCTAGCTATTGCAAATATCAAACCAGATAGAAATACGAAAGCAAAGGAATAACAGGTGAAGTACTAGTACTTTAGTAACCATTTGCTTCCATTTGAATCTCCTCCAAGAATGCGTTGAGATTCCTGTCCGATGACCCACCTTCTTTGGCAGCTTCTCTTGCCAAACCTTTCCACTTCTTGGCATTCCTTCTAATTTCCTCTCCCTCCTCTCCATCTCCCACCACTAATTCCAAGCACCTCTTGATCTCATCTCCTTCCACTATGCCTCTCTCATTCGTGTTCACCCTCACCCCAACCTTCCATTCATTCTCAACGAGCATAGAATTGGTTTGTTGGTCACCCCACTGTGGAAATGCCACCATTGGGACCCCACAAGTCAAGCTCTCAAAGGTTGAGTTCCAACCACTATGAGTCACGAAACACCCTACCGAAGCATGGGACAGCACCTCGACTTGAGAGCACCATGGCACTATTATTCCCTTTTGCTCCAATTCCTCCATACAGCTCAACTGATCTTCCAACCCCCCTACTTCCTCTTCTTTGTCCTTCCTAATCACCCACAAGAACGGACGGCTAGTGCTTAGCAACCCGCGTGCCATCTCCTCCTTTTGTGCATTAGATAGCACAGCGATGCTTCCAAATGATACATAGATCACCGAACCTTCAGGCTTGGTGTCTAGCCACCGGATGTAGTCTTTCGAACCTCGGAAGAGATCGGCCCCAAAGGATCTGTCCAAGGGATCTTGTCCATCCAGAAATGCCGAAGGAATTAGTGGGCCGATCCCAAGCATGGTGACGTTGCCAATGACTTTCAGTGGCCTTGGCTCTAGTGCATCGAAAGTGTTCACGAGTACCCTTGGATTCTTCTCTTCCTTGAATACTTCAAACTGCACTCGCATAAGCGGCAGAACAAAAGCATATTGGTTTTCGCGTGTGAAAACTGAGGGGAGGTCTCGGGGAGTTAGTGGCGGCAATCCTGGTAGGTGGAGTGATGCCGAAGGATCATCCTTGCCTAGGTTTCTGATAATATCACCATAACCCTCGAAATAATAGTAATATATATCAAGAAGGGTGGCAGGTTGAACCCAAACGAGCGTAGAGGGGATTTGAAGAGAACGAGCCACCTGAGCAACCCAAGGAATGATTGTGGTATAAAATATGCATGCGAATTTGCAGCCTTCGTTAAGGCTAGTAACGACAAGGTCTCTCAAAGTTTCCGAACCCAGCCGCGTAATGTCGGCCATGTACTGCTCGAGGTCAATCCCGGGCCTAAGCCCCTCCTCAGACCCATCGGAGAAGGAGGCGAAGGACAAACCTTCGGGTGGGTCGGACTTGGCCATGCGGTGGTAAGCCGACTCTGCAGTAGCGAAGGTGACGTGCGCGCCAGTGTGTAGAAGACGCTTGGCGAATTGGAGGGCCGGGTTGATGAGGCCTTGGGATGGGAATGCTACTACAAGATAATTGAGGGGAGCCATGGTTTAGGGTTGATGCTGCAACTTTTTTTCACTCTCTCTTTCTTTTTGAGTTTTTGGTGCAAGAATATAGCGTTCATTGTTCCTTTTATATACTTTGCTGGGATTTGAAGGCTTGCGTAGATGATGACGAAAAAGAGAAGGCAGCTGTTGATTTTTAATACGAATATACATTTTTTAAGCGATGAAGTATCATTTGATTTAACCATTAAAAAACATGGATTGTCTGAATTCGTATTCTCTGCGGTTCCTATAAAATGTTGAGGTCGAGTTTCATTATTCTCAAGGCAAGGGCAAGAAGAAGAAGACGAAGCGAAAACAATGACAACCACATATGCTTCCACATATTGTAAATGATATATTTGGCTATCTTTCCCAAGTGTAGTGTTCTCTCCCCCTCTCTTTCTCCGATGTTTCCTTGTTCAGTTAGACTGAAGTGTTTTAATCGCATTTTGGCTCTCTTTGTCCTTGCTCAGTCGTGTAGTGGACACAATCATGGGGGGCTTCGAAAACCTCCCAGTTCACTGCATATATTCAGTGTTTTATTAACTAATCAACCACTCCTATATATATCTGACAAGAACATTATTTTAGGAAGTCACCAACTCTTCAAAAAATTGACACGCGGATCCTTGGAGTGCCATAACTTGGCAGAAAGGGATACTTAAATGCCATAATTTACGAAAGGTACACTTAATTGTCACATTTTAAGAAAAGTGGGACACTTGAGTGCCATCTTCGGCGAAGTTGGCCGGAAATCATACGTGGCATTAAAATATTAATATTTCTCGCCAATGTGTCTTGCCGGAGAGCTGAGTTAGCTCGAATTCACCCTAAACGACGTTGTTTCGGGTGTTGGCCAAAATAGAACTCTTAAATCGGCCAAAACAACGTCGCTTTGGTAGAATTTGAATTTTAAAAATTTTAAAAAATAAATTTAAAAAACTTTAAAAACTTTTAAAAAAATTTAAAAAAATTACAAAAAAATTAAAAATTTACGAAAAATTTAAAAAATTTGCAAAGTTTAAAAAATTTAGAAAACATTTCAGCCCTCAGCCACCTCCTTTTGCTAAATTTTATTTTAAATTTTTCGTAAATTTTTTAATTTTGTAAAATTTTTCAATTTTTAAAATTTTATTTTAAATTTTTCTAAATAAATTTATTTTTAAATTAAATTAAATTAATTTTTATATTAAATATTTATCACATCAGCACCAAAACGACGTCGTTTCGGGTGTTGGCCAGAATATAGCCCTTAAATCGGACAAAACGACGTTGTTTTGGCATAAGTTGAATTTTAATATAATATAAAAATTAATTAAATTAAATGTAAAACAAAATAATAATAATAATATGATTTATATTTATTTAAAAAAATGGAGGAGGAGGAGGAAGGCAGCTAGCGGCTGAGGGTAGAGCCCTCGCCGCCGCCGCCTCCCCGCCGTCGCCAAAAGGTGGGAGAGGGTCGGCCGTGGCTGCCTCCCTTTTTCTTTAATAATTTTTTAAAATTTTTTATTTTTTTAAATTTTTTCTAAAATTTTTAAATTTTTCTAAATTTTTAAATTTTTCTAAAATTTTTTAAATTTTTCTAAAAAATTTTAAATTTTAAATTTTTTTTTAAATATATATATATATTTTTAAATGTTTTATATAAATTTAGTTTTAAATTAAATTAAATTAATTTTTATATTAAATTTTTACCATGTCAGCACCAAAACGACGCCGATTTGCACTTGTTTCATCGAAAAATTGACACGTTACCGTTTTGGCCGGATTGGCACTCAAGTGATCCATTTTGCTTTGATTTTGGCACTTAAGTGTATCTTTCGTAAGTTATGGCACTTAAGTATCCATTTGTGCTAAGTTATGACACTTGAAGCTGTTAGAACTAGTATTAGCACCTAGAGGGGGGTGAATAGGTGTTTAAAGTGATTTTAACAATTCAAACCGAATGAGATATAAATAATTTAAAATCAACGATTGCAGCAAGTAAAAACAGTTAACAAAATAAAGGATTAGGGATAGAGAATCAAGACTCCAGATTTATAGTGGTTCGGCTTAGATCAAGCCTACGTCCACTCTCCCGCACGGACAGCCCTTCTGGCTGGATTTCACTAAGAATCAATAAGAGTGAATACAGTCTCACGCTCTTGAGTCCACAGTGTAGATTACTCTACTACACTTCCTCAAGGTCTACAATATGATCTCTCTTTTGATTACATGTAACGCTCAAAGAATGATATCGCAAAATAGAAAAGGAGATTCAGACTTTGGAATTCTTCTATCCGCACCCTTCAACAACTAGAGCATCTCTCTTATATACTTCTTCATGCCTTCAATACCGTTGGCACCTTCCAAAGAAGTTCTTCCAATCAACCCGTTGGACAGAATCAATTAGAGAGATCTCGAGCTCTTTAAGGTAAGTGTTGATAGCCCATCAATCTTGCTCGCCCATACAATCAGGATCTTGGTTTCCATAAGTAGATCCTTCCAAATATAAGTTGCGAAGTCGTCAAAGAATCTAAACATATTCTATATAAAACTTAGATCGTTTAGTGCTGAATCCAGTAGAAAGATATCCACCAGTAGTTAGAATAAAGATCGTATAAGATCAGAATAAACGTCGTCCTGGAAACTGTCCATGTGAGTAGACTTTGAAATATAAGTCTTGAGTCTTGCTAGCTTCAGACTTTAATCTTCAGACTTTGTCAAAAGAGTCTGTAAGTCTTCAGACTAGACTAATAAACCTGTTTTGTCAACTTCAAAATACATTAAGGAATTTCATCCAACAATCTCCCCCTTTTTTATGGTGACAAAACTTTCCTGCGGATTTGAATATTATCGCCCTGCAATAGAACTTTTAAGCAAGCATCATAAAAGATTAAATAAGATAGTAGAAGTTATCCTGTACACAGATATCCTGTACACAGACTTTTCCTGTACATAGATCTGCATTCACCGAAACCTCATTAGTCATAAACAGACAGTACTATCAAATTTATGAAGCTTAAAGTATTGCCATAGAGCACACATTCCAAAAACTGCACACGTTTAAAAACTCAAGTCAAAGTCAAGATAGCAAGCAATAAAAAAAAATAAAAAAATATTTGGTTTGGTTTTGAGAACAGAAATCTGCAAAGTCTTCTCCCCCTTTTTGTCAGCATTAAAAAATCAAGGAGCTCGAGGAATGCGAACAAGTTGAAAGTCTTCCATAGACTTGACAGTGTCTTCCAACTTCCTCAGATCTTCCTGTACTTGGGTGAGAGTAGTGCCCTTTGCAGTATCCTGAATCTGACGTTGAACATCTTTAAGCTGATCATGCAAAGTGATGAACATTGCATGATTTTCATTCTGCAAGGTCTGAAATTCATATCCCATGGCATAAATTTGACCTTTAAGTTCTAAGATGATATCAAGCAGCCTTTGAAAATTTCCAGAGTTGTCGGTCTGAGTGCTTGTTTCAGCTCGATCTGAAGGTGGAGTTAAGCCAGTATGAATTTCAGCAGGAGGTTCAGTGTGTGGAGATGATGCCTCTCCTTCAGGAAACTGTGCAGCATGAATATCCTCAGCATCAGGAGGTGATCGACTAACACCTGTTTGAACATCCTCTTCTCTGAAAGTCAGCCGAAGAGGCGTGTGTTCTTTTTCTTTATCTCCCCCTGTCTCCATGTCTTCTGGTGGAGAAAAGAACTCTTCTTTCTGAGGAGTTTCCTTAGTGACAGGCTGTTGTAGATCCTCCTTTTCTGCTGGAGAATCTGTTCTTTTTGGTTCATCTGCTTTTTCTTCTTTTCCTTCTTCTTCTTCCTCTATCTTATCTTTCTTTTCTTCCTCTTTCTCTTCCTCTTTCTCTTTCTCTTCCTCTGCAACTTGATGTTCTGGAACTGTTGGAATAGATGCAGCAAATTGAGAAATAAGAGTAGAGATGGGTATTGCATCCTCATCATCTTCATCTTCCAGGATGACTGCCCTCCTCTTCTTGGTAGAACCAACCACAGGTTCTTTCCCTTTCCTTTTCGCTGCTGATGAGTCTGGTCTGAGTTTGATAGGAGTCTTTTCCTTTAATTGCTCCAGCTTCTTGCTAAGCTCTTTCAGACGCATCTTGGTAATCATCCTCAGCCCGATGACCATTTTATCAATAGTCTTCACTGTGAGAATATGAGGAGGTTGAATATGTAGATGTCTAAAGAGACGAGTAATGAGAGCAGCATAAGGAATCTTTCCTTTGTCCTTAACCATGCATCTATACATGTGAAAGATGATGGTATGTGGTAAAGAGAAGTTCACACCAGTCTTGATGGCAAACATCAACTTGGCTTCAGAAATTGATACATCTGTCTTGGATGTCGATTTGGGTCTTAGACAGTTGATTACAATCTTATGCAGCAAAGTATTCGTTGCATTCATTCTGGAGTAAGAGAGTCTTCCTTCTGCAATTTTGTCCTTTGCTAGATCAAGAGTAGCATGGCTGACAGACACGCCGATTGGTTGGAAAACCCCTCTTTCCACACCAAGCACATCAGCCATTATGTCCTTATCAATGACATACTCTTTATCCCTCACGCTGAAAGTAAAGCTGTTTGCATCAATGAAACTGATATTGGAGTAGAAATAAGCAGTCAATTCAGAATGTGCCGTGTCACAGTCTGTGCAGAACTGATAAAGTTGGAGCTTTTCGAATTTCTCTCGCAGATTTATGCTCAACAAGTCCAGAAAATCGAAATCCACAGTTCGTGGGTTCATCACCCCACGCTTCAGCAATTTTTCATATCTCTTCCTGTGTCCGTCTGAGCGGAACAATTCATCCTTCTTCCCTCGAAGGCTTGCAGCCACGCCCATCCATGGTTTAAAGTGTATGAACATCTTTTCATCATCATCCTTTCCCTCAGGCTAATTCATACTACTAAACCTAGGGTCACTCGGGAAATTTGCAAATGCTCTTGCAGCCGTTCCCTCAGGCACAACTCCAGACCTTTCCATAACAGTAAGAAAGTGCGTCTCGTTTCTATAGCCCTTCTCTTTCAGAAACTCATCCACAAAAGACATAGCAGAACCACCTTCCTTTAACGCAGAGTAAAGTTTGTAAACAAAGGCAGGCTTTAGAGTTCTTACTGGTTCGATATCTTCATAAATCGTTTCATCTTGAGGGCCATGTTCTTGAGGTCTAGTTGGGGATGACCGCTGTTGAGATTGCTCAGTAGGAATGTCGCTTTCCTCAGTGAGATCAAAGTGCGTAGGCCCCTCACCAGATCCCTGTGGTCCCCTGTTTGCTATTCTGGAAGACTTCCTCTGATACGACATTGTGCTTTTCTTTGGAGAGACTTTCTCACTTGTGTCGCAAGAAAGTTGAGAACTTTGAAACGAAGAAGTTTTGGAGAGAAAATTGCAGAGCAGTAAAAAGCTTTTGATCTAGGGTTTTTGAGTAAAGTGAAAATGAAGGAGAAGAGATGTCTAAGGATAACAGGTACGGGGGATAAACCAAGCGTCGTATCTTTTTGAAAATCTTGAATTTTCCTTTTTGAAAAATAACTGCCTTAATAAAACGATAACCACTCTTTTTAAAAAAAAATAACCGCCTTAAAATAGACAGATAATCTTACCTTATCAATAAGACAGTTTAAGTAAGGAAACTTACAGTCGTGTCGATTCATATTCTCAGTCTTTTAACCTTTGAGTCTGATACTCTGTCAGACTTTAGTTACTGAGTCTGAACTTCAGCACTCTTCAAGAGATAATATATTGAGTCTCGAGCGAATAAACTCAAACAAGCTTTTCTCAAGTGGCTTTGTGAAGATGTCTGCCAGTTGATTCTTTGAGTCTATGAATTGTATCAAGACTTCTTTGTTCTGAACATGATCTCTTATAAAGTGATGTCGAATCTCAATATGTTTTGCTCTTGAATGTAGGATAGGATTCTTTGTAAGATTGATTGCACTGGTGTTGTCACATCTAATTTCTGTGCAAGAGTCTTCAATGCCAAAGTCTTGCAGTTGTTGTTTTATCCACAATATTTGAGAACAGCAACTTCCAAGAGCAACGTATTCTGCTTCAGCTGTTGAAAGAGCCACAGTACTTTGTTTTCTTGAAAACCAGGATACTGCCCTGTTTCCAAGCAATTGACAAGTACCTGAAGTGCTTTTTCTTTCAACTCTACAACCTGCAAGATCTGCGTCTGAATAGCCAAGAAGTGTAAAGTCTCCTTCTTTGGGATACCAAAGACCGATCTTAGCAGTAGTAGCAACATATTTAATAATACGTTTAACAGCGCTTAAGTGAGATTCTCTAGGGTCAGATTGAAACCTAGCACATATGCAAACACTAAATAATATGTCAGGTCTGGATGTAGTAAGATAAAGAAGAGAGCCAATGATACTCCTGTATAACTTTTGGTCAATTTTCTTCCCTGCTTCATCTTTGTCTATCTTCAAGGAACTTGACATTGGTATGTTAATCTTTTTGCAATTTTCCAGACCGAACTTTTTAACAAGTTCTTTTGCATATTTCTCTTGATGAATGAATATTCCCTCCTTTAGTTGTTTAACTTGTAGACCAAGGAAAAATGATAGTTCACCCATCATGCTCATCTCGAATTCATCCTGCATAGACTTAGAAAATTTCTTGCACAAAGTCTCATTAGATGATCCAAATATGATGTCATCAACATAAATCTGAACAAGTAGAAAACTTTTACCTTCCTTTTTAATGAACAAAGTAGTGTCTACCTTACCTTTAGAAAAGCCACTATGAATTAAGAAATTACTTAGCCTTTCATACCAAGCTCGAGGAGCTTGTTTCAATCCATATAAAGCTTTCTTCAGTCTGAATACAGAGTCTGGTTTCTTTGAATCTTCAAAACCAGGAGGTTGTTCTACGTAGACTTCTTCTTGAATAAATCCATTCAGGAATGCACTTTTGACATCCATTTGAAACAACCTGAAATTCTTATAGCAAGCAAAAGCAAGCAGTAATCTGATTGCCTCTAACCTTGCTACTGGAGCGTAAGTCTCATCATAGTCTATCCCTTCTTCTTGCGTGTATCCTTTAGCCACGAGTCTTGCTTTGTTTCTCGTTACTTTGCCTTTTTCATCAACTTTGTTCCTGAAAACCCATTTAGCTCCAATAACTGATTTACCTTTTGGTTTGGGAGTTAATTCCCATACGTCGTTAATACTGAATTGTCTGAGTTCTTCTTGCATTGCTTCAATCCAGCTTTCATCAGCTAAAGCTTCTTCAATATTTTTGGGTTCTATTTCAGAAATAAGAGCAACAACACTAGACTCTTCTCGCCTTTTGGATCTTGTTCGAATTCCCTCATTAATGTTTCCAATAATGAGTTCTTCAGGATGACTGGACTTGTGCTTCCAGTTACTGTTCAGTCTGATAGATTGTTGATCTTCTTCTTGAGTAGATTCTTCATTAGTAGCTTGTTGTACTGATTTTGATTTAGCAACTGCTTCAGTGGAGTTATATCTAGCAATGTCTGGAGCAGATTCTGAGTCTTCAGTCTGTATCTGCTAAACTTGTGGAGAGTCTTGAAATTTTACATTCATTGATTCTTCCACAGTCTGAGTCTTTTTGTTGAACACTCTAAAAGCTTTGCTTGTAGTAGAGTATCCAAGAAAGAATCCTTCATCTGATTTTTCTTCAAACTTACCAACACGATCATTTGCATTCTTTAGAATAAAACATTTGCAACCAAATATTTGAAAATAAGAAACTATTGGTTTCTTCTCTTTAAAAAATTTCATAAGGAGTTTTCTCGAGAATTGGTCTTAAAAACACTCTATTTATAATATAGCAAGCAGTTGAAACAGCTTCTGCCCAAAACCTTGAAGAAACTTGATTTCCAATTAAAAGTGTTCTTGCCATTTCTTGTAAAGATCTATTCTTCCTTTCCACAACCCCATTCTGCTCTGGTGTATATGGAGAAGAAAATTTATGTTGAAAACCAAATTCATCACATAAATTAGCAAAGTCTTGATTTTCAAACTCACCTCCATGGTCTGTTCGAATGCTTGTAATAGTGTGACCTTTCTCATTCTGCACCTTTTTAGCAAATTTTGAAAAGAAAGAGAAAGTCTCTGACTTACTTGTGAGAAAGTAGACCCAAGTAAATCGTGAATAGTCATCCACTATTACCAGACAGAACATTTTACCACCAATGCTTTTCGTTCTGGTAGGTCCAAACAAATCCATGTGCAAAAGCTGCAATACATGATTAGTGGAAACTTTATTTATCGATTTGTAAGAGTTTCTAACCTGTTTACCCAGTACGCATGATGTACATAGATCAGACTTTGAATAATTCAGAATAGGCAATCCTCGAACAAGTTTCTTTGTAGAGATCTTGTTGATCTGCTTCATGTTGATATGGCCTAGCTTTTTGTGCCAAATATTTGCTTCATCTTGTACTGATATTAAGCATTGTGATCTTTCTTGATTCACATCCAGAAGATAGATATTTCCATGTCTTCGACCAGTAAAAGATTGAGTAAGGTCTTTACTGATTCCAGAGCACGTTTCTTCCTGAAAGTTGATCTTGAAACCAGAATCACACAACTGACTTATGCTAAGCAAGTTGTAATTTAATCCTTCAACTAATGAAACATTATTGATAGACAAACTTCCAATCTTCACTGTTCCTCGACCAGTAATCTTTCCTCTGTTGTTACCACCAAAGGAAACTTTTCCTCCGTCTATCTGGATAAGTTTTATGAAGCAGCTTGAGTCTCCTGTCATATGTCTTGAGCAGCCACTATCAAGATACCATTTTATCTTCTTTTTGATATTAACCTGCAATTAACAGAAATCAAGCTCTTTTTGGTACCCATACCATCTTGGGTCCAGAAGTGTTAGTACAATAGACAGTCTTAGCTCAGCTCCTTATAACAGGTCTCCAAACCAAAGGACATTCTTTCTCGAAGTGTTCTAAGCTTTTACACTTGGAACATCTCAGAGCATTTCTACCAACAGGTTTTACAAAGACTTTCTGGAAATGATTCTTGTAAACAGTTCTAGCTGTTCTTTGTTTAATTCTTTCTTTTACCTTCGGAAAATCAATCAGTGGAATAGTTTCAGAAGTCATACCAAGACCTAACTTATCAAAATATGGTCTTTGTATTGAAAGAATCTTATCCAGCTTTTCAGAACCATTTGAAAATCTCTTTGATATGTTAGTGATATCATTTTTCAAAAGATTATTTTCATTTGAAATACTGTCTGAGTTTTCTTTCACAACAGCAAAATCTTTTTCCAGTTTTCAAACTTTTCTTTCATAAGTTTATTCTGTTGTTTCAATGTAGAATTTTCCCTTTTCAATTCGGAGATCCTCTTAAGAGAGGTTTTCAGACTAAGACAAAGTTCATCAATGTATTTAGAAACTTTAACAGGAATTTTCAAGTTACTAACCTCGAGTTCGCTGTCTGAGTCTGTGTCTGAATCAAGGTCTGAGTCTGAGTCTGATTTTGCCATTAAACAAATATTGGCATAATCATTGTCACTATCTTCACATTCAATATCACTCCAAGTCTCTGCTTTGAGTGCCTTCCTGTTTTTCTCAGTCTTCCCTTTTCTCTTTTTTAACAGATGACAGTTAGGTCTGATGTGTCCCCTTTTCTTGCATTCAAAGCAAGTAACTTCTTTATTCGTATCATCTTCCTCTGTTGACCTATTTTGAAACCTTTGAGAATTTTGTTTCTTCCAATTGAATTTCCTTCCTTTTCTGTTCAACTTTCTGAATCTCTTTATCATAAGTGCCAGTTCTTCATCATCTAGATCTTCTTCAGAGTCTGTAACATCAGAATAGTCATTAGACTTTAAGGCAATAGATTTCTTACCTTTTGAATCTTCCTCTTCGTTGTTCTGTTCTACTTCATAGGATTGAAGAGTTCCAACTAATTCATCTACAGAAAGTGGAGCAATCCTCTGTGTCTCTCTTATTGAGGTTTTTATATAATTCCAGTCTTTTGAGAGTCCTCGAAGAAGTTTGTTGACCTTCATATGTCCTGAGATTGGATGTCCCTCATATTCAAGACCATTCACAATTTCAGTAAAGCAACTAAACATGTCAGTAATTGATTCTCCTGATCTCATCTTAAAGACTTCATATTGTCCCAAGAGAATGTTGATCCTTGTTTCTTTCACACGATCAGTTCCTTCATAGGTAATGTGAAGCATGTCCCATACTTCTTTTGCTGTATCACAAGAAGATATTCTATTATATTCAGTAGGGGATAAAGCACAATATAAAGAGTAAATAGCTTTGGCGTCGAGAGTCTGTCTCTTGGTGATTTCTTCTTGAGTCAAAAGAGTAGGAACAGCAGGTTCTTTTCCTCTCTCTGAGTCTGATGCAGCAATAGGAATGATTCCTTTATCAACCACTTCCCATTCCAAAGGATCTTTCGATCTTAGGAATGCCTTCATCTTATTTTTCCATATGCTGTAATCTTTTCCATCAAAGTATGGAGGTCTGGTATTGCTTTGACCTTCAACCAACCCTGTAGGTAGCATACTAGCCATAGATCTTTTACTTAGAAGTAAAGACACTTCTTATAAACAAGTACACAAGCTCTTATACCAATTGTTAGGACTAGAATTAGCACCTCAAGGGGGGGTGAATAGGTGTTAAAAGCGATTTTAACAATCTAAACCGAATGAGATATAAATAATTTAAAATCAACGATTGCAGCAAATGAAAACAGTTAACAATAGAAGGATTAGGGATAGAGAATCAAGACTCCAGATTTATAGTGGTTCGGCTTAGATCAAGCCTACGTCCACTCTCCCGCACGGACAGCCCTTCTGGCTAGATTTCACTAAGAATCAATAAGAGTGAATACAGTCTCACACTCTTGAGTCCACAGTGTAGATTACTCTACTACACTTCCTCAAGGTCTACAATATGATCTCTCTTTTGATTACATGTAACGCTCAAAGAATGATATCGCAAAATAGAAAAGGAGATTCAGACTTTGGAATTCTTCTATCCGCACCCTTCAACAACTAGAGCATCTCTCTTATATACTTCTTCATGCCTTCAATACCGTTGGCACCTTCCAAAGAAGTTCTTCCAATCAACCCGTTGGATAGAATCAATTAGAGAGATCTCGAGCTCTTTAAGGTAAGTGTTGATAGCCCATCAATCCTACTCGCCCATACAATCAGGATCTCGGTTTCCATAAGTAGATCCTTCCAAATATAAGTTGTGAAGTCGTCAAAGAATCTAAACATATTCTATATAAAACTTAGATCATTTAGTGCTGAATCCAGTAGAAAGATATACACCAGTAGTTAGAATAAAGATCGTATAAGATCATAATAAACGTCGTCCTGGAAACTGTCCATGTGAGTAGACTTTGAAATATAAGTCTTGAGTCTTGCTAGCTTCAGACTTTAATCTTCAGACTTTGTCAAAAGAGTCTGTAAGTCTTCAGACTAGACTGATAAACCTGTTTTGTCAACTTCAAAATACTTTAAGGAATTTCATCCAACAGAAGCGTTCTTTTGCGTCAAAAAATTACAAGACGCATCGGGACGAAATCGAAATCCAAATCTGTTTGCATTATCAAGCATGTGGCCGAGACAGAATTCAAAGTTGAACTCTCGTGGAGTAGTTGATGTCGGGTGGGTTTCCTACTCTGCAAGTCATGATTCGCACTAAAATAGAAATGCAAGTGATGCAAGAGCAAAGCAAAGCCGTTCAAAATGAAGAGAATGAAGATATACGTCTGAATGGATGGTAAATATGATAAGTTGTGCAGATTTTGGTTCCAGAAACCCTTTTTTGTTAGAGCATTCTATCGATACTTATAGGTCCTTGGATCATTGAAGGGATGATTCGCATATTTATTGGCTGAAAATCTTTTAATGATCCCCTGTGAATTGCTAGAAACATATGATATGTAATGTAGCAAATCCTCATTAGTCATTACTAATGGAATGCAAATGATTTACGCTTTCTTATATTCCTTTTATTACAGTATTTTTAAAACCCAATAGCCTTTTGTTAGATTGTAGCAAATTACCTTTGTTATCTTTTATCTCTTCAACAAAGTTAAGCGATTGGCTTGAAATGAAAACTATGGGGAAATTACCTAATCGGTTTAAAATCTATTATACGTATACCAATTCAATCATAAACTTTTCAATTTTGTCAATTTAGCCATAAACCTTTATGAAAAATTCTAATATAGTTCCTCCAGTCAATTTCACCAAAAATTGCCAACGTGATGATATATCACATAAGATGATCGGCAATAATGTCTATGATTTCTAGTGAAAATAGACCGGAAATACTAATATTAGAATTTTGCACAGATATTTAGAATTAAATTAGCGAAATTGAAATGTTTAAGGTTGAATTGATATCCATACAATAGGTTTAAAACTGATTGGGTAATTTTTTTTTGAAAAATAGCCCATTGCAAATAGTTTCTAATTGGATTGAAAGATAATAATTGTTGGATGTTTGTTTGTAAAACAAAATAAATATGCTTTTGTTTATCCCATGTAGGAAAGTTGGGAGGAGATGGGTCAATTCACAAGTGTGTCCATTTGCTAGTGTGATCAAAGAAAATATTGGATGTGGGTTAAACCCCACAATACCCATGTTAGTTCAAAGGTTTATGTATATATATATTGAGTATTTTGGAAATTATGAAATTTGGAATTTTATTTATTAAAAAATTAACTTAAGTATTATTTTTATTTTTTTTATTTTTCCCTGAATTTTTTATATGTACTCTTTCAGGACAATCTTTGAAATTATACTTGTTCAGTTTGCAATATTTCCCGAAGGGTTCTGTTTACTCATTTTGCAATTTCTTTTAAAAGAATATCTTTGTTCATTTTGCAACTTTTCATAAAGAGTTACCTATGTTCTTTAAGACCGATATATATATATATATGTGTGTGTGTGTGTGTGTGTGTGTGTGTGTGTGTGTGTGTGTGTGTGTGTGTGTGTGTGTGTGTGGGCGCGCGCGCGCGCGCGCGTGCGGGTGAATGGATACGAAATCATTTTCGAGTCATTTTTCCAAAACTATAGCCACATTTTTAATTGTTTCCTAGAGAAACCCTTGAGATATACTAGAATCATTGTCTAGTATTCTTATTTCAGACTTTGTTGTATCTTGGAGGATATTTGTCGGTGACCATTAGCAATATTGTGGGCTAAATAAATCCTTAAAAAAAGTGACATCACATCTTAAAGTTTGGCTAGATTGCTCTATTGATTCAAAACTATATTTTTCAGTAGTAATTTGTCCTCAAGAGAATTCATTATCTATTGGACATTTATCATGGTCTACTTTTATAGTTTGAAAGTATAATTTACCACAAGTATTCTTAGGCTTATTAATTCTTAGAACTAACAGACCATAGAACAATAGGTACATCATGAAATTTACTAAGATCGTTGATTAGTCACCTCATCTATAATTGTATAGAATAACAATATTGCTTGCCACAAGAATTGAAAATTTACTAATCTATATTCCTTCACACAAAAATGAAAACACTAACTAATAGTCAGATAATAGTACCATAGTCATAAATACATCTCAAAATTTATAAAATTAGTATGTTAACTATGTTATGTATATAGGGATAATTTGGGATGAAGCAATTGAAATGAGAAGATGATCATCAGGAGGAAGAGCAAAAGAAAGAGGATAAAATATGGTTGATGTTAGAGAGAGATGACTATGAAGAAGGTGATGATGTAGACGTAGATGTAGATTGGCGAATGCGAATTGATGATCGATCTATCCATAAGATCAGGAGTTTTCTACGCAATTTTGGCTCACTTCTAATTCTTTTTGGTTGGCTTGTGGCCTTTTCTCTCCTCGGGTGGGAATGCTTTCATTTTTCGTAATTATATAGAGCATCACTTGTTTGATCTTTTTTTTTTTTTTTGACAATTGCACTGTTAGCTCAATAATATTTTCTATATCATATTTTTAAGGGTTAACACCACGAAAAATATCAAACTGTATAGTTATAACAAATTTACCCTAAACTAATTTTTTACTACTAAAAGCCTTAGATTAGTATATTTGTGACAAATTTACCATCTTTTAATTTATGTTAAATTAAGTTAATATCATGAAAAATTATAAACTGAAATGGATGATAAAACCTCAAATTGATATACTCGGCAATTGTTATGTGTCATCTAAATCAACAATGTAATAGAAAATTTAATGAAAAATAATAGATAATAAATTTACCACAAGTATACCAATTTAAGATTTGTGGTGGTAAAAAAATTAATATGAGATAAATTTATCACACATATATAAGTTTGAGCTTTTTCATAGTATTAACCCTATTTTTTTTAATCAGTATCTACAATGTATAGCAAAGGTTTGATATGGAATATTATCTTTTTGTAGTTAATTCTATAACAAAATATTATCTACTTATCAATCTACTTACCAACTGACCAAAAATCAATCTACTTACCTATCTATCTTGAGGAAAATTACCCATTTTTTTAAATCATATTGCACCCATACCAATTCAGTCATAAACCTTATAATTTAACTAATTTAATTATAAACCTTTTGACAATTTGCTAATGTAGTCCATAAATACAATTATAGCGAAAATCATTAATTTGATTACCGTCTGATGTGACACTACTAGCATTAATATTGACAATTTATCAATTTTTTTATTGAATTTATTGAATTTATTGAATGTTAAATTATCTTCTTTTTTTCCCTTTATTGTGGTTGATGACTCTCGCCTTGATGCAACGAGGGCCAATCACACCTACAATTGGCGAGGGCAGCCCTCACTTGTGTTGGCAAGAGTTGCCTACCCCTCTCTAGCCATTTCCTAAGATGGACCATTGACGAAAAGGAAGGAAAAAATAGAAAAGGGGGAAAAATGGATAAAAAGAGAGAATTTAGAATTTTATCCACGTTAGCGCCAACCGAAGCACATAAGATGGCTACCGCTATTTGAACCACCTCCATCATGTTAGTATTTTCTAATAAAAATTGACTGGAATGACTATCTTGTAAAATTATTAAGAAATTATAGATTGAATTGACACTATTGAAAAGTTTAGAATAATTAATACAAGTGCAATATCTTTAATTTTTTTTTGGTAATTTTCATAATATACATCATGTGTGTCGATAGGAGAGAGAACTAGGCCCCGGCTCAAGAATAATGCCATAGTTGAAACTTGCACATTCTGAACATACCTTACTCGAATCATTTATAGCAGCATCAGCCTATCGATACATTGATGTTCCGCATGTAGCTTAGATTCACGAATAATGTATAAAACAAGTGATACAACATTACCAGCCAAAAATAAATGAAAAGAAAAGGAGGAAATTGGCTTGGACAGCATTAGCTATTCCGGGCCGATTGCCGGGTTGGATCGGTGGCAACATCAAATCCAGGAGGTATGAAAACAACATCATCCATGGTGAATTAGAACCTTCCTGCAATCACTCCCCATGTTACTTGCTCTATCCATTTGAACATGCAAAAGAGGACCAGTAATAGTAACATGACGATTGCAACTGCCAGCATATGTTGACAAAAACTATCTTGATAATGACCTTATGCCCTCTTTTATCACGCAAAATCAGGAGAGACAAAAGTAAGGTCAGTTTTACTCACCTTCATTCCTTTTATAATTTCCTCAAGGACCGCAACCTAATGACCAAGTCCACGAAAAGAGAATTGGTCAATAAGGAGGAATGCCTCGTCATATGTCCAAACAATTATAAGTTCGATGCAGATATCATACCTGAATGTCACCTGGTCTCAATGCAGGATTTAACCGATTTTGTTGGCGAGAAGCTCTTAGTAATGAATTTTCCAGGTCCTCCTAGAGATGACAGATGAGAAAAACTCCAAACTACAATGAATAAAACAATGAAGGTGCAACATACAATTTCTTAAATAACAGACCTTTCTGAAGAATACTGGACGATAGCTTCGGCTTTGGCTCTTCAGTATCAAGCTTCTGGACTGCATCAACAACGATCAAACTTCTGGACTACATCAATAATTGCTCTTAAAAAAATTACAAGACATATCGGGACAGAATCGAAATCCGAATCCGTTTGCATTATTAAGCATGTGGCTGAGACAGAAACTCAAAGTTGAACTCCAGTGGAGAAGTTGATGTCGAGTGGTTTTCCGACGCTGCGAGTTGTGATTTGGACTAAAAATGAAATTCAAGTGACGCAAGAGCAAAGCAAAGCTGTTGAAAATGAAGAGAATGAAGATATATGTTTGAATTGAAGGTATATATGATAAGTTGTGCATATTTTGATTCCACAGACACTTTTGTTAGATCATTCTATCGATACTTATAGGTCCTTGGATCATTGAAGGGATGATTGACATTTATCGACTGAAAATCTTAATGATATCACGTGAATTGCTAGAAAAATGTGATGCATAAGGGAGCGAATCCTCATTAGTCATTGCTAATGAAATGTCGATGATTTAGGCTCTCCTATATTCCTTTTATTACAGTATTTTTAAAACCCAATAGCCTTATGTTAGATTGTAGCAAAATACCTTCGTTATCTTTTATCTCTTCAACAAAGTTAAGCGATTGGCTTGAGATGAAAACTATGGGGAAATTACCTAATCGATTTAAAATCTATTATGCGGATACCAATTCAGTTATAAACTTTTCAATTTTGCCAATTTAGCCATAAAACTTTATGAAAAATTCTAATATAGTTCTTCTAGCCAATTTTTGCCAAAAATCGCTAACGTGATGATATGTCACATAAAATGATCAGTGATAACTGGACCACCATGTCTGTGATTTCTATTGAAAATAGACCGGAAATACTATATTGGAGTTTTACACAAATGTTTAGAACTAAATTGGCAAAATTGATATTTTAATATTCAATTGACATCCGAACAATAGGTTTAAAATTAGTTGGGTAATTTTTCTATGAAAAATAGCTTGTTGCAAATAGTTTCTAATAGGATTGAAATATAGTAATTTGTCCTCATGAGAATTTATTATCTATTGGACATTTATCAGGATATACTTATATAGTTTGAAAGCATAATTTACCGCAAGTATTCTTAGACTTACTAATTCTTAGAACTAATAGACTATAGAACAATAGGTACATCATGAAATTTACTAAGATCATTGATTAATCACCCTATCTATAATTGTATAGAATAACAGTATTGCTTGCCACAAGAATTGAAAATTTTCTAATCTATATTCCTTCATGAAGAAAGACAAAAACACTGACGGATAGTCAAATAATATACCATAGTCACAAATACATCTCAGAATTTCTAAAATTAGTATATGACTATGTTATGTATATTGGGATAATTGGGGATGAAGCAATTGAAATTAGAAGATGACCATGAGGAGGAAGAGAAAAGAAAGAGGATAAAGTATCATTGATGTTAGAGAGAGATGACATCTTCCAAAATTATATAGAGCATCACTTGTTTGACCTTGTTTATTTTTCGACAATCACACTGTTAGCTGAATAATATTTTCTTTATCATATTTTTAAGAGTTAACACCACGAAAAATATCAAACTAATATAGTTGTGACAAACTTACCATAAACTAATTTTTTGACAACCTAAAACCTCAAATTGGTACATTTGTGACAAATTCACCATCTTTTAATTTATGTGAAATTGGATTAATACCATGAAAACTCTCAAACTGTAATAGATGGTAAAACCTCAAACTAATATGCCCGTCAACTACCACGTGTCATCCAATTTAGTAATGTAACTAAAATTTAATGGAAATTAATAGATGATAAATGTGTCGCAAATGTACCAATTTAGGTAAATTTGTCGCACATGTATTAATTTGAAGTTTTTCGTAGTATTAACCTTATTTTTTATCAGTATCTACAACGTGTAGCAAAGGTTTTATAAGGAATATTATCTTTTTGTAGTTAATTCTACAACCAAAAATTTTCTATCTATCTCTATCTATTGACCTAACTATCTATCTAGGGGAAAATTACCCAAAAAATAAATCTATTGCACTCGTACCAATTCAGTCATAAACATTTTAATTTAACCAACTTACTCATAGATCTTTTGAGAATTTGCTAATATAGTCCATTCAAGAAATTTTAATGAAAATCGTTTATTTTATTACTAATCATCTGATGTGGCAATGTCGACTTTTTTTATTGAATTTTTTTATTTTAAATTAGTTTCTTTTTTCCCCTTTATTGTGGTCAATGAGATGACTCTCGCCTAGATCCAACGAGGGCCAAGCACACCTATGGCTAGCCAAAGCAGCCCTTGCCCGTGTTAGAAAAGTTGCCTACCCCTCTCTAGCCATCTCCTAAGATCGACTATCAGCGAAAAGGAAGGAAAAAACTAAGTGTTTATAGTGGTAAGTATCAATGTTTCGCCAGTTTTGGATCCCACGACAAAATATCTTTCACCAAGTGTTATGTTTTAGTTTTTATTAGAAGGAACTTAGGTTCTGTGCTAATGTTGGAGATATATATAGTCTCGAATCTAATGTTGTTTAGTACAAGCTTAGAGTTAATGATAATCAATGTCGAAATCTAATCAAAAGTTTGATCCAAACACACTTTAACACACTAATGAAAGCACATTAAGATCAAGGTGGTTTGTATCAAATGATTTTCACACTTTTTTTTTTGCTTATCTAATTTTTAAACAAAATTAACATGAAAAATCTAATGAAACTAGTCAAAATCTAATTTCTAAAGTTTTTCTAATTTTTTTTTAGTTGTTTCCTAAGAATTCTGAGTCTTTGGAACTTTTTTAATCCTAGAGAGAGAGAGAGAGAGAGAGAGAGAGAGAGAGAACCCTCCGTTCGGATCAAAGGATTCTGCCCAAATATGGGTTTAACCTGGACCGTAGAGGTCTGGGTTGGGTAGGGCCTAGTCCCAGTGTGGCCCTAACCAGATGGGTTCAGGCTGTTTCATTAAAGAAAGCCCGAATTTCTGATTTCTCTTTAAGTGATCTAAGCCCAAAACCAAAGTCAGCCCACGTTCTTAGTCTAGATTCACAAAAACCTCTAACCTGTTGTAAAATATTGTGTTGTGGTGAATATATAATAGATAAGAGATTGAGAAGAGAAAGCAATTGAACATCAGAAATAGTAGAAAAAGCCAGAGAAGATGGTGTGACTGTTTATTCTGATGGTTGTAATTGTACATCAAAACTAAACTCTTATTTATAGGAGAACAAGAATGTACTTATCATTAATATCAATGTATCGAATAATACATGTACTAGATAAGGGAGATAAACGTTCATGGTATAGGGAGATGTACTTAGAAAGTATGATACAAATGCACCATAATAAGTACATTAGATAAGATGAATATAATGAATATTCATTCATGTATTTCATTCATTCATGTATTTCATCCATTCATGTATTTCATAACACTACCCCTTGAATATTCATTGTATTCATTATGATTATGCATCAAATGATACTGTCTCATTAAAAACCTTAAGTGGGGAAAACCCAGTGGGACAAAAACTGGACAAAAGGGAAAAAGAGTGCAGAACACAAATGTTATGATCTCTTCCATTTATAGATGCATTAATTGCCTCGTTAAAAACTTTAAGTCGGAAAAACCATGTGGGAAAAAACCGGACAAAAAGAAGAAAGAGTGCAATGCATATATAACCACTGCTGGAGCTAATCAATATTGCATCTTGTGAACTCGCTGCATATCAATGCTATAATGCGTAGTTCATAATATCTCCCCCTCAATTGAGCCATGTAGCTACTGCTGGGGCTAATCAATCTTGCACCTTATGAACTCGCCGCATACCAATGCCATATACTAATTTCTCAAAAGTTTATGTTGGCAATGATTTGGTAAAAAGATCTGCAAGATTATTTATGGATCAAATCTGTTTAACATCAATTTGTCGACTTTCTTGGAGCTCGTGAGTATAGAAAAATTTTGGCGAGATATGCTTGGTCCTATAACCTTTGATATATCCTCCCTTGAATTGTGCAACACAAGCAGCATTATCTTCATAAATTATAGTGGGAGAATTTGTAACCGGTATTAAACAACAAGAATTATGAATATGCGTTATAACGGATCTTAACCAAACACACTCTCTTCCAGCTTCATATAAAGCAATAATCTCAGAGTGGTTAGAAGATGTAGCTACTAGCGATTGCTTCGTAGAATGCCAAGAAATAGCGGTGCCATTATAACAAAATAAATACCCGGTTTGAGAGCGAGCCTTATGTGTATCGGATCTATATCTAGCATCAGCATATCCAACTAAACCAGAGCTAGTGGAATCCTTGGAATAATATAATCCCAAATCTATGGTTCCTCGGAGATAACGGAAAATATGTTTAATTCCATTCCAATGTCTCCGAGTTGGCTCAGAACTAAATCGTGCTAATAAATTTACCGCAAAAGCGATATCTGGTCTCGTACATTGTGCCAAGTACATCAAAGCCCCAATTGCATTGAGATATGGTACTTCAGGATCAAGTATATCTTCATTTGATTCTCTAGGACAAAATGGATCCTTTTGGGGATCTAGAGACCTTACAACCATAAGGGTGCTCAATGTGTGAGCTTTGTCCATGTTGAAGCGTTTAAGCAATCTTTCAACATATGCTGATTGATGGAGGATTATTCCATTTTGCTTTATGCTCAAGCTCTAGACCAAGACAAAGTTTGGTTTTACCCAAATCTTTAACTTCAAACTCCCTTTTCAAATATTCAGCAGTTTCAGCTAACTCTTCTAGAGTTCCAATTAAATTTATATCATCGACATAAACTGCTACAATAACATATCTGGTTTCTGATTTCTTAATAAACACGCATGGGCATATAAGATCATTTTTGTACCTTTCCTTAATTAGGTACTCACTTAGGCATTGATACCATATGCGACCGGATTGCTTTAACCCGTACAAGGATCTTTGCAATTTTATTGAGAATAAATTGCGGGGAGTGCATGCTTCAGGCATTTTGAATTTCTCAGGAATTTTCATATAAATATCAGAGTCTAATGAGCCATATAGATATGTCGTCACAACGTCCATAAGACGCATTTCCAATCTTTCAAAGATTGCTAGGCTAATGAGAAAACGAAATGTAATCATATCCATCATAGGTGAATTTGTCTCATTATAATCAATCCAAAGTCTCTAGGAGAATTCTTGAGCAACGAGTCGGGCTTTATACCTGACAATCTCGTTTTTCTTATTTTGTTTTTGGATAAATACTCATTTATATCCAACGGGCTTTACATTATCGGGGATATGAGTTACAGGTCCAAAAACCTCTCATTTAGTTAGGGAAACTAAAGCCTTAATTGCTTCCTCACACTTAGGCCAATCTTGCATTTGACGACATTCAATAATAGATTGCGGCTCACAATCATCATCCATAATTTTATGAGCAACTGAGAATGCAAAAGCATCATCAATGATGATTTCATTTCGATCCCAAATTTTATTATTATATGTAATGGAATTCTCAGTATTCCCGGGATTGGTGTTCCTTTCATGGGTTTGCATCTCTTCAGGGGCAATAAGCTTTTCAAGAGCAAGCACAGGCTCTTCTGGAGCAGATTCCCGATTCTTTCCCATTCATTTTCGAGAAGCGGTATCTTTTGATCCTATTGGTCTGACACGCTTCAAGTGTGGGGGATTTTGATCCATTTTAGCTTGTTCTTCGGGAATAGCTATCCTAGCTGGAGCATTTGCAGCTGGAATATGAGATTTCGTTACCTTAGTAGCATCATTAAATGCATCAGGAAGTCTATTGGCCATAGCCTATAAGTGGATTATGCGCTGCACCTCATTTTCATATTCAGGGGTCCTTGGGTCTAATTGAGATAAATTTTTCTCATTCCAGGAGAAAACCTTAACTGGTTTTTGTTTTGGAGTCATGGAAGTTGTAGGTATCCCAATTGATGGAAACCTAGTCTCATCGAAATGACAATCTGCAAACTTGGCAGTAAAAAGATCACCAGTAGTTGGTTCCAAGAACCTAATGATAGACGGTGAATTAAACCCAACATAAATGCCCAAACGGCGTTGGGGACCCATTTTCGTCCTTTTTGGCGGTGCTACAGACATCTGCACTGCACAACCAAATGTGTAGATGTGAAACATCTGGTTCATAACCAAGGACCATTTGAATGGGAGATTGTAAAATATTAGCAGTGGGGCGTAATTTTATTAGAGCTGCCGCATGCAAAACTGCATGACCCCATGCTGTATCGTTGAGATTCGTTCTCAATAATAGAGTGTGGGCAATGATTTGGATACGTTTAATCAAGGATTCTGCCAATCCATTTTGAGTATAAACATATGCAACCGGGTGCTCAATCTCGATTTCGAGTGAAGCACAATATGTATCAAAACTCTTTGATGTAAATTCACCAGCATTATCCATCCTTATGCTCTTAATTGGATAATCGGGGAATTGTGCCCAGAGCTTTATAATCTGCGCAAGTAAACATGCAAATGCGACATTGCGCGTAGATAATAGGCAAACATGAGACCATCTATAGGATGCGTCCACTAATACCATAAAATATCAAAATGATCCACTTGGTAATTGTATTGGTCCTAGAGAATCAAATGAAGTTGAATTTCATTTTTGTCCTAGAGAATCAAATAATAGTCTCGAATCTAATGTTGTTTAGTGCAAGCTTAGAGTTAATGATAATCAATGTCGAAATCTAATCAAAAGTTTGATCCAAACACACTTTAACACACTAATGAAAGCACATTAAGATCAAGGTGGTTTGTATCAAATGATTTTCACACTTTTTTTTTTGCTTAACTAATTTTAAACCAAAATTAACATGAAAAATCTAATGAAATTAGTCAAAATCTAATTTCTAAAGTTTTCTAATTTTTTTTAGCTTTTTCCTAAGAATTCTGAGTCTTTGGAACTCTTTTAATCAAAAAAAAAAAAAAAAAAAAAAAACCCTCCGGTCGGATCAAAGGATTCTGCTTGAATATGGGTTTAACCTAGACCGTAGAGGTCCGGGTTGGGTAAGGCCTGGTCCCTATGTGGCCCTAACCAGATGGGTTCGGGCTGTTTCATTAAAGAAAGCCCGAATTTCTGATTTCTCTTTAAGTATCTAAGCCCAAAACCAAAGTCAACCCACGTGCTTAGTCTAGATTCACAAAAACCTCTAACCCATGTTTTTATTCTTCTATTATTCAATTTTTCTTGTTCGTCCCCTTCTTCTCCCCGCCTCCACCTACGCAGGTCTTGTCCCGAAGCCATCCTCCCCGAAGCAATACCATCCTAAGCGTCCCCATCTTCCGAAAATGTTGTCGCCGGCACTCTCACCACTGAACAACCAACCATCGTCCACTCCGAGCGCCACTCGTCGCCGACCTCTAGATTTGTCGGCGGCTATTATCATCTACCTTTTCGGCCAATCCACGAAAACGGTTGAAAGAAAACGGTGGAAAGGCAGCGAAATGACTAAACGATCGATGCTCGGGAATGCTGACTACAACAAAATCGCCTCGATAGAATGGATCTAACAGATGGACACTCGGTTTTGGCCGAGAATAGGGAGCGCGAAAACATATCTAACTGAGGCATTACATCGAGTAGGTGGTGTGCGACATCGAACGAAGAGTTTTCGGCTTTCTTGGGACTCGAAACAGGGCTGGGATTCTCAGCAAACATCAAACAACGCCCAGCAACCTAGCTAAACTCTACGGGGGCTGGAGTTTGCGCGAGCCGAATGGCCACGAACCCCGGCTTGGCGTACCCAAAAGGGCAGCAAACAAAGGGAAAAAAACAGAGGCTTACCTGTTCGGGCTTGAGGACGTCTACGAAGAGCATTTGTCGGATGGAGATTGCCCGTGGCCAAGGTGTCGGCCGTGGCTCCCTCCCTCTCGCTTTCCATTCAGTCTTAGCTCTCACTCTCTCGCCTTTACTCACCCGCGGCTCTCTCTCTCCCCGAACGAACCCCGAAAGGAGTCCCCTCTTCCGGCTGACTCTCCCTCTCTCGCTTTTAGGCTCTGCCAGTGAGCGTGCATGGCTCCTGCCACCGCCAGCTGCCTTGCCGGCCTAGCCCTTGCTGGCCGGCCCAATCTCGTTTATTTATTTAAATAATAATTCTTTTAATTAATTTTCTATTTTTTTCTTTTAACAAAAATGCTCTATTACTACTAATGCAAATGCTTCTAATGTTTACATGCCATACAATTTAATGAAAATTATTTTTGTTAAGGTTTATAAATTAATCCTCAATTTTATATGCAATTAATAAATGATTAAATGGGTCACTAAAATTTTGGTGTCAATAGTACTCAAGAGATCAAATTAGTCAATAATGTCTAATAACTACAACTATATATGTACACACACATATATATATATATATATATATATATATATATATATATATATATATATATATATATATATATATATATATATATATATATATATATATATATATTTGTTGAAAAACTACAAAATGACTAAGTATTTGAGATTGTAACCGATCTGGTCCATTGGATAAGTGGGTGGTTCCATGCTTAGAACTAAGAATTGGATTGGTGTTCACTAGTTTTACTAAATTGGAATTGGAACCAAACCGGTCCCATGAGAATCGCCAATTTTTAGGATAAAATGCATTCTTTTAAGGAAAAAGAAAAGAAAAAATGTCATATGCACGTCATTAGGGTTAGATTTATTGAGATGCATGACATTTAATATTTTTGCTAGGCCCATTCAATTAGAAATTATATGTCATTAGAATTAGGTCATTTAATTAATATTGCATTGCATATTGCATGATTTTCATTAATTAAGTGAAAATAAAACAAAATTTGCGTGTTAATTAAAAACCATATATAGGGTTGTTGATGTGGATTTTAATTTAACATTGCAGATGCTTTCATTGCTTTGAGGTAAGTTTGCAATTTATTTATTGTTTATTTGGGTGTTAAATTGGTGGATTGCGCACCCGCATGATCACCTCACATGTTAGGGAAATAGATTTAAAATCAATTCAAACTGCTTGCCAAACATTTTTTTTAGAATGGTACCGAAAGGGCATTAGAGAAATCTAGTGTAACCAAGTCCCCGTACCTATAGTCTATAGTTCGTAGGAGTAAAGTAAACCTCCCGCTATTTTACTTGGGTTTCTAATCGACCCACCAAAAATAGATTAGTGGCGACTCCTAATTAAAAATCAATTGCACGTTAAGAACTCAAACCTAAGTCGCGAATTGGTATGGGCTTGGGAGAGCCCGAGTTAAGTTTAGGCTTAACAATCCATTAGCCAAACCCTAGGTGGTTCACACCCCGAAAAAAATTGGTCGCGACAGTAGCTGAAAATCCAACGTGGCTTATTTGTGGTCTATGTGGTTCGCCAAAATCGTCTACTCAATAATCAATGTGCAAAACAACGTTGTTTTGTCCCAAAAATTAATTTTTAATATATATATTAATTAAATTAAATCTAAAAACTAGATTTAAAAAAGAAGGCGGAAGGAAAAAATAAAAGAAGTCATCGGATATTAGAATATGTGCGGAGTAAGGAAAAAATAAAAGAAATATACTCCGGGGATATGCTTGCTAAGGCATGTAGATCACCTATCTACGGTTGATTACATAGTATATTTGGTCAAACATTTACTTGATTCTGGACAAAAGCTGAACCCATCAACCTACCATATTTCAGCTAGTCTAGAGGAGGAAATCATGGGAGTATTTTCTCATTTGAAGGGACAAAAGATGAACCCATCAACCTAGCATATTTCAGCTAGTCTAGAGGAAGAAATCATGGGAGTATTTTCTCATTTGAAGGTGCAGCAATTGAGGTGGGTAAAATAAAGGAAAAAAGCAAAATAAAAAGGAAGACAAGAGACAAATGGGCAATGCTCTGTCCAGAATCATTCAGCTGAATGAAATATGAAAGGAAAACAAGAGGGGATCGATTTGATTGATTATGCATGAAAAGTGGGTTCTAACCAGCCATTCTTGCTTTGACAGATATTCAAATCATGATAAATGTGGAGCCAAATTTCTGATCAAGGATCAAGAGCCAAGAAATCAGGTGAATGAGAATGTGAGAAATTTGATAAAAATGAAGGAATCAAAAGGAAAGATCATAAATTAAGGCAAGTAAAAAGGAAACTCGGAAATTGATCATGGAAGGGGGTGCTCAGAGCCATTATAAAAGGAGAGGAGTGGAACGCGAAATCATCATCAATTTTCTTACATCATTGTCTCACTATACTTAGCTTTCTAGTGATCTCATGATGCTATGGTACCCAGCGCATACCACAACGCGTTCCATTTCTTAGTCCTCGGTCCCTCAGCACGAGTTTCTAATAGTGTTAGCAAAGCGTTGCCTTTACCAAAGACCTCCGGTGCTACTATGCCTTGCCATTACCAAAAACCTCCAGTGCTACTACTTCCGAAACGTTACGCTTGCCACTGCCGTACTGCCCTTCGTTGTCGCTTCTCACTGCTGTTGCGCTGCTGCTGTTTGCTACTGCATTATTGCTGTTCGTTGTCAATTTCTGCTATTCATTGCTGTTGTTTACTGTTGCTCACTCTTATTTATCGCTGTTCGCTGTTGTTCATCACTGTTTTGTTGTCATTCACTATTGCTACTACGCCATCATCTTTGTTTTTTGCTGTTGGTCATTGTTATTGCATCCTTTTTCCCGCAACGTTGTGCTTCTAGTTCGTATCAATCTTCCTTTCTTAACTTTAAATAAGAAACCTTGCAGCAATGGGCAAGAACATTCTTTAGCACGTCCAACTTATTGAATTCTTTTCTATTATTTATTCATGTTTGTTATCATTGGGTGTTATTGTATCATTTGTGCGTTTTCATAGTCATTTTTTATATGTTGATGGCATGATACTACAAAAATCAGCAAAAGTTATGCAAAACATTTTCAAAATAAAGAAAAAAGGTACCAAATCCCCATACTCATGAATTTTTGGTTCGTGGAAATAAAATATACACCTGCATTTTAGTGGGTGTCTACTCGACCCAAAATCGATTAGTGGTGGCTTCGATAGGTAAGATAAATTGAGAACCAAGTTCTGATTGGTAAGACTTGAGAGAGTCTATGCTAAGCATTGTGCTTAGTAATCCCTTAACCTCATTCGGGAAGGTTGCGACAATGATGTAGATGTAGCTTGGGAAATGCAAATTGATGACTGATTGATCCACAAGATCAAGAGTTTTCTACACATCTTTTGTTCACTTTGAATTCCTTTTGGTTGGCTAGCAGTTTTTAACTAATTTCTCCTTGTGAATGCTTACATCTTCCAAAATTATACAGAGCATCACTTGTTTGATTATTTATTTTTGGCACATGTTTTAGACCTTAATTTGTCTTAAGGGGTACGATCATGCTATTAGCTCAATAGTGTTATCTATATCATATTTTTAATGAGTACTTGCAAACATATAGCTTAGCTTTTATATGCAATATTAAAACTTTTTTGTAGTTATTCTACAACTTATCTTCTACGTTGCATTTTTTATTTGTCTTTTCTACATGGCATTTTTACTATTTTCTTCTCTAAAGTTTAATTAAATTAAATTAAAAAGTTAAAAAAGCTAAAATTATATTTTAAGAAACCAAATTAGAAAAGGAAAATAAGGGCAAGGCCCTTGTCTAAGGGGCGTTGCCACTGCCCATCACCAAAGAGGGATGGCGGTGGTTGTCGGCCTTGGGCAAGGGTGGCTAACCCTCTCAACCTCAGTGATGGTGAGGCCTCACTTGCCCCAAGCGTGGGCCTTTGAGGCTTGCCCAATTTTGGGTCGAGGCGCCTAGAGAAAGGTGACATTAGCTATTGCATAGGGCAGCGACCTCCGATGGCCTTGTATGGCTATGGGCGGTGGCGGCACCGGACCTACAAGGGCCTAGTTGTTCTTTTTTTTGTTTTCCAGTTATTTTCCTTTTAAATTTTACCCTTTCTTTTTAAATATAATTTAAGTAATATATTAAAAAGAAAATGATAAAAAAAGCCACACGAGAGAGAAAATAAAATGTCACAATTGGCATTTTTCATTAGCCAAACTAATGGTGTTATCAAAAGATTTAATTATACTTATATCTTTTCAAATTTTTTGACTCAACCGCATTTTTGCTTCAAATTTTAAGATTTATAGTGTATTTATCCCTAAATTCAATGGATCATATGCACATGCAATGCGGGATTTTGCAAAATCATACTACATAGCGCTGGAGTATCCGCACCAGTTGATGCTCTTATTGCCCTTCACGCCATTACCCGTAAGTTAACGACCAAATACACTCCTTCATCTCACACCATGCTTGCAATTCCTTCTTGAAAATGTTGGTGTGCTCTCGGTCTTCGACACATACCCGACCACTCTATTTCTTTCTTTTGTTTCTTCTCTGTCAACTTCAACACACGAGCGCACACACTTTTTACTGAAACTTGCACGTCCATTATCTTTACACGCATGCATGGGTCGGGCTTGGATCAAGCCCATTATGGGCTGCTCCAGTCCAAAACCCAACATGGTGCGATGTACCGGGCACATGTAATAGTTGATCTTAAACTAGAGACAAAATCAGCTCACAATCTGACTTGTATGACACAGAGCGAGCTTGCTGGCTAGATCAAGCTCCAAAAGTAAATAGACAACCTTGTATCATTGAATATTCTCATTGTTGTTATACCTGAGAGTCTATCTACTTGCAGTAACATGAACTTTGTTTCCTCCTAGCTATTGCAAATATCAAACCAGATAGAAATACGAAAGCAAAGGAATAACAGGTGAAGTACTAGTACTTTAGTAACCATTTGCTTCCATTTGAATCTCCTCCAAGAATGCATTGAGATTCCTGTCCGATGACCCACATTCTTTGGCAGCTTCTCTTGCCAAACCCTTCCACTTCTTGGCATTCCTTCTAATTTCCTCTCCCTCCTCTCCATCTCCCACCACCAATTCCAAGCACCTCTTGATCTCATCTCCTTCCACTATTCCTCTCTCATTCGTGTTCACCCTCACCCCAACCTTCCATTCATTCTCAACGAGCATGGCATTGGTTTGTTGGTCACCCCATTGTGGGAATGCCACCATTGGGACCCCACAAGTCAAGCTCTCAAAGGTTGAGTTCCAACCACTATGAGTCACGAAACACCCTACCGAAGCATGGGACAGCACCTCGACTTGAGAGCACCATGGCACTATTATTCCCTTTTGCTCCAATTCCTCCATACAGCTCAACTGATCTTCCAATCCCCCTACTTCCTCTTCTTTGTCCTTCCTAATCACCCACAAGAACGGACGGCTAGTGCTTAGCAACCCGCGTGCCATCTCCTCCTTTTGTGCTTTAGATAGCACAGCGATGCTTCCGAATGAAACATAGATCACCGATCCTTCAGGCTTGGTGTCTAGCCACCAGATGTAGTCTTTCGAACCTCGGAAGAGATCGGCCCCAAAGGATTTGTCCAAGGGATCTTGTCCATCCAGAAATGCCGAAGGAATTAGTGGGCCGATCCCAAGCATGGTGATGTTGCCAATGACTTTCAGTGGCCTTGGCTCTAGTGCATCGAAAGTGTTCACGAGTACCCTTGGATTCTTCTCTTCCTTGAATACTTCAAACTGCACTCGCATAAGCGGTAGAGAAAAAGCATATTGGTTTTCGGGTGTGAAAACTGAGGGGAGGTCTCGGGAAATTAGCGGCGGCAATCCCGGTAGGTGGAGTGATGCCGAAGGATCATCCTTGCCTAGGTTTCTGATAATATCACCATAACCCTCGAAATAATAGTAATATATATCAAGAAGGGTGGCAGGTTGAACCCAAACGAGCGTAGAGGGGATTTGAAGAGAACGAGCCACCTGAGCAACCCAAGGAATGATTGTGGTATAAAATATGCATGCGAATTTGCAGCCTTCGTTAAGGCTAGTAACGACAAGGTCTCTTAGAGTTTCTGAACCAAGCCGCTCGACATCGGCCATGTACTGCTCGATGTCAATCCCCGGCCTAAGCCCCTCCTCAGACCCATCGGAGAAGGAGGCGAAGGACAAACCTTCGGGTGGGTCGGACTTGGCCATGCGATGGTAAGCCGACCCTGCAGTAGCGAAGGTGACGTACGCGCCAGTGTGTAGAAGACGCTTGGCGAATTGGAGGGCCGGGTTGATGAGGCCTTGGGCTGGGAATGCTACTACAAGATAATTGAGGGGAGCCATGGTTTAGGGTTGATGCTGCAACTTTTTTTTCTCTCTCTCTCTTTCTTTTTGAGTTTTTGGTGCAAGAATAGAGCGGTCATTGTTCCTTTTATATACTTTACTGGGATTTGAAGGCTTGCGTAGATGATGACGAAAAAGAGAAGGCAGCTGTTGAATTTTAATATGAATATACATTTTCTAAGCCATTCTTTTGATATAACCATTAAAAAACATGGATTGTTCCTTTTATATATTTTACTGGGATTTGAAGGCTTGCGTAGATGATGACGAAAAAGAGAAGGCAGCTGTTGAATTTTAATATGAATATACATTTTTTAAGCGATGAAGTATCATTTGATTTAACCATTAAAAAACATGGATTGTCTGAATTTGCATTCTCCGCGGTTCCTATAAAATGTTGAGGTCGAGTTTCATTATTCTCAGGGCAAGGGCAAGAAGAAGAAGACGAAGCGAAAACAATGACAACCACATATGCTTCTGGATATGATAAATGATATATTTGGCTATCTTTCCCAAGTGAAGTGTTCCCTCCCCCTCTCTTTCTCCGATGTTTCCTTGTTCAGTTAGACTGAAGTATTTTAATCGCATTTTGGCTCTCTTTGTCCTTGCTCAGTCGTGTAGTGGACACAATCATGGGGGGCTTCAAAAACCTCCCAGTTCACTGCATATATTCAGTGTTTTATTAACTAATCAACCACATATATCTGATAAGAACATTACTTTAGGAAGTCACCAACTCTTCAAAAAATTACAAGACGCATCGGGACGGAATCGAAATCCGAATCCGTTTGCATTATCAAGCATGTGGCCGACACAGAACTCAAAGTTGAACTCCGGTGGAGTAGTTGATGCCGGGTGGGTTTCCTACTTTGCGAGTCGTGATTCGCACTAAAATAGAAATGCAAGTGACGCAAGAGCAAAGCAAAGCCGTTCAAAATGAAGAGAATGAAGATATATGTCTGAATGGATGGTAAATATGACAAGTTGTGCAGATTTTGGTTCCAGAAACCCTTTTGTTAGAGCATTCTATCGGTACTTATAGGTCCTTGGATCATTGAAGGGACGATTCGTGTATTTATTGGCTGAAAATCTTAATGATCCCCTGTGAATTACTAGAAACATATGATATGTAATGTAGCAAATCCTCATTAGTCATTACTAATGGAATGCAAATGATTTATGCTTTCCTATATTCCTTTTATTACAGTATTTTTAAAACCCAACAGCCTTCCGTTAGATTGTAGCAAATTACCTTTGTTATGTTTTATCTCTTCAACAAAGTTAAGCGATTGGCTTGAAATGAAAACTATGGGGAAATCGCCTAATTGGTTTAAAATCTATTATACGTATACTAATTCAGTCATAAACTTTTCAATTTTGTCAATTTAGCCATAAACCTTTATGAAAAATTCTAATATAGTTCCTCTAGTCAATTTCACCAAAAATCACCAATGTGATGATATATCACATAAGATGATCGGCAATAATGTCTTTGATTTCTAGTGAAAATAGACTAGAAATACTAATATTAGAATTTTGCACAAATATTTAGAATTAAATTAGCAAAATTGAAATGTTTAAGGTTGAATTGATATCCGTACAATGGGTTTAAAACTGATTGGGTAATTATTTTTTTTTGAAAAATAGCCCATTGCAAATAGTTTCTAATTGGATTGAAAGATAATAATTGTTGGATGTTTGTTTGTAAAACAAAATAAATATGCTTTTTCTTATCCCACGTAGGAAAGTTGGGAGGAGATGGGTCAATTTACAAGTGTGACCATTTGCTAGTGTGGTCAAAGAAAAGATTGGATGTGAGTTAAACCTCACAACTAAGTAGCACCGACACGCAACACGACATGACACAACACGACATGTAGATATGTCATTTTTTAAAAATAGAAAATTTCGACACATTTTATATTAAATAAATATTTTTATTTTTGATTAATTTAATTCAAATTCAGTATTTTTATTAATCGAAATTATTTTTTAATCTCAATTATTTATTTTTTTGATTAAAAAAGAAACCTTCTTTCCCTCGTCCATCCCCTAAATTTATTTTTTCTCCCTCCCCACCGTCCTCCATTTCCCCACAATTTATTTTTCTTTCCATCCCCCTTCGTCCATTTCCCCCCTCTTTATAGTTCTTTCCCTCTTTATTTTTCTTTCCTTCCCCTGTTGTTCGTCCCCCTCGACAGACAGGCTGTCCTGTCACTTCCCCTTCCCCCCTAAAAATACGTGATGGCCATAGAGTTCCCTTTTTTAATTACTTTTGAGTTCCCATAAAAAAACCCTAGCTTTACCTCTTCCGACCTCGCCGCACGACCCTTTCCTCTTCTCCTCCTTTAGATCCTTCTCCTTCCTCGCCGCTTGCCGCTCGCCGCATGACCCCCTTCCTCGATGCTCGCCACACGACCCCCCTCCTTCTTTCGATCCTTCTCCTCTCCTCCTCGCCGCACAACCGCCTTCATCTCCTCTTCCTCTCGCCTTCGGCCCTTTCTTCCTCGCAGCTACAGCCTCGTCGAATCCAACGCAGCATCATAGTGGAGCTCTTTCTCTGGCCGTCTCGCCATCGCGGGCTTGCTGTTGCTCGTGGCCTCGTCTTTCCACCCTCCATCATTTGCCGGACACACGTGTCCAAACGTGTTGGGCAAAAGTTGACCGCGTACGAAAGCACGGACAACGTGTCTGTGCTTCATAGCCCCACAATACCCATGTGCAGTGCGCAAATAATTGTGTCATTTTGGTGCACTTAGCACTAACCCCTTTATTTTTATTTTATTTCATGCGATTATTTTTTTTTTTTTGTCAGTCCTACGCTAATCATACTCTAACACTTATTCTTAGACTTTTGCCTCACCTCATGAGCGTGGGAGTCGAAACCCACTCCTAAAATAAAATCGTCCACACCCCAATCCCCCTGAAAAGGTGGGGATTTGAACCCCCAACCTCCTCATTCCAAAGATGGAAGGATGGCCACTGAGGCGAACCCCAGTGGTTATACAATTAATCTATTAACCTTTATTAGTTCAAAGTTTTTTTTTTTTTTATTGAGTATTTTGGAAATTATGAAAATTTGGAATTTTATTAATTAAAAATTTAACTTAAAGTATTTTTTTATTTTTTTTTTATTTTTCTGAATTTTTTATATGTACTTTTTCAGGACAACCTTTGGAATTATACTTGTTCAGTTTGCAATATTTCCAGAAGGATTCTGTTTGTTCATTTTGCAATTTCTTTTAAAATAATATCTTTGTTCACTTTGCAACTTTTCATGAAGAGTTACCTATGTTCTTTAAGACCGATATATATATATGTGTGTGTGTGTGTGTGTGTGTGTGTGTGTGTGAAATCATTTTCGAGACATTTTTCAAAAACTATAGCCATATTTTTAATTGTTTCCTAGTCTAGTATTCTCATTTCAGATTTTGCTATATCTTGGAGGATATTTGTCGGTAACCATTAGCAATATTGTGGCCTAAATAAATCCTTAAGAAAAGTGACATTATGTCTTAAAGTTTGGCTTGATTGCTCTATTGATTCGAAACTATATTTTTCAATAGTAATTTGTCCTCAAGAGAATTCATTATCTATTGGACATTTATCATGGTCTACTTTTATAGTTTGAAAGTATAATTTACCACAAGTATTCTTAGGCTTATTAATTCTTAGAACTAACAGACTATAGAACAATAGGTACATCATGAAATTTACTAAGATTGTTGATTAGTCACCTCATCTATAATTGTATAGAATAACAATATTGCTTGCCACAAGAATTGAAAATTTACTGATCTATATTCCTTCACGAAGATAAATGAAAACACTAACTAATAGTCAGATAATAGTACCATAGTCATAAATACATCTCAAAATTTATAAAATTAGTAAGTTGACTAATGTTATGTATATAGGGATAATTTGGGATGTAGCAATTGAAATGAGAAGATGATCATCAGGAGGTAGAGCAAAATAAAGAGGATAAAGTATCGTTGATGTTAGAGAGAGATGACTATGAAGAAGGTGATGATGTAGACGTAGATGTAGATTGGCGAATGCAAATTGATGATCGATCTATCCATAAGATCAGGAGTTTTCTACACAATTTTGGCTCACTTCTAATTCTTTTTGGTTGGCTTGTGGCTTTTTCTCTCCTCGGGAATGCTTTCATTTTCCGTAATTATATAGAGCATCACTTGTTTGATTTTTTATTTTTTTTGACAATCGCACTGTTAGCTCAATAATATTTTTTATGTCATATTTTTAAGGCTTAACACCACAAAAAATATCAAACTATATAGTTATAACAAATTTACCATAAACTAATTTTTTACTACTAAAAGCCTTATATTAGTATATTTGTGACAAATTTACCATCTTTTAATTTCTGTTAAATTAAATTAATACCATGAAAAATTATAAACTGAAACGGATGATAAAACCCCAAATTGATATACTCGTCAATTGTTACGTGTCATCTAAATCAACAATGTAACATAAAATTTAATGGAAATTAATAGATAATAAATTTACCACAAGTATACCAATTTAAGATTTGTGGTGGTCAAAAAATTAATATGAGATAAATTTATCACACATATATAAGTTTGAGATTTTTCATAGTATTAACCCTATTTTTTATCAGTATCTACAATGTATAGCAAAGGTTTTATATGGAATATTATATTTTTGTAGTTAATTCTATAACCAAATGTTATGTACTTATCAATCTACTTACCTATCTATCTAGAGGAAAATTACCCGACCAATTTAATTATAAACCTTATAATTTAACTAATTTAATTATATACTGTCGCGACCAATTTTTTTCGGGGTGAACCACCTATGATTTGGCTAATGGATTGTTAAGCCTAAACTTAACTCGGGCTCTCCCAAGCCCATACCAATTCGTGACTTAAGTTTGAGTTCTTAACATGCAAATGATTTTCAATTAGGAGTCGCCACTAATCTATTTTTTGGTGGGTCGATTAGAAACCCAAGTAAAGCAACGGGAGATTTACTTTACTCCTACGAACCAGAGACTATGGGTACGGGGACTTGGTTACACTAGATTTCTCTAATGCCCTTTCGGTACCATTCTTTAGAAAAAATGTTTGGCAAGCAGCTTGAATTGATTTTAAATTTATTTCTCTAACATGTGAGGTGATCATGCGGGTGCGCAATCCATCAATTTAACACCCAAGAAAGCAATGAATAAATTATAAACTTACCTCAAAGCAACGAAAGCATCTGCGTTGTTAGATCAAAATTCACATCAGCAATCCTAGATATGATTTCTAATTAACAAGCAATCACTCAATCTTTTTTGTTTTCAATTATTCAATGAGAATCATGCGATGCAATATTATTAATCTAACATGAGTTGATATGACATGGTAACATGACCTAAACTATATGACACGAGTAAAGGTAATTTCTAAAGAAATGCAATAATTAAATATGCAATCTAAATTAATCAAATAACCTAACTCTAATGACAGGCAACTTCTAATTAAATGAACCTAATAATAATCACTAAATGACGTGCATTTCATGAACCTAGTTCTATATGACGTGCACATGAATTTTCTATTCTAGAAAAATGCAACATGTTCTAGAAATTGAAACTAAGTTATCCTAAAACAAATTTTTATGAAATTCGAAATTAAGGAAAATGCAAAATATAATTATCTAGATTAAGATTCTATCTAGTTTATATTAAGGATCAGGTCAGACTAAATCCTAATCTAAACTAAGATCTTATCTTAACCTAGCAAGTTCTATCCTAAGATGCAAAAATCAATCTAGACTTAAAATAAAACACGTAATTTATTCTAAAATGCCATGACGTGCAAGTAATGCCTTAATTCCTATTTTTTTTATGAAATTCGAAATTAAAATTAAACATGCAATTTAGATAATAATAGAAATAAAAAAAAACTAACATCCTAAATGAATGCACTTTTTCTTTTTCTTTTTCATGACTCAAAATAAAACCCATATTCTAATCATGCAAGATAAAAAGACAAACCTAATCCTAATTCAAATTTTTTGGATTTTTTTCCTTTTATGAAAATAAAATCACACAGCAAATCAAATAAGATAAGATTGATATCCAAAAATTAGCGAACCATATCTCGCGCATGAGATCGGGTTGGCCAAACTTAAACAAAATCGCGAATCGAATCTCGGGCGTGAGATCGGATTGGCGATTTTTCCGTGCGATTGCGAGTCGGATTTCGGGCGCGAAAATCGGACTGTCAATCGTATGCACGTTGTGAAATTAGGGATTAATCACCCGAATTCATGAAAATTCAAAATATTTTTGGATATGGCAATAACGAACAAATATTCGAAATAAATCACAATCCCATGGATCGGGTAATAAAATATGAAAAAACTCAAATCAATCAAAAATCTTACCTTGCTCTCGATATCGCGCAAATAACTTTTCCAAATTGGGATGGCGACTCGCAACTACGGACTGGACGGCAGCCTTTAAGCTTAGGGATCGTTGGTGTGCCACCAAGTTAGATGCATACCTCGACCCTGATATCCAAATCTTTTCATTAATTTATATTTGTCCAAGTTTCCACTGAAGACTTGATACTTTGACTGGCAATCCACTTTGACCACTTCTTTATAAAAAATTGGCGTCTTATGCATGCGATGGTGATGATGAGGCCATGGGGCGCAGGTGTTGATGGCTCTTAATTTGATGGGAGTCCACGAGCATATACTTCCTTCGTGAATGGGTCTCACCCTTTTGCTGTTTTTTTTATTATCTTCCCCCAGAGCACTTGACTTCAAAGATTTGCTGCAAGCGGAGATATCTTTACGGACAAACGACAAAAAGGAGCGTAACCAATCGGAGAGTCGGAAGTTGCAGAACTGGTCATCAATGTGACTAAGACTCGTCGAAAACCTGCAAAATAGAAGCACAAAAAGGTCGCTAACTCAGTTAGGCAGCGATCTCTTCGTCACGAGCAAGAGGGATCTTTAACAGATCCTTGGCTCGCGAAAGCAGCAGGGACAACAGGCTTCGTCGTCGGGGCTTGGATCAGATTGGACTTTGCCGAAGGGGCTCCAAGAGGAACGTCCTGCTCATCGCGTTGTTGATATCGCGGGAGTTCGTTGGATGACTAGAAACTGGATGGGCGACGAGGAGCATCGAGTGGCAATATTCAATCGAGGAGCGACGTTTGAACCAGCATGCGGTAGCAACATAGGCACAGCGCCAATCAGGGAGCGAGATGACGCAAGGGCAGGGGCGATCGTGGCCGAACTCTCCAATCTCGAGCCTTCTCTCCCTTCACTTTCGTGTCACACCTCTCTTCTTTATTTGTGGAGTCCTTGAAAGAAAAACCCCCAATGAAAGAGTTTTTTTTTCTCAATGGCCGTGTATTCAATATGTGTGGCCCCCTCGAAACCCTAAGCGAACAAACCTATTTATAGGCCACCGATTAGGTTTTCAATTTTTTCGAATCGATATCCGCAATATTCGTTTTGTTGAACGCAATATCACTTGCTCTATCCGAAAACAATTCATCATATCTCGAACAAAAAATTCGAATTTCTAATTTTTCACGAGATAATCTTTCAATCATTAAAAAACATGGGTTTGGGCCAACTTGCTCGCTTCGTGGGTCTAGCCCATCTAATTTGAACCCATCCGCCACCGGTCCAATAAAATGCAAATAATGCAAATAACAAAATAAATGCAACCTAAATCTATATGCTATGCAATTAAATTATAAAATAAAATTAACCCCTAATGACTAAATGGGCCGTCAAAATTTAGGTGTCAACATATACCTTTTGACAATTTGCTAATGTAGTCCATAAAGTCAATTATAGCGAAAATCATTAATTTGATTACCAACCGTCTAATGTGACACTACGGACATTAATATTGACAATTTATCAATTTTTTTATTGAATTTTTTGAATTTTTGAATGTTAAATTATCTTCTTTCTTTCCCTTTATTGTGGTTGATGAGATGACTCTCGCCTCGATGCAACGAGGGCCAATCACACCTACAGTTGGTGAGGGCAGCCCTCACTTGTGTTGGCAAGAGTTGCCTACCCCTCTCTAGCCATCTCCTAAGATGGACCATTGACGAAAAGGAAGGAAAAGATAGAAAAAAAAGAAGAAGGGAAAAATGGATAAAAAGAGAGAAGAATTTTATCCACGTTAGCACCAACCGAAGCACATAAGATGGCTACCGCTATTTGAACCACCTCCATCACGTTAGTATTTTTTGATAAAAATTGACTAGAATGACTATATTGTAAAATTATTAAGAAATTATAGATTGAATTGACACAATTGAAAAATTTAGAGCTAATTAATACAAGTGCAATATCTTTAAAAAAATTTTGGTAATTTTCGTAATATACATGATGTGTGTCGATAGGAGAGAGAACTAGGCCCCGGCTCAAGAATAATGCCATAATTGAAACGTTCAAAATGACTTGCACATTCTGAACATACCTTACTCGAATCATTTATAGCAGCAAGTATTGGCCTATCGAAACATTGATGTTCCGCATGTAGCTTAGATTCGCGAATAATGTATAAAACGAGTGATACAACATTACCAGCCAAAAATAAATGAAAAGAAAAGGAGGAAATTGGCTTGGACAGCATCAGCTATTCCGGGCCGATTGCCGGGTTGGATCGGTGGCAACATCAAATCCAGGAGGTATGAAAACAACATCATCCCATGGTGAATTAGAACCTTCCTGCAATCACTCCCCATGTTACTTGCTCTATCCATTTGAACATGCGAAAGAGGACCAGTAATAGTAACATGACGATTGCAACTGCCAGCATATGTTGACAAAAACTACCTTGATAATGACCTTATGCCCTCTTTTATCACGCAAAATCAGGAGAAACAAAAGTAAGGTCAGTTTTACTCACCTTCATTCCATTTATAATTTCCTCAAGGACCGCAACCTAATGACCAAGTCCACGAAAAGAGAATTGGTCAATAAGGAGGAATGCCTCGTCATATGTCCCAACAATCATAAGTTCGATGCAGATATCATACCTGAATGTCACCTGGTCTCAATGCAGGATTTAACCGATTTTGTTGGCGAGAAGCTCTTAGTAATGAATTTTCCAGGTCCTCCTAGAGATGACAGATGAGAAAAACTCCAAACTACAATGAATAAAACAATGAAGGTGCAACATACAATTTCTTAAATAACTGACCTTTCTGAAGAATACTGGACGATAGCTTCGGCTTTGGCTCTTCAGTATCAAGCTTCTGGACTGCATCAACAACGATCAGTGAGAACAAAAGGCATCATCCACAAAAAATGACTGAAGACAAATTCATATCAGCAACAAGAGAAAACAATCCCATCGCCTGGAATAAAAATGACACCCACCCAATTCTCACTAATTTGCAAGACAAATAACTAATTGGAATCATGAAGAGAAAAGAAAACAATATGAAGCTGCGGAGGAATCTGATTTGTTAAATAATGCAACGTTAATATTTCAGACTATACTCAGTTTTCAATCAACCCTTCTTATACACCGCATTTCTGACAAACCCATGACACGATTAATTAAGTTCATGCAACAGAGATCCTCATTTCAATAAATTTATATACCATACTCTAATCCTCATCCAAACTACCAATCCAACTAGTTGATTGTGGTATCAAGACCATGAGAGTTCCAACAAGATCACGACACAGACTTTGATTAGGCTAAAATGTAATAACGGGAAAGGGAAATCAAGCATGCAATTATAAACTCAAAGATTCTAACTCAGTTACGAATGTGGTATAGCTATTGCATGCCATTATTTTCAATCCTGTCAAGCAATTGCTTCATTAGCAACTGATTCCTATAAGTATTCCTTGATTCTCACAGATCTGCCTTAATCAAATTGAGAGAAGTCTTAGCTGGCAGCTGTTGCACACTTTTAGAACATTTTCTATTCCAATTGTTAAAATTGTTTCCAGCACCCTCTGCAATACTTCATGGACAGTCTTCTAAAGAGTGCAATGGAGCTCTGCAGATGAAGAAAAGTTAGCAAGTACCTGGAAAACTGGAACCCCAAGGAAGGCCTCATCAGACAAGCCCACCGTTTGCCTTACCTGCAAATGTCTTATTAACCCTTTCCAAGAAGAGACAATTACAGAGTTCAGCAAGTAATGTACTGTCTATGCCAATTCAAACAAAACATCTGCTGTTGTACCAACCCCAGTAAATCTAATTTTACCTGTGAAACAGAAACTTCTCTCTGGACCATTAGTATGGTTTATTCTATGATTATCGACCAAACACATTACTCTTTCAAGTGCAAAGTAGACTTCTCCCCAGAAGAGGCCAGTAAATTAGAGTAAATGGGCAAAAATGGCAAAAAAAAAAAAAGCCACGTTCTAACACTACAGCAACTACTCCAAGCCTTGACTCTGAAACGCCCTCCAAATTTCCAAGACCTGGTGAGGCTCAAAAGTCAGTGTGATTGTCTTCCAAAAACTGAGGGTCCAATGTCGAAAACATGTTTACTTCAAAACCATCAATGCTATCCAGCAGAATCACGATTGTCACTAATTTCCATAATGTTTATAAAAAGGAAATCTATTGGAGAATCAAAGATCTTTGAGTCACAAGTCAACAGGATGCTCATGTTGACAAACTATTACAACTCCGAAGAACGAATTCAAGTTCTCCCAAATCGGGATATATCCACAAAAGTCGTCTATCATAGCCAAGCAATAAAGCCTGACATGTGTCACCTCGAAACAGTAACTACTCTCACCACAAAATCAACCAAACTTAGCTCCATAAACAAGGAAAGCCCATCTCAACGAATCACATTTCAGCCATTACATTATCTGTGTAGGGATTCTACTTACTGTGATAGCATTTTTAATCTGAGAAAGCTCTGGAATCAGCCTAAACGCAACGCCATCAACCTTGAGCTGAAACACCTGCAAAATCAAATCTTTCAATAAACCTCTCACCATTTTCTCAAGAACCACGTAACCATTAGATAAAGACACATTAAAATCACAACCCAAGAGAGGGCAATTCAAACGCTACCACCTTATTCAAAGCAACGGGCACGACTCTAGACCCGCTCCTCATCCCGGGGTCCATGCTCTTCATCTGCTCGAGCAGCGCCTCGGCATCATCTTCCTTAAAACAGAACAACCCTAACGCCTTCCTCGTCGAGACGCCCGAGACCAGCACGAACTCCTCGGAGGCATTGCTCAGCGCGTACACCGGCACGCCCGCCAGCCGCTCCTGAATCTCCTCCACCGACATCGGCCCGCGCGGCTTAGGGCCGCCGGCCGAAGCCAATCGGGCGTTGCCGACGTCCGCCACCCGCGCGAAAACCGGGCTCTGCGCCCCAGCGGGGGAGGCGACGAGCTTGAAATTCGACATCCCGGCATCGAGCGCGTGCCTCGCCTGGTCCTGGAGGTCGCAGAGCGAGGACTGGAGGTTGGACGCGAGGGAGCCGGGGAGGCGGGAGACGTCGCGGAGGAGGGAGGAGCAGCGGCCGTGGGCGGCGGCTAGGGCTCGCCGGAGGTCGAATTCGTTGGGGGGACGTCCGATTGGAGAGGAGGCATTGGGATTGGCGGAGGCGGAGGTCGTGTTCATGGCGGCTTCTGCGGAGAGCAGCGTTTTCGCGGGAAGACGACGGAGGTGTTTTTTCAGAGGTTTCGAAGGGTTTGAGGAAGACGAAGATACGAGGACGGACAGGCGGAGGGTTTTGGGTTTTTCTCGGGGCAAAAAAATTAATTAACCGCAAAATTCCATCTTTCAGTTTCAGGCCCCTAACTTTATTACAATGCGCAATTGAGTCCATAAAAATATAGTTTTTTTTTCTTCCAATTGAGACCTTTGCATTTACATGATTTTGTACCAAACCCATTCACGCTCTAGATCCGCCGACAACAAAAACATTTTTCAAATCCTCGTCTGGAGATTTGAAGATTACCTCTTGTCGTTGTTAGAAAATGAGGGTACAATTTGTATTCTCCATCTGTATAATTATTCTAAACATTTTTTTTTGGTATTACTTTTATTTAGATTAGGAATTCGATAATATGGTTATTTATGTGAAATCGTATTCTAGGTATGTCATGGTTTCTTTACTTGGGGTTTACGCTAAAGGGTCTTAGGTTTTCGGCTAGAGATACCCCTAGGTCTTTCATTGTAACACACAATTGAGTAAACCCATCAAATGGGTGGGTCGAGTGAGGTTTGAGTTAGGTCAAAAATGATCCGATTTAAATTGATTCATTTAACCAATGATAACCCATTTCATGATCAACCCTGTGCCGTAGAACAAGCATTGAGAATTTATATATATAGGCCAACGCCACCACTAGAAAAGTCCACAGATGAGGGAAACTGAATCAAGCTAGGATCCGGTCAACCCAAATAAAAGTTTGACTTTTCTCTGCAGATCTTGCTGATTTCAACAAAAAGATATCTCCATACATTTCAAACAATATCCAAGTCTAAGTCAAAGTTGGACTTTCCTATTTTAACGGCCAAACTCTCCAACGCAAATTCGAGATTTTGGAAAGTTGATCTTCGGATGTTCTTTGCTCAATTTCGAATGTCCGCAACATATCTAATTCAGAATATTTGGAATTTCACATTGAGCTCAAACTCAAAACATATTTTAATAATCTCCACCTTGACTTGACGTTTGAGCCAAATTGCAACCGCTTCGCAAAAATTCAAATTCTCCTGTTACTCTCCCATTGCCCTTGATGGGCTCAACTGTCACAGATATTATCCAATTCCAAGCTTCGTTTGAACTTCGCCATAACTGAGGACCTTATTAGAATACCAACTCCACATGCACCTTTAACTGCTTCGCAAGGATTTTCCGACGCAACCTCCTTAACTGCAGATAAAGCAAAACCATTGTTGCATCCATATATGTTAGGAGATCGACAATCATTGGCTCTATAAGCTCCACCTCACTACAAGCACCATATGTGTCGATTACTTTGCTAGTATCCGTATACACTAACTCAGGAGTTTCTGATTGCAACTCCACCTCAAGCTGAACACTGTTAAGATCCTTTTGAATACTGCTATAATTACTCCTAGCCAGAAGTACTGAAGACTTGTCAAAAGTAACTTCTCTGCTGATAATAGATGAATTTAACTCCGGGCACCACAATCAATAATCCCTCTCACCTTGTGCATAACCTAAGAATATACACTTTCTTACCCTTCCATCGAGCTTACCATCACTCGCTCGAACATAACATGAGCAACCAAATATTCTAAGAATAGAATAATTAGCAATGTTACTTGACCACACTTCTTCGGAAGTTCCATATCCAATCGCAATCGATGGGGATCTATTCATCAGGTAGCACGCCGTACTTAGTGCATTCGCCAGGAATCTCCTTGCCATACCAACACTAGAGAGCATTTTATGGGTCGTCTCTAGTAATGTTTTGTTCATTGATTCCGCAACAAGTTGTGGTTCATTAGCATTAGTGCGGTGTTTCACTATACCTTCCTTCATGTAGAATTCGTTTAATAGCTTTGAGTAAAACTCCATGCTACTGTTAGTCCGCACATGCTTAATTGTCTTATCAGTCTCATTTTCGATCAAAGCGATCAATTGCTTGATACTGACAATAGCATCAAACTTGTGCCTAAGCACAAATACCCATGTCTTTATCGAGTAGTCATCAACAACTGTTAGCATATATCTAGCACTCTTCCTAGAAGGAAATCGCGACAACCTACAAACGTTCAAGTGAATTAATTCTGCAATTTCCATAGTTTCTTTGATAGTCGTACTGAATTGCACTTTTCGCCATTGATCTATATCACAACACCTGCATATATGCAGTTTGTTAGAAACATAACCACATAGCAGATTTCTTTCACTTAAAACCTTTAGGCTTCTCTCGTCAATATGCCCCAAATGCATATGCCACAATTTAGACTCTCGAATAGATGCATCTGACGTCTCCGTAGCGAAATTTGTCACTGTCTCACTTTGAAGCTCATACAGGCCACTGTGCTTGATTCCTTTCATTATTATCGAAGCACCTCGAACAATTTTTAGAATTCCACATTTTGAAATATATCGATACCCAGCTGATCCAGGACACTCAAGGAAATTAAGTTCTTCTTCAACTTTGGAACATGCTTTACTTCAGTCAATGTCCTCACGATACTATCATGCATTTTGATTTTAACATTGCCAACACCGATGACATCGCATTCAGCATTGTTCCCCAATTGCACTTTATTATTATCCATGCATTGAAAAGTAGTAAACTAGTTTCTATTTTGTGTGACATGAAAAAACAACCATAATCCATAATCCATCCATCAAACGATGAATAATTAGTGATAAACAAGATATAATTGACATTATCTGCTATAGCTGCAACAAAATCTACCAAATCAACTATAATTTCCTTACTCTTCTCATTTTTCAGCTTAAGGCAATTCCTTCTAAGATGCCCCCTCTTGCCACAGCTCCAACATACAATATCACCAGTCCTAGATTGACTGCGCCTATTCATATTAGTACTAATTTTACCCATACGTGTTCTAGATCTTCCTCTATTTTCATCTACTAAAGCAGCAGATACAGGTTCACGAGATTCTCTTCTACAGATGTCCTTACTCAGAATCAAATCTTGAACCCCATCAAACGTCAAACTTGTTGATCCAGATGAATTACTAATGGTAGTAACATTAGTATTCCAATTATCAAGTAATGAGGATAACAAAATCAAAGCACGTACCTCATTTTCAAAGTCAATCTCAACTGAACTCAATTGACTAACAATCACATTGAATTTAGTGATATGATCTACAACTGATGCACCTTTGCTCGTCTTTAAATTAAACAGACGTCGCATCAAATAGACCTTGTTGATCGCAAAGGGCTTCTCGTACATATCTAATAGGGTTTGCATCAAATCAGCAGTGGTATTCTCTTTCAAGATGTTAAACGCGACGTTACGAGCTAACGTCAGCCGAATAACACCCATCGCTCGTCTATCTAGCAAATCCCAATCATCTTGCTTCATTGACTTTGGTTTCTCCCTAGACAAGAACAAGTGCAGTTTCATCTGGTAAAGATAATCTTCAATCTGCATCTTCCAAAAATCAAAATCCTTCCCATCAAATCTGTCGATTCTCACTTTTACTTCTTCTGTCGCCATCGATTCGCTTCAACTTAGCCAAACCTGGCTTTGATACCAATTATTGCGATGTAGTGAGCGATCGAACAATAATATAGATAGAAGAAGAAAACAAATTGGATACTAGATTTACGTGGTTCAATTGTAGAGACCTATGTCCATGGGGAGAGCATCAACGATTTTTACTATAGATCAAGCGATACGAAGAGATTACACACTTGAGTCACTCAAACACTTTATCGGTGTTTTCCAAACCCCAATTACACCCAATAACACATGCAGTGTTTAGCTTTGAAATTCCTCAAGAAATAATCTCTCAATCTCACGAAGGAATTACACGCAAATCTAACCTCAAGATTTAAATCGGCTACAACACTAATCTTTCTTGGATGTAATTCACGGACAAGAATGACAAAGAAAATCCCTCCTAAGCACTCAACGACGAGACGGCGTTTCAAGATCAATTCTTCATGATCAACCCTGTGCCATAGAACAAGCCTTAATAATTTATATATATAGGCCACCGCCACTGCCAGAGAAGTCCACAGATGAGGGAAACCGAATCAAGTTAGGATCCGGTCAACCCAAATAAAAGTTTGACTTTTCTTTGCAGATATCTTGCCAATTTCAACCAAAATATATCTCCATATATTTCAAACAACATCCAAGTCCAAGTCAAAGTTGGACTTTCCTATTTTAGCGGCCAAACTCTCCAATGCAAATTCAAAATTTTGGGAAGTTGATCTTTGGATGTTCTTTGCTCAATTTTGAACGTCCGCAACATATCCAATTCGGAATATTTGGAATTTTGCATTGGGCTCAAACTCGAGACATATTTTAACAGTTAGCATTCAAGTTTTTGTGAGGTGCCAGCATCTTTCATATATTTTTTCCCTATTCCAGTGAAGCAAATGGACGAGCTGTAACGAAGGGCTCGGCAATGGATGGCAACCACCATGAGCTGCCGCGGCGAGGAAGGGAGTGGCTCACTTGAGCTTGAAACTTATTTTTCTCACTTGAAATTCTCATCATGCAATCAACTGTTCATAGTCATCAAGACATGAAATATGTGGGCACTCTGGAGAATATAAACAATCTTTGTTGGCCTGCCACGAGCGAGGGCGCAGAGGCCCTTGCCGGCCAACAGGCGAGGGTTTTGGCCCTCACTTGGACTTGGGCAGGGACCGATGCCCTCGCCTGTGGTCGGCGATGGTTGGCCGGCCGGCGACCTCGCCGACCAAGGGGTTAGGAGAAAAGAAAAAAAAAAAGAAAAAATAATTTAAAAACTCTGGAAAAACTTTTAAAAATTGTCCATGTGGTGCCACACAAGACCGCTGACGGCCAGGTCAGCAATTTCTTGCTTAAATTAGCCGGATGGACTAAATTGGTACCGATGTAAAAAGGTTTATGACTAAATTGGTCCAATTGAAAAGTTTAAGATTGAATTGGTACCAATACAAAAGGTTTAAGACTATTTTGATACTTTTCCCTGCATGAGCCACCCCCTTCACGGTCGTTCAAGGCCAGGCTTGCCCTTTGCTAGATCTGGAGCCATGGTCCATTGCCGAGCCACCCCCTTCGTTTGTCGCCACATCAGGGAAGACAGCCAATTGTTGATGGGGTTCTACTTCTATGTTAGCATTCAAGTTTCTATGTGGTGCCAGTATCTTCCATTTATTTTTTCCCTATTCCAGTGAAGAAAATGGACGAGCCGTAACGAAGGGCTCGGCAATGGATGGCAACGACCGCGAGCTGCCACGGCGAGCTCAGCCATGGAGGCGCAGCAGGGGTCGGCTTGGACTCAGCGCTGGCGACTGTGGATGGAGGAGGAACAAGAGAGGAAAAAGGATGGCAGATTCTTAATTTTTTTTATTTGCTGACCACGTCAGCCTATGACATAGTACTATGCAATCATTAAATACTTTCTCAGAAATGGACCGATACCGTCCCTGGGATTATATTTGCATCACTTGAGCTTGATACTTATTTTTCTCTCTTTAAATTCTTATAATGCTATCAACAATTAATAGTCATCAAGACATAAAACATGTGGGCACTCTTGAGAATATAAACAATCTTTGCTACTCTGCTTAGTTCCATATAATAGGTTGACACGTGAATTGAAAAATGAAACAGAAAAGAAAAAAAGATAAGAGTAGGCCGGTTCCCTAAATCGACCAATTCAGTTCAAAAAACTGGAAACTTGCTCTTACAAATTGGTTGCTATTCACCCAAGAACTGATCACATCTAATTGACACTTAGAGGGATGCCTCATGCCATTCAAAACATAACGTTTTAGAACCAATCAGAACAGTTCTTGCAGATACAAGTAATTGGAGACCGAACTTTGAAGTAGCTATTAGGGGTGGGACAGCCATCCCTTATTTGATCTCTTTGAGGATGATGGCTAGAGTCAAATTCTAAAATGTTCAGCGACAAGCTTCACAAAACAGTCGCCGGTTTCATTTAATGACGAGTACAGGTGACGATGGGGCGACCAGTTCTTCTGACTCTCATGACCATCTGGAACGGGTCATTAGATTTGTGTGGAACGGTTTTGCCTGCTTTCATTACTACAAATGGGACCTTGACAAGCAAAGCTCTTGTTCTCTACATAATTTGGAAAGTTAAATCACACTTTCAGATTCGATGATCTCTGCATCGAAATCCTTTTCGAGTACTCTTTGCTTGGTTTCTTAATGCGGCTACATGCTCCTGACATTCAACATGGACTCGGCTATTCTTGACAAATGAACAAGGCCAGGAAATGACCGGGCACGAGTAGAAATCCAAGGCCTGAAATTACAATCATAAGTTAATTATCTTCTCTTTATCATTTCGTTTTCTTTTCGTTGTTTCTTTTCCGTGGGCAGAAGGTTCGGTCTGTCTTTCGTTCGTCCTCGTGGGGCAGTCATATGTTTGAATTTGACTAGCACGCGATGACTGAGAGTGTGGATTTGAAGAAAAGTAGTGGTTAACTCCACTACGGAATTGCATTGAGTGGTCCGACATGATTTGCACGTCCCTACCATAAAAGCTTTTAAGTTGTTTGATTAAAAAGGATTGAATTTTCAAATACCATGACACAAAAGCAAGTGAAGATGTACATGAAAAATAGGTTAAAGATGAGATCATGTGATATTAAACTTTAAACTAATGTTCACTGAAATATATATATATATATTTGATGTTGAAGACAAGGCATGTCTTTCTTTGTAATACTCTTCCATGGTCTCGTCAGTTGCGCTTCCCTAGCTAGCTCGTAGTATCATGGTTCCTCCCCACTTTCTCCAAGTAGCGCTCCCGAACCGCGGTGCTATGAACGCGGCCCTCCAGCTGGCCGAGTGACTTGCACGCGTCAAATTCATGTTACTTTCCTCTCAACCGTGTTCGCCCACACCCGCATGTCAGTTTGCCTTGAAGGAGTAACCTTTACCTCCGATAGATAGGAAAAATTATCAAAAAAGTCCCAAACTTATTATTATTATGTCAATTCAATCATAATTTTTTTTAATCAATTCAATTCTAAACCTTTTGTATTTATACCACTTCAGTCCATCTAGCCAATTTTAGTCGACCGGCACTGATGTAATACTACCAGCATTAACATGACTTTTTAAAATCATATTTTAATATTTTTTTTTAATTATATATATTTTATTTTCTTTACTTTTTTCCCTCCCCCTCCCCCTTCCCCTACCCTTAGCGCCAACGAGGGTCGCTAGCCACAGGCAAGGGCTATGATGCCCTTGTTGCTAGTAGGTGAGGGCGACACCCTTGCTTGCCCAATTCTAGCGAGGGCCGTGACACCCACGCCAAATCTAGCCAGGCGAGGATGCCGTGACCCTCGCCTAGACTAGGCAAGGGCTATGATGCCCTCGCCCCTCACCTGGTCTAGTCGAGGACCGCAATGGCCTTGCCCAATCTAGGCGAGCGAGGGCCACATACCCTCACCCACTACCAGCGAGGGCATCATAGCCCTTGCTTGTGGCTAGCGACCCTCGTCGGCGCTAAGGGTAGGGGAAGAGGAAGGGAAAGGAAAAAAAAAAGAAAAAAAGAAGAAGAAGAAATATTATACAAAATTTTAAAAACATTAAAATATTATTTTAAAAATATCACGTCAGCACCGGTAGCGCCACATCAACGCGCCGGCCAGCCAAAATTGGTTAAATGGATTGAATTGACATAAATGCAAAAGATTTATGATTGAATTAGCCAAAAATAGTTTAGGATTGAATTAACACAATTGTAATAGTTTTATGATTTATTTTTATAGCCAATGGATATGACGACAGGCATAAACCAGGGGATGACACCGCGCTTCCAGGCTGAGATGAAGCAGCGGGGTCAGAAGCTCTTGGAAACCTCATCAACTATAGTTCTAGGCGAGGCCTCCGGTTCACATTCGCCCTCCACACGATGATCCCTTGGGTCGACGACGTTGCTCGCTCCCTTCAAATCAAATCCGTTCTCGTTTGGATTGAACCCGCTACAGTGTTCAGCATATACTACTATTACTTAAATGGCTATGAGGATGTGATTAAGAACGTTGCTCATCCAATTGCCCGACGTACCACCACTAACCAACCGCGACGTCCCCTCTTTTTTCAACCTTGGAAAGTATGCTTTTGGTCTCACGAAATTGCAAAGCCAATTCGAGCAGCTAAAAGAGGGGGGAAATCCAAAAGCGGTACTTGTGAACACCTTCAATGCACTTGAACTCGAGGTATTAAGAGCGATTGGTACACTAAATTTGGTCAAAATCGGACCCCTTGTCCCGTTCCGTTTTCTAGATGCGCAAAATCATAATCCTTCTCATAAATCTTCCAGAGACGACCTCTTTCAGGGCTCTGAGAATTATGTTTAATGGTTCAATTCCAAGGAGGAAGCATCGGCAACTTACGTAGCTTTTGGAAGCATAGTAACGTTATCAAAGGGACAAAAGCGAGAAATGGTGTGCGGATTGCTAGAGACCGGCCGGCCATTCTCGTGGGTAATGAGGGAGAGAGATGGAGATGAGGATGAACTTGTTTACAAAGAGGAAATAGAACAGAGAGGAGTGATAGTCCCATGGTGCTCTCAAATCGAGGTACTGTCGCATCCTTCGATAGGATGTTTCTTTACTCACTGTGGATGGAACTCGACATTAGAGAGCTTGGCATGCGGCATTTCAATGGTCGCATTCCCTTAACTTGGTGACCTAATGACGAATGCAAAGCTCATCGAGGACGTGTGGCAGGTCGGGGTTCAAGTGTCTGAGATTAGCGTGGAAGGCACCATTGTTAAGGGAGGTGAAATCAAGAAGTGCTTGGAATTGGTCATGGGAGATGGAGAGAGAGATGATGGAGTTAGAAGAAATGCAAGGAAGTGGAAGGATTTGGCCATTAAGTCTTCCAGGGAAGATGGATCTTCGGACAAAAATCTCAAGGCCTTTGTTGAAGAATTCGCTAAAGCAGATTGATTCATGATAAAATGTTGTATGTTAGCTTGAATTTATGCGTTCGTAACGTTCCTTAAATGTGCATGATTCTTTGAAAATTGTATCTGAGTTGAGTGGCAATGTTGTGTGAATATGTTCTATTATTTCGTGTACTAAAAGAATAAAAGGAAAGAATTTTAAACAAGCCTTCTCCATAGTTGGCCGTTCTTTTAATAGTCGAATTTATTATTTCATTTATAGGTGAATTATTCTGTTCGTATACTACACTAATGAAAAGCTATTCGCCATATTAAGTCGTTTTTCTTTAAAAAAAAAAAAAATTGAGAAAAAGGCATCAGAGGACCCCAAATTTTTTCTAAATTGTTCAATAAGGTTCCTGAATTATTTTTTGTGCAATAAGGTCCTTAAAATATATGTTCTCTTGCTCGAGTTGGTCCTTCCATTAAAATAAGAAGAAAAATGCTGACATGGACTAACAGGTAAGCGTCGTGTCAATACTGACCAGATAAATCACTGTTTAGATGTAATTTTTATGTATCGACTAGATAAATATTGAATATTTTATGTAAAAACAAATCCTAAACAAGATAGAAACAGATAAGACGTGGGGATGTTGTTGGGCAGTGCTGACGAGGGTCGCGGAGCTCTTCCCAGCCAAATTTAGCCGGGGCGCAAAACCTCGAGGAGGGCCAAATCTAGTCGCTGCCAAGTTGAAGAAGTATGCACCAATTTGACGAGGAGAACTTGAAGCGAAGACCGTGAACAAGAAGGACGAAGCACAATAGCAGCCTGGGACAAGATGCGAAGAGAGTTTATGAAAAAGTTTCCGCTCAAGCATTGTCACCAAGACAAGTTCTTGAAACATCACAATCTTCAACTTCATAAAATGTTTTTGTTAAGTTACATGTGTAAGTTGTATTAGAAAAATTTTACATTAGATAATTAGTATATATCATTGTCTGCTTATAACTTATTGAATTTAATTTTGACTAAAGGTTGGTTCAATCAAATATGTTTACATACTCGGATTTTGACTTCCTTTTGATAGTCTTTCGAGACAAAGATTTTGGATTTTTGTTTTGCATCTCCATTTATCTACCGAAGATTACACTAGGGAGTGGCATGGGATGGAGAGCCAAAAGAGCAAACCATGATACGTTACTTTCGGTCGCTTCAAATCCGAGATTCGTCAGAGGAGCCCCTTCTATCCAAGTAGACGGGGACAAAACTTTGAAGTAGCCATTTGGAGCAGAATAGCCATCCCTGATAGGTCTCTAAAATGTTCAGCCACAAGCTTCATGAAACAGCCACCGGTTTCATTCAACTGAGAGCACAAGCGACAACTGGCAATCAGCACTTCCAATTCTTCACTTGGTTTCTTAGTGCGACTAATAGACCCTAACAATTCGTCATATTCATATAGTCTCCCTCACTTTACAGTTTAAACTTTTGAATTTGATTTCCTAACGTGATATTGGAGTGAGATATTTTGAGTTCAAATTCTTTCAAACCCCATTTGCTTTTCAAATTAAATATGTCCATGTCAAATTAAGCATAGGGTATTAAAATATTTAAATATTAAATTACATTTATCTAATCAGTTTAAATTTTTGAATTCAACTTTCTAATAATAGTTGATGATTGCGAATATGTTAGTATCGGGACTTGACTATTCCTGACAAATGACCAAGTAGAAATTCAAGGCCTTATGTTAGAATGTTAATTTAATTAGCTTCTCTCTACGACATCGTTTTTTATTTATTTATTTAATGTTGCCTTCTTTTTTGGGGTAGAAGCTTCGGTCTGTCTGTTGATTTTGACGTGCAGCCGCGTTGGAATTGAGTTGCAACTTGGGAGTGATGACTGAGACTGTAGAAAAGGAGAAAAATAATGGTTTACTCAGGTAGGAAATGACATTTGAGTGGACGCGCGTCCCTAACATAAAAGCTTTTGAGTTGTTAAATTAAAAATGATTGAATTTTTAAATATCGTGATAAAAGCATTTGACGATGCCGTGCTCCGATTACGATTTTATGGGCTTCTTCGAGCCAATATTTTATTAATATAATCCAAATAAATGAAATCCGACCGACAGTATTTATCATAATGAGATCACTTAATTTGAAACTTCGACCTAGATGTTGACTAATTCTACGTTGAAGACGAGGCATGTCTTTCTATATAATTTTTTCCTTGGTCTGGTCATTTGCACTTCCCTAACTAGCCCCTAGAACCATATGGCTCCTCCCACCTTTCTCTCGTAGCGCTCCCGAGCCGGTGGGCTATAAACCCAGCCCTCCAGCTAGCCAAGCGCCTCGCTTGCACAGGCAATCGCATTACTTTCTTCACCACCGTGTCCGCCCACTGCCGCAAGATCGATCCAGTTAGCCTCGATGGTGTAACCTCCGCCATGTTCTCCGATGGCTACGACAACGGGTATGAGCTAGGGGATGATGTCGATCACTTTATGGCCGAGCTGAAGCGGCGGTGGTCGGAAGCTCTTAGAGGCCTCATCGAGTATAATTCTGGACGAGACCTCAAGTTCACGTACGTACTTCACACGACGATCCCTTGGGCCGATGACGTTGCTCGTTCCTTTCAAATCAAATAATGGTATAGTTAGCAAAAAGTTAAGACAAAACATTTATTGTACTGTCCTTGTACGTGTGAATTGATTATCTAGCACAAAATTGGATTGGTTTTATAAAATTAGAATAAAGCCAAGAACTTATCGTCGATCAATTGTTAATTTAAAAAATTATAGTTTAACTTAGCTATTACATTCATTTGCTTGAATTTTCCCCAATCTAAGTAGATTTATATGGTGGAAGTACAAAAAAAAATCATAAACCTATTGCATTAGTGCACATTTATTCGTAAACATTTCAATTGTGTCAATTTAGTTTTAAACTATTTTTAGACAATTTTGATAAGAAATCATTAACGTTGACATAGACTATCTTACGTGGTACTGTCGGCATTAATGTGGAAATTTTTTAATATTATTTGATTTTTTTAATGTATGTTGTTTTCTCTTGTTATTATTATTTTCATCTTTTTTCTTTCTTATTTTTCCTTATATTTTGGTCACAGACTCTCGCTAACTACTGGGCACAAGCTAGTAAGGCTAACTACTGGGCATAGGCCAGTAAGCCCTTATTAGCAATTAGCGAGGGTCGTGGCCCTCACCCAAGCCCTCGCCCATAGCCTATGAGGGCGTCACCTAGATTTTGGCGAGGGCCTTCACATCCTTGTCTACAACCACAAGGCTGTGAGGGCCTTGCCCATATATGGAGAGGGTCACACCCCTCATTGGCCAAAATGAAAGGGAAAAAAAGAAAAAAAATTAAAAATTTAATTTTATAAAATTATCCACGTCAACATAGGTTACACAATGTAGGATAATCGGTGTCTATGCCAACGATTTCCTGTCAAAATTGATTAGATAGATTTAATTAATAAAAAAAAATTCCAAATTTTATTAAACGAAGTCTAAATTTCATTTTTAAGCAATGTGAAATATTTTCGATAACATTAATGGCCGATTATTGCTGATACCTTGGCAATTGGACTTGGCTGTTCTTGATAGATGAACAAGGCCAGAAAATGACAAAGCACAAGTAGCATTTCAAGGCCTAAAGTTAAAATCTACGTAAATTAGCTTATTGTTTTTCTTTTTTTTAGGGTGGAAGGTTCGGTGAGAAATTGTTAATTTTCATGTGCAGTCACGTTTGAATTAGGCTTACTAATCCAAGGAGAAAGAATAATAGGAGTGCCAAAACTTTTGTACGGCGCTTACTTGAGTGTTAAAACTTTTTTCTTCATTCACTCGAGTACCACAAATTTAAATAATCGATCAGTTGAGTGCTAATTCCGATTTACCTCATGAGAAAATTCGATGTGGATGCCGATCATCTGACACGGCAAAACCGGTCATCTAATGTAGCTTCGTATGAGTTGATGTGGATAATTTTTAATATTTTTAATATTTTTTTGAATTTTTATTTTCCTTAGGGTTGGCGAGGGTCACTGGTGACCCTCGCTAGTTGCGAAACCCTCGACTAGGTTAGGTGAGGGCTACCTCATCTTTGACCGTGAAGGGCTTGGGCAAGGTTGTTGAGGCGTTGTTGGTTGCTAGCGAGGGCGCGAGGGCCCTTGTGGACGGGTCTAGGCAAGGGCTACCTCACCCTCTCTTGACGAAAGGCCCTGGGCAAGGGTGTCGCGGCCTTGCTAATGGCAAGCAAGGCCTCAATGGCCTTGCTTGGGGACTTTGCAGCCGAGGGCAAGGCAAGCAAAACAAAAAATTCAAAAAAAGATTAAAAAATTTTAAAAAATTCTATGTAGAATGATTTGTCGGAATTGACATTCAAGTGATCAATTTTATTCCAATGTGGCATTCAAGTAAGCGAAATTTTTTTTTGCACTCAAGTGAGTACTGTACGAAATCTTTGACACTCCTGCTGTTTTTACCCCCAAGTCTAAGTTATGACTTTTTCCTTATCTAAGTAGATTTATATGAACTATTACTTAAGAGCAGAAAAACATAGAAATGAATAAATTATGTTTATTAATATTCGTCATTTTAAACCGATCGAGGTTATTTTAAATTGATCGATCTTAAAATGTGATTGAGTTCCATCGGAGGTGGGCGGTATGATAACTCACATATCCTTGTTCTAAACTTATACAGAAATTCAAGGCCTAAACTTAAAATAGCAAGTTAATTAGCTTCCCTTTTATTATCTAATTCTCTTCTTCTTTTTTCGTGCGTTGCCTTCAAAAAATGGGTAGATGGTTCGGCCTGTCCGTTGATTTTCATGTGCAGCCATGTTTGACTTTTAACTTGCAAGTGCTTGGCGGAATAAATTGAGTGGTCGGACATATTTTGCACGTCCCTAACATAAAAGGCTTTAAATTGTTTGATAAAGAATGATTGAATTTTCAAATATCATGACAAAAGCCTTTGACCATGTCATTCATAAAAAAATACGTTAAAGATGAGAATGACCCTCGAATGACGACATACGAGCATCATCGAGCCGATATTTATACAACATGATCCAACCAAATCATATCCAACCCGTCCACGCAACATCGAATTTAAAATCGACATTCGACATTATTTATCATAATGCAATCATAACATGAAACTTCCACTTAAATGTTGACTAATTCTATGGTGAAGACGAGGCATGTCTTTCTATTTAACTTCTTCCATAGTATCATCATTCGCACTACCCTAGCTAGCTCCTAAAACCATATGGCTTCACCCCACTTTCTCCTCATAGCGTTCCCAAGCCGCGGCGCTATAAACCCGGCGCTCCAGCTGGCCGAGCGTCTCGCTCATGCTGGCAGCCGCGTTACTTTCTTCACCACCGTGTCCGCCTGCCGCCGCATGATCGAACCGGTTTGCCTTGTTGGTGTAACCTTTGCCACGTTCTCTGATGGCTACGACAATGGGTACGAACTAGGGGATGATGTTGATCACTTCATGGCCGAGCTGAAGCGGCGGGGGTCGGAAGCTCTTAGAGGCCTCATCGAGTATAGTTCTGGACGAGGCCTCAGGTTCACGTGCGCACTCCACACAATGATCCGCTGGGCCGACGAGGTTGCTCGTTCCTTTCAGATCCAGTCTGTTCTCGTTTGGATTCAACCGGCGACCGTGTTTGGCATATACTACCATTACTTCAATGGCTATGAGGACGTGATTAAGAGCGTTACAAGCCAAAGCTGTGATACGACATCGCTAATCCGATTGCCCGGCCTACCACCACTAACCGACCGCGACCTCCCCTCCTTTTTCAACCCCGACAACAAGTATGCTTTTGGTCTCCCGCATATGCAAAGCCAATTCAAGCAGCTAAAAGAAGGGGGAAAACCAAACATGGTACTTGTGAACACCTTTGATATGCTCGAACTCGAGGTATTAAGGGCGATTGGTACACTGAATTTGGTTGGAATCGGGCCCCTTGTCCCGTTTCGTTTCCTAGATGAGCAGGATCGTAATTCTTCCGATGAATCTTCCAGAGGCGACCACTTTCAGGGCTCCAAGGAGTATGTTCAATGGTTGAATACAAAGAAGGAAGCGTCGGTAATTTATGTAGCCTTTGGAAGCATAGCGAAGTTCTCGAAGGCGCAAAAGCTAGAAATAGCGCACGGATTGCTAGAGACCGGCCGGCCATTCTTGTGGGTGGTGAGAAAGACTGTGGGAGATGATGATGAACTCATTTACAAAGAGGAATTAGACAAGAGAGGAGTGATAATCCCATGGTGCTCTCAAATGGAGGTCTTGTCGCATCGTTCAATAGGGTGTTTCTTCACTCATTGCGGGTGGAACTCGACGCTCGAGAGCTTGGCATGTGGTGTCCCGATGGTGGCATTCCCTCAATTTACTGACCAGATGACAAACTCAAAGCTCGTCGAGGACGTGTGGAAGGTTGGGGTTCGAGTGTCCGAGATCAACGAAGATGGCATCATCGTCAAGGGAGGTGAAATCAAGAAGTGCTTGGAATTGGTCATGGGAAGTGGAGAGAGAGGCGATGGAATAAGAAGGAATGCAAGGAAGTGGAAGAATTTAGCCATGGAGGCTTCCAAGGAAGGTGGATCTTCGGACAAAAATCTAAGGGCCTTTGTTGAAGGATTCTCTAAAGTAGATTAGTTCATGGTACAGTGCTCTATGTTAGCTTGAATTCAAAGGTAGCTAGAGACTATGTTCGTATCGTTCTATAAATATGCATGAATCTTTGAAAGTTGCACTAAGTTCCTTTTTTTTTTGTCATAAAAGTTACAATAAGTTGAGTTGTAATGTATTTGATGTATCAATATTATGGACTTTTATTTCGTACACTAAAAGTGGAAAAGAAAATAACTTAAATAAGATAATTCAATTATCCCTTTCTCGTGCAAGAAAATCGACTTCGTCACGTTTCTTTGACTTGACTTGAGGAAGGGAAAAGCCAGACGTAATCAAACACGACCTTAGATGTGATGCAAGCGAAAAGGTAAGTTATCAGGAAACGTCATGGATGACGTCTGATAGCAGAAAATTTATTTCGTACTAATGAAAATAAAAAATGAATGTTTGAAAGTAAAAGGTACAACATGTAGAATTTTATTGGTTAAAAATAATGAATGGTATCATGTTGATAATTCATCGATTCTTTTATGAAATTCTCAACTGTTTCATAGTTTGCAAAGAGTCTAGATATTTTTACACTAATTTGTTGACTTTCAATACGTTTAATTTACTAACTCTCATACACAATTACCAACTTAAATTAGAGTTACTGACCAGATTTTATCTGTTAAATTTCGAACAGTTTTGGCATAAGAACACCCTAAATGCTACAACTTAACTTGGGGGACACATAAGTGCCAAATAAAAAATGCACTCAAAAGAGGAAATAAACATTTAAGTGCCGATGCGAGAATTTCCGGCTAAACAACTCATATGCACTTTTCCGACGAGAATTTTAAATGTCGTGGCATTTCTTTAGAAATAATTTATCCATGTGGTATTTTTATTAATTTTTATTCAATTTTTTAAATTAGATTTAAAAACTAAAAAAAAAAAGCTAAATTTTTTTAATGTGATAAAAAAAAAAAACGGCAGGACTTGCTGTGGGTGCTTTTGCCGCCTACCCTGGGCAAGGGTGGCAAGCCTTGCCGGGTTCATACTTGGGCACCCATGTTTGGGGGATGTCGGCGACCATTGCCTAGGCTAGGCATTGTGTTGGCGAGGCTCACCCAAATTTAGGTGAAGGGGAGACGCCTTACCTAGATTTGACGAGCCTCACTAGCTCTGAGCGTGAGCCAGTGAGGCCTTGCCCTAGTCAAGCGATTGTTGCTGGCCTCAGGTGAGGGCCAACGTTGCACCCTCGCTTGGGGTAGGTCGAGGACCAACCACCCTTGCCCAAGGTTGGTGATGGGCGATGACAACGATGGAAGTGGACAACGTCATTTTAGGGTTTTTAATTTCGGGGGAACATGAAGGATGACTTCATTTTAGACAGTGATTCCTAAGTGGGCATTTTAATGAGCCACGTAGATGATTTTATCAATAAAATAGTATCACATCAAATTTTCGATAAGTCACATCGGAGTTGATACTTAAGTGTACAGTTTGGAAGTTTTAGCATTAATTGTTCCTGCATACAAAGTTGTGATAATTGGGGTGTTCTTTACCCCCAACAATTTTGAAATATCAATTCTCATTTAAGTTACTTATGGCATTCAGTTTAGACAAAAAAAGAGATCAACTATTTTTTCTTTAACTATGATTAAGTTACCAATTTTTATTTGCCTTAATTAGTAATCCCTTACATTTGCTAATTATTTTTTGATATTACTAACCTAAATTAGCGTGGCACGGCCACTTCTCTTCCTTTAAATTGCCAGCAAGTATTGGGTTATTATCTTTTATTTAAGATGTTGACCGATATATATTTTATTTTCCTTAGCTTTTCAAAAATTTTCTTATTGTTCATACACTTTCAAATTGCCACCAACTATTGGGAACCTCACCGATGAACCATCAAAGAAGAGAAGAACCCGATAGTTTTTGGGAATCCATTCGATGAACTAGACCCTGGGACCTTGAAAGCCATAGGTCAAAATCTTACTATGTCGGAAATCGGCCCGCTAATTTCTTCTGCGTTCTTGGAAGGGCAAGACCTCGGACAAATTCTTCGAAGGTAATGTCTTCCAGGGCTCCTGTGACTACATCTGACAGCTACACACCAAGCCGAAGGCCTCTGTGATTTCATGTCGTTCGGGGGCATCTCCGTGCTATCGAACCTACAAATGGGAGAGGTGGCACAAGGGGTGCTTGGCGCATGGCGCTGGGCGGCTATTTCTGCGGGTGACTTGCAGGGACAAAGAAGAGGAAGGAGAGGAAATGATAGTCCTATGGTTCTCCCAAGTGGAGGTTCGATCACACCCTTCGATAGGGTGTTTTGTGGACTATTGTGATTAGAATTCAGCCTGTGAGAGCTTGGCTCGTGGAGTCCGAATGGTGGCATTCCCAAAATGGACTGAACAACAAACCAAGCCCATGCTCATTGAGAACGAACAGAAGGTTGGGGTGAGAGCGAAGAGGAATGGTGAAAGAGGTATAGTGGAAGGAGAGGTGTGCTTGGAATTGGTGGTGGGAGATGGAGAGAAGGGAGAGGAAATTAGGAGGAATGTCAAGAAGTGGAAAGGGTTTGACGAGAGAAGCTGCCAAAGAAGGTGGGTCATCGGTTAGGAATCTCAAGGCAATCTTGGAAGAGATCCTAATGGAAGCATACGGTCACTATTCATCATCAATTTCCTATATACTCAATATGCAATCTTCTATGTGTTGGATAAATTCTCTTCAGATATTTTGAAGTCGACAAAACATTTTCATCAATCTAGTTTGAAGACTTGTAGACTCTACTGGCAAAGTCTGAAGATCAAAGTCTGACGATATCAAGACTCAAGTTTCAAAGTCTACTCTCATTGACAGTTTCCAGACCGTCAAGTTAAAAACTTCTATTATGATTCTATCTAATATGGTTTTGGCTCCAACGGCTAAGAAATATCTTTCAACTGGAATCAACACTACAAGTTCTTATATTCGTATCGGAATAAATATAGATTCTCTAAGATTTGCAACTTATACTTGGAAGTATCTACTTATAGAAACCAAGATCCTAATTGTATGGGCGAGCAGGATTGATGGGCTATCTACACTTACCTTAAAGAGCTCGAGATCTCTCTAAATTGATTCTGTCCAACGGGTTGATTGGAAGAATTTCTTCTAAAGGTGCCAATGGTAATGAAGGCATGGAGAAGTATATAAGAGAGACGCTCAAGTTGTTGAAGTGTGCCGGATAGAAAAATTCCAAAGTCTGAGTCTCCTGTTATCTTGTGATCTTATTCTTTGAGCAATCCTTGTAATCAAAAGAGAGACCAAAGTGTGGTGAGACCTTGAGGAAGTGTAGTAGAGTTTCTACACTGTGAATTCAAGGGCATGAGATTGTAAACACTTTTTTTGATTCTTAGTGAAATCCAGCCATAAGGGCTGTCCGTGCGAGAGAGTGGACGTAGGCTTGATCTAAGCCGAAGCACTATAAATCTGGAGTCTTGATTCTCTATCCCTAATCCTTTTATCTTTCATTACTTTCATTTGTTGCGATTGTTGTTTTTAATTCATTAATCTCTCATTCGGGTTAAAATTTATAAAATCGCTTTAGTCACCTATTCACCCCCCTCTAGGTGCTAATACTAGTCCTAACAATTGGTATCAGAACAGGTTTACTTGTTTATAAGAAGTGTCTTTACTTCTGAGTAAAAGATCTATGGCTAATATATTGCCTACAGGGTTGGTTGAAGGTCAAAACAATACCAGACCTCCATACTTTGATGGAAAAGACTACAGCATATGGAAAAACAAGATGAAAGCATTCCTAAGATTGAAAGATCCTTTGGAATGGGAAGTGGTAGATAAATGAATCATTCATGCTGTTGAATCAGAATCAGAGAGAGGAAAAGAAGTTGGTGGTCATATTCAGATGACTCAAGAAGAAATAACCAAGAGACAGACTCTTGACGCTAAAGCCATTTACTCTTTATATTGTGCTTTATCCCCTACTGAGTATAACAGAATATCTTGTTGTGATACAGCAAAATAAGTCTGGGATAGGCTTCACATTACCTATGAAGGGACTGATCGAGTGAAAGAAACAGGGATCAATATTCTTTTGTCACAATATGAAGTCTTTAAGATGAGATCAGGAGAATCAATAACTTATATGTTTAGTCGTTTTACTGAAATTGTGAATGGTCTTGAATATCAGGGACATCCAATCTCAGGACATATGAAGTTCAACAAACTCCTACGTGGACTCTCTAAAGATTGGAATTACATGAAAACCTCAATAAAAGAGACATAGAGGATTGCTCCACTCTCTGTAGATGAACTGGTTGGAACTCTTCAGTCTTACGAAGTAGATCACACCAACGAAGAGGAAGATTCAAAAGGTAAGAAATCTATTGCCTTAAAGTCTAATAATTATTCTGATGTTATAGACTCTGAAGAAGATCTAGATGATGAAGAACTGACACTCATGATAAAGAGATTCAGAAAGCTGAACAGAAAGGGAAGTAAATTCAATTGGAAGAAACAAAGCTCACAAAAGTTTCAAAACAAATCAATAGAGGAAGATGATTCTAACAAAGAAGTGACTTGCTTTGAATGCAAGAAAAATGGACACATCATACCCAACTGTCCTCTGTTAAAGAAAAGAAAAGGAAAGACTAAGAAATACAGGAAGACACTCAAAGCGGAGACCTGGAGTGATACTGAATGTGAAGAAAGTGATGATGATTATGCCAATATATGTTTAATGGCAAAATCTGATTCAGACTCAGACCTTGATACAAATACAGACTCAGACAGTGAACTCGAGGTTAGTAATCTAAAAATTCCTGTCAAGGTTTCTAAGTATATTGATGAACTTTGTCTTAGTCTAAAAACTTCTCTTAAGAGGATCTTTGAATTAAAAAATTAGAATTCTACATTGAAGCAACATGAAAAACTTTGGAAAGAAAAGTTTGAAAAATTGGAAAAGAATTTTACTATCGTGAAAGAAAACTCAGACTCTGTTTACAAAGAAAATAATCTTTTGAAAAATGATATTTCTAATATATCAAAAAGATTTTCAAATGGTTCTGAAAAGTTGGATAAGATTATTTCGATACAAAGACCCTACTTTGATAAGTTAGATCTTGATATGACTTCTGAAACTATTCCTTTTATTGATTTCCCAGAGGTAAAGGAAATAATCAAACAAAGACCAACCAGAATTGCTTATAAAAATCATTTCCAGAAAGTCTTTGTAAAACCTGTTGGCAGAAATGCTTTTAAATGTTCTAAGTGTCAAAGCTCAGAACATTTTGAGAAAGAATGTCATTTGGTTTGGAGACCTGTTAAAAAGAATTGGGCAATGACTGTTTATTGCTTTAACTCTTCTGGACCCAAGATGATGTGGGTACCAAAGAAAGCTTGAATTCTTGTTAATTGCAGGTCACTATCAAAAGGAAGATTAAATGGTATCTAGATAGTGGCTGCTCAAGACATATGACGAGAGACTCAAGTTGCTTCATAAAATTTGTCCAGATAGATGGAGGAAAAGTTTCTTTTGGTGGTAACAACAAAGGAAGAATTACTGGTTATGGAACAATAAAGATTGGAAATCTGTCAATCAAGAATGTTTCCTTAGTTGAAGGATTAAATTACAACTTGCTTAGCATAAGCCAGTTGTGTGATACTGGTTTCAAGATCAATTTCCAAGAAGAAACGTGCTCTGGAATCAGTAAAGACTTTACTCAATCTTTTACTAGACGAAGACATTGAAATATCTATTGTTTGGATGTGAATCATGAAAGATCACAGTGCTTAATATTAGTACAAGATGAAGCTAATCTATGGCACAAAAAGCTAGGCCATATCAATATGAAGCAAATCACTAAGATCTCTTCCAAGAAACTTGTTTGAGGATTGCCTATTCTCAATTACTTAAAGTCTGATCCATGCACACCATGCGTACTGGGTAAACATGTTAGAAACTCTTACAAACCAATAAGTAAAGTTTCCACTAATCGTGTACAGCAGCTTTTGCATATGGACTTATTTGGACCTACAAGAACACAAAGCATTGGTGGAAAAAGTTTTTGCCTAGTAATAGTGGATGATTATTCACGATTTACATGGGTCTACTTTCTTTCAATTAAGTCTGAGACTTTCTCTCTCTTTTCAAAGTTTGCTAAGAAGGTGCAGAATGAGAAATGTCACACTATCTCAAGCATTCGTACAGACCATGGAGGTGAGTTTGAAAATCAAGACTTTGCTAAATTTTGTGATAAGTCTGGTTTTCAGCATAAATTCTCCTCTCCATATACACTAGAACAAAATGGGGTTGTGGAAAGGAAGAATAGGTCTTTACAAGAAATGGCAAGGAATCTTTTGATTGAAAGTAATATTTCTTCAAGGTTTTGGGCTGAAGCTGTTTCAACTACTTGCTATATTATTAACAGAATGTTTTTAAGACCAATTCTTGAGAAAACCCTTTATGAAATCTTTAAGGAAAGAAACCAATTGTTTCTTTTTTTCAAGTATTTGGTTGTAAATGCTTTATTCTGAAGAATGCAAATGATCGAGTTGGTAAGTTTGAAAAAAAATCAGATGAAGGATTCTTTCCTGGTTACTCAATTACAAGCAAAGCCTATAGAATATTCAACAAGAAAAATCAAACTGTGGAAGAATCAATGAACATCAAATTTCAAGACTCTCCACAAATTCAGCCAATTCAGACTGAAGAATAAGAATTTGTTCCAGACTCTGCTAGATCTACCTCTCTTGAAACAGTTCAAAATTCAGAAGCAGTATTACAAGTTACTGATGAAGAATCGACTCAAGAAAAAGATCAACAATCTATCAGACTATCCAGTAACTGGAAGCACAAGTCTAGTCATCCTGAAGAACTCATTATTGTAAATATTAATGAGGGAATATAGACAAGATCCAAAAGGCGAGAAGAGTCTAGTGCTGTCACACTTATTTCTGAAATAGAACCCAAAAACATTGAAGAAGCCTTAGCTGATGAAAGTTGGATTGAAGCAATGCAAGAAGAGTTCAGACAATCAAGTATTAACGATGTTTGGGAATTGACTCCTAAACCAAAAGGTAAATCTGTTATTGGAGCTAAATGGGTTTCAGGAATAAAGTCGATGAAAAAGGCAAAGTGACAAGAAACAAAGCAAGACTCGTGGCTAAAGGATACATGCAAGAAGAAGGGATAGACTATGATGAGACTTATGCTCTAGTAGCAAGGTTAGAAGCAATCAGATTACTACTTGATTTTGCATGTTATAAGAATTTCAGGTTATTTCAAATGGACGTCAAAAGCGCATTCCTGAATGGATTTATTCAAGAAGAAGTCTTTGTGAAACAACCTCCTGGATTTGAAGACTCAAAGAAACCAGACTCAGTGTTCAGACTGAAGAAAGCTTTATATGGATTAAAACAAACTCCTCGAGCTTGGTATGAAAGGCTAAGTAACTTTTTAATTCAAAGTGGTTTCTCTAAAGGAAAGGTAGACACTACTTTGTTTATTAAAAAGGAAGGCAAAAGCTTTCTACTTTTTCAGATTTATGTTGATGATATTATATTCGGATCATCTAATGAGATTTTGTGCAAGAAATTTTCTAAGTCTATGTAGGATGAATTTGAGATGAGCATGATGGGTGAACTATCCTTTTTCCTTGGTCTACAAGTGAAACAATTGAAAGAATGAATCTTTATTCATCAAGAAAAATATGCAAAAGAACTTGTTAAAAAGTTCGGTCTGGAGAATTGCAAAAAGACTGACATACCTATGTCAAGTTCTTTGAAGATTGACAAAGATGAAGCATGGAAGAAAATCGACCAAAAGTTATATAGGAGTATCATTGGTTCACTTGTTTATCTTACTGCATCTAAACTTGACATATTATTTAGTGTTTGCATATGTGCTAGGTTTCAATCAGATCCTAAAGAATCTCATTTAATTGCTGCTAAACGTATCATTAAATATGTTACAACTACTGCTAAGATTGGTCTATGGTATCCCAGAGAATGAGACTTTACTCTTCTTGGTTATTCAGACGCAGATCTTGCAGGTTGTAGAGTTGAAAGAAAAAACACTTTAGGTATTTGTCAATTACTTGGAAACAGGGTAGTATCTTGGTTTTCAAGAAAGCAAAGTACTGTGGCTTTTTCAACAGCTGAAGCAGAATACGTAGCTCTGGGAAGTTGCTGTTCTAAAAAACTATGGATAAAACAACAACTACGAGACTTTGGTATTGAAGACTCTTGCACAGAGATCAAATGTGACAACATCAGTGCAATCAATCTTACAAAGAATCCTATTCTACATTCAAGAGCAAAACATATTGAGATTCGACATCATTTTATAAGAGATCATGTTCAGAACAAAGAAGTCTTGATACAATTTATTAACTCAAAGAATCAACTGGCAGACATCTTCACAAAACCACTTGAGAAAAGTTTATTTGAGTCTATTCGTTCAAGACTCAACATTTTATCTCTTGAAGACTGTTGAAACTCAGACTAAGCATCTAAGTCTGACAAAATATCAGACTCAAAGATTCAGAATTGGAATGCCAATCGTCACGACTGTAAGTTGTTAGAATTTCAATTCATTTACTCGTTTAAACTGATATCTCGAAAATGTAAGATTATTTGTTTATCTCTAATTGAGTTTATTAAGGCTGTTATTTTTTAAACGAAGGTAGTTATCGATTTGTTTAAGGCAGTGATTTTTTAAAAAAAAAGCATTTTTTTATTCTTTCCTTATTGCGACGCTTCAGATATCACAATTCAATTACTTTTTATACTCTTTCTTCTCCTCTTTCTTCTTTTACACAAAAACCCTAGAGTACAAACTTTCACTCTCTGAGATTCTCCTTCTCAAGTTATTCTCTTCAAGTTTTTATCTTTCTTGCGACACAAGTGTGAAAGTTCCCTCCAAGAAAGTGACAATGTTGTACCAAAGGAAATCTTCAAGAATAGCGAACAGGGGACCACAGTGCTCGGGTGAGAGGCCTACGCATTTTGATCTCACTGATGAAGGTGACTTTCCAAGTGAACAGGTGCACCAACACTCTCAACAGCCCTCTTCTTCAACTAGATCCCATGTTCATCATCCGCAACATACAAAGGAAATCATTGAAGATATCGCACCTGTAAGGTCTCTTAAGCCTGCGTTTGTTTATAGGCTTTATTCTGTATTGAAGGAAGGAGGTTCTGCAATGACTTTCATTGATGAGTTTTTGAAAGAGAAAGGCTATAAAAATGAGACACATTTTCTCACTGTGATGGAGAGATCGGGCGTTGTTCCCGTTGGAACGGCATCAAAGACCTTTGCGAACTTTTCTAGTGACCCTCGCTTTGATAGTATAAATCAGCCTGAGGGGAAAGATGATGATGAGAAGATGTTTGAACATTTTAAGCCTAGGATGGGTGTGGCTGCAACTCTTCGAGGAAAGAAGGACGAATTGGTCCGATCTAAGGAACACAAGAAAGTGTATGGGAAATTGCTGAAGCGTGGGGTGATGAACCCACGAACGGTGGATTTTGATTTTATGGATCTGTTGAGCATCAATTTGAGGGAGAAGTTTGAGAAGCTTCAATTTCATAAATTCTGTACTGAGAGCGATGTTGCTTATTCTGAATTGACAGCCTATTTTTATTCCAACCTCAGTTTTCTTGATGCCAATAGTTTTTCCTTCAGTGTGAGAGATAGAGAGTATGTGGTTGACAAAGATACTCTGGCGGATGTAATTGGTGTGGAAAGAGGAGCTTTCCAATCAATCTCTGTGTCATATGCAACTCTGGAACTTGCGAGAGACAGAAACACAGAAGGTCGTCTCTCCTACTTAAGGATGAATGCTACAAACACTCTGCTTCACAAGATAGTGATCAACTGTCTCAGACCGAAATTGACATTGAAGACAAATGTATCCATCTCAGAAGCCAAACTGATGTATGCAATCAAGATCAGTCTAAACTTCTCTTTGCCCCATACTATCATGTTTCACATGTACAGGTCTATGGTGAAGGACAAGGGAAAACTCTCTTATGCTGCTCTCATCACTCATCTTTTCAGACATTTGAACATTCAGCCTCCCCACATTCTCTCTGTGAAGACTATTGATCAAATGGTCATTGGTCTGAGGATGATTACAAAAATGCGTCTGAAAGATCTCAATAAGAAGTTAGAGCAGTTCAAGGACAAAACCTATGTTAAGACCAGACCAGACTCTTCTGCTGCTAAGAGGAAAGGAAAGGAACCTGTGACTGGTCCTATTAAGAAGAGGCGGGCAATCATCTTGGAGGATGAAGATGATGAGGATGATATGCCTATCTCTGCCTTTGTTTCTCAGTATTCTGCTCCTGTGTCAGCAGAACCAGAACAACAAGTTGCAGAGGAAACTGAGAAAAGGAACCAGGAAAAGGAATCCTTGCAAGAAGAAAAAGAAGAAGAAGGAGAAGAATCAGCAAAGACAGACTCCCAGCAACAACCAGCAGACTCACAAGCCAAAGAAGATCAAGCAGATTCTCTAGCAGAAAAGGAGGATCAACAACATCTTGCCACTGAGGAAACCCCTCAGCAAGAAGAGTACTTATCCCCTCCAGAAGGCATTGAAACAGGGTGAGATGTCCAAAGAAAAAGTACTCATCTTCTATTGACATTTAACAGTGCAAGTGTTAGTAGATCACCTCCTGATGCAGAAGATGTTCATGCTGCTCATTTTCCTGAGGAAGAAGCAACATCTCCACATGATGATCTTCCTGCTGATATACACTCCACTGGCTTAACTCCATCATCAGATCGAGTTGATGCAAGCATACAAACTGACAATTCCGCTGATTTCGGAAGGTTGCTTGAAATCATTTTGGAGCTCAAAGGTCAAATATATGCAATGGGGTGTGAATTTTAGACTTTGTAGAATGAGAATCATGCTATGTTCACCTCCTTGCATGATCAGATTAAAGATGTTCAACATCAGGTTCAGGCCACTGCAAGAGGCACTGCTCTCACTCAACTACAGGAGGATTTGAGGAAGCTGGAATGAACTGTCAAGTCTATGGAGGACTTTCAACTTATTCGCATTTCTCGCGCTCCTTGATTTTCTCACCTTTTTTATGATGACAAAAAGGGGGAGAAGACTTTGCAGATTTTCACTCTATTCATTCATTCCAAACTTTCACTTTTTAAACAATATTTTGTTTGACATTTATGATTTTGACTTTATCTTGTGTTTTTGAAATGCTTGCTTATTATTACATTACTTTAAGCTGTTAAAATAGATAAAGATAGTTGATATCTGCACAGGACTAATGTGTTTTTTGTGGATGCAGATCTGTGTACAGGATAAATCTGTATACAGGACATCTGTGTACAGGACAACTTATACTATATTTACTCTAATCTTTTATGAGATATCATTGCTAGCTTAAATGTTGTATTACGGGGCAATGGTATTCAAATCTGTAGGAAAGTTTTGTCACCATCAAAAAGGGGGAGATTGTTGGATAAATTCTCTTAAGATATTTTGAAGTCAACAAAACATTTCCATCAGTCTAGTCTGAAGACTTGCAGACTCTACTGACAAAGTCTGAAGATCAAAGTCTGACGATATCAAGACTCAAGTTTCAAAGTCTACTCTCATGGACAGTTTCCAAACCGTCAAGTTAAAAACTTCTATTTTGATTCTATCTAATATAGTTTTGGATCCAATGGCTAAGAAATATCTTTCGACTGGAATCAGCACTACAAGTTCTTATATTCGTATCCGAATAAATATAGATTCTCTAAGATTCGCAACTTATACTTGGAAGGTTCTACTTATGGAAATCAGGATCCTGATTGTATGGGCGAGCAGGATTGATGGGCTATCTACACTTACCTTAAAGAGCTCGAGATCTCTCTAAATTGATTCTGTCCAACGGGTTGATTGGAAGAACTTCTTCTGAAGGTGCCAACGGTAATGAAGGCATGGAGAAGTATATAAGAGAGACGCTCAAGTTGTTGAAGTGTGCTGGATAGAAAAATTCCAAAGTCTGAGTCTCCTTGTTATCTTGTGATCTTATTCTTCGAGCAATCCTTGTAATCAAAAGAGAGACCAAAGTGTGGTGAGACCTTGAGGAAGTGTAGTAGAGTTTCTACACTGTGAATTCAAGGGCGTGAGATTGTAAACACTTTTTTTTTTTTTTTATTGTTAGTGAAATCCAGCCAGAATGGCTGTCCGTGCGGGAGAGTGGATGTAGGCTTGATCTAAGCCAAACCACTATAAATTTGGAGTCTTGATTCTCTATCCCTAATCCTTTTATCTTTCATTACTTTCATTTGCTGCGATTGTTGTTTTTAATTCATTAATCTCTCATTCGGGTTAAATTTTATAAAATCGCTTTAGTCACCTATTGACCCCCCCTCTAGGTGCTAATACTAGTCCTAACACTATGCAATGGAAAATCTGGAAGATAATAAAAGCTAAGTATTATGGGCACATAAGTTCATCAGTGAGTAGGGGTGAGCGGTTCCCGATTTCTTATAAGTTTTGTCTGGAATCTAGAACCTACCCTCGAGTATAGGTTCCTCATTTTTTGGAACCTGGAACCTACCCGTCAGAACCAAGAACTTGAAACCTACCCTGTCACAGGTTTCGGGGTTAGTTCCAGGTTCCAACAGGTTCTTTTTTTTTTCTTGATTTCTTCCTCCTTTCCTTTATCAGTTGAGTACCCCCAAATTATAAAGAGTGGTACAAACTCAGTAATAGAGAAGAAAAAAAAGCCAATAGATGTGCTGTCAACATTTACATAAGATCAACGTTTGAGAAAGCTATGTAGCAAAAAACCCATGGAAATTTCCCGTCAGCATAGTATAAGTCAACACACTAGATGTGATGTGTATGCATTGGAGTGATTGCAGAACACAACCTTTGCAGGACAGAGAGCAAATGGATAGAAATCATAGTTCACAAATGAGCAATCTTAGACCTGGCTGACACGAATATACAAAAAAAATAGCCAAAGATTCAGAGTAAAGGAGTGAGTGGCAAAAGAAAAAGGAAAGCGATCATTTGAATTTTTCAAAAATAAATAAAAAGGGTTGCAAAATTGCTACTTAAACATGCAAAATGAAGATATCAACTAAATGAAGGGGCTTCAGGCATCAAACTATCTCTAGAAGTGCAAGTGACCAGTAGATAAGAAGTAGAGGCCCTTTTACACTATGTTTTAATTGACATAGATATTTTCCACGGATATCGCCATTACAAGATTTGGACATTGCAGTACCTTTGTGTTCTGCATGACATAGAGCTGGGGTAGCACTGAAACGGCTTCAAGATAAACACAAAAGACCCAGCAAATCCTGTTGATGATATGATGGTGTGTTGAGGGGTGAATCACTAGAGACAACACAACACATGGAATCAACTGCATTAAATGTAAAAGGGGAAAATTCAACAAATGTAAATATACCAATAACAAATAAAATTAATGAATACAATTAGAACCTGGTTCTCACAAGTCTATGTTCAAATTCTCTGATTTAGATGCCTCAGAGTAAAATTACCAGCTCATATTAATGATCAACATAATTGGAAAAGGCAAAAAGGGAGTAAATCATAATTATATAGTTAAGTTCAAGCTCAAATAACTAGCGGACATTCAATTATATTGTTTTATTATGTCCAATCTACCTTCAACCTTATTACAGTACTCGTAGACCATAAGAATTATAGAGCAACCTAATAAAACAATCTATTGACTTATGCCCATAACACCTTCAACCTTATTTATAATATATAAGAATTAATTTATTGACCTTAGAAGCAAATCTATTGATCGATGCAGATTTTCAGATAATTTAAAGCATATACCTACCACCTGACTACCACAAAAGAACAAAATGAACAGACCACCATAACCAACTTAGCTTTTTGGAGACACATTACAAAGAAATAAATCCCAAAGAGAAGCTTTTGTATGTCAAGGTTTCATATATATTTTCATTTGGGTCAATTTAAATGCAGGCACCACATCCAAACATAATCTTAAAATATTTTACAAATAAAGATGGACGCATCTATTCCATAGTTTGCTGGTGGAAGAGTCTGATGGTAACCAAAGAAGAGATAGAGAAAGTCTAAACTAGAGAAACAAAGCTAAAGAAAAAGTTGCGCCTCATCCCGCGCCTTTTTCATAAACATAAATAGAGTGTGGATGGAGTACTCACCACAAAGCTTGTGCCTCATACCGTGTCTCTGAGGAAAAATACAAGCCTTAATTTGTCAGTCGCTGGTGCACTCGCTTGCTAAAAGGAAAAAAAGAAACAAAGCTTACCGTGACAATGAGATAAGCCTTGGGCAGCAACTGAAGTTGGGCTTTTCCTTCCTAGAAATTCAGTATAAGTTCTCCCACTATCAAAAACTACTCGAAGATCCTTTACACCAGGTACCTTATGCAGGTCTTGCTACATAGCGCTTACTAAAACAATACAGTTTATGTAGTTCTTTCAGCTGGTACGTTCATGATGGGGTGCGAATGGAACGCACTAGTTCATCTTGATGCGTTACGATGGAAGGTCACCAATGGAGGGGTACGAAGGGAGACGTATAAAATCTCCCGAAAACAACCGTTGGAAGGGTTGTTCATTCATTCGCACCAAATTCTTTCTCAAAATTCAATCTTCAAGAAGGAGAACATTCCATCATCAACTTGAAGAACGGTTTGCATTTACGCCGTGGAAACCGGGTGTTTTCCTTGTGATTGCATCCAGACCAACGTGAATTAGAGTTGTTCGTGATTGATTCGCAATTCAACGTTCGATCCGGGGCTGTTTGTTGTTTGCGCATTGGAATCAGGTAAGTCGTCTTCCGCCGACTAGAATTCCTTCATTGGTATCAGAGCCCGATCGTGATTTCTGCATTGTTTTTCATTGAATTTTCCCGTTTACCTTTTGATATTGAGATCAAGAGTATCAATTCTACACCGTTTGGATGTCTAATGGTCGGAATTACCATCTGAAAAACTCGAATTTTCAATCGGAGTGAAGAACGGACTCGGCGTTGCGAACACCCGTACGGTTTTGGCCATTTTTCGATATAATTTTTGGGCCAAAATTATTTTTTGAATATACGGGATGAAAGTACTCGTTGAGACGAGTCCAACGGTGGGTCGAACGCCAACAGACGACGCCGGACGCACCCACACGCGCGGCTAGAAGCCGCGGCGCGTGGGCGCCACGCGCTGCACGTGCTGGGCACGCCAGCGAACCGGCGCGTGACGTCACGCGCTGGTGGGCGAACCGGTGCGTGACATCACGCGCTGGTTCGCCAAACCGGCGTGTGACGTCACGCGCGCGTCGGCGAACCGACGCGTGCTGACGTCACCGCCGGTGGTTGTTGGCCGGCCGGTCACCGGCCGGCGACTCGACCCAACTCGACCGGAGACCCGTTGACCCGACCCGTTGACCGGTCAACGGTGGGACTGGTCAACGGTCGAACCGGTGATCGGTCGGACCGGTCGAACCAGCCAGGAGCCTTTTGGCTCGCTGGCGCGTTGGCCACACGCGCCGCACACTCAGGCGGCGCGTGGGGGCGCGTGCGGGCTCCGATTGGAGTGTGGTTGGTGGCGTTGGGTTCGTATGGATGTCCTTTACACTGTAGAATAATTTTTTTAAAATTTTTGGATTTTATAAACGTATGAAAATGTGTATGGAACCCTATGTATGCATATTTTTTGGGGTTTAATGCATAGTTTATTCATTTGTAGCTTGTATTTTCTTGTAGTTTAGTAAATACAGTAGCTAGCTTATGTGCAAGTGATGTTACATATGCTGTGTAAAGTTTAGTTCAATGATATGAAGTATATAGTTTTAATATACTTGCAATTTTCTAGTTGCTAGAAAATTAGAACAATTGTAGGAAATCCATTACATGTTGAATTGCATTTTTTTTTTAATTATAGTTGAAGCATGATTGTTGTTTATACGTTGGTTATCATCATGCTATGGTTTTGTGTTAAGGAAAGATGTAGAAATTACGTGAAGTCATGTAATTATTTTTCCTAGTGGGAGTTCGTAGGTTGGTAGAATTTGAAGGAATCCTCACCTAGAACTCAAAATTTGTGCAAATTAAAATAATTAATGATAATTGAACAATCGTACATAGAAATTGATTGGGAACATAGTGAACTTTTGTTTCTGTGTCTTTTGTTGAATTATTATTATTTTATTTTGTTTTTGCTGAAAATTAAATATGTGTGTTACTCTGAAAAATGTGCTAGTATTGATTCTGCGTCTATTATGTTAATGTGTTATAGAAATTGATTATGGCATCGGCATCCAAGACCATTGTGGCTGACCTCAATAAGGGTGAGAAGCTGAACGGTGACAATTATGATATTTGGCACCGAAAGGTTCAGTACATCCTTGAGGAACAAGAGGTTTTGGAAACCCTCAACCACACCATGGATGAACCTGAGCATGGAACTTCAGCTCAACACATGAGAGATCTAGAAGCTTATCAAGCTTGGAAAAAGAAGAATAGCATTGCTCGCATCACGTTGCTGAGCTGTATGCAAGATGATCTCATGTGTGGGTTTGAAAGTTATGATAATGCTCAAGCTATGTGGGTTGCCTTGAAGGATAAGTTTGGGGGTACATCTGCCACTAAGCTGAGGAGACTCACCATCAAGTTTGACACTTTCCGAAAGCGCCCAAATGTAACAATGAGGCAACATCTTCGGGAGATGTCAAACATGATCCGTGAGCTGAAATTGGCAGGTCACTCCCTTACTGATGAACAGCAAGTTCAGGTTGTTATTAGGTCTCTTCCTGATAATTGGGAACATATGAAGATCAATATGACGCATAGTGAGAACATCGTCACTTTTGATGATATTGCGCGTCATTTGGAATTAGAGGATGAGCGCCTAGAGGCTGCAAGATCCTCTACCCATGCTTATGTTGCTTAAACGAGTTCGCGCAAAGCTTCGGGCTTCAAGCGCAAGAGGAACCTTCAGTTCAACAACAAAGGGAAGATGACTGATCAGGGACCCAAGAGGGCTAAGACCTTCCAACGCAAGAAGCGTGATGGGAAGAAGGACAAGGCCAAGATGGAGTGCCACAATTGTGGCAAGCTGGGTCATTTTGCTCGTGAATGCACTGAGTCGAAAAAGGTACCCTATTACTACATTACTATAAGTAATGCTTTTGTTTCTAGTACTGTAATGCTTGCTGAATCTCATCCAATGTGGACTGTAGACTCAGGAGCAACGGACCATGTAGCTAGAGACCAAGAAGCATTTGTGGAGTATCGTCGGATACCGCCTGGAAGAAGATGGATATATGTTGGGAATAACTCAAGAGTTGAAGTGAAGGGTATCGGCACATGCAAATTAATCTTGCGTGGTGGTCGAAACCTATTCCTGCATGATGTCCTTTATGCTCCAGATATTCGACGAAACTTGGTCTCTGTAGTTGTTCTTCTTAGCTTAGGTTATGTATTGAATTTCCATGGTGATTGTGTTGATATTTTGTATGGAACAGTTTATTATGGTTCAGGTCATGTATTGAATGGTTTTATGGTGTTAAACATTGACTATGATCATTACAATGTTAATGTTGAAGGTTGTTTTTCTTTAATTGCGTCTTCTGATAACATTGGGACTGATGCAAATACTTGGCATGCTAGATTAGGTCACATTGGGTTGCAAAGAATGCAAATATTAGCTAGAGAAGGCCTTTTAGGGTCACTCACTAATGTTGATCTACCCGTATGTGAATATTGTCTAGCGGGAAAAACAACTAGAAAACCATTCGGTAAATGGACTAGAGCTGAATTTCCATTGCAACTCATACATTCTGACATTTGTGGTCCTTTGAATGTGAGGGCGAGGCATGGAGCCTCATATTTCATTACTTTCATAGATGACTTCACGCGTTTCGGTTATGTCTTTCTGATCTCCCATAAGTCCGAAGCATTAGAATGCTTTAGACGATATATAACGATGGTAGAGAATCAGTTGAACAAAACAATAAAGGCATTGAGAACCGATCGCGGACGTGAGTATCTATCGGAGCAATTCAAGGCTCTTTGTGATGAAAAGGGAATTGTAAGACAATTGACTATTCCTTATACTCCACAACAAAATGGGGTAGCTGAGAGAAGGAATAGAACCCTATTGGAAATGGTTAGGTCTATGATGGCGCAAGCAAATTTACCTATCTCCTTTTGGGGAGATGCATTATTGACTGCTGCCTATGTACTTAACCGAGTGCCCTCAAAATCGGTCACTTCCACCCCTTATGAATTATGGACTGGAAGAAAACCAGACTTAAGTAGTCTACGTCCATGGGGATGTGCAGCTTATGTTCATGAATCTTCCCATAAATATGGCAAATTAGGCCCTAGAGGGAAGAAATGTATCTTTATAAGATATTCTGAACACTCCAAAGGGTATGTGTTCATAGGTGAACAAGCTGATGGAAGTGTGACCGAAAAGGAGTCACGAGATATCACGTTCTTGGAGAACGATTTTCCTAGCAGAGGTGAGATTGATAAGGATTTCCAATTATATGAGATGGAAGATCCTAATAATACACCCACTAATGTTATGGAGGGGAATGAAGATTTACCTCAACATGAAAGACCTAGTGGGAGTGTAGCATCGTCTGGCGAATTGAATTCAAGAGAAATTCAGTTGCGTAAAAGTAATTGTAAAAGTATTCCTCGTCGTCGTTTTGAGATTGAAGGGGAAGCATTTATGATTGCTCATAAAGATGATGCCGAGCCTAAAACGTTTCTTTGAAAATTTAGCCACTGTCACTGAGATTCCAAGACCGGTGACAGTTTATTGCGATAGTCAAGCAGCCATTGCCTATGTGAAAGATCCCAAGTATCATGGAAGGACGAAGCACATTGACATAAATAATAACTTCATCAGAGATATTATAGCGCAGAAAGAAGTGATTCTACAATACATTTCAACCAAAAGAATGGTTGCTGATCCATTTACGAAGGCAATTCCTAGAGACATATTTTTGACCCACAGGATGTCACTAGGTTTGCGTAGGATGTGATATGTGTTATTGTAGAGGATCATTGTTTTATGTATTTATGGACATATGTATTGTACTTGTTTGTTTATTAATGACTTGATGTTTTATCAAAAAGTACAAATCCATTATGAGACTAGCACAAGCACACATATATAATTGGAAAGTATGTCAGCAGATAATGATTGGCTTACTCACACGAGCAATCGCCTCAAGTGCTATAGTTAGCACATTGAGATGAGACGTTATGTACAAATAAATGCTAAAGAGCAAGTCTGGTACATAAAATATGTCGCCTTGATTGGAGTCAAGATGAGGTCTGTGATTTGTTTAAGACCGAACATGATAGTCACACAATCATGTATGCCTGTAAAATGCCGGATGCGAGTACTTAATTGGGCACTATAGAAAGCGAGCTAATATATCACTCGAGTTAAACATGAGTACGTGAGAAGCACGTGACTATGTTTAGGCTAAGATCCGTATAGTGGATATATTTAAGAAATGACATGCGCTCTTATAGAAAGAGAAAGCCACTATAGCATGTAATTCATACTACATGTGCATTGTTTGACCGACAAGGGAAGGTGAGTAAAATCATCCCTATTTACTCATTGTGTGAGCCCTTGAGGTAATTTATTATTTACCTCAATTCGTGCCCTATGTTACTTCTGACTATGTTCTCGAAATGAAAGATCAATGTTGCTACTTTAGCATGTTACGGGCGGTCATGAATAGATATGGCCTATGGGACGTGTCTAGGAAAGCAGTTGTTCTAAAATTGAGAGAGACATGAGTTCGAAGGAAGACTATTGTTGTTTTACATATGTCACATGTATTTACTGATCGACCAATTATATCGCATTATGTGGTTGTGGATATAATTGTAAATACATGGTGGTTTAGAGGATAATCAAGTATAGCCTTTAAGGGATAGGTATACTTGAATTGATGTAACAAGATATGTCTGGGGCACTGTGAGACATCGATTGTTTATTTTTCTTTTCGGGTTGTAGCCATTATGTCATCCCTAACAGGTGCATAATTTGAGCTCCCAAGTGCAGGTGTACTCACTGGTCGCACGGCTTACTTGCCAGTATGAATTGTTCTGTAAAGTTGATGAATGATTGAATGCCTTGCCTTATATTCTTGATATAGCGCTATTAGGCCCATCATGTCCGAGTGGGAGATGTAGTTCTTTCAGCTGATACGTTCATGATGGGGTGCGAATGAAACGCACTGGTTCATCTTGATGCGTTACGATGGAAGGTCACCAATGGAGGGGTACGAAGGGAGACGTATAAAATCTCCCGAACACAACCGTTGGAAGGGTTGTTCATTCATTCGCACCAAATTCTCTCTCAAATTTCAATCTTCAAGAAGGAGAACATTCCATCATCAACTTGAAGAACGGTTTGCATTTACACCGTGGAAATCGGGTGTTTTCCTTGTGATTGCATCCAGACCAACGTGAATCAGAGTTGTTCGTGATTGATTCGCAATTCAACGTTCGATCCGGGGCTGTTTGTTGTTTGCGCATTGGAATCAGGTAAGTCGTCTTCCGCCGACTAGAATTCCTTCAGTTTAGGTCCTCAAGAGTTTAGTAAGATATATAATGCGACGAAAAAATCACCAAATGAAATAGACGGAACAGCTCCATACTCTGATAAACTAGCTGGTACACATGCGATTTTCAAAGAAGGGACAAGGTCAAAACTACTTTCATGCAATAATGTCTCGGTTCGAAACATTTGGAGATATGTTGCTGACCTTGAACGTCCTTAGCTATAGAATGATGAATTGATGAACTTTGAATACAATGATCGTTTGATAATGATATCATGTGTTTATAAACTTTGATGATGCAATGATAAGGTGCGTCAAGGTTAGTATATTCTGACAAGTATTCTTGTTATGTAGACTGCAAAATCATGGCGAAACTAACTACACCTCGAATACATGGATTGTCCAATTCGACGTCAGGATTCTAGGACCGACCCATTTTTCCTTTCTGCATTATCCCCCAAGACCTACATATTTAGGGGGAAAGCAAAACATTAACGTATTCAATCTCAGAGATACATGGCGGATTGGATTGAGATCACAATCGAGATTAATTTTGAGGAGATTGATCCTTTTCAAGAAACAAAAGGATTGAACATAGGCTTGCTTGCAAATGGGAATGCTTGGAAAAAGCAAATGCATCGGGCGAAACCAAAAGCAATAGAGACAAAGCAAAAAGGAGGGATGCAAACAAATTTTGAGAGCACACCGGGAGATTTTCGGACTTCTTCCTTCACGGGCAGATGTCTTCAGTCATCATTCAATTTCCTTCTCAAGTGCGACCCGGATTTGGGTTGCCTAAGGTCGCATGACCTCTGACAACACAAATATGGCCGCCGCGAGGTTACATGACCTTCGACAGACCCAGATCTAGGTTGAGCGACCTTTGTGAGGGGCCGCCGGAGGTTGCGCGACCCTAGGCGGCCCTCGTCGGTCATCTCCGAGAGCACTTACCACCATCGCGAATTGGCGTTGAGACAATCTATAGCTGGGTGGCAACAAGGGTGACTGGACGAGTGGCTTCAGGGGGGAGGGGGCAGCGAGCGGTTTTGGGCGAGCAGTGTTGGGGGTGGTTGGGCAAGTGGCAAGCAGCAAGTGACGTCAGGGGCGGCTGAGCGAGCGGCGTTCGATGGCTATGGCGTTAAGGGTGAGCGGCGTCCAGCGGCAGCGTCAAGGGTGAGGGCAAGCAGCGTCGGGGACGGGGGAAAGGCAGAGAATGGGAGAGAACAACTGATTTGGTTTTACTTTTTACGAACCTAACCTGTTCCGTTTCGGTTCCGGTTCCTAGAAAAGGGGAACCGAGAACAGGAACCAGCTTATTCAAAACTGGCAACCAAACTGGACCCTCCGGTGTAGTTCTCTAGTTCCCGATTCTACCCGGGAACCGCGCTCACTCCTAACGCTGACAGCCTTATTGTTGGTTTTCACTATGAATCGAAAGAGAATTACAACCTTATAATCTTGACTTCTCAGTGAAGAGTTTTTATTACTCTCACAAAGTCACACTTTTGAGTTTCTCTCTCTTTCGAATATAAGTTTGAGCACTATAACATGAAGAACAAGTGATTCAGAAGCTTCAGACTTTGGAATTCTTCTTTCATGCTCTATATTTAATGACTTGAAAAACCTCATTAAATACTCCTCTATGCTTTTTCGAGTGTTGGCACTTTCTAGAGGAATTCTTCCAATCAACATGTTAGACATAATCAACTAAGGAGATCTCAAGTCGTTTGAAGATTGAGATGAAAGCCCGATGATCCTGGTCGCCTATACAACCAAAATCTTGGTTTTCATAAGTAGATTCTTTCCAAATAAACTTGCATTTCAAAACTGATTTTTACATTCCGTGATTGATTCCAATAAAGATAACCAAAAAGGTAAGTGATATTTCCAACCAAAAAGCCAGATATATCTTGTTTGTATTGAAGCCTTGAAGAAAGAATAAAAACTCTTATTCTGATTATATCTTCGATCTTTACTTGAGTTTAGTCTAGATCTTCATTAAAGTGGGGCAAACTTCTGATGAAAGATAGAATTTGAAAGAATTTCGCAGAAGTCTCGTATTCCTCATAATGAAAATGGGAATAGAACTAGGAAAGTTTTGTCAGCTTCAAAATCTTATAGGAGTTTTCTTCGATAGCGGAAGATGACATGGTGATGCCCCATGTCTAATTTGGATAGGAGCATGCTTTGGGTGTGATCAACAAGGCCATGTGGTGTGAGATTGCCCATAACGACAACAGGGGATACAAGGTGAAGCACTGCCTCAAAATAATCCCACTCAACCCCTGACTCAAGAAAAGGTGTACGCCATGACATAGGAGGAAGCTGAAACCTCCAAGATCGTTCTTACAAGTACAGTCTCTTTGCATGATCATGCTGCATATGTGTTGTTTGACACGGATGCCACTCGTTCATTTATGTCCGAAACATTTGTGTGGTTGGCAAGATTAGAACCAAAGCCTCTAGAAAGCACCCTTAGTATTTATACCCTAATGAAAAATGAAGTGTTGTCCATGATAAGGTGCTGAGGGTGTAAAATTATCATAAGTGAGTAAGAGGAAACTATAGACTTAATAGTATTGTCCATGTATGACTTCGACATCACAATAGGGATGGATTGGCTCATCAATCAGTGGGCCAACGTGGATTGTTATAGTAAAGTAATTCAATATAATCCACCCAACTGTCCCAACTATAAGTTTATAGGAAATAAGGGAGGACCTTCATCACCCCTCATCTCTGCACTGAAAGCGGCTTGACTTCTCGACAGAGGTTGTTAAGGTTATTTGGCAACGGTGACGAACACCTCGAAGGAGGAACCAAAGTTGGAAGATATCTCAGTGGTACAAGAATTTCTCGACGTCTTTTCTGAAGAATTGTCGGGACTCCCTCTAGAAAGAAAAGTGGAGTCCATGATCAAGTTAGTTCTTGGAATAGAACCCATTTCTAAGGCTCCCTACAAGATGTCTTTGTTCGAGTTAAAGGAATTGAAAGTGTAACTATAAGAATTGCTCATCAAAGGGTTTATTCGTCCGAGTGCCTCACCTTGGGGTGCACTAGCCTTGTTTGTGAAAAAAAGGACGGATCCTTACGCCTTTGCATTGACTATCAACAACTCAATAAGGTTACTATAAAAAATAAGTACCCATTGTTGATGATCAATGATTTATTTGATCAACTTCAAGGAGCATCAGTGTTCTCCAAAATCAACCTGAGATCAAGCTACCGTAAACTAAGAATCAAGAAGGAGGACATTCTGAAGACGACATTCAAGACCTGGTACGGCCACCATGAATTCACAGTGATGCCATTCGGCCTAACTAATGTACCTGCAACTTTCATGGATTTGATGAATCGAGTGTTCAAGCCACACCTAAATCATGTTTTGATCATGCTTATTGATGACATCTTGATATATTCGGAGAGTTTGAGTGAGCACGAACAGTACTTGAAAACGGTGTTGCAAACCTTAAGAGAACACGGACTAGTACTTGAAAACGGTGTTGCAAACCTTAAGAGAACACGGACTAGTACTTGAAAACGGTGTTGCAAACCTTAAGAGAACACAGACTTAAAGTCATAGCAAGTGTGAGTTTTGGCTTAACCGCGTGATGTTTCTTGATCGTTTGGTATCCAGCGAAGGAATCTCAGTAGACCTAATCAAAGTGGAGGTGGTAATCAACTGGCCAAGATCCACGACTATCACAGAGATACGAAGTTTCTTAAGTTTGACTGGATATTACCAAAGGTTCATAGAAAAATTTGCAATCATAGCCGCTCCCCTCACCCAACTTCTAAGGAAGGATGTAATGTTCGAGCGAACGAACAAGTGTGAATGGAGTTTTAAAGAACTCAAATGAAAACTAACCACCGCCCTCATTTTGACAATATTGTTTGGCCTAGGAGGATTCGAGATTTACAGCGATGCCTCTCATAAAGGGCTAGGCTATGTCTTGATGCAACACGGGAATGTGGTGATATATGGGTCTAAGCAATTGAAGCCATGTGAGCTAAACTATCCAACTCATGACTTAAAGTTGGCAACCATCATTTTTGCCTTTTTGGAGAGACTATTTATTTAGGGAGAAGTTTGTGATATACACTTATCACCAAAACTTGAAATATTTATTCTCCCGAAAGGAATTTAACATGAGACAAAGATGTTGGATGGAATTTCTGAAAGATTATAACTGTGACATCTTATATCATTCTGGAAAGGCAAAGAAAGTCATGGATGCCTTTGGTCATAAGTCAACCATTGTCCAAATGATGGTTAAAAAATGGATGCTTCTCAAAGAAGTGTGGGATTCAAACTAAAAGTTTGAGATTGAAAGCCTTTCAAGCTTACTGACTACCCTCTGAATAGAACCGGAGGTGCTACTGAGAATCAAGATACTTCAATTAACGGATCCTATAGTCCAAAAGATCCAAAAGGAAGTCTTGGAAGGAAAATCACCTCACTTCTAAGTAACTAAAGATAGAATACTAAGGTTCCATGGACGATTATGTATACCCAAAGACTATCAACTCAAGGAGGAGATTTTGGCAGATGCTATCAGAGTAACTATAGTATCCATCCAAGCAACACCAAAATTTAAAATCTTCAACAACATTTTTGGTAGAATGGCATGAACGTGGATATTACCAAACACGTCACCAAGTACTTAACGTGTCAACAAATAAAGGCGCAACATTGTAAATCCAAAGGACTTCTACAACCTCTCAAAACTCTGAAATGGAAATGGGAGCACCTCACAATGGACTTCATTTTGGGCTTGCCAAGAAACCAAAGAGGAAATGATTCTATTTAGGTGATTATCGACAGGTTGTGAAAGCCAGCCCACTTCCTTGCAGTTTGAAAAGATTATATATTGAAAGAATATGCCGAGTTGTATGTTCGGCACATAATTCTTTTACATAGAGTTTCGTTGACTATCACATCGAATCAAGATCCAAAATTTACTACCATATTTTGGCAAAGCCTTCAGCGTGCTATGGGAACCAAACTCCAATATAGCATGGTTTATCACCCTCAAATGGATGGTCAAACTGAAAGAACCATCCAAGCTTTGGAGGACATGCTTTGTGCTTGCACATTAGATTTTAAAGGAAATTGGGATGAGCGATTGCACATCATAGAATTTGCTTACAACAACAATTATCAGCAGAGCATCCGGATGGTGTCATTCAAAGCTCTCTATGGTCGAGCCTGTAGAACTCCAGTGTGTTGGGATAATGTCTGAGAAAGGAGGATTACTGGTCATGAGCTAGTATAGCACACTATAGAAGTTGCGCAAGTAATTCGAGATAGATTGAGAGCCGCCTAAAGTGACCTAAAAAGCTATGCGGATAGGCATCGTGAACCATTAGAATTCTAGGTAGGTAACCATGTGTCTCTCAAAATGTCACCAATAATGAATGTGTTGTCGCTCGAGAAGAAAGAGAAATTAAGCTTAAGGTATGTACGATCTTTTGAAATCCTTGAAAGAGTATGGAATTTTACCTATTGGCTGGCTTTACCGCTGAAACTTGCTCAAACACATGATGTATTCCATGTATTGATGTTAAGAAAGTATGAGCCCGATCCAACACATGTGCTAAGCTTCAAAGAAATTGAAGTAGATGATCGACTGTCATATGTTAAGGAGCCTATGCGAATTGTGGATCAAAAGTAGCAAGTCCTACGTAATAAAGTCATTCCCATAGTTAACGTCCTATGAAGACACCATGGCATTAAAGAAGCAACTTGGGAAAATGAAGAAGTTATGAAGTACTAGCGCTTGCATTTTTTTGGATGATTAGGTATGTATTTAAAATTTTGAGGATGAATTTTTTTTTTAGGGAAGAGAGTTGTCACGTCCTCAATTTCGACCCTTATTTTAGCCCGACTAGTAGACCAAAAGCCGGGTACGCCAATGGTGAGACTTAGCCATGAGCCAGTCCGAGGGTTGATCATGAGTCAAGTGGTCGTTCAAGGATTGGCAACCCAAGGTCCAGTTATAAAGTATTTGACCATGGAATGATTATTTGACCATAAGGATCAGTCGTGGGACAATCACGTACCATCATGGATCAGCAGACGATCATGACTCGATTATGCTCGATCAATGCATCAATCACAGGTGACTTTGCCTGGCCGTTGTACCGTTAATGGATGACCATTAGTCGATTTAAGGTGACCGTGAGCTAAGACAAATTGATCGATCTTACATGATAACATGACAACCGATAATCAACCATGGATTGAACAAACTCAACGGGGTTAGATGTTGGATTGACCATGACTTATGATGTAGGACCTTGGATTGGCCATAAGACTCGCTATGAAATCGGTCGACTAGCCCAAGGACTAGCCACAAGCCTAGCCAAGAGGGATTGGCCCCTGGACTAGCCCATGAGCTGGTTAAGAGATTGACCAACTGGGCCAAGGTCTGGCCCTAGAACCTAGTCGTGTGCCCCTTTTTTCTTGGTAAAGAGGAGCTCAAACTTGGTTTGGCTAATCAAGCCCAATTGCATCTGGGTCCGTAAAGGCATGGCTTAGGCACAAATCTTGAACTAAATAACGTAGTTAATTGCTGTCGAACTCGATTAAGGCCCTAACCGATGACAAGGCTTCACAAATTTTGATATTTTTCCAAGTTGCATTTAAAACGTGCGTCCTGTAGTAAATTAAAATGCATAGATATTTGGTGCGTTGGGACTTTGTCGCGACCTAATTTTTCGGGTGTGAACCACCTAAGGATTGACTAATGGCTTGTTAAACCTAGACTTAGCTTGAGCTTTCCCAAGCCCATACCAATTCGCGACTTAGGTTCAAGTTCTTAACATGCAAATGATTTTTAGATTAGGAGTCGCCACTAAACTATTTTTTGGTGGGTCGATTAGAAACCCAAGTAAAGTAACAGAAGTTTTACGTTACTCCTATGAACCAGAGATCATGGGTATGGGGACTTGGTTACACTAGATTTCTCTAATGCCCTTTCGGTACCATTCTTTTTATTTCGAAATTTTTTTTTGCAGGTAGCTTGGATTGATTTTAAATCTATTTCCCTAACATGTGAGGTGATCATGCGGGTGCGCAATCCACCAATTTAACACCCGGATAAACAATAAATAAATTACCAAAAACTTACCTCAAAGCAACGAAAGCGTCTGCAATGTTAAATTAAAATCCACATCAACAACCCTAGATATGGTTTCTAATTAACACACAATTTCCTTTTTTTTTACTTAATTAATGAAAATCATGCAATATGCAATGCAATATTAACTAAATGACCTAATTCTAATGACATGTAATTTCTATTTAAATGAGCCTATCAAAAATACTAAATGGCATGCATCTCAATGAATCTAACCCTAATGACGTGCATATGACATTTTTTTTTCCTAAAAGAACGCATTCTATCCTAAATAATGGAACTAATTTAGCCTAAGGCATTTTTGTACTTTTTATGAAATTCGGAATTAAAATAAAATGTGAAAATTATCCATCTAGATTAAGATTTTATCCAGCTTATATTAAGGATCAGGTCAGACTAAATCCTAATTTAAACTAAGATATTATCTTAACTTAGCAATCTCTAACCTAAGATGCAAAGAAATCAATCTAAACTTAAAATGAAACATGCAATTTTATCCTAAGAAGCAATGACATGCAAAGAATGCCCTAATTCTAATTTTTCTTTTCTTTTTCTTTTATGAAATTCGAAATTTAAAATTGTCAAATAATTAAACATGTAATTTAAATTAAAGAAAACTAACATCCTAAATGAATGCATTCTTTTTGGATTTTTATTTTTTTCTTTTTCATGATTCAAAATAAATCCCTATTCTAAATATGCAAGATAATAAAAAAAACAAACATAATCCTAATTCAAACTTTTTTTTTAAATTTTTTTCTTTTACGAAGATAAAATTGATTCAATCGACACGACAGCAAATCAGACATGATAAGATTGATATCCATAAATTGACAAACCATATCTTGCGCATGAGATCAGGTTGACCAATTTCAAAATTAAACCGTGAATTGAATCTCGGGCATGAGATTGGATTGTCGATTTTTGTAAGAGATTGTGAGTTGGATTTCGGGCGCGAAAATCAGACTGTCAATCTCTAATTTGAGATGATATTTCATGTCGATATCTCAATCATACACTAAGGATAATTATACTAAAAGAAAGAAAAAATAAAGTGAAATAACAAAAAACAAAATAAGATAAATAAATAAAAGAAGAAAACTACCTAAATTGTTTTTTTTCCTTTTTGTCTTTTTTTTTTCTTTTCCCTTTCTCAAGCAAGGATTGCTCGTGGGTCTCTAAGGGCAGTCGGTCGGAGCTACGGCAAGGGGAAGATGCTGGCTAGGGTTCCGGCGAGGTTGGGCAGAGGAGCTCGAGTTGCAGCGGCTGGTGAGGTCACTCGGAGAGGGGATCGCCGGGCGTCGGTCTACTGCGTGATGGAGCAAAGGGCGAGCGCACGGAGGTGAATCGGCGGTGGCTTCGCAGACAGGGGCGTCGGATCGGTGGGAGGTCAACCAAAGGCAAAGACAACAACAACGGGTTTAAGACCTGCTAGCGTCGACCGGACCATCGGATTTGTAGCAGCGACTGGTCACGGGCTGGCACGGAAGTGCGGGCTATACGGGATGCCGGGGCATCGGACGGGCATATGGTGGCTCGGGCTCCAGATCTGGAGCCGTGCTGCGAGCAAGGGCGCTGGGTCGTGTGGCGGTGACTTTTGCGAAGCTGGGCGTCGGGGCGGCGCGAGTGGTGGGTGCTGCTTGTGGAGCAGATTAGCGACGGTCAGCGGCTTCGAGCTTCAGGCACGGGGATTGCGGACAGAGGACCAGTTGACGTCGGCCGCAGCTAGATCGGGAGTCGTCGGGGCTGGGTCGCGATGGTAGGAGGCGCGGCTGGGATTGTGGCCGCGGCGGCGAGTGGGATGGCGACGCGGCAACATATGGAAGGGCGGATCGGCGGCAGTGCAGCTCTGGGTCGCCGGTGGCTTGGTGGGCGGTAAGCCGGTGGCTCCGTCAGACTAGTGCAGAGGCAGATCAGCGCTGGGCGGTTGCGGACAATCGGCGGAGCGACGATGGCTAGTGGTTCAACAGCTGGTGGTGGGTGGAGATGCGATAGGCGCGACAATGAGCAAAACAGGAACTGCAGCAACATTGGAAGGGGAACGGGTAGTGGCCGGCACGACGCGAGACTACCCATACGAAGAAGACGACACTGTTCCTATTGTATTTTTTTTCTTTCTCTGCTGATTGACGTCTTCTCACAGTCTCCTCTCTCTGCTCACCTTTACTTTTCTACCGAAACTTCACTTTTCTTTTCTCACTTTTTGACCTTTTTTCTTCTTTCCTTTCGACAAAGAGAAACCCTATAAAAAGCCCTCAATAGCCGTGGATTTCATCGCGTGGCCTCCCCTTTGTCGTACGTGAACAACACATTATATAGGAGTGGGAATTAAATTTTGGTGAAATATTTCACTTCCAATTTTGCTTGTGCATAATCCCATAAATATATCCTTGCACCCCACGTAATATTCCCTTTTGTATTTTTTCAAATATTCCATCAAAAAATTTATTTTCTACCCAAGAATATACCCATCGGTGTATATTACCTGAATTTGTGAAAAATCCTATCTGAATATGCTCGCCGTCGGTCCAATGCTAAATGCAGAAAATGCAAATTAAAATTAGAAATAAAAGCACCTAAAACTATATGCTATGCACTTAACTATTTTTTTAGGGATAAAATTAATCCATAATTTTCTATGCAATAAATATATAAATGGGCCGCTAAAATTTAGGTGTCAACAGACTTTATCGTAAAGGATAAGACTAAACTTGGACTTAGAACAATTAAAGAAAGCAACACTTAAGTCTTGGCTAATCAGAGTTTCGTGGAAGAACTAGTGTGAATAAGTGTGAACGCCTTAAGAGAATTGTGGAAAAAGAAGATCCTAGAGCCTAGGTCTATTACTACCCTATAACTTAAGTGTGAAAGGTGGATCTTGGAGCCCACAAGAAAGGGGCTACACGCCCAAAGAAAGAGAGGAGGGAAAGCCAAAACAAGTCCAACTTTGGACCATGATAAGTCTACCTTATCTCTTTTGGACTTTAGTCAATTAATAACCGGGGTAAGATGTCCAGGCTAACATAGGGCTTAATTACAATCTTGGAAGATAATGTTGTCTGGCCATTGATGACTCTTGACTCAAGATCGAGTGGGAACACTCCTCTTTCCAATTAGAATTTACCTCTTTTGATTTTCAAAATTTTTGAACCTCGCCGAAGCCATCGTTCTCTCTTTATTTCCACCACCAATCACCCATCTTTCTTCCTCTCATAGTTGGGTCTTCTCTTCCCTAGAAGTTCTTGTCATCATTGCTAATTCAAGGCCACCGACTTAGAAAGTAGTAAGTAGACTTACTAACGGTTGGTTAGAACTTTGTGTTATGCTAGTCCAAGTTGTAACAAGTTCATGTTTAATTTTTTTATTTTATTTTATTGAGATATATGTGTGCTTGCTTGAGTTGGTTTTGTATTGGTGTTGGGCCTTGGTTTAGCATTTGGCCTTTGAAATTGAAGTGGTCTAGTTCGAATGCTCTATTGTTGTGCTTTGGCTTAAACTTTGAAGTGGCCTGGTTCGTATGTCTATTTTACTATGTTTTCATTTTACTTTGATTCTAATAGTTTTGAAAAGATGTTTTTAAAGAAAACTTGATGTAGTTCTATGAACTATTTTAGACCACTTTTGAAGTGTGTGTTCACGTCCCAAGTTTCGAATAGAGGCTTAGACAGACATAAGACCACAATGGATTGGTCCTTTCTTGGTTTTGGGGCGATATTGAGGTGTATCGATTTCCCGAGCTAAGTTTGGTACTAAATTGGTGTATCATATGGATCAAACCAAGCCACGAACCTCCATGTGAGCTCGGCATGTTAAATGATTGGAACTAGTATGGCATTTTACACACTTACGTGTGGCACGCTTTCAGGCTTTGGACTAAAAGTGAAGATAAGAACTGGCTTGTAATGCTTAATGCTTGGACACACAAGGGACTAACTTATGCCGTCAGCCAATGGATTTCTACGACGATTCCCAATGGATTGCGAAAGAATCGATAGATTTCGGTTATACCGTCAAACAATGGATTTCGGCGATGATGTCTGATAGATTTTGAATGATCGATGGATTTTGGAAAGGTCGATAGATTTCCATCATTAATAAATAATCCTGTGTGTATGAGTTTCTCATATATATAATGGATTCTTGATGTATGCTTGCATTTAGTTATTTCAAAGATCTGCTATCGACAATTGCAAAGGACAAAGTTATTTGCTTGTTGATGGGCGATGCATCATCCTACCTGGATTTTAGTAGGTTTAGTTATTGGGTTATGCTCACTAGTCGTTTCCTTCAAACTTGTAGGATGGTTGCACCTCTTGAAAGATTCGGCGTTCTTGTGAATATGACGATGTCAAAAACTGCTATTTATTTTGCAAGTATCAATAAGACCTATCAGATAAGGAAGAAATAGCACTGACGTCGTGAAAAGCAATAAAAGAGCTCTCTCTCGTTTTGCAGAGTCCCCTTCTACCGATCTGGTAGCTTCCCTCTTCCATTTTCGTCTCCCGACTTCTCCGGCTTCTTTGTCGTCTTCGCTTGTGTCACCACCTGCTTCTTCTTGATTACATCCCCGAGCAGCGACCTCCCCTTGAGCTCTTTCATCCTTGATTTCCCCTTCTCGCTGGTATGTAGTCTATGGGTTTCCCCCAATTTCCCTAATTGGCTACTGCATGCATCATCTTCTTCCACTCCAACCTTACCCAGCCATTCCCATCCCTCCCCCAAGGAACGACTGATGCTCTGTCTTGTTCCCCCAATTTCTGTTCTGCCCTCTTACTCTGGTTCTGCCCTGTTTCCTCACCCTGGACTGCGGCACTTGTCGAAAGGTCCCTAGCCTTCAAGGTAGTAGTCGTTTCCCTTCATATTGCCCTCGATTGACCCATGGCGAACCCTGATGCTGATGAAGAGGTGCGACTGGCAGCTCTATGCCAGCGCATGGGTCGCCTTTGGCCTGAACAACAAGTTGAAATATGTAATGAAGCTGCACCCACAGAGAAGCTAGAGGAATGCAAGCTTTTGTTTTGGTATGTAAAATTCTCTCAAACCCCTCCATTAATCTACAGGCTTTTCAAACCACCATGAGACGCGCTTGGCGAACCGAAAATGTCAAAATTTCTCAACCTGAGACAAGCTTATATGTTGCCAAATTCACTAAGGAAGCTGACAAATTGCGAGTATTAGACAATGGCCCTTGGCCTTTCTAGCAACACCTAGTCATTCTCAAGCCTTGGGAACCAAATACCCCTCTCCATTGTTATGATTTTACAGCTTGTGCCTTCTGGATTCAACTATTTGGTCTGCCTTTAGAGCGATGTATAGAGGTTATGATTAATCGTATCATGCGACATGTGGGGCAAGTGCTAGAGATTCGAGTAGAAAACAGGGATGGTACCTATAAAACAGGCAAGGCGCGAGTATTACTTAATCTTCAAGACCCGCTAAAACCAGGCCAACTGATCCGCGTGGAAGGGAAGAATATCTGGATTGATTTCCGTGATGAGAAACTATCACATTTCTGCTATTCTTGTGGAGTACTTGGCCACTATGCAATGCATTGCAAAAGCTTCCCCTATGATGAAGATAAAATGGGAAATAGAGACTCACGTTATTACGGCCAATGGCTTCGTGCTGAGGTTAAGGAGCATAGCCCATTTTGGGTGGTCTTTTATGAGCATACCACTAAGTCAGACGCCGCTGAAATCATTCCCAAAACACCTCCTTCATAGAACTTGATGCTGCCAGTGGCACAACATAGCAAGGATAAGGGTAAAGAAGCTGTTCATCCCCCGGCACAACCACTTCTCACAGCAGCTGAACCTCTACAATGGCAATGTCAGTCTGGTTCATCCAAGGGAATCCTCCTTTTTCCTGCACAACCTCCAGCCAATCAACAGACTCACGATAAGATATTGGACACTGTAGGTGGCCCAAAAAAGAAGAAATCAAGAACACTTGTTCTATCTCCAAAGCGAGTTCGACAAAGAAAGTGAAACGGTATACTCCTTACGAACTACAATCCCAGGGAGCAGTGATGTTTGATGAATCCCACCTGCTGGATACTCTTATTATCGCAGCTGAAGAACCCAACCAATGGGCTGTGGTGGTTGGCCCGAATTAGCCACCCCTCCATAAATGAAGATCTTAAGCTGGAACTGCCGGGGTTTGGGCAATCCCCCGACAGATCGCGCTTTAAGGGCCCTACTGGCCCATGAAAAGCCCCATCTCATTTTTTTGATGGAGACAAAGAACCAACGGCCTACTCTGCTTCAAATCCAGAAGAAACTTAAATTAACCAGCTGTTTTTTAGAAGATCCCATTGGGTTTGCAGGTGGGTTGGCTGTTTTTTGGACTGATGATGTTTCTCTTTCTCTTGAACATCATTCATCTCACTATCTAGATATGATATGTACGGATAAGAATACTACTATGCCAATGCGCCTTACCTGTGTACACGCCCTAGCAACCTTTTATCATCGACAACAAGTATGGAATGACTTATGACGAATCAGTGCTTCTAATACGCTACCTCGGGTTTGCCTCGGAGACTTCAATGATATCCCGTATCACTGGGAGAAGACTAGTAAGCGACAAGCTGATCCCTATCGTGTCAGATCTTTTTGTGCTCTTGTTGAATACTGCTCCTTCCTAGAGGTGGCAAGCAAAGGCTGCGCCTATACCTGGGTCAATAAGCGGCAGGGAGAGGAACTTATTAAAGAAAAACTGGACCGGGCTTTCTGCACAATGGATTGGCATTTAGCTTATCCAGCAGCCGAGGTGTTTATCTTACCAGCTATAGCTTCAGATCATAGTCCACTTTTGCTTACAACAGATGCTGCACACCACAAAAGGAGGAAAAGATTTACCTTCGAGGCGTTCTGGCTTCAGGATTGCGAATGCCACCAGATCATTGCTGACTCATGGCGCTCCAGCTCTTCTTTCTTGGGTAAGATCAAATCTGTTTCGAGTGCCCTGGCTTTCTGGAGCAAACGAAAATTTGCCAATGGTTGGGATAAACTTAACTGCTTGCAACTACAGCTCCAAAACATTATGAATCAGCCCCACGATCTTCATGACACTACTGAGATGACTCGCCTGCAGATGGAAATCCAGCACCTATGGCAACAAGAAGAGCAGTATTGGGCATTGAGATCCCGTATCAACTGGCTGCGGTGGGGTGATAAAAATACAAAATTCTTTTATGCCACTGCTATACAACGCAGACAGCGAAATCGCATAAGCATGTTACAAGACACCGATCATTCTTGGGTGCGTGATCAGCAACAACTCAAGGAAATGACTAACCACTATTTTACCTCTTTGTATACATCTATGGGCCCTCGTGACTATGACCCTATCTTGTCGCAGTGCCCTCAGCTGGTCACGGATGATATGAATATAAGCCTCACTCAAGCTGTCACCGAAGAGGAATTACATCAAGCTGTCTTCCAGTTGGGTGCAACCAAAGCGCCAGGACCGGACGGCTTTAACAGACTATTCTACCGGCACCACTGGGACATCCTAAAAGATGACCTATTAAAATTGGTGAGTGAATTTTTCTGCATTGGAGTATTGCTATCAGCCCTTAATCACACATCCATCGCCCTCATACCAAAAGTTCCCAACCCGGAACGACTTGATCAGTTTCGTCCCATAAGCCTCTGCAACTACAACTACAAGATTATTTCCAAAATCTTAGCTAACCGCCTCAAATAATGGCTACCCACGCTGATTTCTCCTGAACAATCTGCTTTCGTCGGTGGCCGTCAGATCCAAGACAACATATTTGTGGTGCAAGAGGTACTCCATCAAATGCGCACCAGGAACAGAAAGAAACACTTTCAGGCAGTTCTAAAGTTGGACATGCAGAAGGCCTATGACCGGATTGAATGGGATTTTTTGAGGGATTATATGATTAGATTGGGTTTTAAATCAACTTGGGTCCAATGGGCAATGGAATGCATCACAACTTCTACACTCAGTGTCAGATTCAATGGCGACAATCTCCCTCGTATTCACCCTTCTCGAGGACTTCGCCAAGGTGACCCTTTATCGCCATACTTGTTCATTCTGGTTGCTAATGTCCTATCTATCCTTATCCAGCAAGCTATCCAGATGGGAAATCTCAAAGGTATCACCTTAAACAGATGGTGCCCAACTCTATCACACTTATTTTTTGCTAATGACGCTGTCTTCTTCTTGGATGGTACACTACGGGAATGTCAGAATCTAGCGAACCTGCTGAACCAATACTGCTTTGCGACTGGTCAGACTGTAAATCGGAACAAATCCGGCATCCTTCTTAGCAAGGCGTGTCCCATTCAGCTACAACAGAACTTAGCCCAAGAACTACGGGTTCTTGTTATGACTAAATGTGGTAAATATCTTGGCATACCGTCAGACTGGGGACGATAAAAAAAAGACATGTTTGCCTGGATCCTAGCTCGTGTGCACTCTAAACTCGAAGGCTGGAAGGAAAAGTTCATATCGAAGGGAGGTAAGAAACTTTTACTCAAAACCGTTGTTCAGGCCATCCCACAATATGTAATGTCTATTTTCAAGCTCCCTATCTCTTTGTGTAAATCTATTCAACAGAAAATGGCGAGATTTTGGTGGCAGACTTCTAGCACTAAGACAGGTATTTATTGGAAGAAGTGGGATTCCATTACCACGAGGAAAGATTTGGGAGGGATGGGGTTTCGTGACCTTATAAATTTTAACAAAGCCTTACTAGGTAAGCAGGCTTGGCGTCTACTTCAAAATCCTACCTCCCTATGGACTCAACTGCTTAAAGGTCTCTACTACCATTCTACGGACTTCTTGCATGCAAATAAAGGGGCACGACCTTCCTAGGGCTGGCAAAGTTTGCTGCTAGGTAGAGATTCTATTCTAGATAATCTCCAATGGTCTGTTGGCGATGGACAACATATCAATATCAGGGACGACAAATGGCTCTCAAGAGGCACTATAGGCAGCCCGGCCCTCCGAGACGAACCGCAGAAAGTGGCTGCTTTTATTTTACCAGGTCTGCAACTTTGGAATGAACCTCTGCTACGTATGTTCTTTGAGGATCAGACAGTGACTGAGATTTTAGCCATACCTATTTGACCTCAATGTACAACTGATAAACTTATATGGCGACCTACTCAAGATGGAGAATACACAGTCAAGAATGGTTACAACTACCTTACAGCACGCAAGGATGATCACACTACCGCCTCATCCTCCTACCAAGCCCGAAATATCTATGGCGTAAGATATGGCAGCTTAAGGTATCCCCCAAGCTCCATATATTCATGTGGTCGATCTGCCACAACGCTATTCCTACGTGAGAGAATCTCTACCACAGACATATACTATCAGATCCTAGGTGTCAGATATGCCAATCACACGAGCTAGAATCAACAGAACATGTCTTCTTAATATGCCCATGGACAAAACAGATCTGGTCGCACCCGCAGCTCAACATCAACCACACATATCACAGTATTCAACGCATGGATGCCTGGTTAGCATATATTCTAGCTGATAGGAATCACTTACCTGATCTAGAACAGATTGTACAAACACTGTGGCAAATCTGGAAGGTTAGAAACAGCTGGGTTTTCCGCGGGGTTCAACCGGATCCAATCTCTGTCGTCCATACGGCCCTTGCGAATGCCCTCACTAATCGCCGCCTTCGAGCAGTCAATCTGGTCGATCCACCCCCATCCCAATCCTCCGACGAGTGTGGCATCCTCCGGAATCTGGCGACTGGAAGATCAACATCGATGCAGCCTTTATTCCTGGATCCCATGAAGGATCGGTGGCTTCCCTGGTTCGCGACCACACTGGTCAGCTTGTCGATGGATTTATGAGCTGCGTTGATGCGTCTTCGGCCCTGCAGACGGAAACCCAGGCCCTCACCCTCACTCTACGCCATTTGCTGCAGAATGGACAAGCTAATCAAATAGTCACCGTGGAGTCGGACTACCAGATCCTGGTGGAAGCGGTCAACGGCCAACAATCTTCACCATGGGAGATCCGTCAATTGATTGCAGAAGCTGCGGCACTTCTCCAAGGGTTTCTTTCCCTTCGCGTCGTTCACTGTAGTAGGCGAGCAAATGAAATGGCTAATTGGACGGCCAAGGCCCATGAGGCCAAAAGCCTTTCCCCCGATTGGGTGGGTTCTATTCCACCTCCTCTACTTGATATCCTGTGTATGGACATACTGGAAATTGGTGTAACTCTTCCTTAAATCAATATATTCGCTACTTTGACAAAAAATAAAATCAAATAAGACCTATCAGATGGTTACTACAACTATATGGGTGGATGTAGGATTGGAGGAATTTGTCCCTCACAAATACCATGCCGAGTATGAATGGGTCAAAAGCGGTTTTGTTGGTCTCCTTTGAGGCTTTGATGGTACACTAGGGCCTGAGAGCGATATTCCACCTAATGGCATTGTAGAAGACTAATTTGATAATTGGTCCTTAGGGGTACTAATTTTGGTAGAATCTCATTAGAGGAGATTAGGATACCCTGAAGGTGGCGTGTATGTATTAGTTAGTGTGAAACCTAGCCTGAGTAAATGGGCTTGTACGAGAAATAATGCGTGTATGTAAAATTACCAGTAGTTATAATGTATATGTAAATATATGGTCGTGATTATGTTTTTCCTACTGACTTATTGTGATGTTTTGTGATCAGGTGTTGATTGCTTTTGCATATATATAACTCAAAGATCAATAAAAGAATAAAATATGGGTCGGTGACACGCTTGGTATGTTGCGAAAAATAACTCTCATCTCTCGTGACCTTGGAGATGGGGTTAGAATCGTTACAATTTGGTTCTCAATCTTCAGGTATTCCAATTAGGCTAACTATTGCGACTCTTGCTCCACAAGCTGGTAAATTTGGCCAAGGGGAGAAACCGATTCCATGGCAAGCATCTAGCTGCGAAATGGTAAGTAGCTCTCAATTAAGATCAATAGAAAGTGTGTCGCCTTCTCCCTCTCTCAGATTTTGCAGTATTGAGTTAGGGTTTCCTTCGACCCTTGCAATTTTTCTTCGACCATCTCTAAGTCGTTCCATAACGTGGACAACCGGTTGAAAACAGATGATATTGCGAGATTTCCTTGCTCGAGTCCTAATAAGGCCTTCATTATAGTAAAGATTTTAGCTTTATCTAATTTTCTGTACATTTCTCATATATTTTCCCAAAATTTTTGGGCATCTTCGGTAGGAGGAAGTTTGGTAGGAGGAAGTCCGGTGACCACTTTTGAGGTGAGGCAGTTCCTGATCCACGTTTGGATGAGCTGGTTGCACTTCCTCTAGTGTTGTGCCAACCGCTCATTCGTCGGAACAAGGATGGTACCATCAATGAAGGCCTCTTTATCCTTTGTAACCAGGGCTTGTCGGAGTTCTTGGGATCAAATGGAGTAGTTATCCGGTCCCGAGAGTAACTGTGAAATCGAGCTGAAAAAGGTCCATCGGCAGTGGTCGTGTATAGCACATCCTCCGGCTCAGGCCGATCACTGGAGGTACCTGCGAAGGGAAAATAACCAGGTCAATAACCCGGGTAAGGAAAGACGGTCGGACCCAAGCCATTCTCGTTCGAGTAGGACCAACCCAGTTCGGATCTCGGATTGGGCTTGGTGGCAAATGTCGAGCCTCCCCTCGACCCACTATTCTCTGCGTGGGTTCTCTCTGTTGAGTCCGTTGCATTCTAGGCAAATTAGATCTACACAAGGATCCATTGAATATGTGGTCCCTGAAGTCCTTGCCCTGGATTGAGCTGAGGAGGCCCTAAATTAGGTTGAATCGAACCCAAATGTCGTTTATCAAGATGCATCCGGTCTTCGTTTTCTCCACCATAGTTGATCGTTGACCCTGAGATGAGTTTTCCAATTCTTGATCATTGGAAGAAATTTGTGGATCCTCAAATGTTCCCGACTGCGAGGTTTGATTTTTCAGCATGGTTTTTTGTGGATTTTTTGTAACCAAAAATTTTCTTCACAAGTGAAGAAGAGTGGTTTTCTAAACCTGTGGCTGTGGCCAGACAAGAAAAAAAGGATCAGTATGCAGAAGCTAGAACAAAAGCTCCGATACCACGTTAGAGAATTAGATGATGAAAAGCTGTTAGGGAATTATATAATTGTATATTGCTTTCTCATATCAACATTGTATGATTATAGAGCTAGCCTGTGGTTATATGCAGTGCCGTTAGGTGCGCTAGCTCTATTGTGGGATTTTCACCCATCCTCACTCATCTCAAACGCAGGTGGCTACTATATCAGCCTACCCGGTGGTGGTTAGAGTATGCAAGCATGTCCCGATGTGGAGTCTACCTTTCCCACTATAAGGCCCCCAAATTCTCTGTCAATCTTTGTCTTATTGACAAAGAGGGAATATGAAAAACAGCGTGGGGTCTCCCATCCTAGAGTAGATCTCCCGCCTGTTTCCTCGTTGAGAATTTTAAAGACCTGGTCAAGTCCATAGTCCTATTTATAATACATAGAGTCGAAATATTCCTAGAAAGAATATACAAAATAAAATGAAGTTCCTAATACACAGTATTCTAGTTTCTCATCAATGAACCATTAGAATCAATCAGGATCAATTAAGGCAGTCGTGTCTTCAACAAGTGACCTATGTGGCGACATGGCCTATGTGGCGACATGGCCTATGTGGCTGACGTCATAATGACCAAGCTGAAAACTAAGGAAAACAGTGAGATGTGGCTAGCTTTTCTAATAAAGCAGATTCTGAATGATGCTTGCACAAATAATAGTACTCTGCAAACTCTGCAACAACAATATAGTGTGACGATGGCTATCAAACAAGACAAATAATGTTGATATCAATGTTGGCCAGAGGATATTAGAACTTATTGGGAAATAATGACAAGAAGCAAGAGTAGTTTATTCGCACAGTTACTTGGATGTGCACTTGCTGCACTTAAGGATCGACTAGCTTCATATAAAAGAAAATTGTGAAATTTGTGTATATTTGGATGCATCATAATAAATAGTACATAGCCTTTATGATATCAACTATACAAAGTGACATATATCAATCAAGATAGGCATAATCAAACGAAGATATATGCACAATTTTAAGAGATAGAAAAAAAGTAACATAAATTATTTTAGTTATCTCTAATATTGAAAAATATCAAAGAGAATTGTTCTAATTATCTCTAATATTGTGCTTGTAGGTAAATGAATTTTGGATGCAAATTGAATCATCACATGAAAGGAAAAATAAAGGCCCGAATTCTCTATGGTATATGAACAGTTTACGTCATGATTTAGGTGCCCAATTTCATGATTATGAACTCTCATGGTTCCACATATCACGGAAAATCTATAATTTCAGAATATTTTTTTCCCACCAAATTACCAGTAGCCTTGCGACGAATCTATAGAGAAGCGTTATAAGTATGAGATTTGATCGAGAATTTGTTTTTCACGAATTATGAACTATTATTCAAATCTTGTTATTTTAAGTGCAGTATAAGGTAGGCATATATATATGGAGAGAGAGAGAGAGAGAGAGAGAGAGAGCTGTAACTTGCAACTTAACAAGAACTGGTTTAATTAAGCACGCTGGACACCTCATTAAGACAAAAAAAAGGATGGACAAAGTTTTACTTTTTCTTGGATTTCATCAGATGAAAAAGTTCTAGAAACTCTCACCATCTGGAATAATGACTAACAAAACAAGAAGACAAAGGCGTGGTTATAGGATTTCATTTGATGAAAGAGGTCTTCTACAAACTGTCCCCATCTGGAGAAATGGCTAACAACTTGGGCTATCTTTAGGAAAAGAAAGACAGATCTAGCCTAAGGAAGAACTACGACCATTTCAACGGCAAGTTCGACTCAAGTCTCCATTTAAAAAGACAACAACCCAAGCACAACAACAAAACAAGTTGACACTCGAGGCATCTCAACCTGCCCAATCCCATGGCCAACCCCAACTTCCTCATAGTGGCTTTTGCTGGCCAAAGCCACATAAATCCCGCCTTCCAGCTCGCAGGCCGCCTCCTCCGGACTGGCGCTTCCGTCGTGTTCACCACCACGACAACCGCTCACCGTAGCATGAGCGGGATCCAAGCCTCTGACAGCCTGACATTTGCCACCTACTCCGATGGCACCGAAGAGGGTCCTAAACCGAGTAACTTTAGCCTGGAGCAGCATATGGAGGACTCCGCCCGGCGGTGCTCGGAAGCCGTGAGACAGATCATCGAGGCGAGCCGTGATAAGGGAGAGAACTTCACGTGCATATTTTATACGGCGGTTGCACCTTGGGTGGGCGAAGTCGCGCGTTGTTATGACATCCCGTCTGGTGTGCTTTGGATTCAACCAGCAACGTTGTTCGAGATATATTACTATTACATCAATGGCTACGGTGACAGTATCACAAATGAGAGCAATGAGCCTTCATCACCGACTCAATTACCAGGACTGCCGCCGCTCACGGGCCGCGACGTCCCTACTTTGTTGACCCCCGGGAGCCCATTTCGTTTTCTTTTCACTTTGATTGAAAAGGAAATCCAAGCGCTCAAGGGGGATAGGAACGCAAGATTGATTTTGAATACTTTCGATGCACTAGAATCGGAGCAATTGAACGCTATTGATGAGCTCAAAATAGTGGCCGTCGGGCCGCTACTGCCTTCCTTCGAGGGACAAGGCTCTTCTGGCGCATCGCCAGGAGGCGACCTCTTCCTAGGTTCGAGGGATTACATTGAGTGGTTAGACACACAGCCCGCGGCCTCGGTGGTTTACATATCATTCGGAAGTATCTCCGCCCTATCGAAGCCACAAAAGGAAGAAATGGCACACGGTCTGTTAAGCACCGGCCGGCCGTTCTTGTGGGTGATCAAGAAAGCATTGATCAGGGAAGGTGGGGACGGGGACGGGAAGCAAGAGGAGTCGGACGATCAATTGAGCTGTATGGAGGAGTTACAGAAACAAGGGATGATCGTGCCATGGTGCTCTCAAGTCGAGGTCCTGTCGCACCCGTCAGTTGGGTGCTTCGTCACGCACTGCGGCTGGAACTCGACACTCGAGAGTGTGGTCTGCGGGGTGCCGATGGTGGCGTTCCCGCTGTGGGCTGACCAGCTGACCAACGCCATGCTCATCCAAGATGTTTGGAAGGTTGGGGTGAGGGTCAGCGGGAATGAACGAGGCGTCGTGGAGGGAGAGGAGCTCACAAGGTGCTTGGAGCTGGTGCTGGGAGGCGGCGAGAGGAGCGAGGGAATGAGGGGGAACGCCAAGAGGCTGAAGGACGCGGCACAAGAGGCTGGCAAAGAAGGTGGGTGTGCGGACAAGAATCTCAAGGCCTTATTGGAAGAGCTTGTTTCTGGCTGAAGAATAGAGCTCAATTTGAATTGAACCAAGAGGCATTTTTGTTTTTTGTTTTATATAATGATGTGATTCAAGGTCTTTGGCCCTCCTTCGTCGCCAAAAGATATTAATGTAATTGAGATGTATTGAAGAAATTAAAGAAGACGTGATTTAACGAGGTTTAACAATGTGCCTACGTCCTCAAGTAATCCTCTCTCAAAGTTTTCTTTTTGTCATATCGCCTTTGAGAGATGGACTGCCATTTTATTGATGAAGTACAGGAAAGGAAGACAATGAAAAATAAGGCAATTCCCAAAATTACAGAAATAATAAAAAAAAAAACGAATCTACATAATTTCTTCCCATATCAAAACAAATCTAAATAATTTCTTCTCATATAGAAGGGCCGGCACCAATCACGCCAACACTCCCCCTCAAGTTGGACTGAAGATATCATCGGAGGTCAACTTGCTCACTATCTCTTGAAATGGCCCCTTAGGAACACATCCGCCAATTGTTCTCCACTTCGAATATAAGTTGTCTCAATGGTTTTGTCTTGAACCTTTTCCCGTACGAAATGGCAGTCCACCTCAATGTGTTTAGTCCTTCGATGAAACACAGGGTTCAAGGCGATGTGAGTAGCAGCTTGGTTGTCACAAAATATTTTTATAGGTGAATCTAAAGGCCTACAATCCAATTCCTGAAGTAGCAATCGTAGCCAAATGATTTCACTAGTAGTAGATGCCATTGCCCAGTACTCTGCTTTAGCACTTGACCGAGCAACCACGGATTGTTCTTACTTTTCCATGTGACAATGTTACCTCCTACGAACATACAGAATCCAGAGGTGGACTTTCGGTCATGAGGGCTTCCAGCCTAGTCTGCATCGGTATATCCAACTATTTCTGTGTGACTATTGTTCTTTATCAATAAACCTCTCCCTGGTGTGGCCTTTAAGTACCTCAGCAAATAATCAACTAAACACATATGTCCTTGTGTAGGATTTTGCATGAATTGACTCACGAAACTAACGGCATAAGTAATATCAGGTCTAGTAATAGTTAAGTAGATTAATTTGCCGACAAGATGATGAAATCGACCCACATCTTGCAAAGGAAAGTCATCTGAAACCATTTTCTTGCTATAGTCCATAGGAACACTAGCTAGTTTTGCACCTATCTTGCCAGTCTCCTTCAATAGATCCAAAACATATTTTCACTGTGAAAGGAACAATCCTTTGCTAGAATTTGCCACCTCAATACCCAAGAAATATTTCAGCTGTCCAAAATCTTTAATATTGAACTCCTAGCACAACTGAGTTTTGAAAGCATCAATCCCTAACTAATTACTCCCAGTGATGACAATATCGTCGACATATACAAGTAATACCACAAGACCGTTTTCATTAGCCTTGGTAAACATAGAGGAATCTACTGCTCCTCAATTATATCCAAACTTAAGAAGAGAGGTGCTAAGTTTTCCATACCAAGCTCGGGGGATTGTTTGAGTCCATATATAGACTTCCTGAGTCTACACACCATCCCTTCTTCTCTTTGTAAGCAATGCCTAGGCGAAAGATCCATGTAAACTTCCTCTTCGAGATCACCATGAAGGAATGCATTCTTCACATCCATTTGAAATAGAGGCCACCCGCAATTGACTGCAACCGACATAAGAACCCTAACAGTACTCATTTTTACAACAGGAGCAAAAGTTTCCTTGTAATCAATACCATAAGTTTCGGTGTATCCCTTAGCAACCAACCTGGCTTTGTACCTCTCTATCAAGCCATCACTATTATATTTAACTTTATAAATCCAGCGGCACCCAACAGTGTGCTTTCCATCAGGCCAGCGAACTACATCCCAAGTATTATTCCTATCAAGTGCCTGTAGCTCATCTTTCATGGCTTCAATCCATATAGGCCGCTTGCTGGCCTCCTCAAAACTATTAGTTCTATGGTCTCTTCAAGAACAGATAAAAAACCAACAAAACTAGAAGATAACTTCTCATAGCCAATGTGATTCTGGATGGGATATTGTACCGTATGATAAGTGGTGAAATCCCGAAGTCATATTAAGGGTCTAGACACACAGGTAGATCTCCGAACAGGAGCAGGTTCGGAAGTAGTGGGAACCAACTCAGCAATTGTTTGTTTTGAAGCAGTCCTTAGTGCGGGCATTGATTTGGGACTATCATTGCTGATTATTTCTTCAGTCTCATCTATTCCTTCGGGGTCATTCCATGGGTTACTTTCAATTCCAAGGCCATTGTTCAACTCATTAACCATAGAAATAGGAGCTAATTCAACTCATTGTACTCCCTCTGAATTGGACTCATGGAATGAAAAAACGTAGTAGATTCATCAAATGTAACATCATGCGATATATACATCCGCCTAGTGGTTGGATCAAAGAACTTGTATCCTTTTTTTTGTTGATGAATAGCCCATGAACACACACTTCTTAGCACAAGGGTCAAGCTTACCACCGCTTCAAGAGTGCACATAACATACACACCAAAATACTCTTAAATGCAAGATATTAAGTTTGCACCCGTAAAGAATTTCCATAGTCGTCTTGTAACCCAGAACATGACTAGGAAGTCGATTAATAAGATAACAGCTAGTTAAAACAGCATCGCTCCAATAAGTCTTCGGCATGCCTCTAGAAAATAATAAAGCTCGAGTCACCTCAAGAAGGTGTCGATTCTTTCGTTCTACCACCCCATTCTGTTGAGGTGTATCTACAAATGAAGTTTGATTAATAATGCCCAAGCTGCTCAAATAAGATTGGAAGGTCCAATTGGAATATTCTGTACCATTATCAGTGCATAAGACCTTTATGCATGTTTTGAATTGATTTTGAATCATGCTACAAAATTCCTGAAAAATAGTGACCACATCACTTTTAGCTTTGAGAAGGTATAGCCAAGTAGCTCGCAATTGTCATCAATAAAAGAAACAAAATACTTAAAACCATCTCTTGAATCAATTGGAGCACTCCATACATCCGAATGTACTAGATCAAACACTTTAGAAGCTAAATTAGAGTCTTGAGGAAAAGGTAATCTATGTTGTTTAGCATAATGACAAGAGTCACAAGTATTGCAATTATGAAATAAATTTTTATCAATAGCTTGCAACACACGATCAGAAGGATGACCCATGCGCATGTGCCAAAGTCTTGAAGCATCCATCGCATTCTTCCTTGCCACCAAGGCATTCATATGATAGTCAAGGACGTATAGGCCATTTTGTAGCCGTCCTTCACCGATCGTCTTCTTGGTACTACAATCTTGAAACAACACCTTTGAAGGAGAGAAGATAACATTGCAATTTAATTCTTTAGTGCACTTGCTCACAAGAAGTAAATTAGAAGACAAATCAGTCACAACCAAAACATCAAATTTTTGTGAGAACAACTTAAGTTGTCCTGCTCCTTGCGTTGGAACCTGCATTTCGTTAGCCACAGTAATAGGTGGACATGAGGCACTTGAGGAGACATTAAAAAGTAAATCTGTTGAGCTGCACATGTGATCGGTAGCTCCTGAATCTATAACGAATTGAGTACTAGATTGGGTTAAAAGAGCGGTACCGAATGTCTAACCATGTTGACCAAATCTGATGAAGGACCCAAAGATCCCGAACCAATCACGCCTTGCCCTTGCATCTAAAGTAGTTGTTGAAATTATTGTGCTAAGGACTCCAGTTTCGACTGAACTCTGTAGAGTTTCTTGGAACAGCAAGTTTTACTTCTTGAACCTTATCTTTGTTGGCATGAAGATGAGGATGAAGTAACCAACACCTATCTTTCGAGTGACCATCTCTATTACAATGGTCACAATGAAATCAAATGGGCCTTTTGTTTTTTCCCTTTGCCAATTTCACCACAAATTCACCACGTTGGTTGTTCATCACAGCCTCATGAGCTGAACTTTCAGAGATTGGTTTATCAAGACTAGGCGAGACACTCATCACTTGACGTCTCGTCTCTTCTCCTTGAATCAAGCCACAAACTTCATCAAACGTAGGCAATTTTGGACTCATCATAATTTTTCTTCTCACGTCTTCGTACTTAGGCCCAATGCTAGCCAATAACTGGAAGACGCGATCTTGCTCCTCCCGTCGAATATAATCTGCCACATTTTGGGTCGCTGGCCTATACAGACAAAGTTCATCCCACCTTCTCTTCATATTTCCAAGATGGTTGGTGAAAGATTGAGAGGGTTCTCGCTTAGAGTTAGCAATCTCTTGCTGCAATTCGAATACTCGAGATGCATTCTAAGCTTGTCCATACATCTTATTCAACAATTCCCACAAGATTAGAGCTGTAGGGGAATATGCAAAAATCTCATACACTTGAGATTCCATAGAGTTAAAAATCCAAGACATAACTAAATTGTCGCTGGCTTGCCATTCATCAAATTTCGCATCCCTCTTAGGAGGCGCTTTTATTTGGCCATTGATATGACCAAGCTTCGATCTGCCCCCAAGGGCCACAGTAATTGCACGAGACCATGGAAGAAAGTTCTTCTCATTCAGCAATATGTTGGTGAGTCGCTGACCGATGGCAGTGGAGCCGAGTTTAGGATTGGCCGAACTCGAATCAGTCATGATTTGAACAACAACCATGCATACACCAAGAAGAAGGACACGGATGGATCAAACGCATAAACATATACGTATCTGCTATGATACCATGAAGAAATTAAAGAAGACACGATTTAACGAGGTTCAGCAATGTGCCTACGTCCTCGGGTAATCCTCTCTCAAAGTTTTCTTTTTGTCATATCGCCTTTGAGAGAGGAACTGCCATTTTATTGATGAAGTACAGGAAAGGAAGACAATGAAAAATAAGGCAATTCCCAAAATTACAGAAAAAAAAAAAAAAACGAATCTACATAATTTCTTCCCATATCAAAACAAATATAAATAATTTATTCCCAAATAGAAGGGCCAGCACCTATCACGCCAACATGTATGATATTTTTTCGGGATTTACATTGTCGCTGGCCAGCCTCTTGACTCATGACATATGAAAGAAGCACATTAACAAAAAACTCCGCAATTATATTCCGGCTTGAAAAATCGTTCCATATTGCAAGACACTCGATGGTAGGGATCATATCTTGCATTGCATAATAGGCCATAATTAATAAATGTAATAATAGTATTAATTGAATCAATAACGAGAATAGCTAATAAATAAGGCCAAATGGCCATAATGATCCTCGAATTTTTTCCTCTTTTTAGTTTTACCGCCAACTTTTTAGGTTATCCAGCTAATGTTTTTGCCCTTTGAACTCGTATAAAATATGTCCCAAGATTAGACTCCCTCAAAAACTATACATTAGATACCCTTTTGCCCTTTCAACGTTATTATCTACGATTTCGCCATAAAGACCGTATTTTCTTGAGGAGAAACCAAATTCTTCGTGTTTTATTTATATAAAAAAAATTAGATAAAAAATGGCTGATATAAAACTAGCCAAATTGTCTCCTATTTAAAGATATAAACAAAAAACGATTGGGAAAAAATTCGCACAGACCAACAAAAAATAAAAGTAGGTGTAAAGTGGGGATTTGCAAAGAAATTTAACTAAATATTTTTTTCTTAAGAATGGTGTTGATTTAAAAAAAATTTAAAATATTGGATATTTTTCTACCAGGATTAAAAGGTCAGGATAATGTAGAGATTTATTTTGCCATTTGACCCAGAATCTTGTTAGAAAGTGTCCGTGCCCACTAGTTAAAGTTAGTAACATTAATGAAGGTACAGATCGACACATTTAAAAAAATATATTAAAAAGAGACATCCTTCAAATAGAAATATTTATATTGGCAACGACCCTTAACAAAACGACGTAAAAACGCTCGTTAACATGTTCCAAATAAATAAATAAAAATTCACTAAGGAGATGAGATATCTACATACTAAAACCAGGAAAATTACAAAGAAAAGTAGTAAGCTTATTGTAAGAATGTCAATTAAATCCTAAATCTTTCAACTCGACTAATTTAATCCTAGATCTTTTGATAATTTGTTGATGTAGTCATTTTGACCTATTTTTGTCAAGAATCTTTGATGTTGACGTGGATTGTCTTATGTGGTATGACTAGCATTGACATAAATAATTTTTATCATTTTATTTACCCAAAGTAGTAGGATTGATTCTCATAATAATAAAAGCGAAATATATTAATTTTTTTTTTTGCGAAAATTGTCGAATCCAAAACTAATAACTATTAATATTAGTTCGAAATACATATTCTATTTTAATTTGAATTAGTAGTTAAATTAAAAATGACTATTCTAACGATTAGAATTTCTATTTGCTCTTGGCTCGACATCCTTTGTTTTGTTCCACTCGAAACCTCATTTTTTCTTGGATTATAGTGTAAACAGTATGTGATGTAGCTTTAATTTTTTTTCCTTTTCTTTCCTTTTTTCTTTTTTCTTTGTTTCTTATTTCCCTTCACTTGTTCACGGCCTTGGCAGTGGTTGGTAGAGGTCGCTTTCCATAGGCAACATGTAGGATGTCCTCGTCGGGCCAAGATTTGGCAAGGGCATCATGACTATGCTGGCGATCTTTACCAACCGTTAGTTTTTTTTTTTTTTTTTTGGTCGGTCCTACGCTAATCCTACTTTAACACGCACTCTTAGATTTTTGTATTGCCTCATTGCAGGGCATGGGAGTCGAAACCCACTCCTGAAATGAAATCGTCCCCACCCCAATCCCCCCTGAGAATGTGGGGGTTTTGAACTCCCAACCTCCCCCTTTCAAGATGGAAGGGTGGCCACTGGGACGAACCCCCAGTGGTTACCAACCATTAGTTAAAATAAATAAAAAAGAAAAGAAAAGAAGAAAATAGAAGAGAAAAAATGAAAGATAGGAAAAAATTATCTAAAATTTGTAAAAATTGTCTATGTCGGCACTAGTCACCGTTTGCATTGGTAATTTCCTACTAAATTTGGTCAAAATGATTAAATTAGTAAATTGTCAAAAGGTTTAGTATTAATTTGATCAAATAAAAAGGTTTAGAACTTAATCGACATCTATGTAATAAAGTTATTTTTTTTTTTTTTGAAGATTATCGCTACTTACCTTTGAAAGAGAGAGAATGGTACTAGAAAAGAATTTGGTCCAACAAAATTTTTGTGATGACAAAGTAAGCTAAGATACATAAACACTTTAAGGGCGTGGGAAGTATCTTGAGTTGGAAAGACTATTCTCTCATCATGTTTTAGACTAAATCAAACGCTTTAAATAGAGTCCTTGAGTACTTACATTGATCAACTCCCATGTCACGCTGGCGCCACCATCACCCGCTCGTAGTTGTCGCTTAGACCCCGCCACAGTCACCTCCCGGTGTCCACTGCCCTCCTTGTCATCGTCATCAACCAATGTCTCTGTTTCTCTACCCCTTGTCCATGAAGAAATAGGGGCCTCGCACGAGGGCTATGGGAAACACTGTGGTCGAGGCCCATGGAGCCGTGCTCAATTGAGCAGATGAATAGAGATAGCGAGCCTGTCGGATGAAACGCTAAATTTTTTATGGACTAAAAATAACAAATTTCGATTAGGAAAAAAAACAACTTCCCTTTCTAATAAGTAGAAAATCGCCGTCCCCAAATCGCCAAATAAATGAAATATATTTATTTTTCTCAAATATGATTTTCATATAAATTATTTTCTTTATCATAACTTTTGTAATGAAATAAATGCATCTTAAAATTAAAATTCTATTTTAGGTGATTTTAAGATAGTAGATGATAGCTATGGACCTCCTTCAATGATGCTTAGCATTATGATAATGTGGTTGGGCGCCGTAAATCGTGCAACCGCAAGCACTCAATAATAATAAAATAATACAATAGAAGGAAGACAGATGTTTTGGTCTATTGCTATCAAATCAGGACGCAATAGCTTCCGATGCTCTTCGACACCTGTCCACACCTAACTTCGGTTAACTAGGCTTGATACGCTTTACTCAACAGCAGAAATATCCATAAATTCAAATCCACTCAATAATAATAAAATAAAATAAAAAACAGAAGGAAGACAGATGTTTTGGTCTATTGCTATCAAATCAGGACGCAACAGCTTCCGATGCTCTTCGACACCGGTCCACACCTAACTTCGGTTAACTAGGCTTGATACGCTTTACTCAACAACAGAAATATTCATAAATTCAAAATCCTCTTTCCTATTCCAATACAAATATTTAAATATATTTATCCCATGAAAAAACAATGGCTCAAATAATATTTATTCTCGATTTAGACATAGATTATAATTGATTAAGAAATATTTTCCGTTGGGTATAATTCCCAAGACTGTTGGGATATAATACACGGAAACGACAGGATCTTGCAATTTATGTCAACGCGAAATCACCAGAGAAATGAACGAGAAAAATAATGACACTAGAAATTTATGTAGTTCGGTCCAAGTATCGGTACCTACATCCACGGGGAGAGCCAGCAACAAATAATCCACTATAATCGGAGTATCAAAGTTTATAATCACTCACACGCTCAAGTGTTTCCCACACCTAGATTTAACCCCAAACCCAAAGTGTTTATAAATAAACAACTCACTGGGATATAAACTCACGGCACAAAAAATACCGCACGTTCAAGCTCAAAACAATACGCTCTACGTACGACTTCGTGTATCTCTTCAAAGCTTCGCGCAGATGACTTACAGCTTCTTCTTTTCTCTCGTATAGGCGCAGCAGCAACACATCGAAAAGAAGAGAAACCCTGCGTAAAACACTTCTGTTTTTATACTTGTGCCCACGTCAAAGTTTGACCTGGGCCCACCAAGAATTGATACGCGTGCAGAGGAGTTCAACCAAAAGAAGAAACCCCATCCGGATTATTGTGTATGTGTGTGTGCCCAGAGTCAACACTTTGACTCTAGGCCCACCACTTCTTCAACATAAACAACTTTCGCAGAAGGATGGAAATGCTTCTTTTATCTTGTTCACGTCAAATAGAAAAAATCCAAGAAAGAAAATTATTTCTTCTTTCTTCATCCGAGTTGAATCTATTTGAGAAAACTTTATGGACAAATTTGGTTTAACAAATCGTTATCCGAATTCAAACTCGAGACATTAATTTAACAATTCTCGACCCTAGCTCGATATTTGAAAACAAGTTATAGTGCTCATCATCCATACTGCTCTCCCAACGCCCCGATGGGCGCTCACTCTCCACATACGCCAATAAAGCTCAAGCAAAGGAATGTTATTATCAAAAAGATTGCTACAGCAGATAACCCGACGTACATGATGACTAAGTCTGTTCCTTTGGTAAAGCTCAAGCTTTACCTCAGTCGAAGACAAGGCAATGTGATCATGTAAGGACGCTTTCCAACTAACTGCACCACCTGCTAGCATAAACACGTACCTTGCTAAAGACCTGCAATCATCCAAGTCGCCGGCGTGATCCGGATCAACAAAACGAGTGGTCTCACTGACATTATTGTCCCTTCGGTATAATATACCCACGTATGTTGTCCTCTTCAAATATCTAAGGATTCACTTCACGGCTTCCCAATGAGCTTTACCAGGACGCTTCATATAGCGACTAACCACGAAATATCAGGCCTAGTGCACACCATAGCATACATAATACTACCCACGGCACTAGTATAAGGAACATGGGACATATGCTCCTCCTCCTCCTTAGTTTGCAGTGATAATTTATCTGAAAGTTTAAAGTGTTTCGCTAAATGTGTACTTACAGATTTTGTTGACTTCATATTAAAATGTGCTATGATCTTCTCAATGTATTTCTTTTGAGATAGACATAAAACTCCTACAGTCCTGTCACGCAAAATCTCCATACCCAATATTTTCTTTGCAGCACCTAAATCTTTCATCTCAAATTCAGCATTTAACTGCCTCTTCAGCACATCAATATCAAACATATTCTTAGATATTATTAGCATGTCATCAACATATAAGAGTAGATAAATCAAAGAACCATTCTCCAATCTCCTATAGTAAACGCAGTTATCCATCTGACTTTTTGAATAGTCTTAACTAGCCATGAAAGTATCAAAACGTTTATACCACTGCCTATGAGACTATTTTAACCCATACAAAGATTTCTTTAACAAGTAAACATGATCTTCCTTATCCGGAATAGCAAATCCCTTTGGTTGCCTCATGTAAATCTGTTCCTCCAACTCACCATGAAGAAACACAATTTTCACATTTAATTGCTCTAACTCGAGATCCTACGAAGCAACTAAGGCAAGTAAAACACGAACATAAGTATGTCTTACCACATGAGAGAACACCTCATCGTAGTCAATGCCCTCACGCTGTGTATACCCCTTCGCCACAAGTCTCACCTTATACCTCATTGCCTCGACACTAGGAATGCCCTCTTTCCATTTAAAGACCCATTTACTTTCGACAATCTTTTGGCTCTTTGGTACTTTGACTTGCTCCCATGTCTGATTTCAATTGAGTGATTCTATCTCTTCACTCATAGCCCTTAGCCACTACAACGACTCCGAACTAGCCATCGCCTTAAAGTAAGACGAAGGCTCATCTGTCTCCACCTCATCACCTACAGTCAATGCATAAGCAATATCTGTATAACCATAACGTATCGGTGATTTAATTTGCCTTCTCTATCTATCTGCGGCTATAGTGTGCTGCGGCTTTGCTGGTTGTTCACTATCACCAACTTTAGAAACTATGGCTTCATCTGCAGTCTCAACTTCTGTTACCTTTGAGGTCTCCGGAGTCTCCACTTGAAACTCCACCTCACTAGTGACACCATGATCTGTCTTTTTGCTGGTTGTGTCTCAGAACTCCTCTGTTGAAGCATTATAGTCTTGTCGAAGATCACATCTCTACTGATTAAAAAATTGGGTGATCTGGAATCAGTGCACCACAGCTAGTAGCCTTTCACCCCATGTGCATAACCCAGAAATATGCACTTCTTCGCCCTTGGCTCAAGCTTACCATCACTCACATGAGCATATGCAAGACATCCGAATATACGTAATCCGGAGTAATCAATAGGTTTCCCTAACCATACTTCCTCAAGAGTCTTCCACTCTATAGCAGATGATGGAGATCGATTAACCAGGTAACATGACATGTTCACTGCTTCGGCCCAAAATTCCTTGCCAAGTCCTGCATGCGAAAGGATGCATCGAGCTCGCTCAAGCAAAGTTCTGTTCTTCCGTTCTGCCATGCCATTCTGCTGCTGTGTCCCAGGTACCGTGCGGTGTCTCACAATACATTCTTTCTCACAGAACTTGGTAAAATCTTTACCATAGAACTCCATACCATTATCGGTTCTCAAGCACTTGATTTGTTTAACTGACTGCTTCTCAATCAATGCCTTAAATTTCTTGAACCGATCAAACACTTCATATTTGTGCTATAGAAAGTAAACCCATACCTTCCTCGAATAATCGTCGATAAATGTTAGCATATATCAGGCACCTCCTTTCGAAGGAACCGAAGACGGGCCCCAGACATCTGAATGAATATATTCAATTGGTCGTTTGGTCAAATGAATAGTTGTAGTAAACTTAACATGGTGCTGCTTCCCATAGATGCAGTGCTCACATAAGTCCAGCTTACCTGTCTTTTGACCCTTCGACAACCTCCTTTCACTCAGCATCGTCATACCTGCTAGAGGTGTTAAATGGGTCCACAAACCCATTTATAGACCCATGTTTACTTAAATGGGTCGCACTTATTTCTTAAGGCACTCGTTAGTGGGTTTTAAAAATAGAAGGGCTAAATTACGTGGGTCTTAAATGGGTCTATTTTGTACCCATTTAAAACCCATTCCCCAACCCACTGAAGATGAACCAAGTAACCCACGATTCATTTTCACTTTCGATTCGCCTCCACTCGCTAGTGCGCCACCTCCATCGCCCATCGCCGCCGCCTATCATCACCTCATCGCCGCTCGCCACCGCCCAACGTCGCCTCGTCGCCGCTCACCGCCGCCCATCGTCACCTCGTCGCCGCTCACCGCCGCCCATCGTCACCTCGTCGCCGCTTGCCGCCGCCCATCGTCGCCTCGTCGCCACGATCAGTCTCGCGGATTAGCTGGACTAAAACCCTAAAAGCAGCACTCGTCTGCTCACCGCGAACAGCTCACGGAACCATCGTCGGAGGACGGAGCCGCTTGGTTCAGGTAATCCGTCTGAACACTTATTCGTGGATTTCATTTTGAGTTCGGGCTTGCTGTTTTACGTAATCGAGCGTGCACGTGTGGCGGGATGGTCCTGACGACATGTTTGATCGATCACTGGTTGCTTAGTGTCGTCAATTTGTTTGCGAAAGTGGTGATTTTGCTCGAGTCGAATCGACGGTGGAAGTGGTTTGTTCAGTGCTGGGTTGATGTGTGTTGAGCTGTCGTCGTTGAAGAGGGCATGCGGGTATATAGATGTTCTTGATCGCGGTTTGCCTCGTGGGTTTATGACTAGGGAGCGTTTAACTGAAATGGTATTTGGGTTTTGCGGGAATCTGGATTTGAAACAGAGCACGGTTTAAGAGCATTGCTGATTAGCTAACCTTTGTGCTTATGTTTTATGGACATTGTGTTTCATGGTCGGTATGGTAGAAAGAGAAGATGGGTTTGTTGGGTACGAGGACAAAATGATGCTGCATACATTTTATATCCAAAACCAGCAACCTCACCCAAGCACAAGCGACAAATGTGACACTTTCTGGGATTTAAACGAATTTCCATCCTTCTAATGAATGAAAATTTGCTCTATCATGAGACTTTGAAAGGTTGATCAAGGTCAGGCAGGTTGTACTAGTTCATCACATGTTAAAACATTTTCCAAATTGTCTAGTTCATTATTGTATGTTCTCTATTAAATGGTTAATTCTAATCCTCAGGTTGCAGTGGATGGAATCTGGAAAGTATGCCCTGAAGCTGGCGGACCAGTTCAGTTTCCTGGTTTTAATGGTAGCTCTACTTTACTCTGCATATAATGTTTCATATGATGTTTTGAACTTTTTGTCTCATTTTCTTTTCTTTGGTAGGTGAATTGATCTACCCAGCTTATCACGAACTCTGTAGCACTGGCTTGCCCCCTCTTTCTGGTGGCATTGTCCAAATTCATGTAACTTCAATGGGGATTGCATTGATGGGAGGTGTGATTGTTTTCTAGGGTTCCATGGGCATGATTGTAGTAAACGTGAGTTCTATCCCTCCTTCCCCTTGATCACAGGGCCAGCCCCAATATCAAAATTCCTCGAAGCAAAATATCTAAGTCGTATTTTGTCTGTGCAGGTTCCTGTCCTGGCAACTGTAACGGTCGTGGAAAGTGCCTGAGGAGTGGTGTATGTCAATGTGATGACCGATACACTAGCATCGACTGCTCAACTGGTAGTGTGACATTTCTTTTACAGATGTTCTCTTTAGCAATTTCTGACTGGCCCTCCATTTGGTTTTGGATGCTAGTTTGTGGTTGCTTCCATCTAATATATAGGGTCAAAATGATAAAGAATAAATTACTCTTTTGCACCCCTCCTCCCCAACCAAAAAACAAAAAAAAACTCTCAAAACGTAGTAGACCTTGTCCTCAATGAGATTTGCTTTTGATGCAAGGACTGATTCTTCTTTTCATGTTGTGGGATGGGTTTGTGTATATGTACTCTCAAATTCAATTTGTAGCTGAATTTTCCCTGTGGTTGAAACATAACCAAGACTATTCTTTTAGCTCATTGGTGACATAAGTCAGATTCTTGCAGTGGTAAAAATGATAAAGAATAAATTACTCTTTTGCACCCCTCCTCCCCAACCCAAAAAAAAAAAAAACTCTCAAAACGTAGTAGACCTTGTCCTCAATGAGATTTGCTTTTGATGCAAGGACTGATTCTTCTTTTCATGTTGTGGGATGGGTTTGTGTATATGTACTCTCAAATTCAATTTGTAGCTGAATTTTCCCTGTGGTTGAAACATAACCAAGACTATTCTTTTAGCTCATTGGTGACATAAGTCAGATTCTTGCAGTGGTAAAATAGATCTTCTCATGTAGTGTCAGGGTGTTTGTTTTGCAGAAGTTTGTGATGAACAGTGCAGTCTCCATGGCGGTGTCTGTGATAATGGCAAGTGTGAATTTCGTTGCTCAGACTATGTTGGATATACATGCCAGAATAGTTCCAAGCTTCTGTCCACTCTTTTAGTTTGCCAAGACGTGCTAGAGATAGGAAAGTCCGGGCAGCACTGTGCACCAAGTGAACCAAGTGTTTTGCAGCAGCTAGAAGAAGTTGTTGTCATGCCCAATTATCACCGTCTGTTTCCAGGTGGTGCTCGAAAGCTAATAAATAATCTGTATAACAAACAGTATGACTGCGATGCAGCTGCTAAAAAGCTAGCCTGCTGGGTGAGTATGGCTCTTTAAACCTTTGACTAGAGTTTTTTCAAACTTGCCCTAGTTATAAATCTTTAGGAAGAGCATTTCTCTTATGAACATTAGAAGTCCATTCAAACTGTTTTCGTGGCCATGGTACATGCAATTGTGGGAACATAATTTCTATCTGTCTAATGCTAATTGACCCCTATCGAGTGACGGAATTTAATAACTTATCTAGGAGTGGTTCCAGGATGAATATCCTGGTACTTCATGAACCATGTTATCACATTTGAACCCTTATTTGCATGTGAGGTTGTGCATTCATGTGGTACACAAATTATTTAATGGTACTTGACTATAACATTTGAAAATATGGCAGATCTCAATCCAAAAGTGTGACAAGGATGGAGACAACAGGCTTCGAGTGTGCCACTCGGCTTGTCAATCCTACAATAGAGCGTGTGGAGCATCCCTTGACTGCGCAAACCTAACCCTTTTCAGTGGTGAGACTGAACATGGAAGCCAATGCACAGATTCTGATGAAACTGCTCATATAAAAGGATTGGCCATGCAGGGAAGAAGCTCAAAAGCCCTGGAAGCCTTAAAAAAAATGTTTGTATTGTACGGGTAGCTCGGAATTTTCTTTTTTGTAGCGTCACAATTCGGCTTGTAATTTTATCCTAGGGTCTAATTGTAGGAAAGGGCAGCGCGCGGTGCACATGTCTGAGATATAGGTGCTTTTTCCCCTCATTTTTAATTTTTGGCTCAGCCCAACTGCATTTGAGGAAAGTTGGGTGAGGCATCTTGTGATATTGCTACCTGCTGTTACTGGTCAGGCATGGTTTCTCTTAAGAGAGGATGAATTCATTCTTTTCTTTCCTTTGTAAAGAGTTAAGAGGTTATCTTCCAGATGGTTTCACATTAGTGCCTTGGAGATAGACAACAAATACTTGTCTGTCATCAAGTTGATAATGGCAACAATTGATCTATGGGAAGAGTTCGACAGTATTAGGAATAATCACTATGAAAGAGAGCTTATATTTATGGTGCATCATTAGAGCAAAACTTAATTAGGTATGCCATGTCCAATGCAAATTCCAGCACTCCCAGTCACCACCGACAAAACTAAGAACGAAGGAAGAATATGCATAACAGGCAACATGTGCATTGGGCACATTTTACTAGGATGTATTAACCTCTTTGGACTGTATTGAAGGAAATATGGTTCCACATAGCGACTTATCTTAATTTTGTTTTTTGGGACTTCTGTCAAGGATTAGGTGCTGTGGATCCAGACGTGTTGGGTATTGTGTATCATCAAATGTGGACTCCACACACATTATGCCACAGTTATTTTAAAAACAAGTTTAAATGGGTCATAAATGGATTGCTTAGCATATTTATTTATTTTTTGGTCGGTGGATGCTTAGCGATTTAATGGGGGGTTTTAAATAGGTTGGCGGAAAACCTCTCTGGATGCAAAAGAAAAAAAAAAGGAAAAGAAAGGAAAATAAAAAATAAAAAATAATTTTTTTTGAAAAAGTATAAAAAATTGAAAAATTATTGATTAGATTTGTATTGCTTGGAAATATTTTAGTAATATAATCTTTAAAAAAAACATAAGAATAAGTTTTCCTAAATTTGGTTAAATATGAAAATATTTTATTAATATGGGTCGGGTCGGGTATGGGTCGAAAAATTTGTATTAGGCATAAATGGGTCATAAATGGGTTCATGGGTCAATTTGGGTCGGACTATTAATGACTCGACCCAAACCTGACCCAACCCACCCATTTATCACCTCTAATACCTGCCTCACTCATGTGCCCTAAATGCATATGCCATAATTGAGTCAAGTTAGAGTCTGACTCACTTGATGAAACTACAACAGTTCTAGTCACGGTCTCTCCCAATAGATGATAGAGAGTATTTACTTTCTTCCCCTTCATCACTATCATGGCACCTCGAGAGATCTTCAGTACTCCACCTTCAACGGTGTACCTGCACCTGATGTCATCGAGTGTCCCCAGAGAAATAAGGTTCTTCTTGAGTTTCGGTACATGCCTCACATCTGTCAATGTGCGCACCACCCCATCGTGCATCCGAATCCGAATTGTCCCTGTCCCCACAGCTTTATAGACTGCATTATTCCCCAAAAGAACTCTACCATCATTTGCAGCTTGGTAAGTAGTAAACCAATTCCTATGAGGCATCATGTGATAAGAACACTCCAAATCTAGCATCAATTTGTCTCTTAACGAAGTAGCAGTCACACATAAGACAGCTTCCGCATCACTATTGCTCACCTCGACAACGTTTGCCACACTGCTTGTGGCATTCTGCCTATCAACTTTATTCCTCCGCTTTGGACGATCTCTCTTGATGTGCCCCTCCTCATGACACTCAAAGCACTTCACGCGTCCCTTGGACTTTCTATGACATGATTTTGATATGCTTTTACCTCTACTGCTACTAGGCTCTCGATGTTGTTCTCTACCCTGAATCGTTAGTGCTTGCATTGCTCCTTACGCCGGACCGTCATCTCGCAACTTTCTCTACCACTCCTTAGAGAATAAGACACTTTACCTCTTTTGAGGTAATTGTAGTACGCCCCTGCAACAGTGAATCAGTAAAGTGCTCTCATGACTATAGTAAAGAAGCTAACAACATCATGTCTTGTTCTTCATCATCAAGTATCTTATCGACGTTCTTCAGATCCAACATGATTTTATTAAATTCATCTAGGTGGGTTCTGATAGATGTACCTTCAGAATATCTAAATTGAAACATCTTCTTCAACATGTACAAGCAACATTTCTTCACATAGAGTGCTTGAAGTTTTGCCCATAATGTTGCGGCATCCTTCTCCTCAGCAACCTCTATTAAGACCTCATTTGTCAAATTTAACAGGATTATGCTCTTTACTTTTTCCATTAGCTCTACCCTCTCTAAGGCTTTCATGATAATAGACAACTCATCTTCACCATCCAATGCCTTGGCCAAACCTTGTGTTGTCAATAATGCCCGCATCTTGATGCTCCATAACACAAAGTTGTTGCTCCTATTAAACTTCTCAATTTCAGATTTCCTCTCAAACATAATTGCAGTAGCAAAATCTCCATATAATAATCAAACAAGCAAAAGCTTCAAATCACAATCAAGAAATCCAACCCCAAGCTCTGATACCAATTGTTGGGATATAGTACGCGGAAATGACAGGATCTTGCAATTTACGTCAACGCGAAATCACCAGAGAAATAAATGAGAAAAATAAGGATACTAGAAATTTACGTGGTTCGGTCTGAGTATCGGTACCTACATCCACGGGGAGAGCCAGCAAAAAATAATCCACTATAATCGGAGTATCAGAGTTTACAATCACTCACATGTTCAAGTGTTTCACACACCTAGATTTAATTCCAAACCCAAAGTATTTATAAATAAACAACTCACTGGGACATAAACTTACGGCACAAAAAAAATTACCGCACATTCAAGCTTAAAACAATACGCTCTACGTACGACTTCGCATATCTCTTCAAAGCTTTGCGTGGAAGACTTGCAGCTTCTTCTTTTCTCTCGTACGGGCGCAATAGCAACACATCGAAAAGAAGAGAAACCTTGCGTAAAACACTTTTGTTTTTATACGTGTGCCCAGGTCAAAGTTTGACTTGGGCCCACCAAGAATTGATATGCGTGCAGAGGAGTTCGGCCAAAAGAAGAAACCCATCCGGAATATTGTGTATGTGGGCCCGCCACTTCTTCAACGTAAACAACTTTCACATAAGGATGAAAATTCTTCTTTTATCTTGTTCATGTCGGATAGAAAAAATCCAAGAAAGAAAATTATTTCTTCTTTCTTCATCCAAGTTGAAATCTATTTGAGAAAACTTTATCGACAAATTTGGTTTAACAAATCATTATTCTCGAGATTAAAATTCTCTTTTCGGTGATTTTAAGATAGTAGATGATAGCTATGGACCTCCTTCAATGATGCTTAGCATTATGATAATGTGGTTGGGCGCCGTAAATCGCGCAATTGCAAGCACTCAATAATAATAAAATAATAAAATAGAAGGAAGATAGATGTTTTGGTCTATTGCTATAAAATTAGGACACAACAACTTCCGATGCTCTTCAACACCTGTCCACACCTAACTCCGATTAACTAGGCTTAATACACTTTACTCAACCGTAGAAATATCCATAAATTCAAAATCCTCTTTCCTATTCCAATACAAATATTTAAATATGTTTATCCCGTGAAAAAACAATGGCTCAAATAATATTTATTCTGGATTTAGACATAGATTATAATTGATTAAGAAATATTTTCCGTTGGGTATAATTCCCAAGACGTTGCATATAGTTATTTTTAAAAATATTTATTTTCTTGAAATAAACAAATGCGTGACGTAATGTGAGGACAAAAGAAGCAACCAATCATTTCCCGCGTTTTGCCAGCTCAGCGGATTGCAAAAGATGTTTTAAATTCTGTTTCCGCCCTGAAAAAGAGCCCACGCAGTCCAAACAAGACAGGTTGGAAGTTAGATTCTACTCAAAACAAAACATTATCAATTGAAAAAAAAAAAAGATAAGAAAGGAAATAAAATTGCCACTTCAGACCATATCAATAATACACAACATCTCATCTGAAAAAAAATAAAATAATACACAACTGTTTTTATCCCTTAACTAGCATATTTTAATCTTTATCCTTATTTGACAATTTAGGTCATTCTACTTTTATAACAGATAATGATTCGAAAATTTCTAATTGAAAGGTTATAAAAGATTTTGATGAGGTAGTCTTTGTGTTATGGGGTACGAAAATTCGTAGCTCGTAAGCATAAAATCATTTTGTTTAAAAATTTTGTCCTCTCGGTGGATTAGTTTTGTTTGATAATTCTTTTTTTTATACAAGTTAAATGACTATCTTAAGAAATAATTGACAAGGTTTGAAATAAAATTAGAAGGTGCGAAGCGCAAATCTTGGGGATTATTTTACTGATATTCGCATGAAATACTTTTTTCTCCTTAATTAAGACAATTGATTTTAAAATTAGAAGCAAGAAAATAGACGCTTCCTGTTAATATCCCTCTAAAGCCCGCTCAAAATCACTCACTCTCTCTCTCTCTTCGCTGTCCGTCAACCTAACCGAATCATCGTACAAACACAACATCGCAACTGCCAAACACGTCTTTCTCTCTCCTCTCTCTACGATGGGCGACATGGCAACCCTCCGCCGTCCCCTCCCCGCCGCCGCCGCCCCCCTCCTCGTCGTCCTCCTCCTCCTCTCCGCCGCCGCGGCGTCCGGCGACGACTCCTCCGCCATGGCCGAGCTCCGGGCCGGCATGTCCCCCGCCCCGTCCGGCTGGTCGTCCTCCACCCCGTACTGCAAGTGGGACGGCGTCAACTGCGACTCCTCCTCCCGCGTCACCGCCATCAACCTCGCCTCTCGGTCCCTCGCCGGGACCCTCCCCGCCGACCTTTCCTCCCTCTCCCGCCTCAAGACCCTCTCCCTCCAGAAGAACGCCTTCTCCGGCCCCGTCCCCAGCCTCGCCAACCTCGCCTCCCTGCAGGAAGCCTACCTCGACGCCAACAATTTCACCAGCGTGCCCTCCGGGGCCTTCGCCGGGCTCACCAGCTTGCAGACCTTGAGCCTGAGCAACAATTTCGACCTCGACCCGTGGGCGATCCCCTCCGAGCTGAACCAGTCCACGGCCCTCGTCACGTTCTACGCCGGCAACGCCAACGTGTTGGGGTCCCTGCCCGATTTCTTCGGCTCCTTCCCGAGCCTCCAGAGCCTCCGGCTGTCGTACAATAACCTCACCGGGTCGCTCCCGCCGTCGTTCGCCGGATCCGGGATTCAGAACCTGTGGCTCAACAACCAGGCACAGGGCTTGTCAGGTACCATTGATGTTTTGTCTAGCATGCCCCAGTTGTCTCAGGTCTGGTTGCACAAGAATAGTTTCGCCGGTCCGATCCCGGACCTGTCGAAATGCGAGAGCTTGTTTGACCTTCAGCTTCGCGACAACGATCTCACCGGCGTCGTGCCTGCTAATTTGATGTCGTTGCCTAGCTTAAAGAACGTGTCTTTGGACAACAATAAGTTGCAGGGCCCTGTCCCCGATAACCCCAACAAGATCCAGTTTACTTATGACGGTACTAATAGCTTTTGTAGCACTGCGCCGGGCCCTTGCTCTTCGCAAGTCACTACCTTGCTGGAGATCGCAGGTGCGCTGGGTTATCCGGCGACGCTGGCTGATTCTTGGGAAGGGAACGATGCTTGTCAAGGGTGGAGTTTCATTACTTGTCAGGGGAAGAATGTAACGTCGGTGAATTTCTCCAAGCAGCATTTTGCCGGGACAATCTCGCCCGCATTCACCAATCTCACGTCCTTGAGGAGTTTGTTGCTGAGTGATAATGATTTGACCGGTTCTATACCGGACAGTTTGGCCAAGTTGCCTCAGCTTCAGGTCCTTGATGTTTCGAACAATAATCTCTCTGGGCCAGTGCCGGTGTTCCCAGCTTCAGTGAAATTTACTAGCACGGGCAATCCTTTGCTCGGAAAATCTTCGAGCTCTGGGAGTGGGGGAGCTTCAGGGTCCAATTTAACTCCCGGAAGTTCATCGAGTGCAACGAATGGTTCTTCTGTCCCAGCTGGTTCGATTGTGGCTTTCGTTTTGGCTCCTTTAGTATTTTTAGCGATACTTCTGTTTGTGTTATACAGATGCTGTTATGCCAAAAGGAAAAATGCAGGGATCGGGAGGGGAGAAAATTTAGAAAAGGGAAAAGAAGTAGCTAAGATAAATGGGATGAATGGGTATGGTGGTGTTCAAAGTGAGATGCATAGCCAAAGCAGTGGTGACCTTCCTGTCTTCGATGGTGGAAACGTCGCCATTTCAATCGATGTCCTCAGACAAGTAACGGATGATTTCAGCGAGGGCAATGTATTAGGCAGGGGAGGTTTTGGTGTTGTCTACAAGGGGGAACTGCATGATGGGACCATGATCGCCGTTAAGAGGATGGAATCTGCAGCTCTAGGAAACAAAGGATTAAATGAGTTCCAAGCTGAACTTGCAGTGCTTACTAAAGTCAGGCATAGACATCTGGTTGCTCTTCTTGGATATTGCATCAACGGTAATGAACGGCTGTTGGTATATGAGCATATGCCGCAGGGCACACTGGCACAGCATCTGTTTGAGTGGGAAGTGATGGGCTACTCACCCCTTACATGGAAGCAGAGAGTTACGATGGCTCTGGATGTTGCGAGAGGTGTAGAATACTTACACAGCTTGGCTCAACAGAGTTTTATCCACAGGGACTTGAAACCATCCAACATACTTCTTGGGGATGACATGAGGGCGAAAGTTGCAGATTTTGGGTTGGTTAAAAATGCTCCCGATGGCAAGTACTCCCTTGAGACTCGTTTGGCTGGAACATTCGGCTACCTAGCTCCTGAATATGCTGGTAAGTAGAGCTTGAATGCTTCTTGTTTCAGTTTTATCTTTTGTAACTTGCTTATGATACGGCTGCACTTTCTTGAACTCAAGCAATCTAGATAGCCCCAAAGAGTAGGATTGAATTGTCTGAGAATGGGTGGACAAATAAAGAATATGAGAATAGGTGACATTAGGTCAAGTTGATGTCTTTTTTGAAACTTGTTATGATGCATTGTCTCTTCTTACAAAGAGAGAAGAGCAATAGAGGAAGATACACCAGAAAGCGCAAAATGGTCTTTGTATTCTTTTAACTCTTTGGAAGTCCTCTGTTCTGATTGGGATACTCGTGAGCATTCAGGCTTTCCCTTGGCCGGAGATTGATGAAGGACCATGATCTCCTACTTATGTTCTGTGTCATCGGATATGTGGATAGGGGCCTGGTTCTAGTTTATTGTGTCGGTATTATAGATTTTGCTGGTTGAATAATCCAGGATGTGTAAATGCTAACACTGGAGAAATTTTTCTTCGCCAGTTAAGACGTACAATTTCGATTATATTCTCCACTACTCTGTTTTGGGCATTCTCTATACACCCATTTATTCATTTGCTTGGATTGTGCGCTTCGGAAGTTGCGTTTGATATGCTTTCTCCATTGGTGAACAGCGACTGGCAGGGTAACCACCAAGGTAGACATTTATGCATTTGGAGTTGTTCTAATGGAGATACTCACGGGCAGAAAGGCATTAGATGATTCTATGCCAGATGACAGGGCTCATTTGGTGACATGGTTCCGCAGAGTCTTAATCAACAAAGAAAACATCCCAAAAGCCATAGACCGAACTCTTGACCCCGACGACGACACCTTGGAGAGCATCTGCAAAGTGGCCGAGCTGGCAGGTCATTGCACCGCCCGTGAACCCTTCCAAAGACCCGATATGGGCCATGCAGTCAACGTTTTGAGCCCTCTTGTAGAGCAGTGGAAGCCTTCTTCCCAGGAGGAAGAGGACAACTACGGCATTGACCTCCACATGAGCCTCCCTCAAGCTCTAGAAAGATGGCAGGCGGATGAAGATGCTTCCACAATGTTCAACCGTGCGTCCCCCTCCCAAACCCAGGCAAGCATCCCTCCAAAACCTGGATACTTTGCGGACACATTCAATTCCACGGATTGCCGGTGAGGGGGACAAAAAGCAAAGGCTTCCCAGCTTCTTAGTCCAGCGTCTTACCAAGGATTAATCGTGCTTCTGTCATATATTCAGTCACTCGGTCTTCTCACAGTCTTCTGATGATTTATACTGCTCAAGCCGAGCAGATCGAAGCTACTTCTTAGGTTCTCTCGTTCTTTGATCTGTTATTCTTTTTCTCTCTCGTCCGTTCTTTCCTATCTTCACTTGTTCAGATTCTTTCACGCAGACCATCGATTTTGCGGTGGTCAAGTAGAGGGGTGTTACACCAAATTGAGAAGAGAAGGGTAGATCTGTGTATGATAGTCCACGTTGTAAAAAAAGAAGAGAAAGGTGACTGCTTTCACTTGAATGTAGTTATGGGTTGAGAAATATTCCCTTTCTTCCTTTTCCTATGAATGATCACATTGATTTTCTCTTTCCTCATGTATCCATTGAGCTTTTCTTTGTGAAAAGCATCATGCCTTGGTCCTTTTGACATGATTTACCTTGTAGATCTGTGTATGATAGTTCCTTTACATTGTCAAAAAAGAGAAAGGTGACAGCTTTCACTTGAATGTAGTAATGGGTTGAGAAATATTCCCTTTCTTTCTTTTCCTATGAATGGTCACATTGATTTCCCTTTCCTCGTGTACCCTTTGAACTTTCCTTTGTGAGAAGTATAATGCCCCTGGTCCTTTCAAGATGATTCCCCAATCCAGCCTGTGCAACATGTATTAGGTGGATGCTGAGTATGTTACTCTGTATATGTTAGAAAAGACAGACTGACCAAAAGCTTGATGTGAGAGAGAGAGAGAGAGAGAGAGAGAGAAATTGGTTGGGTTGGGTTGGACTCTCCAACTGAAATCACATGTTAGGAAGATGCATGAGTTGGGGCCACGCTGGGGTTGCGGGAGAGAAATTGGTTGGGTTGGGTTGGACTCTCCAACTGAAATCACATGTTAGGAAGATGCATGAGTTGGGACCACGCTGGGGTTGCGGGAGCATGGGACCTTTTCACTGAACATGATTTCAGCTGTTGTGCACATGCTGTGGGGCCCCTCCCTTGTTCCTTCTTGATTTCATTATGAAAAGAGGCAATTCACGAGATGAGTTGATGCTTTCGGTATTTATATTGCTAAAAGTCGGCTAATTTTGTTCTCCCCCTTTTTATGTTCTTTCATCTTTTTGGTTGTGGCTTGGGAGAGGACTGGAGTTAAGTTAAACCATTAAAGTTCCCATCTATCTGTCAGCGTCGTGTAATCTGACAATGACACATAACCAGAAAAACTTTAAGTCCCAATCTTACGAGAGGTGGCATTATGGGGGAAAAAATACTAGAAAAGTCTTGAATATAGTATATTAATATTGTACTCATAAATTTCTCAATTGGGTCAATTTAATCTTCAATTTTTTCACATTTAGCCAATCACTTGAGGTAACTTTTGGCTAGGAATCGTTGGCGCAAATAATTTTTAATTATTTTTTTTCCTTTTATTTTGGCTAATAGGGTTGTGGGTCACTAGGAGAGGGCTAGCAACCGCTCGATAGCCTCGTGAGGGTCGCAGCCATCCCTCGAGCCTCGTTAGATTTGGGCGAGAGCTTGAACGCCTCCCTTAAATCTAGGCAAGACCCTTGTTGGGTGTGAAGGCCTTGCTCAAATCGGAGGCAATCGCTTCCTTGTCGGCTGCAAGTGAGGCCGCGGGCTAGCCCTTGCTTAGTAGCTGACAATGTGAAAATAAAGAAAAAACAAAAGATAATGAAATAATAAAAAGAGAAAAGAAAATAATAAAAATATTAAAATATTAATAAAAAGAATATCCATATCAGTTGGCTGTATCACGTAAAATGACCAACGTCCAAATTAACAATTTTCAGTTCAAAGCTAATCAGATAAACTTAGTTTATAAAATGTGAAAATGTTTACTGCAATAAATTTACGACTTTTTTGGTATTTTCTATGTCTTGAGTGAATGATTCTAACTGGGACTCATTTGTTCTGGGGGGAGGAGATGAACATAAAGAACAAAGGAAAAAGAGACGATATAAAATCGAAAAGCTCCGAAAAGGGCTTGATCATATGGCGTCGCACCGTAGACACTACCAGTCGACACACGGCTTCAGTGGCTTCCCGCATGCATCGTGAAGGATCACGTTGAAAGCGCAAGGAGGCCAGCGGACGACTCAGAGCCTATGGTTGTAATCTTTATAAACGAAAACAATAGTAAATGTAACCAAACGGCACCTAAATTTGCCACCGTTTCTGACTCACATTGATTAAAAAAATGAAAAAAGAGCTTTTGGCTCCGATTGTTTGGCAAAAAAAGAAGAATATGAAAAATATTTTTTAATTTTATTTATTTATTTATATCGCTTACAAAAATGAATTAATGAGAAATATTTTCATGATCATTGAAATGAAAATGATTAAATATAAATTATTGTCAACAACGAAAATATTTTTCAATAGCTAATTATTTTAAGTGATATGAGCAAGTATTTTCTGGAAAATATCTTTTCAAATTATCCATTTTCCACAAAACAATCGAAATCTAAGTAACAAACCTCTATCGCGACCAATTATTCGTAGGGCAAGATGATATCTGTTTCTGTAGATTGCATCACTTGTCTCCAATACTAATTCGAAATCATGGACCACAATATAGATTATCAAAATTAACACCTTTTTCCCTTTGCTTATAAGTAAAAGTCATAGGACGTCAACATCGAGAAAGATAGGGATTAAACTCTCAAAAATTATAAACAATGCTTATCATGACACATTTACCTCAAATATTTTTTGTCACAAAAAATTCTAAACTTGTACTCATGAGGCACATCTACTCACCAAAAACCTTAAACATATATATGTACAACACATTTACCTCAAATAGTTTTTGTCACAAAAAATTCTAAACTTGTACCCATGAGGCACATCTACTCACCAAAAACCTTAAACATATATCTATACAACACATTTACCTCAAAATTTAGGTTAAATATGTCATATGAGTATAATCTTGGGATTTTTGATGTCATAAAAAAATAATTTCGGGTACATGTGTCACACAGATATAAGTTTAAAGTTTTTTATGTTTCAAAAAGAAGTTTGGGATAAATGTATCACATAGGTATACGTTTGGGTTTTAGAAATGTTTGGGGTAAATATGCTATAGCGAGTATTTTATTTTAGAGTTTTTGGTGGCCTTTTTCGTAGAAAGACATGTACTATCTCTTTTAGTACTTTCTCTCAAGCCATTTGTTCTTTAGCAGTGGTGATATTATCTCTTTATGTCGACGGATATTATTCTTTTGCTAGTTCAATGCTAATTTCAAGATTTTTTTTTTCCAAAATAAGATGGCGAATATTGTTTTCTTACAGACGTAAACAATGTAAAAGATAAGTTATTTTTTATAATTTCTCTGCAATTAACTCTAACGTGAATAATTTAATCAGCTGATTGAATAACAAATCCTACGTGCCAGATAAGATGAACGAAAAATTTCAACTTTGTCTGTCATCCATGGTGTTTTCGATCCTCGTAGAAATATCTCATATTCGAAGTTTAAAGCTAAACAAATCACGTCATATATCGATTTATTGGAATAATATTTCCCCTGTCGTCATATGTCTGGATCCTTCCATGTTAACTGTATCTTCATGGCGAGAAACAAGGGAGAAAAAGAAAACTAGGGCTTCATCAGAAGGCGTTGAACGGTGAGAATAATAGGAATAGGAATGGCTTCTACTGCTTCCGACATGCGTCGCGAAGGATTGTGTCGAAAGCATTGACCAGGGAGCGGGTGTACAGCTCGGAGTCTATGAAGCCTTGCTCAGCTCCCACAGCTACTCTTAGATTTCCCGCATAGCTGAAGATCGTTATGCGGAGACTCTGCAAAAGTTAAATGCAAGAAGGTATTTCATGCGTTCATTACATTATCGTCTGCGAAGAAGAAGGCCACTCTGGATTAGTCTAGTCGTTATGTGATATGGTAAACAAGACAAATCGAATTTTGAATTCGACAATTCTGTCCACTTTTACGGATGGCATAGGAGCCTAATTGTTGCATATACTCTGTTCCAATATCATGTTACGTAATAGAAAAGTTCGTCTTTAGACCCTGTATATGTCCCGGATGTCGCCTTCTAATTAATATTTTGGAAGAAGATGCATGTAGGGACTTGGAAAATGTGTCCTAGTACCAAAACTTTAGACGTACCAACCAAGCTTTGGTAATTTTATGCTCTTGGGTCCAAAATCAAAATTAACGATGACTAGATAAATACCTCCGGTGTGCCGGCAACGGTGTAGTACATGCCTTTAATAGGATGATTAGCCAGGGACAATTTCTCCACTGGCCCCATAACGTTGGAGATGACCATGCTCGAGTTTCTCAATGTCCTGCTGATGTGCTTTGCTACTGCCTGCAAGTACAAGCAAACAAGAGCGCATTCATATCAACTTTGTAAATCAGACTTAGCATATTTAGCATTTCTGATTAATTTTACCGTCCCACATGCACAGACCTCTGCGTTTCTGCATTTCTTCATGATCCCAAGTAGCTTCCCCGTGAGGATTACACCGAAGGAGCTCCGTTTCCTCTTGATCACCTCATGAGCTTTGTGGACAAACTTCAAAGGATCAGAGAACTGAGAATCGCTCGGTTTCACTTTCGGTATTGGCACATGCAAGAATGCAAAATTGTTTCCCCATGGTGACTCGGAATTAGGTTGGACCATGTCTCTCACTGACTTGTAATCTCGCAAATTCCTCGTATTTAGCAACACCAGTGCTGTCGAGTTGGTGCTCAGATTTGAGTTTGTGCTCGCTCTTTGCATGTACATTCGAGTCGCCAAGAAGATTGCCCCCATAATCACATCGTTGACGGTCTGTTTTATTAAAGAAAAAATTCAAGTGAAAATAACTGATGATATGTTAGTATTTTGGCCTCGAACGCGTTGCGTAACCGATCGATTCGAAGCCCTAGGAGTATCGATCGATTTCTGTATGGTAAAAGAGTAAATATACCTCAATTTCAACTTGACAGCAGTTCAAGAAATGATGTTGCATGTGTATCGTCGGATGCTACTAAAGATTTTATCATTTGAGGTTGATTCCCGTCCACTCATGTGATGTTGATAAGCATCTCCCTCAAATGTCTTATCATTCTTGTTAAATGTGAATAAATTCGAAGAATAATTTAATGTTGGATCTACTAATATCCCTTTATTGTATTAATTGTCATGGAAAAGGAAAGGAAACGCCCAAAATGGTGACCTGATATTAAAAGAGACATAATCTAAAGCTGGAAAAAAGCAAGTTAACTAATCACGCTAATAAATATTTAGGTTAATATCATGGAAAACCCTAAACTAATGCATCTCTAATAAATTACCCTCAATTAATTCTTTTTACCATTAAAAATGACAAACTGATACATTTGTAATAAATTTACTATTTATTAGTTTGTATTAAATTCAAATTTTATTGTCAAGTTATTAAGCTTGATGACACGCAGCAATTGAAGGGTCTATCAATTTGAGGTTTTATCTTTTGTTTGTCACATGTATACTAGTTTAAGGGTTTTTTGTGCGATACGAAAATTTTTTCTTGTTGTTCCTACTTTACTCCAACTCTAACTCTCACTTTTATACTTTTGCTTTGCTTCCTTGTAGGGCACGAGAATCGGAATTCACTCTTGAAATTTGTCACAAGAAAAAAATTAGTTTTGGGTAAATTTGTTACAAATGTATCAGTTTTGGCTTTTTTGTGGTTAAAAAATTAATTTGAGGTAAATTTGTCACAGAATGTACTAGTTTGGATTTTTCGTGATATCAACCCTAAATATTTTGTTGGATTAGTGGGTTTGTTTTAGAAAAAATTAATGGTGTATCTAGACATTTATATTTAAAATCATGTAAATAAATGACAAAATTATCTTTGGAAGAAGAATAACTAGCTTCTAGAACTACGAATATTTTACAAATAAGTAAGAAAAAATAATACTTTTCAGCTAATTATGTGAAGGCGATCATTATAATGCAAAAGATTATAGACGAAAGTGTACCTTCAAAAGTAAAATGCTAAAAGATCGAGAAATGCTTACGTGATGCAAGAAGTTAGAGTTAATATAGTCTTCAAAATGATATTTCTTACCACTCGAAGGCGAGACTTGATCTCTTTGATGCGATCCAACGAGAACGTGACTGTCGACACCGAAAATGGCTGGAAGCTCTCCGACCCACACCGAATTGGTGACAAATCATCCTCGATACAAGTGCTTTGCAAGACGCTCCAACCGAAATCTTTTACAGTGTTGACGAGTGGTGAAAAACATCTGCTAACTACCTTCCGAAGTCCAATGTTTCTGTCATCTTTATTGGCTGAGCTGAAGTTACTGACCGTGGGAAAGGTTATTGGAAGAGAAGGATTGTCAGCTCTTTGAAGGCAAGACAAGAGAGCACCTACAAGACAATAGCCATCACCAAGCGCATGGTGAAGCTTGAAAATTACGGTTCCTTGTGCTTCACTGGTTGGACACTTGATAATATGTACTTCCCACAATGGTTGGCCTTGCGGAAATGGTTGCATGGCTATTTGTGAAATGTAACTTTTGAGGAAACTATCATTCTCGGATGGAGATGATGAACCCTTTGGAAAGGAAAAACTGGGGACGAGCACATGGTTTTCCACATTCACTTCCACCTTCTTCCACTTTCTTGCTCCCTTCTTTCCCATCACCTATCCAAGAGAAAAGGAAAACAAAATAATATCTGAGTATGTGCAGTGAATTGGGGTTTATTCATTCAAGATATCTGACCAAGCACACATTCACATTATAAACACTAATTACTCATATATCAATCCTACCAATGGTGAATATCTATGCATAGGGCACACACACACATACCATGATAGAAGAGAAGCGAGGGTTTATTGGGAGGAAAACATCTTTGATCAGCGCCGTAGCTTGGGAGTCATCAATCGGAATTTCTGATTCCAATATACCAAGAACAGAAACCGACATCACTTTACTGTTGAAGTACTGTCCCGTAGGGCTCACTGGCTCAAGGCCATCATCCTCTTTTATCAACTCCATTGGACAGGACTTGCAATAATCCCAATCTAAGCGTAACAGGTTGAGGATCTATAGAGAAGTCTATGAAAGAATCGGGTATCATTGGCATACATACATATATATGTGTGTGAGTTCACGTGCGTGTCTGTAGATATTTTTATGTTTCTGGCCATCCATGTGACTACGTGTACCGAGTTGTCGGTGAATATGGGGATTAGGTGGGATAATAAAGTGTAGATAGCTACACTTGGGACGTCATCCGCTGGAAAAAGTCACAAGACAGATGTTCGATCCATGTTGGCCCAAATTTGTATTCAAACAGGTGTGACTTTCGGGTGGAAAAAGTCATCTAGAAATAAATTGTTAATTACGAATCGGTTGATATTACATCTCCCATCGGATGGGAGAGTTTCGGGTGTGACGCTTTTTTCCAAGCGCTTGAGGCTCTTCAATCGTCTGATTTGCTATGGTGCGCACATTTGCGCTAGACAAATATGTGTTAAGATTGATGGGAGCAAATGGCCGACTCACTTTTTGAATTATAAGAAATGTTTTGTTAGCGAGTGGCCTTGTGGAACTTATCAAACATGCAAAGGAGAAATTCCTTTTTTTAGATTATTGATTGTGTATATTGTGGCATCCTAGAAATTAAGGGCAAGTCCTAAGGTGCCCTAGAGCTTTTAAATAGGTAATGAATTTACCTATTGGTTTGTGTTTTAGCCTTAATTCTTTCTTAAGGCTTTGTATTTTGTTCCGTGTGTTTTTAATTTAAACCTAAGGTATTTAATAAGTATAAATCATGTGATGTCATGTTTGTTATAGATTAATGTTATGGGTTTTTAATTAGGTGTAATTAATTGTTAATTTTAATTTAAATTAAATAAAGGAAGTTGGATTGGGCCTTAGGCCCAATAGCATGGACTTTAGGCCCATGGAGGAAAGGCCTAAAGTGGGCCGTGTGGGCCAAGCCCATAAGGCCCATTGGGCCTTGTGGCCGTGCGAAGAGGAGAGGGGGAGGGTTTCAAATGCATGCCCCTCCCCAAGTGTCCTAATGCATGGGCCATTTGGCACCCATGCATTAGAGTCTCCAAGGCAATCATTGCCTTTGGGGGGAGAAAAGAGGAAGGGTTGGCCGGATGGGGGGAGAAGAGAGAGAGAGTGTCGTGCGAGAGAAGGAGAGAAGGAGAGAGGGAAAGAGAGAAGGAGAGAAAGAGAGAAAGGGAAGAAGGAAGGGGCTCGCGCGAGAGGGAGAGGGAAAGCCACCGTCCGTCCGCCGCACGCCGCCGTCCACCGCCGCTGTTCGTCGTTGTTCTTTCTTGGTTGGAGGCAAGTTTAGGTTCCATCCTACTCATGCATGTGTGTTTTGTATGGATGATTGATCTTTTGGGTGTTTAGAAGCTAGAAACCGAAGCTAGGGTGTTTGGTTGTTGAAAATGCATGCTGTTTTCGTATGAACCAGTGAAGTCAGAAACTTGTGAGGGCTTGCATGTATGCTTGGAGTTCGATTTTGGCTTGGATTTTTTCATGGAAGTTGTAGCTAACACCTTGAACTATAACATACTGAAATTTCATGAAAAATGATGGAGATTTAAGGGGTCAAAGCCTCATGTTTCGGAGACCCTAGATCTGGAGTTGTTTTCTGACCTTGTGGTGGATTTATGGTTTGCATGTTGGTTTTAACTAAGAATATCTCTTTGACTTCTTCATGAAACCTGTATATCACATCTTAAGGATGAACATACTCAAATTTGAAGTAAAATGAACAAGTATAGCTTAGGAAACCAACCTGATTTGGAAGACGATGAAACTGGAGTCGCGGTGTGGGACACCCGAGACTTCGTGGAACCTTTAGGAGGTCTTTCTTTGGTTTTTTGGCCTAATTTCCTTCATGAAAGTTGTAGGGGATCCTTAGAAGTATAACATATCCAAATTTCAGAGAAAACGAAGAAGTGTAGGTGGGTCGAACCTCCATACTTTCGGACATAGTTCTCTGCGTTTCGGTGACTTGACCAGAAGCTTCGTGGATCTGTGAAAATTTATCTATAATGATTTTGGCCTAGGTTTTTTCATTAAAAGTCTAGTTTAATGTCTTATCTATAACCTGGTGAAATGGCATAATTTTCTGAGGTCGTATGGGTATTTAAATCTATTTACTTAGAAAACGGTGCGTTCTGCCCTTATCCGAAAATGTGTACGGAATTGTGAAAATGTTGTTTTTTGTGCAGAAATTGATTTACCATGTATTTTCTGTGGTGAAATCACTATTTTATGGCATTACAATATTATGTGTTTTGATATCATGAATTTGTGATTTTTGTGATTAATTAATTGATTATTTAATTAATAAATTGCAAGGTAGAATTAAATTAGGATTTAAATAAATTCTAAATGTAATTGGCAAGTACATTGTTTTGAGTGGCATGTGGACCTAATTGCTATGGGGGATGCATCTATTGCATGTATGTGAAATTACTTGATGATACATGTATAAGAAAGATGATAGTGTCTTGTCATTACATCATGTGCATGATGAATTGAGACATAATTGGCAATGTGATCCATGGTAATTGTTGGGGGAAGATGTTAATGCCCGGGATGTATAAAGATACATGGCCGGATGGCCTTGGGAGTATCAGGATGCCCGGAATGAGATGGGTGCCGGAAGCCTCGGAGGTCTTTGCCCGAGGGGATGCCTCGTGATGCCGGTTGGGATGCGAGATGCCCGGGATGCGGGGGTGCCGGATGCCCGGTGGCCATGATTGGCATAATTTTCGGAGGTTCTTCGCAAGGCCCGAATAGGGTGCAAGTGTAAAGTATGGGATGGATGATCCCGAGAAAGGGTGATGTGTTGATCAATTGAGAACTAAAGTGGAAATTAAATCATGCATATATGTGATATGATGTGATGATAATCACTTATGATATAGTGACATGATGGCATGATGATGACATGCATGTGTACTATGGCATGATGATGACATGCATGTGTACTATGGTATGATGATGACATGCATGTGTACTATGGTTTGATGATGACATGCATGTGTACCATGGTATGATGATGACATGCATGTGTACTATGATATGATGATGACATGCATGTGTACCATGGTTTGATGATGACATGCATGTGTACCATGGTATGATGATGACATGCATGTATACTATGATATGATGATGACATGCATGTGTACTATGATATGATGATGACATGCATGTTTACTATGATATGATGATGACATGCATGTGTACTATGATATGATGATGACATGTATGTGTACTAAGATGACATGAAGACATGTATGAATCATATGGTATAATGATGATGATCATTTGTGTTTGATGCTATGTACGTATTACGATTTTGATGATGAGGTATGATGGCATGTACATGGCTTCGAGGTAAGTACATTACAATGTATGAATGACATGTGTATTGGAACTGTTGTATTGTTTAAATGCATTGAGTGTTGATTGGATCTCTTTACTTGTTGAGTGGTTGTACTCACCCTTTTGGGGACCGACATTTCAGATTAGTACGATGCATCTCCATGTTGTTACACGGGGAGTGTTCTATGGCCTTCCATCTGACGTGGAGGTCGAGGTGACTGAGATAGACTGTCCCACTCTGCCGGGACTGACCTTTTTACGTGTGCGCGCTATCGTATCTTATGACGTGGGCTTATCTGGAGGCCCAGTCATCCAGGAGTACGTCTCCGTCCACATCCGCCGCGACGGTGTCATGATGGGGATGCTGCCACCTCCACCGCCTGACGCACCGGGATGGGTGTGATGGCCTGCGCACGTGGAGTGGGGGTTAGCAACTTTTTGGATGGCCGCCACGAGTAGTCCGAAGGGAGATCGTTACACGTTGCATTTTTTAGGGTCGTGTGTCTCTTTTTGAGGTTGAAGGCCGAGCTTTAGATGAGTCTTGGCCTACCTTTTTGTACCGACCCGTGTCGCCCTTCGTAATTATATATGTAAATAAAAGTGGTTCGGCCTCGTGCTTTCATTTAATCAAAGATAGTTGGTGTGTATTGTGTTGTCGTGAGGGAAGCGAAGTGTTGGTGAGACTCGCCTCTTAATTTCCGCTATGAGCTGCGCAAAATCCTTAAAGCCTTTTTAAAGGAAAAGAAAAGAAAAAATTTTACGCCTAAGTGTCGGCTTGAATCTTTCTTCTATCGGTGTATATTTTGTTTTTGTTCTGGTTTCTTTCGCTTGGTATCTGTGGCGACCCTACCGGGTTTTGGGGGTGCCACATATATCATGAGGATAGTCAGTGAATTGAAGATTACAATATTTTTTATTTAGTGGTTTAATCAGTGTTGTGAAAAGCACTCTTCAACAAAATCATTATGCTAATAATCACCTGTTCACAGAATGTAATCTTGCCATAAAGTAGCAAGAGAACCCCATGACAGCAAAAATTTGAGAGTATCACGGTAAGTAGAAAGAAAAAGAAAATGCAAATCCTTCTTGTCAGATATCTGGAGTGCCAAAACTTGGCATGGAGGGATATTTAAGTACAAAAAGTTAGGAAAGTAACACTTAAGTGCCAAAATCGGAGCAAAATTGATCACTTAAGTGCTAACGACAAGAAAATCCGGTCAAAATGCTGACTTGGCGATTTTCCGGTAAGGTAAGTGTAAAATGACGTTGTTTTGCATGCTGACGTAGCTAGACAAATGCAAAAACAATATCGTTTTACTGCTGAGGTGGTTAATAATTAATATAAAAATTAATTTAAAAATACATTTATATAAAACATTAAAAAAATAAGGAGGAAGAAGGCGGTTGAGGGTTGAACCCTCACCGCCATCACCTCCTGCCATCACCGGGAAGGGCTGGCGACAATAGGGGGAGGGTTTGTTGGTGTCGCCGGGCCCTGACTAGGGGCCGATGACCCCAACTGACCAGTGGCGAGGGCCCGCGAACCCTCGCCATAGATTTGGGCGAGGGCTCGTGGGCCCTCGCTACCAGTTGGCTGGGGTTGCCAGCCCCTGGCTAGGGCTCGGCGACCCCGGCCGACCCCTCCACCTTTGCCGGCCCTTCCAAACGACGACGGGGAGGTGGCAACGATGGCTCAACCCTCAACCGCCTTCTTCCTCGCTTCTCCTTTTATTTTATTTTATTTATAATTTAATTTAATTAATTTTTATATTAAAAATCAAATCCACGCCAAAATGACGTTGTTTTTGCGTTTTTTTGTTGAGTCAGCTTTCCGACGAGTCACGTCAGTAAGAAAAATAATAAGAAAATTGTCACATAGGATTTCCGGCAGGGTTTGCCGAATGTGATATTTAAGTGTTTCACTTTTAAAAAAAAAATGGCATTTAAGTGCCATTTTCCTAACTTTTGGCATTTAAGTGTCCATTCGTGCCAAGTTTTGGCACTTGGGGTGTACTTCTTCCCTCTTATCTCTCTCTTCTTCCTTTTCTTGCAATTAGGGATTCAATAAGAAAACCATGGCTTGTGCAAGGTCAGGTTTCTAATTTATGTCCTCATGCCATTCCATTCTCAAACCTAGAAATGATCACACTCTCAAAAATGGTAAATTTACCAAATTTGCGATGAGGTTATCAAACTTCTCTCTTTCTCTCTACCTCACACGTACATGAAGGATATGGCTGGGTGTGAGGGAAAGGACACATGAAGTGCTAAAACTTGGCAGAAGAGGATACTTGAGTGCCAAAAGTTCAAAAAAATATACTTAAGTGCTAATATCGGAGCAAAATAGATCTGTTAAGTGTCAATGGTGAGAAAATTCGGCCAAATTACTGATGTGGTGTTTTTCCAACAAGACAAGTGCAAAACGACGTCGTTTTGCACGCTGACGTGGCTATATAAGCCAAAAACAATGTTGTTTTTCCTTAGATTTGAATTTTAAAATAAATATTAATTAAATTAAATTTAAAACTAAATTTATTATAATTTTAATTTTTAAAAAAAAGAGGGGAGGGGGAAGGAGATGCATAGCCCTTGCCACCACTGCCCCATCATCACCGGGAAGGGTTGACGACGGTAGGGGGAGGGTCGGCCGAGATCGTTGAGCCTTGGCCAATCAACAGCAAGGGGGCGACAGCCCTTGGCCCAGTTGGTGAGGGCCAACGAACCTAGATCTGGGTTAGGGCTTGCAAGCCCTTGCCGTCAATTGGCTAAGGTCACCTTTTCAGCGACAATGGGTCGGCGGTGAAGAGGGCTTGCACAGCCCTCACCATTCTGCAACTCCTCCTACCCTTTTTTTTTTTTTTTTAAATTAAATTAAATTAAATTAATATTTATATTAAAATTCAAATAAAAGGCAAAATGACGTCATTTTGTCTCTTCTTTGTTGACTTAGCTCTCTGGCAAGTCATGTATGTGAGCTATATTAATAAAAAAATTGTCACGTAGGATTTCTAATCAAGATCGTTGGACATGGTACTCAGGTTTCCAATTTTTCAAAGAAAGTGATGTTTATGTGTGTTTTTTGTAATTTTTGGTACTTAAGGGTGCGTTTGGTAACATTTCTGTTTAAAAATTGTTCTAGGGAACAGAAATAGAAAAAAATGTTTCTGTTCCGGGGAACAATTTTTGAACAAAAAAAGGGGTTTGGTAAACTTGTTCCGGGAATAAAAAATGAACAGAAACAAGTTTGGTAAATTTGTATTTTTTTTATTTCTTTTAATTTTTTAATATTTTTATTTTTATTTTCTTTATTTTCTTTCTTTATTTTTTTTATTTTCTTCTTTTGGCCGGTCGCCGGCCTCAACCATGGCCGGCGACCGGCCGACGAGGGCCGGTGGCCTTCGCCAGGGCCGGCGACGCTCGCCGGGTCGCCAGGGCCCTCGACGGCATCGCCGACCCTCGACGGCCGGTCGCCGGCCATGGCCGAGGCCGGCGACCGGCCAAAGAAAAAGGAAAGAAAAAAGAAGAAGTGTTTCTGATTTTTGTTCTAGAAACAAGAAACAATTTTTTTTTGTTTTTTGTTTCTGTTCCAGATGTGTTTCTAGGAACAAAAAAACAATTTTGGAACAAAAACGCACCTAAACGCGTTTCTGTTCCTTTTTTGTTCTCAGGAACAAAAAAACAGAAAAGTTGTTCAAAAACAAAAAAAAGAAATGAAAACAAACGGGCATAGCATAGCATCCCTCATGCTAAATTTTGGCATTTCAGATGTTCTTTTCCTACTGATTGTGATTAATGAGACGTCACTGGAGAGGGAAAAATTGTTAGAGATTGAGAGTTTCATGTTTATACGTGCTTTTGCTTCATCATTTCTGATGTTAACTCCTTGCTATTCTTTTGAAGGAAAAGAGAGATGAGAAGATAGGCATAGCATCCTTACCTCTGTGTTTTGAGTCCTCCAAGCAGAAACCTATCTGTAAGAGCTGGTTCCCAGTTTTTGGAACCGGTAACTGACCTTTCCAAGCTTGTTCCAGTATCAACTCATGAACCAGCCTTTTTTTTTTTTACTTCTGTTTCGTTTTATTTATTTATTTAATTGCTTAAATGGTTTATATAAGCAAATCTTATTCAAGCCATGAAAACTTAACATAAAGAAGTGGCAGAAGAAAGGGATTACAAGACGACGAAGTGAGGCATGTTTCGAGAAAATTGAGCAAATTTGGATGAAAATTGAACAAATTTGGATGAAAATTGCGACAATGTTTGACCATTTATGTATATTCAAGTAAAAGGGGGGTGTCCCCAGCACACAAGGCTTGTTGCCACGTGAGGGTTGGTTCCAAGGAACGCGTGGGATTGATGTCAATCAACTAATAGTATTCTGCTTCCTTTTGCAAGCGTGTAGAGTAAGCACAAGTCGTGCTTCAGGCCGATGCTTAGTAAAGAGATCAAGAAGATATAGAACACCGCAGAAAAGTGTTGATTTTGGTCTGCAAGTTGACCGGAGTTCATCAGTGCTGATGGATATTCTTCAACAGTTGTGGGAAGTGAGACAACCGAGAACTAGAAAGAAATATGTCTGAGATAATTTAGGGTTGGTTTTAAACCAGTTTAAAGTCGGTGTCCGCGCATAAAACTGAAAATTGAATTGATCCTTGTTTGAATTAGCCAAGTAATACCAGTCTGGTTTGGTTCCCAGGTTGAACTGGCCTGATTGCTCAATCCTAGTTCTCTCCTTCTTCTTCTTGTCCTCTTCATGCTTTATATGCAAGTTACACTATGAGGACTGCATACCTGCTCTCCGGGTCGATGACGAGCTCCCACCCAATCAATTCTGCTTCGTTCTCCCCAAGCCCAAGCTTTAGCAGCGGCTCATGGCGTCGGACATGGCAACTCTCGCTCTCAAGGCCAGCCTCGCGCTGCAAAAGGTCACTAAGCAGGGTGGGGACCGCAGACGGAGGAATACCTAGATCTCTCCATCTTTGAGGTGCATTTCGACGGCAGAGCTCGTAGTGATGACGGCAATGTCTGATACGGGAGCGAAGAGTTCAACGTCGAGAAGAGCTTCGCCATCAATGGAAAGGCAGTCTACAGAAAACATTTTCCGCATGTCGATTAGTTTTCCGTTATTTAAATACTGGAAAGGCGAAAGACAATTTCTCGAAGATAGTTTTTCTTCGAACAAACGAACCCTAAAAATAACTCGATCACTAAGAACCAGAAAATTATTACAAAAGTGTTAGTAAGGTCGTGTGTGTATATAAATATGTCGGCCAAAGAAGAGGAAATAGGTCATGCATACAGGAACGATACAATTTCTAAGATCTTTAGCTAATGTTGCATTGTCATCGTGGGCGAATATCATTTGAAGATCTTAGCATTGAGGTTCCATTAGGTGCATTCACTGCAATAGATGGAGATATTTATTGATGGGAGGGTACCATTCGGGATATTTCTCCATCAAATGTCTCACTCGCGCTTTCATTCACTCCGTATAGATGTTGGACCATGAAACGCTCCTTATTTTGTATTAATGGTGATGGAGAATGCAAGGAAACAACCGACATGGTGACTTAATTGTGAAAGATATGTAATTTAAAGCTGCAAAATGTAAGTGAAAATTCATGTTGTGCCATGAAGAACGTTCCCATGTTTCTGGTCATCCTTGTGACTTCGTGTACCATGACTCTCCGTGGATTCTAGGGATTAGGTGGATAGTCCGTGGAAAACTACCTGTGGACCGATTCAACCAATTGTCCATTCCATTTATTTGAATATGTACTAACAATCTACATCGTATCATTAAAATATGGTGATCCGAATTAACCAAACAAACTTCCTCATCCACATAGAGTTCATCATAAAGATAAGAATAACTCGGTCACGAAAGACTAATCTTTAGTGTAAGGTATTTTGCTAATTCCGAGTGAAACAGACTCTATTGAGTTCTCACCATAGAACTCAATAGTTACACTTACTTAGGGAAAAGTACCAAAATAGTCTTAAACCTTTTGTATTGGTACCCATTTAGTCATAAATTTTTCAATTTGACCAATTTAGTCTTAAACATTTTCACATTGGTACCAATTCAGTCCATTCGGCTAATTTAAGCCATAAATTGCTGACGTGGCCACCGGTGGTCTTATGTGGCGTCATGTGGATAAATTTTATAATTTTTTTATATTTCTTTTTCAGATTTTTTAATTTTTCTTTTCTTTTTTTTCTTTTTTTTTTTCTTTTCTCCTTACCCTTGGCCAGTGAGGTCGCCGGCTGGCCGGCCAATGGTGAGTATCTATGCATAGGGTACACACATACGTACCATGATAGAAGAGAAGCGTGGGTTGATTGGGAGGAAAACGTCTTTGATCAGTGACGTGGCTTGGGAGTCATCGATTGGAATTTCGGATTCCAGTATGCCAAGAATAGAAACCGACATCACTTTACTGTTGAAGTACTGTCCTAAAGGACTCACTGGCTCAAGGCCTTCATCCTCTTTCGTCAAATCCATTAGACAGGACTTTGTAATAATCCCAATCTAAGCGGATCAGGTTGAGAATTCATAGAGAAGTCTTCGAAAGAGTTGGATATCATTGACATATATATGAGTGCGTGGGTGCGCCTTCGTGTAGTTGGACTGTCGGTGGCTTACAGGGGTTAGGTGGGATAATAAAATGTTGCCAGCTGTAACTTGCAAGTAGCTACCTATCGGTCTTCATCGGCTGGAAAAGTCATAAGACAGATTTTCTCCCGATCCGAGTTGGCCAAATTTAGTATTCAAAAGGATAGCCGTTTAAAGATGAATCATTACTTACGAATCAATTGATATTACACCTCCTATTGGATGTGGGACATGGTGTGTTACATTTTTCTCCAAGGACTCGAGACTCTTCAAGTGTCTGACTGCACACTCTTGTGCCTAACACACACGGCGCACACGTCACATCTGCTAGGGTGCACATGTTCGCTCAAGAAAAATGTGTGAAAAAATTAAGGGAACAATTGCTTGACTGACTTTTGAATTACAAAAAATGTGTTGTTAGTAAGTGGTTTCGTGGTAGTTATTAAACATCTAAAGGAGATATTCCATATTTGGAGTATTGATTGTGCATATCATAAGAATGATCGGTGCATTGAACATTACAATATATTTTTTATTTAGTTGTTTAATTAATGTTGTGAAAGCACTCTTCCACAAAATCATTACGCTAATAATCACATGGTCACAGAATGTAATCTTTACCATAAAGCAGCAAGAGAACCAGCCCAAAACTTATACCCAAAAAAACCAAACAGCTCAAAACAGCAAAAATCTGAGAGGATCACGGTAAGTAGAGAAAAAGAAAAGGCAGAGACTGTAACGTAATCCCTCGTATCTCTCTCTTCTTCCTTTTCTTGCAGTTAGGGATTCGGTAAGAAAACCATGGCTTGTGCAAGGTCAGGTTTCTAAGTTTATGTCCTCATGCCATTCCATTCTCAATCCTAGAAATGATCACACAATAAGAAATGGTAAATTTACCAAATCCACAAAGAGGTTATCACACTGTGCCTCACACATACATGAAAAATACGGCTGGTTGTGATTTATGAGACCTCACTGGAGAGAAAATAAATTGTTAGAGATTGAGAGTTTCGTATCATACGTGCTTTTGCTTCATCGTTTCTGATGTTAACTCCTTGCAACTCTTTTGAAGGAAAAGAGAGATGAGAACATAGGCATAGCGTCCCCATCTCCGTGTTTCAATTCCTCAAAGCAACGAGATTGGTTACAGAATGTATTCTGAAACCAATTATCAGAGTAGGTTCCTAGCTTTTGGAACCAGGAACTGACCTTTTCAAGTCTATTCCAGGACACAGAAACCAGCCACTTTTTTTTTTTTTTTTAATCTGTGTCATATTTTTTATTTAATTGCTCAAATGGTTTATATAAGCAAATCTCATTTAAGCAATGAGAACTTAACGTAAAAGAGGGGGGCAGAACATAGGCATTACAAGATGACGAAGTGAAGCATGTTTTGACAATATCGAACAAAGTTGGATGAAAATTGTAACAGTGTTGGACCATTTCTGCATATTCCTTTAAAAGGGGTGTCCCCAGCACATAAGGCTTTTTTGCCACGTGCGGTTGGTTCCAAGGCACGCATGTTATTGATGTCAATCAATTAATAGGATTCTTCTTCCTTCTGCAAGTGTGTAGGGTAAGCACAAGTCGGGCTTCATTTCGATACTCAGCAAAGAGATTGAGAAGATATAGAAGACCGCAGAAAAGTGTTGATTTTTGGCCTGCCAGTTGACCGGATTTTATCCATGACAAATGTTGCTAATGGATCTTCCTCACGGTTGTGAGAAGTGAGAAGACCAGAGAACTAGAAAAGATATATAAGTTTGAGATAATTGAGGGTTTGTTTCGAACAGGTTTAAGGTTTGATCTCCAGTAGAATCGACCAATTCAGTGCATAGAACAATAAATCAAACTGGTCCTTGTGTGATTACTCAACCCTAGTCGGCACCTTCCTCTTCTTTGTCCTCTTCGTGCTTTACATCTTGTCCTCTTCATGCTTTACATGCAAGTCACACTATGAAGAGTGCAACCTGCCCTCCGGGCTATTGACGGGCTCTCACTCAGAGGAAAAAAGTGTCAAAAAAGTTATAAACCTATTGCATTTGTGCCAATCTAATCATAAACTTTTCATTGGTGTCAATTTAGTACTAAACATTTTGATTTCGTGTCAATTCAACCCTAAACATTTTGACGTAGTGTCAATTCAATCCTTTCAGTTAATTTTAGCTAGATTTTGCTGACATGGATGACAGTTGGTGAAAGAAACAGAAGGTGAAGAAGAGAGAGGAACGAAGCTTTTACTGTATTTCCTCTGATTAATTGTAAACTATACAAATCCTAAAGATATAGAGCTAGGTTTGTACAATTAATGGAAATAAAGAATTCTACGTATCAATCTAAATTTAGTTCTGATATTGAATTGATATGTACAGAATAAAATCAATTCCAAATATTCCAAAGATATATTGCATATCTTCTAACACCCCCCCTCAAGCTGGTGGCTTGTATATGTCCAAGACACCTAGCTTGTTTAATAGATATGCATGTTGTCGATGACATAAAGGTTTGGTGAAGATGTCTGCTGGTTGCTCTGTTGTGCCAATTCCTTCTGTTTCAATCACCCCTTTTTGAATCTTGTCTCGTGTAAAATGACAATCCACCTCTATGTGTTTAGTTCTTTCATGCACTATAGGGTTTGCTGCCAATTTGAGAGCTGCATCATTGTCACAATATAATGTTGTTGCTCCTTGTACCTATATTCCGAGATCTTTAAGTAACCCTCGTATCCATACTACTTGGCAAGTAGTTTTTGCCATAGCTCGGTACTCAGCTTCAGCCGAAGACAAAGATATAGTAGGTTGCTTCTTGGTCTTCCACGAGAGAAGTGAGTCTCCTAATTTGATACAATATCCAGTGACTAATCTTCGGCTAGTAGGGCATGTAGCATAATTAGCATCACAGTATGCCCTCATCTTCACGTCACATTTCTTGGATAAAAGAATTCCAAGTCTTGGACACCCTTTTAGATACTTCACAACTTTAAATGCAGCTTCCAAATGAGACCGCTTTGGACTGTGCATAAACTGACTAAGTGTTTGTACTGCATAAGAGATATCAGGTCTAGTCATTGTCAGGTATATGAGTTTCCCGACAAGTCTTTGATATCCTGATGGGTCTTTGAGAATGGGGTCATCATTTTGTGAAATGCCCCTATGATATTCTGCAGTAGTCAACTTAATGTTCTGTTCAATAGGAATCACGGCTGGTCTGCATCCTAATAAACCTGATTTTGATATAATCTCCAAGACAAACTTCCGTTGACTAAGAGAAATCCCTTGATCAGATCGTGCAATTTCAATTCCAAGGAAATACTTAGGTGCTCCTAAATCTTTAATGTGAAAGGTAGCATGTAAATAATCCTTGAAATTGTCTATAACAGCCTTATCGTTTCCCATAACAAGTATGTCATCAACATATATCATCAAATAAATAGATGACATACATTTGGTCCGTGTGAATAAAGCATAGTCATACTTAGACTGCTTGAAGCCTGCTATTGTAAGAGCATTTGCAAACTTAGCATACCATTGTCTGGATGCTTGCTTTAATCCGTAAAGGGATTTACGGAGACGACATACTCGATTCTCCCCCTGTCTCCGTAAGCCTTGAGGAATGTCCATGTAGATTTCTTCATCAAGATCCCCGTGCAAAAAGGCATTATGCACATCCATTTGATGTAAACTTCAATTATTAATAGCAGCAACAGATAAAAAAGAACGAACAGTGACATCAGTGGCAATAGGAGAAAAAGTCTCGTGGTAATCAAAACCTTCCCTTTGTGTGAATCCTTTGGCAACCAATCGTGCCTTGTATCGTTCAATGGAACCATCGGCACGATACTTTATCTTGTAGACCCACTTACAGCCAATTGGCTTTCGATCAGAAGGATGAGAGACAAGATCCCATGTCTTGTTGTCAATAAGTGCCTGGAGTTCTACCTTCATGGCTTGTTGCCATTTTGGGTCAATAGATGCCTCCTTGTAACTAGGAGGTTCGTGTTCTTCTAAGAGACGACTAACACAACATCTATGTTCCTGTGATAATCTATGGAAGTAAACATATGATGAAACTGGGTATTGAGTACCTGGAGAATGATGAGTGGCACAGATATAGTCTTTAGTCCATGTGGGAGGTCGTGTGCTGCGACCTGAACGCCTTGGATGAATAATGTCTATGGGAGTTCCATTGGTAGATGTTGCCTCAATATGCCGACTTTCTTCAACATCATGGGTATTTTCTAGTCGTGACTGGAAGATTTCTTTTGGGCAAATGGCCCTATCAACAGGTGTTGATGTTGATTCTGGAAGATATGAAGCAGTTGTAGGAATGGGCCTCAATTCTGCCAATGGTATATAGGCAGTGTCTTGAGGTATTGCTTCATCAATACTGCCAGAAAGAGCTGTCATCCCTGTATCTGTATCTGTAGTGGGTTGCTCAGAAAAAGGAAATATGTCTTCACGAAAGATGACATCACGACTTACTAGAAATTCCTTTGTAGATATGTCGAGAACGCGATAGCCTTTCTGTAAATTGGGATATCCCATGAAAATGCATCGTCGAGCTCGAGGAGTGAATTTGTCTCTAGGTCCCACTGTCGTGACAAAACAGAGACATCCGAAGACCTTGAGATGTTGAAGCTCTGGCTTTTTTTTGGAACAATAACTCAAATGGAGTTTTCCCTTTAAGTATCCGAGTTAGCATACGATTGATTAGGTAAGCGGCTGTGACCACACAATCTCCCCAATAATCGTTCGGAACTGACGCTTGAAACTTTAAGGCTCGTGCGACTTCCAATAAATGATGATGTTTCCGTTCTACCACGCCATTTTGTTGTGGTGAATAGACACAAGTGCTCTCATGTTGTATTCCATATTGAGTGAATAATGAAGAACAATGATGGCTGAAGAATTCTCTGCCATTATCAGTACGAATCCGCTGTATGGATTTCCCAAACTGATTCTTTGAGAGTGAGAAAAAACTTTTCAAATGAGAATAAGTTTGGTTCTTAGACTGCATCAAGAAAATCCAAGTCGCACGAGAATAATCATCGACTATAGTGAGAAAATATCGAGACCCATCATGATTTAATGTGTGATATGGTCCCCATATATCTACATGAATTAGGGCAAAAATTGCACTAGTGCGGGTATTACTAGACGGAAAAGGAGCACGAGATTGTTTAGCAAGAGGACATATAGAACATTGTGGATATGGAAAGGAGGCACTATGACCCAATCTCAAATGCATAATGGAATTTCTATCATTGGTAGTCAAGTTACACAATGAAGATTTATTCAAAGAAATGCAAGAAAAATTACTTGAGGAATTATTCCAGAAATAAAGGCCTTCAGAGAGACTACCCAAGCCCATCAGTTTCCCAGTCAAAAGGTCCTGAAAGAAACATGCATCAGCATTGAAAATGACCCGGCATGAATTTTCTTGACAAACTTTTGACACAGATATTAGATTAAACTGGAATTCTGGGACACAAAGAACATTTCTAAGAGTAATTTTTGGACTGAGATTGACTGTCCCTGTTTCATGGACATGAGTAATATCCCCAGTAGGCAACTGTACAGAAATAGGGAAATCCAATCTAGGATTTATACTTGAGAAAAATGCCCTGTCACATATAATATGGTCGCTTGCCCCTGAATCAATTATCCATGGTTTTTTGGATATTGAATTAATCAAGCAATGTGTAATACCTGAGAAACTTGCTCCTCTGTTTGTGGTGTCCATTTTTTGAAGTGCCTCCATCAATTGATGATACTGATTATTTGTGATAGATTGGTCACCCTCTTTACCGGTCGAACCAGTAATTTGATAAGCTGCTGAAATTCTTTTTTCTTTTTCACCAGGCTTTACATGTAATTTCCAACAATTATCAATTGAGTGATTAGCACGCTTGCAATAATCACAAAATAATTTATTCTTGCCTTTAAAATTTCTCCCGAAATTCCTTGATGATGTGGCAAGCATCTGACCGTCCGTGCCTTTAATCGCAGCGAGGATCTGACCGTCCGATGCTTTGAAGATCTGACCGTTCGATGCTTTGAAGATCTGACCGTCCGATGCCTTGAAGATCTGACCGTCCGATCCTTTGGCCGCGAGCTCCTGTCCACCGTTGGATCCGATCAAATGATCGAAGCCGTCCGATCCTCGCAGCACATCCTGACCATCCATCTGGTTTGCTTTATATACTTGGGATTCCTCTTCTGCGAACCCTAGCCCCAAATTGGCCACTCGTCTCTCTCGATTTAGGGTTTGCGTCCTGGTGGCCGCGTCTCGCCGATCACCGCGGGCAGCGAGAGCGACGCTCTCGCTGCTCCTGGTGTGGTCTGGCGTCGCGTGTCGCTGACTCTCCTCCTGTACGGCCAGTTGAAATATGCGCCCAATCGGCGGCATCAGATCCATGGCGAGGATCTGTGAACGAAATCCGAGGTAATTTTCGTTCAAAATGAGGAGAAAACGTGTAGCTTTCTCCCTGTCTTTGATAGATCTGTATTGTTTAAGCGTGGGTTATGGTCCCACGAGTTTCTCCTCGGCCACCTCGAGATTGTTCCACAGAGACGAGAGCCGGTTGAAAACGGCTGTGACTGTCATATTGCCTTGCTTCAATTCGCTAAGATCCTGCATTAGATTGAAAATTTTTGCCTGATCTAGTTTCCCGTACAATTCCTGGATATTTTCCCACATCTCTTTTGCATCTTCTGTCGGTGGGAGTCCGGTCGCGACTTCGGAGGAGACGCAATTGCCGATCCAGGTTCAGATCAGGCGGTTGCTCTTCCTCCAGAGTTAGGCCAGACGTTCCTCCATGGGAACTGGGATGGTTCCGTCGAGGAAACCATCTTTGTCTTTTGTTGCCAGGGCGCGCCGGAACTCCCGCGACCATCTTGTGTAATTTTCTGGGCCAGTTAGCTGCTGGCTGATGATCCGCAATTCTAGTCTGTCGGCATTGGAAACGAACAATGGATCGCCGGGTTCTGGTCGTCCGGCGAGCGCCGCCACTGGGAAAGGCAGAAAACCGGGCGTGAGGTTCGGGTAGGTATTCGTGCCTTGACCCGATTCACTCGCCCCAATCGGATAACCCGCATAGAAACCCGGGTAGGGATTTGTTCCCATACCCGGCTGACCCAACCCGCTTAACTGCTCCGATCCGATGGCTGGATTTGCCCCATTCGTGGTTGGCGGGTCCCCATCGGGTCAGACGTGGCTCTGGTGACCCACAGATGCAGACGATGATGGATTTGGGTTTGCCCCGAAGAGAAATGGATACGAGATCCATTGGTATGGTTGACCCACTAAGGGTTGCCCCGCATTAAACTGAGTCTGCATGGGCCACCACTGAGCGGGCGGTGTTTGTGTCTGCTGACTTGTGAATGGAAGTGTTGTAGGTGGAAGCGTTACAGATCGATCTTCATCCTGCGGATCTTGGTGCAACGTCTCTCCAGTCGGTGGATTTCCAGAAGCCGAGAAGCTAGTTTGCAGGGATGTCATGGTAAGATAAAAAAAAACCTTCAAAAGTTGATTCTAATGCCGAAAGAATAACCTCTTCCTTTTTTTTTTTTGTAGGTGAAAGACTCTTTGGCAGAAGAACAAAGTGGAAGCAAATCAGAAGTCTCGTGGCTCTAATACCATGAAAGAAACCGAAGGTGAAGAAGAGAGAGGAACGAAGCTTTTACTGTATTTCCTCTGATTAATTGTAAACTATACAAATCCTAAAGATATAAGCTAGGTTTGTACAATTAATGGAAATAAAGAATTCTACGTATCAATCTAAATCTAGATCTGATATTTAATTTATATGTACAGAATAAAATCAATTCCAAATATTCCAAAGATATATTGCATATCTTCTAACAGTTGGCTTACATGGCATGGTCAACGCCAACATGGACAACTTTTAATATTTTCTGTTTATTTTTATTTATTTTTATTTTTTTTTTATTTCCTTTATTTGTTTATTTTTTTCTCTTTCTTTTGATTTTCTCCTTCCCTTCCTTCTTCCTCCAACCAATCGCCGGTCGATGATCGGCCAGAGACAAGGGCCCTCACTAGTGAGGTCAGGCCTCGCCCATGGCTGGCAAGTCTTGACCCTCGCTAGCCCTAGGAGAGGCCGCCCTCGTGACCTCTGGCAAGCTCAACAAACGTTGGATGAGGCACGACCTTGCTGTCACTAGTGAGGGCAAGCCTCGCTGGTGGCTAGCAATGCTCGTTAGCCCTTGCTCTGGCTGATTGCAAACCGACGACCGGCTAGAGGAAGAAGGAAAGGGAAAAATGCAAGCTCGACAAACGTTGGATGAGGCATGACCTTGCCGTCACTAGTGAGGGCAAGCCTCACTGGTGGCTAGCCACGCTCGTCGGCCCTCACTCTAGCTGATTGCAGACCGACAACCGACTAGAGGAAGAAGGAAAGGGAAAAATAAAGGAAAGAGGGAATAAAAGGAGACCACATAAAAGTGTTGATTTTTGTCCTGCAAGTTGACCAGAGTTTATCCATGACAAATGTTGCTGATGGATCTTCCTCACGGTTGTGAGAAGTGAGAAGACCAAAGAACTGGAAAAGATATATAAGTCTAAGATAATTTAGGGTTTGTTTTGAATCGGTTTAAGGTTTGATCCCCAGTAGAATCGACCAATTCAGTGCATAGAATAAGAAACCAAACCGGTCCTTGTGTGATTACTCAACCCTAGTCGACACCTTCCTCTTCTTTATCCTCTTCATGCTTTACATGCAAGTCATACTACAAGGAGTGCATACCTGCTCTCCAGGCTATTGACCGGCTCTCACCCAATGGAAAAAGTGTTAAAAAAGTCATAAACCTATTGCATTTGTACAAATTTAATCCTAAACTTTTTATTTGTGTCAATTTAGTACCAAACATTTTGATTTCGTGTGAATTCAACCCTAAGCATTTTGACGTAGTGTCAATTAAGTCCTTTCAATTAATTTTAGCTGGATTTTGCTGACATGAATGACGGTTGGCTTACTTGGCACGGCCAACACTAACATGGACAACTTTTGATATTTTAATATTTTTTTTAATATTTTTTTTTAATATTTTTTATTTCCTTTATTTCATTTTTTTTTCTCTTTCTTTTGATTTTCTCCTGCCCTTCCTTCTTCCTTCAGCCAGTTGCCCTGGAGACAAGGACCCTTACTGGTAAGGTCAAGCCTTGTCCATGGGCAGCAAGTCTTGAACCTTGCTAGCCCTGCGCGAGGCCGCCCTCATGACCTCTAGCAAGCTCGTTAGATGTTGGGAGAGGCACGACCTCACCATCACTAGTGAGGGCAAGCCTCGGTAGTGGCTAGTGACACTCGCCGGGCCTCGCCTCTGGCCAATCGCAAACCAACGACCATCTAAATGAAGAAAGAAAAGGAAAAATTAAGGAAAGAGGGAAAAAAAGATTAAAGGAAATAAATCAATCAATCAATAAAAAAAAAATTAAATTATCATTAAAATTTTGTCCATCACAGTGTCAATGTGCCACGTAAGCCGAATGACATTTACGTTAGTAAAATTCGGCCAAAATTAGTCAAAATGACTGAATTGGCACCAAATCAAAATGTCTAAAAATTTAATTGGCACTAATGCAATAAATTTAAGATTATTTCGACCCTTTTCGCCTCACCCAACCACATCTACGTCATTTTCCCCGAGCCCAAGCTCCAGTGGAGATCATGGCGTCGAACATGGCAGCTCTTGCTATCAAGGCCAGCGTTGCTCTCCAAAATGTGGCGAAGCAAGGTGGGGACCATAAAAAGAGGAAGACCTAAAAGTCTCCTGACTTGGAGGTGCGCTTCAATGGCCGATCTCACGAAGATGACGGCGATGTAAGATACGGGAGCGAAGAGTTCAACATCAAGAAGAGCTTAGCTGTGGATAGGAAGGCTGTCCGCGGTGCGAGACTTTTCCAATTAGGGTCTGTGTGGAAGATGCAGAGATTATCTATAAAGATCTGTTCGTTTAGGACGAAGTCTAGCACATTTTGTTAAAGCTCCAAAGATGGCTTCCACTTCTTAAATTGGGAAGTCGTTTTTCTTATTTTTAAACTTGAACTTTATGATTGACTTTATTTTTTGTGACTAGTTTATTTTCCCATACTAAACAATTTGTGACTAGTTTATTTTCCCATGCTAAGCAATATTAAACGGTAAAAACATGTTTGGATAAAATATATTCCTGCGAATAAACAGTCTCATGTCTTCTTGATAAGAAACTGCAGCACAGTGTGGAAAAATTAACTGCAGACCAATTTAACCAGTCGCCTATTCCATTTAGTTGAATTTAATCCAATGGTCTACGTTGTAGCATTAAAATATGATGATCCGAATTAACCAGATGGACTTCCTTTACCACATAGAATTCATCGTAAAGATGAGAATAACTCAAGAGAGAAAATTTTGATGCCATGCCAGAAAACCATCATAACTTCAATCATTGAAGTACAATTTTAAACCTTAAGAAGAGCATTGAGATAATTCCAACCCAAGCTTTTGATCGTCACATTAAGCCATGCTTTCAAAAGTTCCTCGAGTAATGTCATATTCCACACCATGAGTAATGAGATAAGAAACTATAAACAACTATGGCGTCGAAGATTAAAATTTACCTAATGGAATGAGACATTGTAAAATAAGTCACATTATCCTTCTCTTTCTGTATATGTGGATTCTCATCTTTTGTAGTTGACTTGAAACAAAGTTTCTTGAATGAAAGCCTCCAAATCTCCCGAAGGTTGGACGAACCATCAGCCACTTCGGCAACCACCAAAGGAGCATACCCAAAGCATGAGACACCAACAGTAGTAGATTTTGTCATCATCAGAGACATTTTTGAAGAAAAAGGATGATTCTTTAGAAGCTTTTGCTTGGAAAATAATATTTCCAGGTAAGGAAACATGATCACATAAGATAGGATAAGGTAGGATTAGAAATCCTTCCCATATCCTCGGGATTTGAAAAAAAAAACATTTCTTATGTCTGGTGCAATCCAAAATAGGATTCAAAATCTTTGAAAATCTCACTTGCTCATAGAGGTGATACTTTCCAAATCTAGGACAACATATTATTGACATAATCTCACACGGCCAGACTAGCAACATTTTGAGCAGTCACCGTTTACGCTGGAGCTCCTCCTTCTCCCTTGAAATCTGTCAATTGTCAGCACAAAGAGTCTCAGATTTGAGTAGAGGACAGGATTAGACGTCCGAGCATCATGGCAAAATCAGGTGACCATCGTTTAGGACTGACATACAAACACCCAAAACTTTGTGCATTTCGATTTGTTTTCTTCTCCTTTTTCACAAACGACTTTTCGGTGTCGATCCATCGATTTCATCATTCATTGAAGATGGCCGATTCAGTTCAACGGTCATCAGAGGATAATCGGCAAACCAAATGGGCTAGACAGCAATGATGATCAGCATTGATCGAAGACAATGACAATTGCACGGTGGTTGGGAGTGATTGGCTATTGTAGCAGTGATCCTGCACAGTGGCCTTGCACGGTGGTGGGGAATGATAGGCTGTTATGGCGGTGTTCCTTGCACGGTGGCTGGCGAAACCAGACTCCACCACATCATCACTGGAAGTAAATTGTTATGTTTCTTTTTTTCATAAAAAGAAATAAAAATTATTCAATCCAGGTCCATCTCATCCCTAGCCTGGATTTCTTATCCGGCATGTTATCCTATCCAACTTTAAATCCGGATTACCAAATACAACATTTATGCTCTATATTCAAGTTAGACTATGTGGAGTACATACGCCCTCTCCAACCCGACGGCAAGTTCTCGCCCAACCATATCTATTTCGTTCTCCCGGAGCCCAAGCTCCAACAGTGGGTCATCAGACGCGGCGGCTCTTGCTGTTGAGGCCAGTGTTGCTCTCCAAATGGTGGCGAAGCAAGGTGGGGACCACCGGCAGAGGAAGACCTAAATCTCTCCCGTCTTGGAGGTGCACTTTGACGACGATGTCAAATATGGGAGCAAAGAGTTCGAGCTCAAGAAGAGCTTCGCCCTCGATGGGAAGACAGTTCGTGGCACGTACTTTTCCAATTACGGTCCGTGAGGAAGATGCAGAGATTATCCATAAAGATTTGTTTTTTTAGAATGAAGTTGAGCACGTTTTATGAAAGCTCCAAAGATGGCTTCTACTTTATAAATTTTTAAGTATTTTTTTTTTTAAATTTTAAAACTTGCATCATCTGGTTTTTTTTTTTTTATTTTGTCAGTCCTACTCTATTCCTATTCTACACTCACTCTCAGACTTTTGCCCTACCTCTTGCAGGGCGTGGGAGTCGAAACCCACTCTTGAAAACAGAAAACCCAAAAAAAAACATTTTTTGGTAAAATATTTTCTTGCAAACAAACACATAACCATGTGGATACTACCAGTAGACTGATTTAACCAATTGCCCGTTCCATTTATTTGAACCTTTACTAATGGTCTACATCGCATCATTAGAATATGACGATCTGGATTAACTAGACGGACTTCCTCAACCACATAGAATTCATCATAAAAATAAGATAATTCGATCATGAAAGACTAATCTTTGGTGAAAGGCATTCCATTAATTACGAGCGAAACAGACTTTATTGAGTTCCCCACCATAAGACTCAACAGTTACACTTATTTGGAGTAGATTTATAATTTGCCCACCCTCCCCCCACAATAGATTTGGTCCCATTAACAAGATCTTCATAATGAAAAATAAGGGGAAAAAGTAGGGTTTTCTCATAAGGCGTTGAACCATGGAAGGATAGGAGTAGGGATGGTCTCTATTGCTTCCCACATGCATCATGAAGGATCATGTCCAAAGCATCATGCAAGGAGCGGGTGTACAACTCAGAATCTATGAACCCTTGCTCAGCTCGCACAACTACTCTCAAATTTCCTGCATAGCTGATCATCGTTACTCGGAGAGTCTGCAAAAAGAAAACACGAAGAAAGTATTTCATGTATTCGTTACATCATTGATGCATAGAAGAAAGTCACTCACGATTCAGACTAGTGAGAATGTGTTGTGGTAAATAAGAAAAACCAATTTCTCGAATTCAAAATTCTGTCGACTCTGAAAGATGGCATAGGAGCACAGCTGTTGCATAAAATGTAACACATAGGTCATTGGACACCTATATTTCCCGAATTTCATAATCTATATCAATATTTTCGGAAGATGATGCATGTAACAACTATGATACAGAGGCCTACTACCAATAAAGCATAGGTAATTTTGTGCTCTTGGGTAAATCAAACAATAATTACATAAATACCTCGGGTGTGCCGGTGACAGTGAAGTACATGCCCTTAATAGTAGGGGTGTCAATGGTTTGGTTTGGTTTGGTTTTTTTGAAAAGCCGAATCGTTAGAAAAATCTTCTAAACCGAACCAAACAAGACCCAAACCAAATACGAACCGAACCAAAATTTCAGTTCAGTTCGGTTTTTCGGTTTTTGGATTTCAGCTTTTGGTTTTTCAGTTTTTTTTTTCCATTTTTTTTTGTTCAACTCAAAATAATCTAAATTCAGTATGTTACTACACTTCAAGCTTAGAGGATTTTGCAATTTAGGTCATATACTTCATTCCCTTTTTTAAGCATTGGCCAAATAATGATATCCGATTTAAACAATTGCTTAACATAATCTCTCATGATGATTCTCTAAGAGACAATTCTATTGTTCAATTGAAAAAAGAAAGAATTTTTTCAGTATTGATAAATTACTAAAAAAATTTATAAGTTTAAAAAAAAACTATTGGCAAAAAGTATTTACTTTATCCCATTCCTGAATAACATATTGGTAAGTGCTAAAACAAATCTTAGAGTTTCCGGTTTTTAGTCCATTCTAGACTTGAAAGTTTTGGTTTGGTTAATAGAAGACTTGTTTAAGAAGTCTGCATTAAATTCAATAATTCTTACATGTCAATCATCAAGAGAAATTGTTATTGAATTTAGGTCCATGGTCATAGATGACAACTCTGCATTAAATTCACAATGAAAATGAGAATTGAAATATCAATTGTAATATTGAAAAATATAAATATTCCATGGTTTTAAGATTATTAATCTATTTCTCTATAGTATAAAAGCACATATATCAATTTCCAAATTTACCCTTCTTCAAGAAATAATGTTGCATTTGTATGGTCGAAAATTAACCGAAAATATTATTATTCGAGGTTGATTCCTGTCTATTATGTGCATTCAATACAATTGATAGAGACTCGTCTCCGTCAAATGTCTTCATTATGCTTGTTAATATGTGAATGAAGTCAAAGAAAGATTTAATGTCCGACGAGAAAACATCCCTTTATTGTATTAATGGTGATGGAAAATGCAAGGAAACACCTAACATGGTCAATTAATTTTCAAAAAAGAGATAATTTAAAGCTAAAAAAATATAAGTGAACTGATTTGTGGATAGACTAGTTTCCTCTTATTGGTGGGTTTATTCAAAAGACTTCTACATCTAGGCTGATCATATTGTGAAAGCAAGCGATCAAACAATGAAATAGTCAAAATGAAGAAAATAAATTGAACATCAGATTAACATGGCTCATTCATAATGGTGATATAATGGAGATTATAACCACACTTGAATTACTCAAACACTTTCAATATTTCCTCACCCCCAATTACACCCAACAACTCACACAATATTTAGCTTCACAATTACTTGTTAAATAATCTCTCATTCTCACGAAGGAATTAACAAATCTTACCACAAGATTTAATTGACTTCAACATTAAAAGTTGTTAGAGATTGAGAGTTTCGTGATCATACATGCTTTTGCTTCATCATTTATGATGTTAACTCCTTGCTACTCTTTCGAAGGAAAAGAGAGATGAGAAGATAGGCATAGCATCCCCACCTTTGTGTTTTGAGTCCTCCAAGCATAAACCTATCTATAAGAGCAACTTCCCAGTTTTTGGAGCAGGTAACTGATGATAATGCTAATACGAACTGTGGCATCCCAAAATTTATAATAACCCCTGGATATACCATGAACCATGAATAGGTGATGGAAGTGTTATTGATTTATGTTTTGGCCTTTAGACCAAAGAATTTTAATAGATTAATGCCAAGTATTTTAATGGAGAATTATTTGGGTAGAAATACATCTTATGTTAATGGATGATCAAGGTTGGTGCTATAGGGCAATTTGATAAAGGAGACTTTGTTCTTGACTATGCACTTTATAGATTTGATTTTATGGATTAATGCCACAAAGTCTTTGGTCATTTTATTATGCAATTAGGTATTTATTTAAATGAGGATTAAGATGTGTTATTAAAAATAAACTTGGGCCATTTAAGTTTAGACTTTAGGCCAAAGAGTGTTGGCCTAAAGTGGGCCAAGAGGCTTGGCCCAAGGAGCCCATGAAGTTGTTGATCAAGGCTGGCCCAAGCCCAGCCAAATGAAGGCCCACCATGTGCATGGCAAAAATGCCAAGCGGCAAGAAAAGCTTGCCAAGTGATGCCCCTTTGTAACCAAGGGTCCCTCCATGCAAGAAGTAAAGCATGCAAGGGTTTTAATTCAACTAAAAGGAAAAGGGGGAGGGGGATTTCGACCAGAAGAGAGAGAGGAGAGAGAGAGTTACCATCCGAAAGAGGGAGAGCGAGCGAGTGAGCGAGAGGAGAAGAGGAAGAAGGAGTCTGCATGTCTGCCATCGCTCGCCGCCTCGCCCCGCCTTGCCTTGCTGTGTTTCCTTCGAATTTGAGGCAAGTGAAGTCCTAAAACCTACTCTTTACATTGCTGTGTGTATGTGTAGTAGATGGTAAGTCTTGGTTGTGGTAGATGGGATGAAATTTCGGAGCTATGGAGAGGGATTCGTTGATCATGCATGCTGTTTCTGGAAAGACCAGTTTGACTATCTTTGATTTTGTGTGTTGCATGTGACTTTTTAGTCGGAATCTTGTTTCGATTTCTTCATGAAAGTTGTAGAAAACACCTTGAAGAACAACATACTAAATTTTGAGGCAAAACGAACAAGAAATGGTTAGTAAAATGATTTTTCTTTGGAGGGACTAGATCTGGAATTCATTGTGCTGACCTTCCATGGTTTCGTGGTCTGTAAAGTAACCTTCTTTTGAAAATCTCACCTTGATATCTTAATGAAAGTTGTAGTGTACTTCTTGAGGTAGAACATATAAAAAATGTAGAGAAAAAAAACAGGAATAGGTAGGTGAAATCATGGTTTTTCGGAGATGGTTAGATCTGGAAATTTCGGTACTAGGAACAGAAGTTTTAACCGTTTGTAATTAATTATCTAGAACGAATCTGACTTCGATGTCCTCATCAAATATCTTCCTCTGTGTCTTTTATACAAGATATTTAAATTTCATAATTTTTTAAGGTCATTTTCCTATTTAATCGAAAATGTTTTTAAAACGGTGCAATTTGATGTATTCGGACTTAGAAATGTTGCAATGCGTGGTCTATACTATTCTGTAAGAGTTTCTTTTGGAAAAGTGTTCTGCATGAAATGTCTTTATCTATGTCTTTTATACAATATAGTTAAATTTCATAATTTTTTAAGGTCATTTGGATATTTAACCAAAAATGTTTCAAAAACTGTGCAAGATGAACGGACAGAATTATTAGTGCTGCAATGCGTGGTTTGTATTGAATTATGTAAGGATCTTTTGGTGAAGTGTTCTTCATGAAGTATCTGCCTCTATATCTTAAGTATCTCATGTTCGAATTTCATAATTTTTGAAGATCATTTAGGTGTTTAATCAAAAATGTTTCAAAAAAACTGTGCATGAGTAAGATTAACAATCCTTTTTCAGTGATACACGGACCTGTACGTATTCTGTGAAGCCTTGTTTAATAAGGTGTCCTTCACAAAATATGTTTCCTAGATCTTATCTACAATGTGGTAAATTTTCAGAATTTACTTCCACCGTTTACTAATTTTTCCGAAATTTTCATGAACTGCATGTATTTTGATTAAGCTGGAAATTGTGTTATCTACTGGTTATTGAAATTGTTATGTGAATCATGATATCTTGGATTATTACTCGTGCAATGATGTGATGACATTCATACATTTCATATGACATCAAAGGATTGATGAATTTTCATGAACTCAAAGAAAGATTTATTTTTAAAACCATTACATCAAGTGATACTTTTCCCAATGCATATTACATGATTTCAAAAAGGTTGATTCCAATCATTGGCATTGTTACATCAAATGTGAAATTGAAAATGAGATACATGAGAATATGCATTTTAATGAGGATACGGTCAGAGGTGTGAGACGACGATGCCCCGGGAGTGTCGGGATGCCTGGAGTGTGTGTGCCGGATGCCCGGAGGTGAGTGCTGGATGTCCTTGGGAGTTTCGAGATGCTCGGTGGTATACGGTACGTAATTCCAGGGGGAATGTCTGGTGGTATGTCGGTACGTAATCCCGGAAGCCCTGGAGGTGTGTGCCGGGGGATTCCTCGTGATGCCAGTTGGGGTACGAGATGCCCGGAGGTGTGTGCCGGATGCCCAGAGGTGTGTGCCGGAGGTTCCTCGCGATGCCAAGTTGGGTGCGAGCGATAAATTGTGGGATGCAAACATTGGTCACTGGGAAGAAAAATTGATGAGATCCTTGTGAAAGATAAAAATTGAAAGTGAATCATGTGCATGGGTGTATGCATATGGCATGACGCATGATCTGCTTATGAAAGTAAATAGATGCTATTTGATATTGAAAATGCGATCATGAAGGTATGGATGGATCTCATGGTAATATATACTTGATAGCATGGACGATATGAATCATGGTGATATATGCATGAATGCTTGATGATAAGTGCATGGTGATATATGCACATATGGCATGGTGATATATGCATGGCTGCAAGGTAAGGAATGCTTGAATGCATGAATGATATGTGCTTTGTTCATGATACCTTGAATTGTTCTGTTTGACGCATTGAGTAGTTTGGTGGATCTTTAATGCTGAGTGGTTGTACTCACCCCTTTTGGGGATTAACATTTCAGACTAGATAAGATTCCTCTGCTGCCACTGCCACCAGTAGATGGATCAAGTGGTTGGATATGACCGTGAGGAGGAGGATAGCAAAGGAAGGAACTTTTGGACCCCGACACTGATTGATGGACTTTAAGTATACGACTGTTGGAGGAGATGTCGGTCATCTTTTGAAGTATAGCCAAGTATATAAAACCATGGCATTTCGATGTACTGACTAAAGATGTCCATATGCTTTATGTAAATAAAAGTGTTCGGCTTTAACTTATAAAAGATGTTTAGTTGGTGTGCACTGTTTTCTGAATATAGGGAAGGGAGTTGTTGGTTATGCTTCCGTTATATGAACTGCGCAAGGGACCGATCTAAAAGATGTAAACCCCCAGGTTGTATGAACCCGCTGCAATTGAAATGGTATCAGAGCGACACGTTATTAGGGAAAGTGAAAGGTAAGCGAACTGTGGCGACCCTAACGGATCGGGGGCCGTCGAGGGGTGCCACACAAACACCTAGAGGGGATGAGTAGATGTTTAAAAGAAGTATTGACAAATAAATGCGGAATAAAATAAGTTTGAATAAGGATCATAGTCTAACAAACGAGCCACTAGACTTCTAGTAGATGTTCATAATATGTTATGTGATGCAACAGACTTCTGAAATAATTTGTAAGTATACAACTAACTTAAATAATGAGAGTTAACGGAAGAAAATATTGCACACGAAATTTATAGTGATTCGACTTAGATTAAGCGTACGTCCACTCTCCCACGCTAATAGTTTACTAGTTGGATTCCACTATATGATCAACAAGAGATCACAACTTTGAGTGCAAACACTTAGTGGCAAATCACACTATCTCATTAAGTCACTCTTTTGGTATTTGTCTCACAATCACAAGCGTTTAAGCTCACAAAAGACAAGTGTATAATCGAAATTCGCTCAGACTTTGGAATTCTAAATTCTACACTTCATCTCTTACTTGCTCCTCGGTCCTTGGTCTCCTTAAATACTCCTCCAGTTCCAAACTAACCATTGGATAGTATCTAGAGAATGGTCTTCCAATCTACTCGTTGTACAAATCTGTATCAAGAAGATTTAGTAGTCGTTGAGTGACAGAAGCAGAATCCCAAGTTGATTATGATCACTCATACAAATAGAATCTTGGTTTCCATAAGTAGAGCTTCTCCATTTAGAAAGTTCTTGTCTTTAAGATCCAATTATCAATCAATTAGATTAAGTCAATCAAATCCATCTTGATGTATAATCCAAACCAAATCATTAGCCGTTATATATTTATGGCTTATGTTAGGTTCTGTCAAATTGTCTCCAACTGAACATGCTTTGTTATGAAGTTGTCATGTTTTGGACATGTGTCTCATTCTGGACCTTGTCACGTTTTGGACTTATGTCTCGTTCTGTCTATAAACTTTGAGTGTGTTCCGTCTGAAGAGACTTTTCAATTTGGACATAATTTTGAACGTATCCATCCCTAGAGTCTGCTTTTGTATATATTTAGCCTTAAGGTCTGGACACAGTCTGAATAAGTTCAACTTCAACATAGAGCCTATCTTCTGGTTCTTCCAAGTATAAACTTTGATAATATCCTGTACACATTCTATCATCTGCATAGTCTATTGCTCAACCATTAAACACGTTAGTAGCCTTTGATTTATTTTGTCATCTTCAAAACATCATAAGGGATTTCCCCAACAACTGACCTTTCCAAGCCTATTCCAGCTATTTTTTTTTCTTTTTTTTTTCCTTTTTCCTTTTTCCTTTCTGTTTCATTTTTTTATTTAGTTGCTCAAATGTTTTATATAAGCAAATGTCATTCAAGCAATTAAAACTTTACATAAAGAAGTGGCAGAAGAAAGGCATTACAAGATGACGAAGTTAGGCATGTTTAGAGAATATTGAACAAATTTGGATGAAAATCGCAACAATGTTTGACCATTTCAGTATATTCAAGTAAAAGGGGGTGTCCCCAGTACACAAAGCTTATTGCCACGTGAGGGTTGGTTGCAAGGCACATATGGGATCGATGTCAATCAACTAATAGTATTCTACTTCCTTTCGCAAGCGTATAGAGTAAGCCCAAGTCGTGCTTTAGGCCAATGCTTAGTAAAGAGATCAAGAAGATATAGAACATTGCAGAAAAGTGTTGAGTTTGGTTTACAAGTTAGCTGAAGTTCATCAGTGACAAATGTTGCTAATAGATCTTCTTCAACAGTTGTGAGAAGTGAGAAAATCGAGAACTAGAAAGAAATATGTCTGAGATAATTTAGGGTTGGTTTTGAACTAGTTTAAAGTTGGTGTCCAATTCAACGCATAAAACTGAAAATTGAATTGATCCTTGTATGAATTAGCCAAGTAATACTAGTCTGGTTTGGTTCCTAGGTTGAACCGACTTGATTGCTCAATCATAGTCCTCTCCTTCCTTTTCTTGTCCTCTTCATGCTTTATATGCAAGTTACACTACAAGGACTTCATAATTACTCTCTAGGTTGATCACGAGCTCTGGCCCAACCAAATCTACTTCGTCTACCCTAAGCCCAAGCTTTAGCAGTGGCTCATGACGTTGGACATGGCAGCTCTCACTGTCAAGGCTAGCTTCACTCTCCAAAAGGTGGCGAAGCAAGTTAAGGACTGATGATGCTAGTATGAAGACCTAGAGGGGGTTAATAGGTGTTTAAAAATAATCTTGACAAATAAATGCGAAATAAAATAAGTTGCGAGCAAAGTCTGAATAAAAATCAGAGTGTGATAAACGAGCCACCAGACTTTTGATAAATGGGGTAAGTACACTATCAATGCCAAAACTTGTGTACGGTGCTCACTTTGGTGCCAAAAGTTTCAATTGGATCACTTAAGTGCCAAAACTTTTGAAAACCGATCATTTCAATGCCAACGCCGATCTGGTTGGCCGAAAATCCGACGTGACACTTTTTTTATTAATTTTTGAAGCTGAGGTGACTCGCCGGAGAGTATAGTCAGCATTTAAATAACAAAACGACGCTGTTTGATGTCTCTCCCCCAATTCAAAACCCTAAACCCTAAATTTGCCGGATAATCTCGGCCACCGCCGCCCTCTTCGTCCTCTTCTCCTCCCTTGACGTCCTCTCCACCGCCGCCCATGGCACCGCCAAGCACCGCCACCTCCTTCACTACCTCGACGAGTTTGGCGACTGCAGCGAGCAAGTCGCCGTCAACCCCTCTGCCTCCTTCGAGAAACCGCACCTCCGTAATGCCTACGTCGCCCTCCAAGCCTTGAAGCAAGCCATCCTCTCCAACCCCAACAACTTCACCGCCAACTAGGTTAGCCCTGACGTCTGCGGCTACTCCAACGTCTTATACTCCCCCGCCCTCGATGACCCTGGCGTCCGCACCGTTGCCGGCGTCGACCTTAACCACATCGACATCGCCGAGTAGCTCCCCGAGGAGCTTGGCATACTCGCCGACCTTGCGTTCTTCCACCTCAACTTCAATCACTTCTACGGCAGCGTGCCGCAAAAGTTCCGGAACCTGAAGCAGCTCTTCGAGCTAGATATGAGCAACAACCGGTTCGCCGGGAAGTTCCCGAGGGTGGTGCTGGAGCTCCCGGCACTCAAGTTCTTGGTCCTCCGGTTAAACGAGTTCGACGGATCGGTCCCGCGGGAGCTTTTCGACAAGGATCTGAACGCCATTTTCACCAAAGACAACTGGTTCCGGTTCGACCTGCCGGATAATCTCGGCCACTCCCTGGTGTTGTTTAAAAAATTGCGATGGTTTTCCCTCCTCCTCCCCCTTCACCCACCCACATCCCTCACCTCCGCCTCCGCCAGCGATGGGCCAGTCGCCGTCCTTGACAGCCCTCACGCTTGACGGCCGCAGCTCCGACCCCTACCCCAACCTCGACAACAGCCACTCAACGGCCAAGTCGAAGGCCATGATCTCACTCAAGTGCGAACCTCACGTCGACAAGTGACAGCGGTCGAGTGAGCTAGGTTGGCATTGGGCGAGGATCGAACAAAAACCCTAATTTCAATCCCAAATAAATAAATAAAAATTCCCAAATGAGTTGTGCGGCGTCGTTTTTGTGAGGCCATTCACGTAGGATGGCAAAACGACATCATTTTCTTAAGAAGGACATAAAACGGCATCGTTTATAAGACATGTCGATTTTATTTTTTTTAAATATAAAAGCCACATCATCTTTTTGGCCGGAATCTCTCACCGGTGACACCAAAGTAATTGTTTTTCTTCCAATTTGGCACTTAAGTAATCTGACAGAAACTTTTGGCACCAAAGTGAGCGACGTACACAACTTTTGGCACGGATAGTGTACTTACCCCTTTGATAAATGTTAGAATCTGTTATGCGATGGAATAGACTTTTGAAACAACCTGTAAGTATGCAACAGACTTAAATAAGAAGAGTTAAGAGAAGAAAAGGTTGTACATGGAATTTATAGTGATTTAGCTTAGATCAAGCCTATGTTCACCCTCCCATGCTAACAACCTTATGACTGGATTCCACTATATAATCAACAATATATTACAACTTTGAGTGCAAACACTTAGTGGTAAATCGCACTATTTCACTAAGTCACTCTTTTGGTATTTCTCTCATGAAGCTTGTGAAAGACAAATGTATGATTGAAGTTCGCTCAGACTTTGGAATTCTTGACTCTATGCTTTGTCTCTTACTTGCTCATCGGTCCTTGGTGTCCTTAAATAATCCCCCACTTCCAAACTAGCCATTGGACAGTATCTAGAGGATCGTCTTCCAATCTACCCGTTCAACAAATTTGTATCAAGAAGATTGACGTGCGGACCCTTGGAGTGCCATAAGTGGCACAAAGGGACACTTAAGTGCCAAAATCGGAGAGAAATTGATCACTTAAGTGCCACTCCAGCCAAAATGCTGACGTGTCAATTTTCTGGCGAAGTGAGTGCAAAACGGTGTCGTTTTGGTGCTAACGTGGTAAAACAATTATTATAAAAATTAATTGAATATAATTTAAAACTAAATTTATTTAAAAAAATTAAAAATACAAATACAAATATTAAATAATTAAATAATTAAATAATAAAAAAAGTAAAAATAAATAAATAATATTATAAAAAAAGGGGCCCTAAGTCGCCTCCCCCTCCGCACTGCCGTTGGGAAGGGCCGGCAATGGAGGGGAGATGGTCGGCGAGGGGAGCCCTCGCCTCGATCGCGGCCCTCGCCCAGATCTGGCGAAGGTCGGCGTCCCTTGCACGACCGGGCCAAGGGCTCCACCCACTAAGGGGCCCCTAGCCAGAGCTTGGCGACCTCGGCCAACCCTCCTCCCTCCGTCACTGACCCTTCCCAGCAGTGATGGGGAGGCGGCGGCAGCTGAGAGCCTCAGCCGCCTCCCTTTTTTTTTTTAAATTTAAATTTAATTTAATTTATTTATTTCTTTCAATATTTTTAATATTTTAATATTTACCACGTCAGCACCAAAACGACGTCGTTTTTGCATTGTCTGGCTATGTCAATGTGCAAAATGACGCCGTTTTGCAATCGCTTTGCCGGAAAATTGACACGTTAGCGTTTTGAACAGATTTTGACCGAAGTGGTACTTAAGTGATCAATTTCTCTATAATTTTGGCACTTAAGTGTCACTTTCGTAAGTTTTGGCACTTAAGTGTCCCTTTGTGCCAACTTTTGGCACTTGAAGCGATCTTTTGCCCAAGAAGATTAGGTAGCTGTTGAATGACAAAAGTAGAATCCCAAGTTGATTATGATCATCCACACAAACAAAAACTTGATTTCTTTTCATTTAAACATTTCACTCTGAATGTGATGGTTTTTTTTATCTTTCTCATTATACCTTAGTCTAAGTATTTCGAGTTCCAAAATCTTGACATCTCAGTCTAGATCTGGATGTCTTAATTCTTTTCATTAAACATTTCATTCTGGATATGAATGTTTTTCAATCATTTTCGTTATACCTTAGTTCGAATCTAGGTATTACGATAAACATTAGACTCTTCAAGGAACTTGAGTAAAGATTGGATACTTGTGGAGTAAGAGTAAATGAAGATTTATCATGTACCTCTCAAGATGCTCTACCGCACTGATTGGTAAGTAACTATAGGTACATTCTTTCCTTTCGCATCATATAAATTGCATTTTAAAATGTGATTCATTTTTTGAAAAAAAAAATCATTCAATGCATGTGCATGATCAAAATTAAGGTCTCAATTTGTCTTTAAAGGCAACCTCTACAAGCTCACCTTCAAAGATGGGCAGCTGTTGACACCTAAATTTTGGCGACCTAGTTATTTATTTATTGCATAAAAATTAGGGATTAATTTTATCCCTAAAAAAATATATTGGAATTAAATTGCATAACATATAGTTTTAGGGGGTATTTTTTTATGTTTGCATTTACATTGGATTGGTGATAGATGGGTTCGAATTGATGGGTCTGAGCTTTAAATTGACAGGTTGGACTAAGCCCACGAAAGGAGCAAATTGGCCCAAGCCCATTTTTTTATGACCAAAATTATCTTGTGAGAAATAGATATTTGAAATTTTCCAAGATATGATGGGGATTTTTCAATATCTTCGGATAGGGCAAGTGTGACAAAAAAATATTACGAGCTCATCTTTGCAGGATTTGAAATTTGAGAAAAATCATCTTGCAATCCTGAATATTTAGCAATATGTATCACGAACAAATATTGGGTTTGGAAAAATCCTCATGGATGTTGATTTAAAACCCTACTCCACTCACCTATAAATAGGTTGCTACAATATATAAGAGGGGGGTTTTTTATTTGATCACGTCGAATGGGCTTTTTCTCTCAATCAAACACTAAAGACAAAAGAAAGAATTTTTCGTTTCTGTGGAAAAAGGAAAAGTCAGCGGAAGCTTTTCCCTTCTGCTGAAATGACAGCAGAAAGAGAGAGAGAGACAGGTGAGGGACGTGGAGCATAAGGCTGGAAACAACGTGACTATTCATCTTCTTCATTGCTACGCCCCGTGCCCGCTCGAGCCCTCCACTACGCCGGCCGTCGCCACCCCTGCCACTAGTCCGCGAGCACCAAGTGACAACAGCAACCCGCCTGCCATCACTCATCGTCGCCTGCCCGCACCAACCCGCGATGACCCGACGCTACTCTTGCTCTGCCCGCTGCTGCTGTCCCACCGCTCCGCCCATGCCTCAGCCGATCTCCTTCACCAACACGTGCTGCAGCCGCACCAAACCTTGCCGCCAACCACGACCCAGCACCAACGCCCATCACTGCTGCTGACCTACGACGCTAAGACCAGTCGTCAAGCTTCCCTCTGCTGGCACTCACGTTTGCCACCACTACGGCTAACTCGCAACGCCATCGAACATCGAGCCCCTGCACACCTAAGCAACACCCCTACTGCCAGCCACCTCCACTCCGAGCCTCCTCCCCGTGCGCCTGCTGATCCCTCGCCAAAGCTTCGAGCGCCAGCGCCCTCTTAAGCCCGTGAGCAGCGTTAAGCCAAGCCGACGCCCATGCCACCCCGGCCGTGAGCCGAGTCTCCATCGTGGTCCACAAGGCACCATTCGTTAAGCCGGATTTGGGAAAAATTCAAATTAGGTAGGTTTATTTTATTTTATTATGTAGATTTATTTTATCTTATTTGTTTCTTTATTTGAAATATTTCTTTATGCACGACTGAAATTCCCTATATACTGCCCAATTCGCAACCGCACACGATTTTTTTTATTCCATCTATAAGGCTGTTGACACCTAAATTTTGGCGATTTAGTTTAATTATTTATTGCATATAAAATTAGGGGTTAATTTTATCCCTAAAAAAATAATTAATTGCATAGCATATAGATTTAGGTGCATTTTATTTTTAATTTACATGTTTTTACATTTATGCATTGGACCGGTGACGGATGGGTTCAATTTAGTTGGACCGAACCCACGAAGCGAGCAAGTTGGCCCAAGCCCATGTTTTTTTTTTTGCAATGATCGAAAATTATCTCGTGAAAAATAAGAATTTGAAATCTTTCGAGATATGATGAATTGTTTTCGGATAGGGCAAGTGATATTGCGTTCAACAAAATGAATATTGCGGATATCGATTCGAAAAAATTAAAAAAATTCTAATCGGTAGCCTATAAATAGATGAGGAACGCGTAGGGTTCGGGGGGCCACACACATATCGAATACACGGCTACATTGAGGGAGAAAAGGAAGAGAAAAAGGGTAGCAGTTGAGACCCTCCTCGCATACGCAGCCCTTTGTCGATAAAAGATCCCTCACGGTGAATCCTGCTGCTGTCCTTGCATCATCTACAGCCACTCTCGGTGTCTCCTTGCGCCAGTTTTCTTCACAGCCACTGCTGCTCAAATCACATTCTCTATTAGTCCAGACGAAACTCCTCATCCCAACCACATCTAGGTGAACTTCCTAGCGAGCCACATAGTTCACAGATTTACGCAACAAATTGAAGAATTCTTGGGAAAGGCTTTCTGGATTAGAAGAATACGTGGACTTGGTCAAAAGCACCACGTCAATTTGGAGTCCAAGAGTCTTCTTGAATCAGCCCCATCTCTTGAAACTTTAGGCATCCATCAAAGTCCGTGCCTTGCATGCACGTCCTTGTTCATGTTCGGGTTTTGCTGCCACGCGTTGCCACTTTGCCCGCTATTGCGCTTCAACGTCCCAAGTGAATCCCATAATTTCTCGGCACCGAGTCACCGCGAGACACCACTATGAATTCAAGCCAGCTCTGATGTCAAGTTCCACTCCCACGAGTGTTTTTGGAGTCCTGACGATTTCTCCGAGTTTGGGCTGCCATCCTCGACGCAAGCCGCATTCGTGTGGCCCATGAGGTCATCTGCAGAATCCTCAATGACACATACTGGTCTTTCTTTGCAGGTCTCATGGAGCCCATCGGACGACTTTCGAGCAACCGAGCACCACCACGTTGCATCGTGAGTAGCCATTTGAGGATCAGAATTCGGAAACCAATATTCGAATTAGGTGAAAATCTTATCAATTTTGATTTTCGAAAATTCCATTACCTTATTTGAGATATTTGTCAATGCATATGATTGAAATTCTTGATGTGTTATTATGTCTACAATCTCAAATAACCTTTTAAATTGGGAAATCTTACTAATTTCGCAACGTACATATGATTGATGGTCCGATTTCATGCTTGAAATACGACCCACAATCGTACGGAAAAATCACCAATCCGATCTCATGCTCGAGATACGATTCGTGATTTTATTTAAAAATTGGCCGATCCGATCTCATGCGCGAGATACGATTCGTCAATTTATTTCCAAATGGACATGGATGATATCTTGCCTAATTTGTTGCCGTGCTGTTCTTGATGTCTTATTTTGATTGCTCCTGTAAAAGAAAGGAAAAATCCTAAAAAATCTGAGTTAGATTAGGTTCGTTTTAGAATATTCATCGTTTTAGGGTTATCTTGCATGTTTAGAATAAGAAATTTATTTATTTCAAACTTTTGAAAAAATGAAAAATCCAAAAAAATGCATTCATTTAGGATGTTAGTTTTTTTAAAAAAAAAATTGAATTGCATGTTTAATTATTTGGCAGTTTTAATTTCGAATTTCATAATAAAAAAAGAAAAAATTAGAATTAGGGCATTCTTTGCACATCATTGCATATTAGAATAAATTGCATGCTTATTTAGAATAGAAATATCATGCGCACGTCATATAGAATTAGGTTCATGAAATGCACGTCATTTAGTAATTGTTATTAGGTTCATTTTAATTAGAAATTGCCCGTCATTAGAATTAGGTCATTTTAGATTGCATATTTAATTATTGCATGTTCATTAAAAAAAATCACAAAAACTTTTACTCATTCATATAGTTTAAGACATTTTTCCACGCCATATTATTTCATATTAGGTTAGAAATACTGCATTGCATTGCATATGGACTATATTCTCGTTAAAAAATGAAAGCAAAAATTGAGTGATTGCTTGTTAATTAGAAATCATATCTAGGAATTGCTGATGTGATTATGATCTAACACTGCAGATGCTTTTGTTGCTTTGAGGTAAGTCCTACATTATTTAATTGCTTTCCTGAGTGTTAAATTGGTGGTATGCGCACCTACATGATCACCTCACATGTTAGGAAAGTGAATTAAAATCAATTCAAGCTACCTACAAAACAATTTTCGAAACAAAAAGGGAAAGGTACTGAAAGGGCACTAGAATAGTCTAGTGTAATCAAGTCCCTACACCCAAAGTCTCTCCCATTATTTTACGTAGGTGTCTAATCGACCTACCGTAAACCGACTAGTGGCGACTCCCTTTTGCATGCTAGATATTTGAATTTAAATCGCGAGTTGGTATGGGCTTAGGAGAGTCCGAGCTAAGTCTAGGCTTAGCAATCCATTAGCTTAATGGATCACTCGAAAAATTTGGTCGCGACAGCTTGGCGACTCCACTGGGGATTGGTTGAAACTCTTAGTGGACTTAGGCCAATTTTCTCTTCCTTTTGAAAAATGTTTTTTGTTTGGCAGCGAGGATTCCAAGTATGTCCCCAACATTTAAGGTGTTAAATGTTTTTGCAGATTGGGAGGTATAAGGGGAAGTGTTTGCTAACCCTTGTTTTGTAGGAAGGTGTAGGAATGAATGGTTTACTTGCACATATGAAGTGTTGCTTGCTATAAACTGTTGTGCATGCTTTGCATTTACACTACACTTTTGCACACACAACCTGCCACCGGACCTTGGCCGCATAGGATCATTTAGGATGGTGTTGAGATGGATACCACTCCAACTGCATGCTCGTGGTACGAGTCGCCCATCTCAATCCCGAAATTTCTTTTCTGGTGTCAAGAGTACCCACCTCGGTCTGCATGCTCGCGACCTGGGTTAGCTCTTTGACCAAGCCGAAGTCATAAGGATCCAACATAGTCCACACGCCCATGGCTAGTCCGATAATCCTTGTGGCTTCACATTGCTAAGCCTGTCTAGAGGAGAAATCGAGTCTCACATCTCATGCGCATGTCTATGTGATTGCCATTGATTTTCCTTGGTGAAGTAAGTCTTCTATCCCTATACTATGCAATTTACTTACTTTGTCAAACTTTTGGTCCGTCCATGACAATCTAGGTGAGGCATTGGATCTAATTCCTTTGTCAATTAGAAATGAAATGAGGAAATTGTCATGCAATGAATCATTTGAAAAATAAAAATTGTAAATTCATTTTCAATTCATGTTAGGAGGTTTCAAATTATGGCTTTTCCTAGTCCATGTTTGGGGAAATTTCGTCCCTCCTAAGGCATCCCATGTCCTTATTTTCCTAGTCCATTTTTAGAGAATCATCTTCATGAGTGGACTTTTCGTGACTAAAAAATAAGATTTTTTCAACACCTCGTACTTACATATTTTTATTCATTGGAATTAGGTGATAACGAATCCTCCACGTTCACCCATTATTACACGATCGAGAGCAAAAATGGCTGATCAAAATGAAATGCGTTATCATATGTCCGCTGTGGAGACTCAACTCCAACAAGTGCTCGCCTCTATATAGCTTGTGACGGATCAACTCCAATTCCTCTAAGCAAATCCAACAATTGCACCTGCTCTTCCTGAAATAGTTATCCCAAAGCAAACAAACAAGGTTCAAACGATTGATGATGACATGCCCGGGTTAGAAGATGACTCGGTCCTTGTTGGAAAGACCAAGCTTGACAACCTCCAAAGACAGATCAAGATGAGCGTGTTGCAAAGCTAGAAGAGAAAGTCAGACAGCTGCATGAGTCACAAAGCTCACTCCCGTTCGACTCGTCTGTGTATGAGAAGGTCAAGATGCCGAAGAAGTTCAAAATGCCGGAGTTCGAGAAATACAATGGTACTTCCTGCCCAAAAGCTCATTTGCAGATGTACCACGTACGCATAGCCCAATATGTCAAGAATGAGGCCCTCATGATTCAATCATTCCATGCGAGTTTGACTGGGCCTGCACTAAACTGGTATAGAATGAAGAATGTAAACCTCCTTGACACCTGGAATGAGGTGACTAACGCATTCCTCAAGCAATATAAGTTCAACATGGACATTGCACCTTCCCGAGAGGATCTTGAGCGGATGGAGAAGAAGAAGAGTGAGTCGTTCAAGGAGTAGGCTGTGAGGTGGCGAAATCTAGCCGCTCAAGTCACTCCGAAGCCTGCTGACAAGGAGTTGATGAAGTTGTTCATCAAGACTCTCCCGTTTGAGTTTCGCAACCGAATGGCTAACACGTACATTGATAACTTCAACCAACTTATCCCGGTAGGTGAACAAATCGAAGTTGGGCTAAGAGATGGATGGTTCATTGAACCGACCCATCAAGGCAAAAGGTTCACCATGAAGAAAGACAAAGAACCTAGCACGGAATTCCCTCTTAAGGGTAGGGGGAATTCCTTCTCAAGGACATGATTGCTTTTTCTGATGATGAATTCCCTCTTAAGGGTAGGGGGCATAATAAAGCACTTTACATATCAGTCAAGCATAAGGTTTCTCATGTTTTCTGAGTGCTCATTGATAATGGGTCTGCCTTAAATATATGTTCGTTGGCTACTCTTCACTGCCTTAAGGTAGACCCATCCAAGATACATGCTGCAAAGACTTTTGTGCAAGCTTTTGATGGCACAAAGAAGGAGGTGCTTGGAGGGATTCATCTCGATGTGCAAATAGGACCGGTTGTTTTCAATGTCCCATTTCAAGTAATGGATATCCCTATTGCATTTAATTTTCTGCTAGGTCGTCCCTGGATTCACACTGCTGGAGCGGTACCTTCAAGTTTGCATCAAGCTATGAAGTTCGTGATCAAAGGGAAATTGGTCACTGTCTATGGAGAGGAGGATCATTGAATCTACCATGAGACGGGCATCCCCTATGTGGAGCCAGATGTTGAATTCGAATCGAGTTACTACTCATTTGAATTGGTGTCCACTATACAGGCTTCTCGAGATTCGTCACTATCCAATCCTGAAGTTTCAAATGCTGCCCTTATGGTTGGAAATGTGATGGTCGGGAATGGCTTTGTTCCTGGCCATGGTCTTGAAAGAAGAGGTCAAGGTATTCCAAACCCCTTTTAAGTTCCTCAGAGGTCCCGATCTGCTGGATTAGGGTACTATGGAGAGGTGGAGGAAGTTCTAGATGGGGAAGGCACAACTCGCCAATTGAACAAGGGTAAGGGAGGAAAAATTTACCACCTCCAAACATTCGCAAGACGTTCCTTGGTCCTCCAATTATGATGAGAGATGAAGCGGAGGTTATGGATACTCTGGGGCAGCCAAGTGGAAAATTCGACTATATGGTGAAGTATTCGACTCCTCCTAGCTCTTATATTGACCCCCGCACCATAATTCCAAGTGGATGGGATGGCATGGATGATCTGACGCCTCCAAAGACCGAGGATTTTGATGACGCCTTGGAAGGAATCACAATTCTATTCAATGACCTCGTCATAGGAGCCATTGATGGAGAATTTATGGAAGAAATGGGCCCTGGCCCACAAGAGTAACCTATTTATCACTTTCACACATTCCCCTGCGTGGGAATTTTTATTGCTTTCTAGGGATTGTTTTCTGTTTCTTCTTTTTCGCTTTCTTCTTAAGACTTGGATTGCATTTTCCATTCAATAAATTGTAATTGATTGATGAATTTCAATAAAATTACAACCTTTATTTTGAGAGCATGATGAGGCACACCAAACTAGCCCGATGATGATATCCAACTGATATAACAAATGAAAAATTCAAGGAGAATTCTGAGGCCTGGATTTCATCATTGCTTTCTTGTGTCAAAATGTTTAAAAAAAATTGTTTTTTCCAATTGCTTTTTTTTTAAAATAATAATTTCAAAAAAAAAAAAATCTTTCAAAAAATCTTCCAAAAAAATAAATATGATTTACCCCGTTTGTCTTTTTGATCTATCTACATTCTGTTTCAGGGATGATCATATAGCATGCAAAGGTATGGAGATGGTCCAATCCAATGCGGCAAGTGCTAATAATGGTGATCCCGAAGATTCGATCAAGGATTCCATTGAGGTGCAATGTAGCTGGGAACAACATGAAAAAGCTAAGGCTCTTACGTTCGAGCAGACCGTCACTATTAATTTAGGTGACACTAAAGAAGCCAAGGAGGTGAAAATTGGGGCAAGTCTCCCCAAAGATGAGGCCGAGCGCCTAATTCAGCTACTGAATGAATATCAAGAAATCTTCGCATGGACCTATGCTGACATGCCTGGTTTAGACCCGTTTCGTGGAGCACTGTTTTCCTACTAACCCGGACATGCCACCTAAGAAGCAGAGGTTGCGAAGAACTAAACCCGAGCTCTCAAAGAAGATAGAGGAAGAAGTGATGAAGCTTCTGAAAGTGGGATTCATTGAAGTCTCGCAATATCCTGAATGGGTGGCTAACATCGTGCCGATGATGAAGAAGGATGGTAGAGTTCGAGTTTGTATCGACTATCGGGATTTGAACAAGGCCAGCTCGAAGGATGATTTCCCGTTACCTCACATAGATGTCCTTGTCGATAGTACTGCCGGATTTGAACTATTCTCATTTATGGATGGTTTTTCTGGGTACAATCAGATAAGGATGAATGAGGAAGACAAGGAGAAAACTGCATTTATCACCCCGTGGGGAACCTTTCATTATAAGGTTATGCCGTTTGGACTCAAGAACGCGGGAGCAACTTACCAGCGAGCCATGGTAGCATTATTCCATGATATGATGCATCAAGAGATTGAAGTCTATGTTGATGATATGATTGCAAAGACTCGACCTGGAAAAAGCCACGTCGAGACCTTGAAGAAGTTGTTTGATCGACTCCGTGAATTCAAGCTTCGTCTAAACCCCGCTAAATGCGTGTTCGAAGCAACATCCGGTAAATTACTCGGATTCATTATGAGCAGTAAGGGGATTGAGATCGATCCATCCAAAGCTAAGGCTATATGTGAGTTGCAACCTCCGTCAACAGTGAAAGAAGTCTGGAGCCTTTTGGGAAGATTAAATTACATAGCTCGATTCATTTCCCAACTTTCTGAAACTGCCAAGCCATTCTTCAAGCTCCTAAAGAAGAATGCACGAGTCAACTGGGACGATGAATGCTGAGAAGCGTTCGACAGGATAAAGCATTACTTGATGAATCCACGGGTGCTTGTCCCGCCATCGCCAGGGCATCCTTTGATTCTCTACCTCACCATTCATAGTGAATCATCGGGTGCAATGTTGGCTCAGGAAAGTCCTGTCGATAAAAAAGAACGAGCCATTTATTATCTGAGTAAAAAATTCACGGTATCTAAATTGAAATATCCTAATGTGGAAAAAACTTGTGCCGCCTTGGTATGGGTATTGCATAGATTGCGGCAGTATACATTGCATTACTTGATATTCCTCGTGATTGAGAACAACCCCATCAAGTACTTACTTGATCGGCCAGCTTTGGTGGGTAAGTTGGCTAAATGGCATATTTAAATTTCCGAATTTGATGTGCAATTTATGCCACAAAAGTTGGTTAAGGGTCAAGTGATTGTTGATCTATTGGCCGAGAATTCAGGAGTCTTAAATGAAGATGACCGTTTCTTAGATGACCGTGTTTTGAGTGTAAATGAAGACTCATGGACAATGTTCTTTGATGGAGCTGTGAATTTGTCTGGTTCTGGCACTGGGGCAATTCTGATATCCCCAGATGGACAACATCATCCAGTAGCTGCAAAGTTGATCTTCCCATACACTAACAATGTAGTTGAGTATGAAGCTTGCATCCTTGGACTTCAAGCCGCAATTGAGATGTTTAGCCAAGCTGCTCCCATATCACTAGTATCTAGAGGATCTAATCAAAGAATTTGATGAAGTTTCATTTGAATACTTATCGAGGTCTCACAACCAATTCGCAGATGCACTCGCAACTTTAGCTTCTATGTTGCGAGTCACTGACGGATTAGAAGTGGAGCCTTTGAAAATAGAGGTTCTACCGAAGCTAGCTTATTGCATGATCGTGACTGAGGAATCAGATGGAAAGCCATGGTATTACGATATCATGAATTACATTCAGAAACAAGAATTCCCCGAAGGAAGTACTCCAGCTGACAGGAAGTATATCATGAAGATGGCCTCAAAATTTTTCATTAGTGGTAAAAGTTTGTACAAGAGGTCTTATGATTCAATCTTGTTGCGGTGTGTAGATGCAACCAAAGCCACTCCAATCATGCAAGAAGTGCATGAAGGAGTATGTGGCCCTCATATGAACGGGCACATGTTGGCTAAGAAGATTATGAGATTAGGCTACTACTGGCTCACACTAGAGGGTGATTGTATTCAGCATGTTCAAAGTCGTCATCGTTGCCAGATCTATGGTGATAAGATAAATGTTCCCATAACTAAGCTGCACCAGTTTTCCGAGCCATGGCCTTTCTCGATGTGGGGTATTGATGTGATTGGCCCAATCAATCCCAAGGCTTCCAATGGGCATCGATTCATTTTGGTGGCGATAGACTATTTCTCCAAATGGATTGAAGCTATGTCTTTTGCAAGTGTCACCGTTCGCAATGTTGCGAAGTTCGTCAAACGAGATATAATTGCTCGCTATGGCGTCCCTGAAGCAATCATCACTGACAACTGGACAAATTTGAACAACAAAATTGTCAATGAGTTGTTTGATGAGTTCAAGATCAAGCATTTGAATTCATCTCCTTACCGCCCTCAGATGAATGGGGCTGTTGAAGCGGCCAATAAGAACATTAAGAAGATTCTGGCTAAGACGGCTGAGAATTATCGAGATTGGCATGACAGGTTACCCTTCGCATTAATGGCATAGCAGACAACGATCCGCACTTCTACTAGGACAACCCCTTTTGCTCTGGTGTATGGCATGGAGGCAGTTCTGCCTGTGGAAGTGGAGATTCCTTCTCTAAGAGTTTTATCCCAAATGGAGTTGTCTGAGGCTGAGTGGAAGCAACAAAGACTTGAACAGTTAAACTTGATTGATGAAAGAAGACTAAAGGCTCTTTGCCATGGCCAAACTTATTAATAGAGGGTAGCTAGATCCTTCAACCGAAAGGTGAGACCGAGACATTTCGAGGTAAATGACCTTGTTCTAAGGAAGCTATTGCCGATTTTTCCAGATCCTGGTGGCAAGTTTGCTCCAAACTACGGTGGTCCATATATAGTGAAGAAGGTACTTCCTGGAGGTGCTTTGATCTTGGCAGAAATGGATGGTCGTGAGTTTTCTACTGTAGTGAATTCTGATACTGTCAAGAAATATTACCCATGATAGAATTTGCTGTGTCATGTTTTGAATTGCAAACATTTCTGTGATAAATAAATTGCTTTAATGAGTTGAATTATTCAAATTTGTTAAAAATCTTGCATGTTTTCCTGGATGAATTGTGAGATAAATTGAATGTGTCAAATGGGATACTTTGGAATGATGAAAGGCAAACCTTATTCTATGCACTGTTTCATACACCAATCCCCGGTGAGTTGTGTGGAAAAAATTCCATGTCTACAAGGAAAAGGGTGATCTCGCGAAGGGTACGCTAACCGAAGTGATGAAGGGCAGTTTCTTCTTCTACCCGAAACACTACAGGTATACCCATTGTTTAGCCCTTTGAGCCCACACACATGAAGAGCTTCTTTAAATTATCCCTATCAAGGATCATCCCACATTGGGACAAATTTGAAATGAATGATAGGAGTTTTCTTACTCACACTTGCATCAATCTTTAAGTATTGCTTTCGCAGTGTAACTTATGTGTTAATTTAAGTGCCTTAGGACGACGGAGAGTGGTTCTTTCTCTATCCTATACACTTTATCCATTGCATAGCCCACTTGAGCCTATGAATTCATTTCGCATTAAACCCAGTTGGTGATCATCCCCCACACTGGGGCAAGGCAAGAAAAGCAAACCACTCAAGTAGCATGGTTTACAACGTTGATAAAAGATGGAGGCTGTGCAAATCCAAAGAAAATAAGTGCAAAAAATTTGGGCATGAAAAAAGCAGTGTGCCTGGTAAAAGCAAGGCCAATGCCTAGAAAAAAAAATCAAACACTTGAATTGTATCCCCCACAAGACGGTACTAAAAAAACTCAAATGCTGAGATGTTGCAATCAATGGAGTTGTGATGTGAAGAAATCTTCGATGATGAAGAAGAAAATTGGAGACGTCAAGATGATCACCAACTTTGACCCCCTAAATACTTTTTGAGCCTAATGATCCTTTCGTTTCTCAACCCATGAACCAAGCCTACGTTATGTCCCTTGCAAAGTCTCTTCAGATTAGGGCACTTGAATTAACGTATAGGTTCGTATGTTTGAAAGCATTGCTTGAAGAAGTGCGAGTAAGATGATTTCTGCCTCATTTCGCATGTTTTTTGACTTGTAAACCCAAGGATGATTGCATAATATCACTCATTTTTTTCAATAGCCTCGACTCAAGGAGTCTCATTTGTTAAGCCGTTGACCAAGCCTATATTACGGTTCCTGTTAAAGACCTTTCAGATTGGTAAGGTCGTACCACTTGCGAGATTACTCAGACCCTTGTTTGACATGATGATGGTGAGATAGAGTGACTGTCAAGATCCTGCATCAAAGGTCAGGATGAAATGGCCCTTTTAATGAGGACGTGTGAAAAGTCCTTTCAGACCGAAAGATCTCTCATTTAACATATCCATGACACTCATGTGTTCAGATTGGAACATTCTTTTCAAATTCTCCCTAATGGAAATTAGGTGATGCAAGATTGGTAGAAATCATCACGCATGGACCTCACTTGAATTGATGCATGTCTGTGACTCTAAATGCATATTGCCTCTCCTATGACCGAGTTTTACAGGAGACATATCCCCTAGGAGTAGAGATGTCATCGGGTAAGTGTATCTCTATTCATACCTTAAATATTTGTCATTGCACAGGTATTCCCTTTTTGAATACATTAACACTCGATTGAGTTGTCCCCAAAGATTTTTCTCCAGATTGCAATGCTAGGCGACCAAAGAATGGTTCGGGTCCTAGCCAAGCAAAACCTTCGTTTAGGCGACCGTAGAGTGGTACGAGTCTTAAACAACATTTATTGCTCTAACAGGCGACCGTAGAATGGTATCGATCCTGGAAAAGCAATTTCCCCATTCAGGCGACCATAGAATGGTACGGGTCCTGAAAAATCAATTTTCCGTCAAGGCGACCGTAGAATGCTACGGGTCCTAGACAACACTTATTTCCCCATCGAGGCGACCGTAGAATAATGCGGGTCCTAGACAACATTTATTTCCCTATTCAGGCGACCGTAGAATGATACGAGTCCTGGAAGGCAAATCCCCATTTAAGCGACCGTAGAATGGTACCGGTCCTAAACACAACCAAACACTGTCATATTGGGCGACCGTAGAATGGTATGAGTCCTAGGAAAGTAGTTTCTTTACAAAGCCATGTTATAATTCTGGGTGACCATAGAATGGTATGGGTCCTGGACATGTAACACCAATCTATCTTGAGTCATTTTACCCTCCTTGAAGGTAAGATATTTCGGGTAGGTTCCTTTGACATCTCAGTTTGGATCTGGATGTCTTAATTTTCATTGAACATTTCACTTTGGATGTGAATGTTCTTCAATCTTCCTCGTTATACCTTAGTCTAGATCTAGGTATTTCGGGTTCAAAAATTTTGACATCTCAGTCTGGATCTGGATGTCTAAATTATCTTAATCTAAACATTTCACTATGGATGTGAATGTTTTTCGAGCTTTCTCGTTATGCCTTAGTCTGGATCTAGGTATTTCAAGTTTAAAAATCTTAACATCTCAGTCTAGACCCGAATGTCTTGATTCTTTTTGTTGAACATTTCACTCTGGATGTGAATGTTCTTCGACCTTCCTCGTTATATCTTAGTCTAAATCTAAGTATTTCGAGCATTTTTTTTTTAAAAAAAAAAATCTTGACATCTTAGTCTAGATCTGGATATCTCAATTCTTTTCATTGAACATTTCAATTTGGATGTGAATGTTCTTCCCAATCTCAATGTCTCAATCTATTACATGTTAGACTCTTCAAGGAACCTGAGTGAGAGTTGGGTACTTGTGGAGTAAATAGGGACCTCAAAATGCTTTACCGCACTGACTCGTAAGTAATTGCAGGTATGTTCTTTCATGTTGCATCATGCATTTGCATTAATATTTCCATGCATCATATAAATTGCATTTTAAAATGGGATTCATTTTCCGACAAAAAGAAAATCAAAAATCAAAATTAAAAATTCAAATCATTCAGTGCCTGTGCATGGTCAAAATTTAGGTTTCAATTTGTCTTTGAAAGCAACCTCTATGAGCTCACCTTCAAAGAGGGGCAGTTGTTGACACCTAAATTTTGGCGATTTAGTTTAATTATTTATTGCATATAAAATTAGGGGTTAATTTTATCCCTGAAAAAAATATTAATTGCATAGCATATAGATTTAGGTGCATTTTATTTTTAATTTACATGTTTTTACATTTATGCATTGGACCGGTGACGGATGGTTTCAATTTAGTTGGACTGAGACCACGAAGCGAGCAAGTTGGCCCAAGCCCATGTTTTTTTTTAATGATCGAAAATCATCTCCTGAAAAATAAGAATTTGAAATCTTTCGAGATATGATGAATTGTTTTCGAATAGGGCAAGTGATATTGTGTTCAACAAAACAAATATTGCGGATATCGATTCGAAAAAATTAAAAAAATTCTAATCGGTAGCCTATAAATAGATGAGGAACGCATAGGGTTCGGGGGGCCACACACATATTGAATACACGGCTACATTGAGAGAGAAAAGGAAGAGAAAAGGGTAGCAGTCGAGACCCTCCTCGCATACGTAGCCCTTTATCGATAAAAGATCCCTCACGGTGAATCCTGCTGCTGTCCTTGCATCATCTACAGCCACTCTCGGTGTCTCCTTGCGCCAATTTTCTTCACAGCCACTGCTGCTCAAATCACGTTCTCTATTAGTCCAAACGAAACTCCTCATCCCAGCCACATCCAGGCAAACTTCCTAGCGAGCCACATAGTTCACAGATTTACGGCAACAAATTGAAGAATTCTTGGGAAAGGCTTTCTGGATCAGAAGAATACGTGGACTTGGTCAAAAGCACCACGTCAATTTGGAGTCCAAGAGTCTTATTGAATCAGCCCCATCTCTTGAAACTTTAGGAATCCATCAAAGTTTGTGCCTTGCATGCACGTCCTTGTTCATGTTCGGGTTTTGCTGCCACGCGTTGCCACTTTGCCCGCTATTGCGCTTCAACGTCCCAAGTGAATCCCATAATTTCTCGGCACCGAGTCATTGCGAGACACCACTGTGAATTCTAGCCAGCTCTGACGTCAAGTTCGACTCCCACAAGTGTTTTTGGAGTCCTGACGATTTCTCCGAGTTTGGGCTGCCATCCCTGACGCAAGCCGCATCCGTGTGGCCCATGAGGTCATTTGCAGAATCCTCAACGACACCTACTGGTCTTTCTTTGCAGGTCTCGTGGAGCCCATCGAACGACTTTCGAGCAACCGAGCACCACCACGTTGCATCGTGAGTAGCCATTCGAGGATCAGAATTCGGAAACCAATATTCGAATTAGGTGAAAACCACCACGATGCATATGATTGAAATTCTTGATGTGTTATTATGTCTACAATCTCAAATAACCTTTTAAATTGGGAAATCTTCCTAATTTCGCAACGTACATATGATTGACGGTTCGATTTCATGCTCGAAATACGACACGCAATCGTACGAAAAAATCACCAATCTGATCTCATGCTCGAGATACGATTCGTGATTTTATTTAAAAATTGGCCGATCCGATCTCATGCGCGAGATACGATTTGTCAATTTATTTCCAAAATGGACATGGATGATATCTTGCCTGATTTGTTGCCGTGCTGTTCTTGATGTCTTATTTTGATTGCTCCCGTAAAAGAAAGGAAAAATCCAAAAAAATCTGAGTTAGATTAGGTTCGTTTTAGAATATTCATCGTTTTAGGGTTATCTTGCATGTTTAGAATAAGAAATTTATTTATTTCGAACTTTTGAAAAAATGAAAAATCCAAAAAAATGCATTCATTTAGGATGTTAGTTTTTTTTTTAAAATTGAATTGCATGTTTAATTATTTGGCAGTTTTAATTTCGAATTTCATAATAAAAAAAGAAAAAAATTAGAATTAGGGCATTCTTTGCACGTCATTGCATATTAGAATAAATTGCATGCTTATTTAGAATAGAAATATCATGCACACGTCATATAGAATTAGGTTCATGAAATGCACGTCATTTAGTAATTGTTATTAGATTCATTTAATTACAAATTGTCCGTCATTAGAATTAGCTCATTTTAGATTGCATATTTAATTATTGCATGTTCATTAAAAAAAATCACAAAAACTTTTACTCATTCATATAGTTTAAGACATTTTGCCATGCCATATTATTTCATATTAGGTTAGAAATACTGCATTGCATTGCATATGGACTATATTCTCGTTAAAAAATGAAAGCAAAAATTGAGTGATTGCTTGTTAATTAGAAATCATATCTAGGAACTGTTGATGTGAATTCTGATATAACACTGCAGATGCTTTCGTTGCTTTGAGGTAAATCCTGCATTATTTAATTGTTTTCATGAGTGTTAAATTGGTGGTATGCGCACCTGCATGATCGCCTCACATGTTAGGAAAGTGAATTAAAATCAATTCAAGCTGCCTGCAAAACAATTTTCGAAATAAAAAGAAGAAAGGTACCGAAATGGCACTAGAATAGTCTAGTGTAATCAAGTCCCCGCACCCAAAGTATCTGGTTCGTAGAAGTGAAATAATTCTCCCATTATTTTACTTAGGTGTCAAATCGACCTACCGTAAACCAATTAGTGGCGACTCCCTTTTGCATGCTAGATATTTGAATTTAAATCACGAGTTAGTATGGGCTTGGGAGAGTCCGAGCTAAGTCTAGGCTTAGCAATCCATTAGCCTAGTGGATCACCCGAAAAATTTGGTCACGACAAAGGCTTTAGATGGAATAATTAATCACGTGGCAATAAAATTGATATCTTGATCTTTAAGGCTTAAGATCAATTTATCTATTTTATTAGCGAAAAGTTTGATTAAATATCGTTTCCAGATTTGAACTATGGATATTATCCTCGGTGATCGTGAATGATTTGGTCCTTATCCTTAAATTGCTTTATTTATCCCAAAAATACAAAAAAAAAAAAATTGCAGTTTCATATCATGTAGATTAGAATTGATTTCCTAGATAAAATTGCATGATATAATAGTTAGATTTTTTTAAAATGAGTTTTGTGGACAAACTTTAAAGGATCAGAGAACTGAGAATGACTTGGTTTCACTTTCGGTATCGGCACATGCAAGAATGCAAAATGATTTCCCCATGGTGACTCCGAATTAGGTCGGACCATATCTCTCACTGTCTTGTAATCTCGCAAATTCCTTGTATTTAGCAACACCAGTGCTGTGGAGTTGGTGCTCAGGTTCGAGTTTGTGCTCATTCTTTGCATGTACAGTCGAGTCGCCAAGAAGATTACTCCCAAAATCACATCGTTGACGGTCTGTTTTATTAAAGAGAAAATTCAAGCGAAAATGACTGATGATATGTTAGTATTTTGGCCTCAAAGTCGTTGCATAAGTGATTGATTCGAAGCCTTAGAATTGTTAATCGATTTCTATATAGTAAAAGAGTAAATATATCTACAGTTCCTACTTGACCCTAGTTCAAGAAATAATGTTGCGTTTGTATCGTCGAATGCTACTAAATATTTTATCATTTGAGGTTTATTCCCGTCTACTCATGTAATGTCGATATATTTCTGCGGCAAATGTCTTATCATGCTTGTTAAAAATATCTTAATCGTGTTAATTATTATGGGAAATGCAAGGAAACGCCCAATATGGTGACCTAATATCCAAAGGGACATAATTTAAAGCTGAAAAAAGCAAGTGAATTAGTCACGAAAAACCCTAAATTGATATATTTAAATTTATCCTAAACTAATTTTTTGACAACAAAAGTCCTAAACCGGTATATATGTGACAAATTCACTTTACGCTATTATTTTTTAAATTTTACAATCAAATTGCTTAGTTGGATGATATGTGGCAATTGAGAGGTATACCAATTTTGGATTTTACCTTTAGTTTGTCACACTTTGTACCGATTTGAGATTTTTTGCAATTAAAAAATTAGTTTAGGGTAAATTTGCCATAAGTATACTAGTTTGGGAGGTTTTGAGGTCAAAAAATTAGTTTGAGATAAATTTGTCATAAGTGTACTAGTTTGAAGTCTTTTGTTATCAAAAAATTAATTTATAATAAATTTGTCATAGATATATCGGTTTAAGATTTTTTGTGATATTAACCCAAAACATGTTTGATTGGTGGGTTTGTTTAAAAAAATAAAAATAAATGGTGCATCTAGACATATATATTTAAAATCATGTAAATAAATGCCAAAGTTATCTTTGGAAAGAATAACTAACTTTCTAGAACTTATCTTTTATATATTGGAAAACAAACCAGTTTCTAGCTCAATTGTCGCGTTTTTTTTTTTTTTTCAAGGATGTCATGTTGTGCTCTTGTGACTAGGAAAATCGTCACACACGTAAAATAAAATGTAAATTATGGGCATAGATGCATAAATCCATGTTATTTTTCCCAGTTAAACCTTGTACAACTGAAGTACTAGTTGTATACTAGTTTACATATTGAGTATAGTATATGTCTAAAATAAATATCACCTAAACTACGTATATTTTGCAAATAAGTTAGAAAACATAAATACTTTTCAGCTAGTTATGTGAAGGCAACCATTATAATGCAAAAGATTAGAGACGAGGTGTACCTAAAAAGTAAAATGCTAAAAGATCGAGTAATGCATGTGTGATGCAAGAAGCTAGGGTTATTATAGTCTTCAAAATGATATTGGTTACCACTCGAAGGCGAGACTTGATCTCTTTGATGTGATCCAACGAGAACGTGATCGTCGACAGTGAAAATGGCTGGAGGCTCTCCGAACCGTACCGAATTGGCGACAAATCATCCTTGACACAAGTGCTTTTGAGCAAGCTCCAACCGAAATCTCTTACGGTGTTGACAAGCGGGGAAAAATATCTGCTAACCACCTTCCGAAGTCCGATGTTTCTGTCATCTTTATTGGCTGACCTGAACTTTTTGACTGAGGGAAAGGTTACTGGAAGAGAAGGATCGTCAGCTCTTTGAAGGCAAGACAAGAGAGCACCCACAAGAGAATAGCCATCACCAAGCGCATGATGAAGCTTGAAAATTAGGGTTGCTTGTGCTTCACTGGTTGGACACTTGATAATATGTATTTCCCACAGCGGTTGGCCTTGTGGAAACGGTTGCATAGCTATTTGTGAAATGTAACTTTTGAGGAAACTGTCATTCTCGGATGGAGATGACGAACCCTTTGGAGAGGAAAAACTTGGGACGTGTACATGGTTTTCCATATTCACTCCCACCTTCTTCCATTTTCTTGCTCCCTTCTCTCCCATCACCTACCCAAGGCAAAAAAAGAAAACCAAAATACCATCTCAGAATGTGCAGTGAATAAGGGTTTATTCATTCAGATACGTGACCAAGCACACTTTCACCTGATAAATACGAATTACTTATATATCAATCCTACCAATGGTGAATATCTATAAACAGGGTACACACATACGTACCATGATAGAAGAGAAGCGAGGGTTTATTGGGAGGAAAATATCTCTGATCAACGACGTAGCTTGGGAGTCATCAATTGGAATTTCTAATTCCAATATGCCAAGAATAGAAACCGACATCACTTTGCTGTTAAGGTACTGTCCTGAAGGGCTCACTGGCTCAAGGCCATCATCCTCTTTTATCAACTCCATTGGACAGGACTTGCAATAACCCCAACCAAAGCGTAACAGGTTGAGAATCTATAGAGAAGTCTATGAAAGAACCTAATATCACTGGCATATATATATATATGTGCGCGCGCGCGTCCATAGATGATTTTTTATGTTTCTGGCCATCCATGTGACTTCGTGTGCCGAGTTGTTGGCGGATTATTGGGACTAGGTAGGTGGGATATTAAAGCGTAGGCAGTTGCAACATGGAAGTAGCTCCACTTGGGACGTCATCTACTGGAAAAAGTCATCAGATAGAGATTTTCTAACGATCTAGTTTGATCCACGTTGGCCAAACTAAGTATTCCAATGGGTAGCTATTTAGAAATGAATCGTTGATTACGAATTAGTTGATGTTACATCTCCTCGGATGTTGAGACTAGGGGGTGTGACACTTTTTTCCAAGTGCTCGAGACTCTTCAATTGTCTGATTTACCAGGGTGCACATGTTCGCCCGAGACAAATATGTGTTAAGATTGATGGGAGAAATTGGCCGACTGACTTTTTGAATTATAGAAAATGTTTTGTGAGCGAGTGGCCTTGTGGAACTTATCAAACATGCAAAAGAGATATTCCATTTTTAGAGTATTGATTATATATATCATGAGGACGGTCAATGCTTTGGAGATTACAATATTTTTTATTTAGTTGTTTAATCAGTGTTGTGAAAAGCATTCTTCAACAAAATCATTATGCCAATAATCACTTGTTCACAGAATGTAATCTTGCCATAAAGCGGCAAGAGAACCACCCCTTAACAGCAAAAATCTGAGGGTATCACGGTAAGTAGAGAGAAAAAGAAAAAGCAGAGAGTGAAACGTAGTCCCTCTTATCTCTCTCTTTTTTCTTTTCTTGCAATTATGGATTCAGTAAGCAAACCATGGCTTGTGCAAGGTCAGGTTCCTAAGTTTATGTCCTTATGCCATTCCATTCTCAATCCTAGAAATGATCATACCATAGAAATGGTAAATTTACCAAATCCGCGAAGAGGCTATCAAACTCCTCTCTCTCTCTCTCTCTCTCTCTCTCCGTACCTCACACATACATGAAGGATATGGCTGGTTGTGATGTAGAGATGTCACTGGAGAGAGAAAAATTGTTAGAGATTGAGAGTTTCGTGTTCATATGTGCTCTTGCTTCATCATTTTTTAAGTTAACTCCGTTCAACTTTCAAGTCCTCCGAGCAGAAACCTATCCGTAAGAGCCGGTTCCCTGTTTGTGGTACCGGGAACTGACCTTTCCAAGTCTCTTTCAAGATCGACCCATCAGCCACTTCGGCGGAATGCTTTTATTGTTCACTTGACCCGAAATTACTTGAATGAAAGCCTGCAAATCTTGGGAAGGTCATCAACCACTTCGGCAGCTATTCTGCTTGCCATTATGCCTGCAAAATAGCAACCATTCAGAGCAGCGTACCCAAAGCACGAAACACCAACAGTAGCATCAGATTTTGTCATTCCTAGAGACAATCTTGAATCAAAAGGATGATTTTTTCCGAAGGTTTTGCCCGGAAAACAGTATTTGCAGGTAAGGAAAACGTGATCACATAAGTCAAAAAAGTGGTAACACTAGTTATTCTCGTACGCCATGTTAAAGAGGTAACAAGTATGCTTCGATATTAAAAAGGAAGTCACGTGATTCCATCTGAAGGCATAATTCGCAAGAAAGAAGGTATCAAAGCTCAAGCAGTGTCCACGTAACTTCAATAAACTTAAGGGATTCTGCCAATAAATGCCGCTTCTACTTTCTACACGATAAACATTATCTCCAAAAAACGAAGCAAAAAAGAAAGAAAAAAAAAACTGTCAATTCACAAAGGCCGCTTTAGTCAAGGTGTTCAACTCAAGGGATTCTGTCAATAAGTCCCAATTCTACGTTCTACATGATAAACATTATCTCCAAAACCTAAAAAACAAAACGAACCTTTCAATCCATGAAGGCAGCTCTAGTAGAGGTGCTCAATTCCCCAAGAGTTACCATCTTTCTCCACCAGAGATAGAACATCTCCGTGTTCCCCCTCCAACGCCAAAATAATGCTATGCCATCCTTATTGACTGAGGGAAAAATTGCTGGAAGAGAAGGACGTCAGCTCTTTGAAGGCAAGACAAGAGAGAACCCACAAGAGAATAGCCATCCCCGAGGGCATGGTGAAACTTGAAATTTTGGGTTCCTTGTGCTTCACAGGTTGGACACTTGATAATAGGTATTTCCCACAATGGTTGTCCCTCGGAACTGGTTGCATAGCTATTTGTGAAATGCCATTTTTTAGGAAGTCATTCTTGGATGGAGATGATGAACACTTTGGAGAGGAAAAACTGGGGACGTCTACATGGTTTTCCACATTCACTTCCACTTCTTCCATTTTCTTCCTCTTTCTTTCCCATCACCTATCTAAGACAAAAGAAAACTAAAATAATGTTTAAAAATGTGAGGATAAGGACACCACAAATGCTATAACTTTCATATGACGCTTATTTGAGTGCTATAATTTTTTATTATTATTATTATTTGGGTGCCATAACTTTCAATTGATTATTTGAGTGCTAAATTTTTTTAAAAACATTCCTCCAAGTGTTGGAAATCCGATGTAGCATGACAGTTGTGGTGAACATTTTTCAAAAGTTATGGCATTCCAATGATTGATTGAAAAGTTATACTAATTAATGATAAAAAAAAAAAAAAGAAGTTGTGATATTCATGTGATCGAAAAAAAAGTTGTGACACTCAATTAAGCGTTATACAAAAATTATGGAATTCGTGATATCCTTTTCCCAAGTATGTGCAGTGAATTAGGGTTTATTCATTCAAAATACGTGATCATGCATGTAGTCAACTGATAATATTCCCTATAGGACAATACTTCAATAGTAAGGTGTTGTCAGTTTCTATTCTAAGCATTCTGGAATCCGAAATTCCAATCAATGACTCCCAAACTATGTGGCTAATCCAAGTCCCCATTCACTTCCACTTTCTTCCATTTTCTTCCTCCCTTCTTTCCCATCCCAAGACAAAAGAAGACCAAAATAATATATAAGTATGTGCAGTGAATTAGGGTTTATTTATCCAAGATATGTGTTCATGCACGCATTACACCTGACAAACACTAGTTACCCATATATCAATCCCATCAATGGTTAATATATATGCATAGGGTTAACACAATCATTGTTGCGATTAACCGAGCGATCGAACAATAATATAGACAGAAGGATAAAATATATCGGACACCAGATTTACGTGGTTCAGTCGTAAAGACCTACGTCCACGGGGAGAGCAGCAGCGAATTTCACTATAGATCAAGCGATACAAGGAGATTACACACTCAAGTCACTCAAACACTCTCTCGGTGTTTCCCAAGCCCCAATTACAACCAATAACGCACACAGTGTTTAGCTCGAAAATTCTTCAAGAAATAATCTCTTAATCTCACGAAGAAATTACACCCAAATCTTACCACAAGATTTAATTGGCTTGAACACTAAATCTTCTTGGATGTAATTCACGAGTAAGAACGACAAAGAAAATCCCTCCCAAGCACTCGACAACTAGACGGCGCTTCAAGACCAACTCTTCATGATCAACGGCGGAACACCAAGCACTCACGCGGCGCTTCAAGACAATTTGTGATCCACACCTATCACCCACGGCCACAAGTCTATATATAAGTAAAACCCTTATTATTATGCCAACTTCTAATAGGATTCTGTTTCCTATCTAAAACGATTTTATCCAAAACATATCTCTATATATTTTAAACAAAATCCAAATCAAAGTCAAAGTTGAACTTTCCTATTTCAGCGGCCGAATTCTCCAATGTAGATTCAAACTTTGGGAAGTTGATCTTCGGATCTTCTTTGCTCAATTTCGAACATCCGCAACATATCCAATTCGGAATATTCGGAATTTCACATTGGACTCAAACTCGAGACATATTTTAACACATGCCATGATCGAAAAGAAGCATGGGTTGATTGAGAGGAAAACATCTTTGATCAGCAACATAGTTTGGGAGTCATCGATAGGAATTTCGGATTCCAAAATGTCAAGAAAGGAAACCCACAACATTTGTTGTTGAAGTATAGACCCAAAGGGCTCACTGGCTCAAGGCCATCATACTCTTTTTTCATCTCCATTGGACACGACTTGTAATATTCCCTATCTAAGAGTAACAAGTTGAGGATCTATAAAGAAGTTTATGAAAGACTTGGATATCATCGACCGATGCATGTCCATAGATGGTTCTTTATGTTTTCTGGCCATCCTTGTAACTTTGTGTACTATGACTCTCCGTACATTACAGGAATTAGTTGGTATAATAAAGAGTTGGTAGTTATAAGTAGCTGTATGATGGACATATTTTATATGGATGTGAAACATTTTTACTGAAAAAAATCAGAAAGACGGAGTTTTTCTCACAAATGCAATTCATTCATGTTGATCGAAGCGAGTACTCAAAAGGATGGCCATTTACAGGTGAATCATTATTTGCAAGTCGATTCGCGGGGTATGTCCTATCTATTGTGAGACAAGGATAGTGATTAATTTTCATATATTTGGTGGTTTGAGAAAAATGATTTCATTCTTAACATAAAGGAAAGTCGTTTTTCCCTAATATAAACTTGTTATTTTTAGTCTACGGAAAACATTTTCCGTATTCCGATATTTAAATATCGGAAAGGCGAAAGACAATTTCCTAAAGATAGTTCGTCTTGAAACAAACAGACCCTAAAAAAAACTTGGTCACCGAGGACTAGAAAATTATTATGAAAGTGTTAGTAAGGTTGTGTGTGTATATATGTCGGCCAAAGAAGAGGAAATAGGTCATGCATACAGGAACGATATAATTTCCAAGATCTTTAGCTAATGTTGCATTGTCGTCGTGGACGAGTATCACTTGAAGATCTTAGCATTCGAGGTTTCATTAGGTGCATTCAGTACGATAGTTGGCGATATTGATTGATGGAACGTACCATTCGGGATCTCTCTCCATCAAATGTCTCACTCACGTTTTCATTCACTCCGTATCGGTGTCGGACCATGGGACGCTCCTTATTTTGTATTAATGGTGGTGGAGAACGCAAGGAAACAACCGACATGATGACTTAAATGTAAAGAGACGTAATTGTAAAGCTGTAAAACGTGATTGAAAAATCATGTTGTGCCATGAAAAATGTTCCCTTGTTTCTGGTCGTCCTTGTTGCGATAGGGCGAGCGATCGAACAATAATATAGACATAAAAAGAAAAATAAATCGGACACCAGATTTACGTGGTTCAATTGTAAAGACCTACGTCCACGGGGAGAGCAGCAGTGAATTTCACTATAGATCAAGCGATACAAAGAGATTACACACTCAAGTTACTCAAACACTCTCTCGGTGTTTCCTAAGTCTCGATTGAACCCCAAACCCAACTCATGGCACAAAATTATCACACAAGCTCAAAACAAACGCTGAAAAAGAACTCTTTTTCTTGATTGCCCTTTAGCTTGAAGACATGCGGCTCCTCCTTTTCTCTCGTACGGGTGCAGCAGCAACATACACCAAAAAGAAGAGAAACCCTGCGTAAAATACTTCTGTTTTTATACGTGTGAGGCTTCGTAGGGTTTTCTACGTAGGATTCGGCGGCTCCTTCTTTCGTAGGGGATCAATACACGCACACGCCCAGGGAGGAAACTTGTATTCTTTATTATAAACACCAATTGATTCCTTTCTCCAGTGACGTCTTGGACGTTGCTTCCTTCGAAGCTTTTGTTTTTCATGTGCCCAAAAGTGGGCCCCACGTAGATCACTTCCTTCGGTGCTTATGCAAGCTTCTGTTGTTCTCCTTTTTTTTTTTTCTTTTATTCTATTACTTCCTATTTTGTAAATCTTCAACGAGTCCAACGAATCTCAAACTCGAGTAATAAATTAACAGTCCTTGTGACTTCGTGTACCATGACTCTCCATGGATTCTAGGGATTTGGTAGATAATAAAAGGTGGGTAGTTACAAGTAGCTATACATAGGACACCATCTGCTGAAAAAATCATAAGACTAAATTTTTCTAATGATCCAGTTGGATCCCCGTTGAGTACTAAAAAGGTTGGTCATTTAGGGGTGTTCACGAATGAGTTTGTAAGGCATCTTATATATAACGTGAGACTTGAGGATAATAATAATAATTATTTTCCAGTAATCGGGTGCTTGAGGCTTTTCAAGCACGTGACCGCTACCCCCCGTGCCAAACATACAACCGTTCGCGCTCAAAACAAGTATCTGTTAAGTTTGGTGGAAGAAGTTGCCCAATTAACTTTCGGAATCATGTAAAGGGTTTTGTTAGCAAGTACTCTTAATGTATTTATTAAACATGCACGATAGATATTTGATTTTCAAAATATTGATCGTGCATATTACGAGAATGGTCAACACATTAAAGATCGCAGTATTTTTCATTTAGTTGATTAAAAAGTGCTATGGAAGCACTCTTCAACAAAATATTTACGCTAATATGCTTGTTGTTAAAATATGTCTCGAGTTTAAGCCCGAAGTGAATTACTAAATTTTGAAATATAAAATAAAATAAAAGGGAGGAAAGTGTTTTGCTGTTATGGCTGCGGAATCCGAATTAAAGAAAAAGGAAGCAGCGTCCCACTTGGCTTTGTAGAATTAAAATAATAATAACTAAAATATTTCTTTTTCTTTCAACACATGATGAAAAAGAAAAAAGTAGAGCCTGAAACCTTATCCCTTTTATCTCTCTCTTTCCTTTTCTTGCAGTTACGGATTCAGTAGGGAAAATCATGGCTTGTGTAAGCTGCAATGTTAGGTTTACAAGTTTGCCCCCTCATGCCATTTCCCTCTCAGTCCTAGAAATGTTTACTCTATCAGAAATGGTAAATTTGTCAAACTCAAGATGAATGAAGACATTTTCAAACTTCTGTCTCTCTCTACCTCACACAGCACACACATAAAGGATACAGCTGGTGATTGTCCTTTATGCGACGTTAATGGAGAGGAAAAAATGTAAGAGATGTAGAGTTGTTTCTTGCAATTCATAATGACGGAAGACCCAACAGGAAGATAGAGATGGATGAGAAGAAAGAAAGGCACAACGGTCCCATCTCCGTATATCCCAATTCCTTTTAGGAGAAACTAACTGTCATTGATTCCAGGGTGATTAGATTCCAGATCAATAACCTGGAACCAAATTAGGAAACCGCATGAAAGTGTTGACGTTGATCTCCAAGTTGACCGGAGTTTATCCATGACAAATGTTGCTAACGGATCTTCTTCAACAGTTGTGAGAACAAAAAGAACTGAGAACTAGAAAAAAAAATATTAGAGATGTGAGATAATATATGGTTGGGAAAATTGTTTTCCAGTAAAATATTTTCGTCCAAACAAAGGTTCATATCTTCTTCATAAGAGACGTGTAAAAAACTACCGGTAAACCAATTTAACCGGTTGCCTCTTCCATGTATTTAGATCTGATCCACCAGTCTTCATTGTCTGTTTAAGAATGACTCAGTAAGGACCAAAGAGGAGATCTGGTGGCACACTCTTAAAACCATCATAATTCAATTAGGTGAAGTAAAAGGTTCAACATTCAAGAAAAGAAGTGAGATAATTCCAACCACAACTATTGAACATCGCCTTCGTAAGAAATGTTTTTCAAAAGTTCCACGCACAACGAGAAATTCCAAACCATGAGTAATGAGATAAGAAACTAGGAAAAACTATAGCATCGGCATCTAAAATTTAATGGAATGAGACATTGTATGATGAGTCCCATTAACCTTATTTTTCTATAGATATCCATTTCTAGTTGACACTGCCCAAGGTTAATTGAAATGAAAGCCTCCAAATCTCACTGTTAAAATATTTAAATAATAGGGCTACGACATAAATAGTTCCTGAACTTTGGCCAAATGTGTAATGTGATCTCTAAACTTTAGCCCGATGTGTGGTGTGGTCTCTGAACTTTTAATTATTTTAATAGCGTCTTTGGATTTTTAGTACATGTTCAATATAGTTCCTAAACTATATGAAAATGTTTAATTTTATCTTTCCATTAATTCAAGTTTGATTACGACATTAAACACTATCATATAGTCTAGGGACAAATTAAAATATACAAAAAGTCAAAGGAGCACCTTGGACAAACTAAAAGTTCAAAAGCTACATTACACATTGGGCTTAAGTTCAGGGACTATATTAAACAAATTAAAAGTTTATAGACCGCGTTGCACATTTGGCCAAAGTTCAAAGACTATTTGTGTCATTTTCCCTAATTAATAAACCATGTCTTCATCGAACCTAGAAACTTGGAATATCAAAACTTGGCACAGGATGACACTTAAGTGCTAAAAGTTGGGAAATGTACACTTAAGTGCCAAAATCGAAATAAAATGGATCGGTTAAATGCCAAGGATGGAAAATCTAGCTAAAATGCTGACGTTACAATTTTCTCGCAAGACAAATGCAAAACGACGTCGTTTTGAACGTTGACGTGGCTAAAGAAGCCTAGAATGACATCGTTTTGCATGCTGACGTGACTAAATAAGAAAAAAATGACGTTGTTTTTTCTCGGTTTGAATTTTAATATAAATTTTAATTAAACTAAATTCAAATCTAAATTATTTTTAAAAAGAAGAAGAAGAAGAAGAAGAAGAAGTTGTAGGTGTGGGGTGAGGCTGTCACAACCCCAATTCCATCCCTAGGGTCACAAGCAGCAAGGATTATTTTCGCGACGTCCCCGGTGCGTCACCGTCCCATTTCTTTTTATCTTTTCATTAATCACATGCCGAAGCGTACATACAACACCTGAACAACAACAAGTAGTCAGGAAAACAACCATTTAAATATATACAATTACATCAGTTATATTTACAAACCATTTTTGTCATGAGCCATTATATTTACAATCATTACATGCTCTATGTTCAAAAAGGTCGGGGTAAATCTTAACTCCTCTATTGAGATTGCAACCCCTCCATACCTACAATCTGAAAAAAACAATGGGGTGAGTCATGGACTCAATAAGTAAAACCCTTAATTCTCTACTAGGGGGATACCTCATAATCAAAATCTAGTAGGTACAAAACTCGCAATGCAATATCGATGGTAGATCATTAGCAAACTCATTGCTACACCCCGACTACTTGTAGATGTCCATTACTGCATATTTCAATGCATGCTTACCTTTTGATTGTCAATGAACGTATCAACATATCATACTTATGCATAAACTGGCACTTATGCAAATTCATTTATCATCGTCCTGGCTCAACCAGGCCCTCCTCGCTCAACTGAGGCAACCGGCTTCAAACTAGGCATCCTAGCTCAATTAGGGCATCCTGGCTAAACCGAGACATCCTGGCACTAGCCCACCAAGGCATCTGGGCTCAACCCAGGCATCCTGACTCAACTAGGGCATCCCAGGACTAGCTTACCCGAGGCATCTAGGCTCAAAGCCAGGTATCCTGGCTCAATTAGGGCATCACGTTCAATGAACGAGGCATCGCCACCAACGCTACGTGACGACAGGAGCTTTTTCCTCTTTAAGTGCACACACAAGTGCATCCAAAAAGCTAGGTTTTCATCTCTTATCTTAGCCAACGTATGCAAGGCCGAAGGGCATGCTCATTTGAGTAGGTGTGCCATGGCTCTTAACATCATATTATAAAATATGTTGGGAACGATTCTTGGTTCATGGCTTGAGTCGCTTGCTTAGGCTATTGTGACTTGACATTGGTTCCAAGCGAGGCGAACCTTGACCTCGTCCTGGGGCATGAACACACTCAAGCATGAAAATATGAGCAAATACACAAAAGAACATTACAATATACACACAGCTTATACGAGTGAGCACACCACTAAACTTGACAATGTAGGCTATCGCCCTAGTAAAGAGTTAGAAATTCCACTTACTACTTTTGAGCATAACTCCAAGATGCTCCTTTAGTGACCGGATGGCTCCAAAGATGGCTTGGAGGAAAAGGATGTGAAAGAGAGGAGAGAAAGGGAGAGGAAAAGAGAGAATGGCTAAGCCTCCAAAATGTGAGGATGCCTTCTCCTATTTATAGGCCTCCTCTTCTATTATTGGTGCCAATCTCATGATTAAGCCTAAGGAACGAGTTGGCCTATCTAGTCACCTTAGTTGGCGCTTATGCTTTTTCGCGTTTGATGGTGATTGGTCCACCTATTTACTTACCCTCCAAGGCTCACTTTAGGCTTATGATGTGTCTATGATCCTAGGGGACACATAAGCCCCCTTGATGCCTAATGTCTTCTCTTGATTGGTTGGCCTTTGGCTTGTTCATCAAGGCTATCCTTTAAGCTCATCATAACCTAAGATTCTAGAGGACACCTAAGCATGAATTACTAACTTCTTCTCTAAGGCAAATCTCAAGCCATCATTATCAAGCCAAATGGTCCACTCTAATTTTTCCAAGTGTCCTGCCTAAAGTCCTTGGGTGGCAAGTTTATTTTGCCTCATAAGATTCTAGATGATGGCTCGCTTTTCGTTTTTCCATTGGTCCACCTATATACCGCATTTAATGGACATTTAATGAAGTTTGACAATAATTGTGCTATAATTGCCAACTCAGCAATTCTAGAACATTCAGTCATTAATGAGGGCTCGTGTATCGCTCTCTAATTGGTCCACATATGTACCACTTTTTTCTAGAATCTTTAAAGATATTTTGGCTGCCATCATGACTTTTGATTATTCAAAGAACAACTCACCCCTTCATTTAATGAGGGTTTCTAGAATTTTCCTTACTTTTGTCTTTCTCTTCATTAATAAGGTGGTCTAGAGAATTCTATTATCCAAGTTGATTCTGGGGCTGGAGAATGGGTCATTAGGTACACCTCGAAAAATCGAATCACGTATACCCGAGGTTTGGCCATCACGCCCCATGCTTACCTGAACCATTCCCTTGGATGGTCGGTCAGCCTAAAGGGTTGGTTGTCCTTTGATCGGTTCAAAGCCAATCTTAAGGCTTTTCATGGCCTAGCACTAAGCCAAGGCACTCATGGATCTTATAATTAGTGACGGAATAGCTGGGTCTTATCCCTGAGCTCATTCCGATCAACACCCGATCCATTCTTATGGCTCATGGTCGATGCATTATCAATCCATGATCGGACATCACCAATTCAAGATTCATTTCCGATCACTAAGAATTAAATAGAGAATGATGCATTTTTATCAAAAGACAATCACATTTGATCGCATCAGATCGTCCATGTATCAATGCATAGTCGAGCAGAATCACCCACGGCCAGGCACTACGACCGGTCGTGACCATCCGCCGATCCAAAATCATCCCATGATCAATTCTCATGATCCAAAAGTCATCTTATAAGCTGGTGATCCTATCCAATCGCTATGATCGGTAGAAATTCACAGCCGACACCTTGACTAGTTCGTGACCAGTCTGTTAGTTGGTCAATCTATGATCGATCCGTGATTCCATACCGATCGAAGTGATCGATCCATGGCCAATAGCCCATGATCGATCCTTTTAGGGTCTTATGGCCAATCCTTATGGACTCAAAATCAAGGATGTTACAAAGGTAGCCCTCCCCGCCACCTCACCGCCACCTCCCCCCATCGTCGGGAAGGGCCAGCAACGGTGATGGGAGGGTTGGCCAGGGTCACTAACGAGGGGAGGTGATGGTGAGGGCTTGCACAGCCCTTGCCTAGCACTTGCAACTTCTTTTTCTTCTCCTTCTTCTTCTTGTTCTTCTTTTAAAATAATTTAGTTTAATTAATATTTATATTAAAATTCCAATAAAAGGCAAAACAACTTCATTTTGCCTCTTTTTTTAAATTTTAATATAAATATTAATTAAAATAAATTCAAAACTAAATAAAAAAAATTTAAAAAGAAGAAGAAGAAGAAGAAGAAGATCACAGAATGGCGAGGGATGTGCAAGCCCTTATTGCCGCCTTGCCACCGTCACCGGGAATGACTGGTGATGGTGGGGTTAAGGTCATTCGAGGTCGCCGAGCCCTAGCCAAGGGGCCGACAACTAAGGCCGACTGACGGCGAGGGGTTCCCCAACTGGCGGCGGCCCTTGGCCAAGCCGAACGAGAGCTGATGACCCTCCTTGGATTTGGGGGAGGGCCGCAACCCTTGCCCTAGGTTTGGGCAACCTTTTTCCCATCATCTTTGGCCCTTCTAGGCAATGGTAGGGAGGCAGAGGCGAGGGCTTCTGCCTCCCCCTACTTTTTTTTAGTATTTTAATTTAATTAATATATATATTAAAATTCAAAAAAGAGGAAAAACGATGTCGTTTTAATTCTTCTTTGCTAACTTAGCTCTCTAGCGAGCTACGTAGGTGAGTTATATTATTAAAAAATTGCCACGTAGGATTTTCAGCTAGGGTCACTAGACTTGGCATTTAGGTGTCCCAATTTTCTTAAAAAAATAAAATTAAGCATTTAAGTGTATCTTTTGTAACTTTTGACATTTAAGTGTCTCTAACATGCCAACTTTTGGCGCTTGCGCTATTCTTTTGCCTATCTTCATCTAACAATTTAAGCTTGTCGCGGCCTAATTTTTTCGGGTTCACCGCCTAAAACTAGGTTAATGGACTGCTAAGTTTTTTTTAAACTTAGCTCGGGCTCTCCCAAGCCCATACCAAATCGCGACTTGACTCTAAACTTTTTAAACATGCAAAATACTATCTAGGAGTCGCCACTAATCTGTTTTTGGTAGGTCGATTAGACACCTAAGCAAAATAATGAGAGAATTATTTTACTACTACGAACCAGAGACTAAGGGTACGGGGACTTGGTTACACTAGACTATCCTAGTGCCCTTTCGGTACCATTTCTTTTTAATTTTTAAAAAATGTTTTACAAGCAGTTTGATTTGATTTTAATTCATTTTCCTAACGTGTGAGGCGATCATGCGAGTGCACAAACCACCAATTTAACACCCGAGAAAGCGAATAAAATAATGCAGGACTTACCTCAAAGCAACGAAAGGAACTGCGATGTTAGGTCAGAATTCATATCAATAATCCTAGATATGATTTCTAATTAATAAGCAATCACTCAATTTTTTGTTTTCACTTTATTTAATGAAAGTCGTGCAATGCATGCTACTAATTTAACATGAAATGATATGACGTGGCAATATGACCTAAACTATATAACATGAATAAGCATGCAATCCATCTTAAAGCATGAAATGAATTTATTCTAATTTTTTTGTATTTTCCATGAAATTCGAAATTAAAGAAATGCAACAATTAAATATGCAATTTAATCAAATGACCTAGTTCTAATGACGAGCAATGAACTTAGCAACAATCACTAGATGGCGAAAATTTCATAAACCTAATCCTACATGTCTAATTTACTAAACCTATATGCTCAGGCAGAATTTTGATTTTTTTAAATAATTAATTATTAATAAATATTAAATCTAAACTATCAACAAAATAAAGCAAGAAAGGATTAAAATAATCGAAAAAATAACCTATTGTCTCACAGGTCAAATTAACGGTTATTCTAACCCTAATTATCACAACAAGGAGATCAAAACAATTACAAATCTGGTCCGAAGTCCTACGGACCAAATTAAATAATTATTGTGATTTAACAATTAAAATTTCACCAAAAGCCCAAAAATTAATATAATAAAAAAATGATCCGATGTCTCTCGGATCAAATTAATAATTACATTAATTTCGGACAAAATCCCTACGGACAATGCATACAAAATGCACAAATATTAACATTGACAAACCATATTCTAACTTAAACAATAATAACAAAATTTAAAACGCAATAATATAACATAAAATAAGCAAAAGAAAGAAATAAAAATAAAACTAAAGGAGGGGAATTGCAGCAGCGTTGGTGAGCATATGGCTAGTTCTTGATTTGATCATTTGCTAGTCTCCTCCGAGAACTTTTTGAGTGGACGCCCCCCCTTCTCTTGTCGTGTCTCTCTTGTCAATTATGGTGGAATATGGAATTGTGTGGCCTTTTGTTCGGCATTGAATTGCCTGTGACCACAACATCAGAACAAAGTAAATTAGGTGAAAATATGGGGTGAACAACTTTAATAGGGAGAGAAACAACCCGGTTTTATCATAGTGAAATCATTGGATGGCAATCAGCGCTTAGGTACGTTGGCCACTTCGATGTCTCGCTGCTGGAATTATTGTCGGAGGTGTAGGAGTTTAATCTATGCAAGAAAAAATAAAATCACCTTAGTGCGAATAGCAAATTGGAATTGCACACAATCAAACTTAAAAAAAGGAAGCTCGACTTAGCTTTATGCTTGTCGTCAATATCCATGAAGCATGATTAACATGGGGCATCGTCAAGAAGACTACACCATCGTCCGAGATCCCTGAGGGTGTGTGCCTCTCCTCCAAAGAAAATTGAACTCAAAAGAAACCAAGGAGAAAAACCTTCCTCAATTTTGCTCTGATTTTTTTTGAAAATCGCCTCCTCTCTGAGAGATTGTGTATTGAACCTCTCTACGTTTTCTCACCATTTTTCCCCTTGTGAGCTCCACTCTCCTCTCCCTGTCATGAAAAGTGAGCCTATCTTTTATAGTGATTCGAAACGGTCTCTTTACATGGCATTTCCCGAGTTGCCATTTCTTGTTGCATTAAATCAAGCCTGCAAATCGGAATGTGATTTCGCAATTAGCTTGATTTTACTTGATTCCTTCCATTTTACAAAAATTATTGCCCCTTATTCAATTGCTTCCGCATTTAACAAAATCCGAATACCCATCAAAATTTCAAATTTCCATGCATAATCAATCAAATCAATTGCCCCCATTTTCTTTCATTTTTTCCTTTTATTTGTTCAAAATGCAATTTTATTTTTCCAAAATTAGGTGTCAACAGCTGCCCCTCTTTGAAGGTGAGCTCATAGAGGTTGCCGACAAAGATAAATTGAAACCTAATTTTAATTATGCACATGCACTAAATGTCTTTTTGTTGGAAAATGAATTCCTTTTTTTGAATGCAATATGTATGATGCATGGAAATACTAATGCAAATGATAAATGAATTTACCTGGAATAACTTACCTTCAAGGAGGGTAGAGTAACTCAAGATAAATTGGTGTTACACGTCTAGGACCCATACCATTTTACAGTCGCCCAGAATAGTAACATGACTTTGTAAAGAAAATTGCTTTCCTATGACCCGTACCATTCTACGATCGCCTAGTATGACAGAGCTGGTTGTGTCTAGGACTCGTACCATTCTACGGTCGCCTAAGCGGGGATTTACCTTCCAGGACTTGTACCATTCTACGGTCGCCTGAAAAGGGAAATAAGTTTTGTCTAGGACCCGTACCATTCTACGGTCGCCTAAACGAGGTTTCGCCTTCCAAGACCCGCACCATTCTACAGTCGCCTGAATAGGGAAATAATTTTTTTTTGTCTAGGACCCGTACCATTCTACGGTCGCCTAAATGAGGTTTTGCTTGGCTAGGACCCGAATCATTCTTCGATCGCCCGGCGTCGCAATCTGGGGAAAAATCTTTAGGGACAACTCCATCGAGTGTCAAATTACTCAAAAGTGAAAATACCTGTACAACAACAAGTATTTAAGGTATAGATAGAGATATACTTACCTGGTGACATCTCTGTTCATTAGGGATATGTCTCATGTAAAACATGATTGTAGGAGATGCAACATGTATTTGTGATTACAAATAAACATGCATTAATTCAAGCAAGGTTTACACATAATGATTTCTATCAACCATGCATCACCTAATTCCAATGGAAATGATTTCAAGAAAAGATTCCAATCCGAACACATAAGTGTCATGGATGTGTCAAATGAGGGATCATTTAGTCTGAAAGGACTTTCCACTCATCCTCATTAAAATAGGCTGTTTTATCCTGACCTTTGATGTAGGATTTTGACAATCACTTTATCTCACTGTCATCACGCCAAACAAGAATCTGGGCAATCTCGCAAGTGGTACTTCTTTGAAGGGAAGCTCGTAGAGGTTTCCTTTAAAGATATATGATACCTAAATTTAAACCATGCAAAATGAAATATGAAATGCATACGCAAATGTTAATGACTTGACTTTTTTTTTTTTTTAAGAATAAAGGATGCAATGTAAATGCAATGAACTGGTTAGGAACATAGATCTCCATGTGTCTATGACCAATGAAATGCAAATGCAAAGAAGAGCACGTACCTGTCATACCTGTTTTGAGGATTTAGGTGTGAAATGATTCCGATGAGACCTGTCAATCATCTGGAACTCCCTTCAGATAATTGAAAGGCTCAAAGTTTTTAGGGATCTGGAATTCTCATCAGATTCTAAGCACCTGGAAATTGCATCAAGTACTTGAAACTTAAAAATTCTTATTCTTATGTCAGACATTAGAAAACTTTTACTAAACGTCTGGAAATCACATCAGATGTTTGGAAAGACAAACACTTGGAAATCACATCAAGCGTTTAAAAGTTCAAATATCTAGAATTCACACTAGACATTTGGAAACATTTTATAAATAGGTACTTGGAATTCTCATCAAGTACAAAGATGGCTGAACAAATTCAGGGTTTCAAAGACAATTCTTTTTGGTCTTTGAGGAAAAATTTAATGAAGGCCCATGCATGATGGCTTTATCAAGCTTCTACCGGAAAAATTATCAATAGGACAATTTTCAGTTATAGCGTGAATCTCTTGAACATGCTAAATGAGACACTTTTGGTGTGAAAAGGCTTTTCCACTCGCTCTCATTTAAGAAGGGTTATTTGTCCCGACTATTGATGCGGGAATATATCACTCGATCTTATCATCATCTTGTCGACAAGAGTTCGAATTTTCTTGCAATCAGTACGACCTTACCAATCTGAGAGGTCTTTGTCAATGACTGTAATGCAGGTTTGGTCAATGGCTTAACAAAAGGACTCTTCGAGTCAAAGCAAATTGAACGAATGATTCTGTAATCATCTCCGGGTTTACAAGTCAAGAACCCTGCAAAATGATAAAGAAATAATCTTGCTCGCACTTCTTCGAGCAATGCTTAAAACATGTGAATTCCTATGTTAATTCAAGTGCCATAATCTGAAGAGACTTTGTAAGGGCCGTAACATAGGCTGGGTTCATGGGTTGAGAAACGAAAGGATCGTTAGGCTCAAAGATGTGTATAGGGGTCAAAGTTGGTGATCATCTTGACATTACCACCAGTTTTTCTTCACCACGGATTGTCTTTTTAACAGATTTCATTATTGGCTCAAAAGTTTATCACCTGATGCCAATGATTATTCAACTGGAGATCTTTTCTCAACATTTTTTCTTTGATGATGGGCATTGATCAAGCACACTGTTTTTTTTTGTATGCCCCCCAATTCATCAGTCATTTCTCTCTTCTTTTCACGGGCATTGGCCTTGCTTTTACCAGGCACGCTGCTTTTTCATGCCCTTTAGTTCTATTTTGATTTCAGTTCTTGCGCACAATGCATGTGTCAAGTATACTTTAAATGATACTCGAACTTTCAAGGGTCTTCATCTGTCTCTTGCCTTGCCCCAGTGTGGGCGATGATCATCAACTTGGGTTTTAAAAGAAATGAAATAGCAGGCTCAAGTGGGCTATTCAAAGGATATAAGTGTGTAGGATAGTGAAAGAAATGCTCTTCGTCATCCTAAGGCACTTAAATTAGCACATGAATTCAATGTAATAGCACGACTTGAAGATTGAAGCAAGTGAGAGCAAGAAAATTTCAATCCATTTTCCTCACTTCATGATGTCATTTTTATCTCTCAGTTGCCCCGATGTGGGGTGGTTCTTGACAGGGGTAATTTGAAAAGAACATCCATAAGTGTATGGGCTCAAAAATGGTTAAGCAATGGAACACCTGTAGTGTTTGGGATAGATAAATGAACTGCCTCTCGTCATTTCAGCTGTCGTACTTTTCGCAAGAAAATTCTTCACCTTGAAATACAAAATGTTTCCATACTCACCTCAAAATGTATAGACATGGGACGGTGTATGGGATTAGGCTTGCATTTCACACCTCATTTAGCATGCTCAAGTAACTCAACATCTTTCACTGAATTATCCATTTTGATAAATTTCAAGTGGAATTGATGGATAAAACATGTAAGAGTCATCATGCAAAATCCATTTAAAAAAAAAAAAAACTCAACAACTTTAAGTATGTCAACTTCAAACAGTTTTCTATACTGCAAAATGGTTTTAAGCATTCATTCAATGATCCCTCTACAATGGGAATTGCCTCAGCAGTTGATGTCTTTGGATTGTCGCTATCATTCAAGGCTGAAAATCCACTTTTGCCCCGTTTCAAATGACTTCTCATCAGACTGAAAAAGTAATGTTCTGAAACATGAAGTAAATGAGTCAGAAAATTAAACGGCTAACCTAATGCATGCTCTTGGAAATGGCTTCAAAAATGATTTTTTTTTTTTTTATATGAGGAAGCATGAAAGAGCCCAGTCCTCAAAATTCTCCTTGGATGACATTTTCTTTTCATTGTTAGATATCGTCACCGGCCTGGTTTGGCATACCCCATCATGTCTTCAAAACAAAACTTGTAATTTTATCGATATTCATCAATCAAATTACATTTATTGGAATGAAAAATGTGATATTCAAGCATTAGAAGAAATTTAAACCAATCCTTGAAAAGCAATAAGAATTCCCACGCAATGAAAGGTGCAACTGAACATGCCCCTACTTAGGACCATGAATCATGTGTGCTTGAGTTCTTCACCCTTCTTGATCTTGTGATGTGAACCCTCCAGTCAGAGATTCTTCCTTCTAGATATGTCACTAGTCTTTTCATGGTGGCATCAAATTTAGCTATGTCATCACAGTCCTTTTGCTTGACGAGAAAAGCCACAGTAATAGACAATTCATCGACTTGACTTTGGAGGTGTGCAATTCGCTTGTTTATATTGTCAATGATACGATCCAGCACATTGTTTCGATCCGCCATTTTAGCTCTCGACCGTGTACGGATGGGTGAGTGAGATCGCTCCATAATCACCTAATTCAAATAAATGGGAATATGTAAGCATGAGGTGTAAATGGGAACATGTAAGCTAGTCCATGACAACAATCTAATTGATTTTTTTTTTATTCATGAAAAAGTCTTTGCAAGGAGGGAATTACCTAAAAATAACTAGAAAAATAAAAATAAGACACCCTAACAAGAACCAAATTTCCTAAACACGAATTAGGAATGATCAAAATTTAAAACTCTCTAAGGAGAACAATAAAGACATGAATTGAAAACAAATTCTCTAAAGTTTTTGTTATTTTCCAAATGATTCATTATATGGCAATTTCATCATTTCATTTCTAACTGACAAAGGAATTAAATTCAATGATTGACCTATATTGTCATGGACTGACTTAAAAAATAAATTGCATGATATAGGGATAGAAGACTTACTTCACCAATGAAAATCAATGGCAATCACATAGACAAGCGCATGAAACGTGAGGCTCGATTTCTATCTAAATGGCTTAACAAAGTGGAGCTAAGAGGGTGATCTGACCGTTGCAGTCTCGCATTAACGTCAGGTCCCCTTAACTCCGGGCTCAGTCAAATGGAATGTCCAATAGTCACGTAGTCTCGCGGATATGGACAAAACACATTTCGACACCATGAAAAACTTTCGGGGAAGAGAATGTCAACCTCTACATAGCAGTCTCGCTTTGGAGGAAGAATACTTCTCAACACCATCCTAGAAATCCTATCGCAGCCCAGGTCGGACCGCAGGTTGTGTGTGTAAATAGTGTAGTGTTAAAACAATAAAGCATGCGCAACATTTTAAATGCAAATAACACTTCTAATTGGAAAAATAAATCATTCATCCCACACTCCAACCTGCAAGACAAAGGTTAGCAAAGATTACTCCCCTTATACCGCCCATCTGCAAGAACATTTAACACCTTAAAAATGTTAGGGACGTACCTGGGATCCTCGCTGCCAAACAAAATATTTTTAAAATAAAAAGAAAAATTGGCCTAAGTCCACTAAGTGTTTTAACACAAGTCCCCAGTGGAGTCGCTAAGCTGTCGCGACCTAATTTTTTCGGGTTCACCGCCTAAAACTAGGTTAATGGACTGCTAAGTTTTTTTTAAACTTAGCTCGGGCTCTCCCAAGCCCATACCAAATCGCGACTTGAATCTAAACTTTTTAAACATGCAAAATACTATCTAGGAGTCGCCACTAATCTGTTTTTGGTAGGTCGATTAGACACCTAAGCAAAATAATGAGAGAATTATTTTACTCCTACGAACCAGAGACTAAGGGTACGAGGACTTGGTTACACTAGACTATCCTAGTGCCCTTTCGGTACCATTTCGTTTTAATTTTTAAAAAATATTTTACAGGCAACTTGATTTGATTTTAATTCATTTTCCTAACGTGTGAGGCGATCATGCGAGTGCACAAACCACCAATTTAACACCCGAGAAAGCGAATAAAATAATGCAGGACTTACCTCAAAGCAACGAAAGCAACTGCGATGTTAGGTCAGAATTCATATCAATAATCCTAGATATGATTTCTAATTAATAAGCAATCACTCAATTTTTTGTTTTCACTTTATTTAATGAAAGTCGTGCAATGCATGCTACTAATTTAACATGAAATGATATGACGTGGCAATATGACCTAAACTATATAACATGAATAAGCATGCAATCCATCTTAAAGCATGAAATGAATTTATTCTAATTTTTTGTATTTTCCATGAAATTCGAAATTAAAGAAATGCAACAATTAAATATGCAATTTAATCAAATGACCTAGTTCTAATGACGAGCAATGAACTTAGCAACAATCACTAGATGACGAAAATTTCATAAACCTAATCCTACATGTCTGATTTACTAAACCTATATGCTCAGGCAGAATTTTGATTTTTTTTTAAAATAATTAATTATTAAATAAATATTAAATCTAAACTATCAACAAAATAAAGCAAGAAATGATTAAAATAATCGAAAAAATAACCTATTGTTTCATAGGTCAAATTAACGGTTATTCTAACCCTACTTATCACAACAAGGAGATCAAAACAATTACAAATCCGGTCCGAAGTCCTACAGACCAAATTAAATAATTATTGTGATTTAACAATTAAAATTTCACCAAAAAGCCAAAAATTAATATAATAAAAAAACGATCCGATGTCTCTCGGATCAAATTAATAATTACATTAATTTTGGAAAAAATCCTTACGGATAATGCATACAAAATGCACAAATATTAACATTGACAAACCGTATTCTAACTTAAACAATAATAACAAAATTTAAAACACAATAATATAACATAAAATAAGCAAAAGAAAGAAATAAAAATAAAACTAAAGGAGGGCAATTGCAGCAGCGTTGGTGGGCATATGGCTAGTTCTTGATTTGATCATTTGCTAGTCTCCTCCGAGAACTTTTTGAGTAGACGCCCCCCTTCTCTTGTCGTCTCTCTCTTGTCAATTATGGTGGAATATGGAATTGTGTGGCCTTTTGTTCGGCATTGAATTGCTTGTGACCACAACATCATAACAAAGTAAATTAGGTGAAAATATGGGGTGAACAACTTTAATAGGGAGAGAAACAACCCGGTTTTATCATAGTGAAATCACTGGATGGCAATCAGCGCTTAGGTACGTTGGCCACTTCGATGTCTCGCTGCTGGAATTATTGTCGGAGGTGTAGGAGTTTAATCTAGGCAAGAAAAAATAAAATCACCTTAGTGCGAATAGCAAATTGGAATTGCACACAATCAAACTTAAAAAAGGAAGCTCGACTTAGCTTTATGCTTGTCGTCAATATCCATGAAGCATGATGAACATGGGGCATCGTCAAGAAGACTACACCATCGTCCGAGATCCCTGAGGGTGTGTGCCTCTCCTCCAAAGAAAATTGAACTCAAAAGAAACCAAGGAGAAAAACCTTCCTCACTTTTGCTCTGAATTTTTTTGAAAATCGCCTCCTCTCTGAGAGATTGTGTATCGAACCTCTCTACGTTTTCTCACCATTTTTCCCCTTGTGAGCTCCACTCTCCTCTCCCTGTCATGAAAAGTGAGCATCTCTTTTATAGTGATTCGAAACAGTCTCTTTACATGGCATTTCCCGAGTTGCCATTTCTTGTTGCATTAAATCAAGCCTGCAAATCGGAACGTGATTTCGCAATCAGCTCGATTTTACTTGATTCCTTCCATTTTACAAAAATTCTTGCCCCTTATTCAATTGCTTCCGCATTTAACAAAATCCGAATACCCATCAGAATTTCAAATTTCCATGCATAATCAATCAAATCAATTGCCCCCATTTTCTTTCATTTTTTCCTTTTATTTGTTCAAAATGCAATTTTATTTTTCCAAAATTAGGTGTCAACAAAGCTTTTCGATTGAACTTTTTTACCTAATATCAAAGTTAGAAGGTCCCGTGTTCAAATCTTTTCAAGTCCTATTTACCCCCTCAATTAAATATGTTCACGCTTAATACTAGGCAAAAAAAAAACTAATTAGAATAAATGTGAGGGGGAGTGTTAAAATATTTAACTAATAAACCACATTTTCATATAATAGCTTAAACTTTTGGATTGGACTCTTTTATTCTCATGAAGGTTGGATGAACCATTAGCCACTTCAGTGATCATGCTGCTTGCCATTATGCCTGGCCAAAGAATGAAACACAAAGAGTAGCGGATTTCGTCATTACTGGAGACTTATCTTGAATGAAATGGAAGGTTCTTGGGAAGGCTTTGCTTGGAAAACAGTATTTCCAAGTAACAAAAATATGATCACGTAAATAAAAAATGCGAACAGCACTAGCTAATGCGGTACACCAGATTAGAGGTAACAAGTAGTGCTTTGATAATCAAAGCAATCACATGATTCCATCTATAAATATAAAGCAAGATGATAAATAAATAAAGAAATCAGTCCATAGAGACAGCTTTAGTCAAGGTGTTCAATTTCCCAAGACTTGCCATCTTTCTCCACCGGAGACAGAAATCTCCGCGTTCCCCCTCCAACTCCAAAGTAATGCTTCTCACCAGCCATGTAAGGAACTCCATGAGGACGATTCATGTACTCCATTCATGTCCCCTTCATTATCTATTATGTATGGAAGTATTTGATGGACGTTGCTCCAGTCACCACCCAAGAAACGAATATCTCTATCGGCTAGGCTACAATCCAGAGCTTGGGTTTTCTTCAAATTTGCATCCACATTTGGAATGGTTAGATTGCAGTACCGCTGCATCGAAGTCTTGTAGGTGAATGGTAGGAGCACCCTGCCCCAGCGAATTGAAGTCATTATATGAAATTCAGCTAATCTATGACAAGTATCACCTTGGTGATGCCGAGGTGAAATATAAGATTCGGGCAAGGGTCCCTCACCTAGATTCGGGCAAGGGTCGGCGACCCTTGGCCCAGTCGGGCGAGGGCCGTCGACCCTCGCCAGATCTAGGCGAGGGCCACGACCCTCGCCCCAAATTGGGGCGAGGGCTCACGGGCCCTTGCTGCCGGTCGGCTGGGGTCGTCGGCCCCTAGCCAAGGCCCGGTGACCCCAGCCAACCCTCCCCCCTCCATCACCGACCCTTCCCAGCGATGGCGAGGAGGCAGCGGCATCGGCGTCGGCTAAGCGCTAAGCCCTCAGCTGTCTCCCCCCTGTTTTGGAGCTTAACCCAGTATGCAACTTAATATCCTTGCCCACATGACAACCAAAAAGCAACCACCCGCTGAGGCCCTCGCCTAGATTTGGGCAAGGGTCAGCGACCCTTGGCCCGGTCGGGCGAGGGCCACGACCCTCGCCCCAAATTAGGGCAAGGGCTCACGGGCCCTTGCCGCCAGTTGGCTGGGGTCGCCGGCCCCTAGCCAAGGCCCGGTGACTCCAGCCAACCCTCCCCCCTCCATCACCGACCCTTCCCAGCGGTGGCGAAGAGGCAGCGGCATCGGTGTCGGTTGAGCGCTAAAGCCCTCAGCCGCCCCCCCTCCCCCCCTGTTTTGGAGCTTAACCTAGTAAGCAACTTAATATCCTTGCCCACATGACAACCAAAAAACAACCACCCGCTGAGGCCCTCGCCTAGATTCGGGCGAGGGTCGGCGACCCTTGGCCCGGTCGTCGACCCTCGCCAGATCTAAGCGAGGGCCACAACCCTCGCCCTAAATTGGGGCGAGGGCTCGCGGGCCCTTGCCGTCGGTCGGCTGGGGTTGCTGGCCCCTAGCCAGGGCCCAGTGACCTCAGCCAACCCTCCACCCTCCATCACCCACCCTTCCCGACGGTGGCGAGGAGGCAGCGGCATTGGCGTCGGCTGAGTGCTAAACCCTCAGCCGCCTCCCCCCCCCCCCTCTCCCTCCCTTTTTTCTCTTTAATATTAAAAAATATTATTGTTAAATGTTTTAAATAAATGTTATTTTAAATTTTATTTAATTAATTTTAATAATTATTTTTTTATCACGTCAACACCAAAACGACGCCATTTTGCCTTTGATTTGCCGGAAAATCGCCACGTTAATATTTTGGCTGGATTGGTACTTAAGTGATCCATTTTGCTCCGATTTTAGCATTTAAGTGTCACTTTCATAACTTTTGGCACTGAAGTGTCCCTTTGTGCCAACTTTTGGCACTCCAGAGTACCCGTGTCCATTGTGTTCTATATTCAAGTTAGACGATGTGCAGTACATACATGTCTCCAGGCCGACGACAAGCTCTCGCCCAATCATATCTATTTCGTTCTCCCAGAGCCCATGCTCCATCAGTGGCTAATGGCCTCAGACATGGCAGCTCTTGCTATTGAGGCCAGCGTTGCCCTCCAGAAGTTGTCGAAGCAAGGTGGGGACCACCGGCTGAGGAAGACCTAAATCTCTCCCGTCTTTGGGGTGCACTTTGACGACGCAGCTTACTGAGATGACGACGATGTCAAATATGGGAGCAAAGAGTTCGAGCTCAAGAAGTGCTTCGCCTCGATGCGAAGGCAGTTCGCGACAAGAGACTTTTCCAATTATGGTCCGTGAGGAAGATGCAGAGATTATCAAGACACGTTTGTTTAGAATGAAGTTGAGCACGTTTTATGAAAGCTCCAAAGATGGCTCATACTCTATAAATTTGGAAGTTGTTTTCCTTACTCTTAAATTTTAAAACTTGCATTATCTGGTTGAGTCCATCTAATATCTGTGACCAGTTTATTTTCCACGTCAAACAACAAAAGACCAAAAAAAATAAAAAAATAAATTGTTATTTGGTAAAATATTTTCTTGTGAACAAACAGAAACTTGTAACTTCTTCATAAGAAACTATAGAACTCCGTGGAAAACCAGCTGTGGACCGATTCAACCAATATTTTGTTCCTTTTATTTGAACATGTACTAACAGTCTACATCGTAACATTAAAATATGGTGATCCGGATTAACCAGACAAACTTCCTCAACCACATAGAGTTCATCATAAAGACAAGAATAACTCGATCACGAAAGACTAATCTTCAGTGCAAGTATTTTACTAATTCCGAGTGAAACAAACTATTGAGTTCTCATCATAGGACTCAACAATTACACTTACTCACTGTAGACTAATAATTTAGCCCCCCAAGACTCGATTTCTAGATTTGGTCCCGTTAACATGATCTTCATAACGAAAGATAAGAGGAAAAAATAGGGTTTCATAAGAAGGCATTGAACCATGGAAGGATAGGAATAGGAATGATCTCTATTGCTTCCCACATGCATCATGAAGGATCATGTCCAAAGCATCATGCAGGGAGTGGGTGTCCAACTCAGAATCTATGAACCCTTGCTCAGCTCGCACAACTACTCTCAGATCTTCTGCATTACTGATCATTGTTACTTGGAGACTCTGCACAAAGAAAACACGAAGAAAGTATTTCATGTATTCGTTACATCATTGATGTGAAGAAGAAAGACCCTCACGACTCTATCTGGTGAGTATGTGTAGCGGTAAATAAAGAAAACCAATTTTTCGAATTCAAAATTTTGTCAACTCTTAAAGATGGCATGAGAGAGTAATTGTTGCATAAAATGTTATACATTGGTCTTTAGACCCATATATGTCCCGAATATCAAAATCTGTATCAATATTTCGGATAAAGATACATGTAATGACTTTGAAAATGAGGCATAGTACCAATGATTACATAAAGAAAATTATAATAATTCTAGAATTACCTCAGGGGTGCCGACGATCGTGAAGTACATGCCTTTAATAGGATGATTAGCTAGAGACAATTTCTCCATTGGCCCTATAACATTGGAGATGACCATGCTCGAGTTGCTCGTTGTCCTGTAAATATGCCTTGCTACTGCCTGCAATGATGGAACACATTTTGTACAAGCAAACAAGCGTCCATTTTTGTTAATAATAATATCAATTAGGAGTAATGCTAGGTACCCTTAGAATCAATTTACAAAATATACGATAGACTACAAGAAATTATACGACAAGAGTGTGCCACAGTTAATACCTGATAATAATCTAGCACATCACTTACCATATCAATCATGTAAGTCAAACTTAAAAAAAAACCTATCATTTCTGACTACTTAATCGTCGCGACATGCACATACCTCTGGGTTTCTGCATTTCTTCATCATCTGTAGCAGCATCCCTGTGAGGACTACACCGAAGGAACTCCGTTTTCTCTTGATCACCTCATGAGTTTTGCGGACAAACTTCAAAGGATCAGAGAACTGAGAATTACTAGGTTTCACTTTCGGTATCAGCACATGCAAGAACGCAAAATAGTTTCCCCAAGGTGACTTGGAATTAGATCGGATCATCTCTCCCACTGACTTGTAATCTCGTAAATTCCTCGTATTAAGCATCACCAACGCCGTGGAGTTGGTGCTTCCATTCAAGTTTGGGCTCACTCTTTGCATGTATAATCGGGTTGCCAAGAAGATTATTCCGGTAACCAAATCGTTGACGGTCTGCTTGAGTGAAGAGAAAATTCATGTGAAAAGAACTAATGAAACGTTAGTTTTCTACTCTCAAAATCATTGCGTAATCATTTATTTTTAGATAAGGACTTGAGGTGCTCTTATTTTCTCAAAAAAAGGACCAGAGTAAATTTTGTTCCAAAAAAAGGCCTGAACTTGTCAGCCAATGAAAAGTTTGCCGGCCGGTGAGCATATGATATTTCCAACGACCGGAATAAGGGCATTTTTGTCCCAAAAAAATTTCCATAAAAAAATAGCTAAACCTCAAAAATCGAAAATCCCAAAAGTGGCGTTCTCTTCTCCTACCCAAGTTCTCTTCTCCAAACCACTGAGCGAGGAAACGCTACTAGAACAAGCACTGGCGGGCAGCGTTGTGGCGGCGTCCACCACGATGCTTATGGAAAGACACGATAAGCGGTGAATAGTTGATAGTTTTAAGATGTAAATGAAAGTAGCAGGTGGGGCACAGCTTCTGCTCAAGCTTGAACAAGCAGAAATGGAACTGAAAAACAAAAGAAGGAAAACTATCATGGAATTGGAAGGGAGAGAGAAGCCGAGAGAGGTGGGGCTTGAGTTCGGAGTTCATGCCGATAATGACAACGACGGGGATGAAGCCGTAGTGGGTGATGACCTTGGCCTTATTCATCGCCCACCTGCTTTACTCCTTAATCGCCTGAGCCACCGCCCAGCCGTCGTCCTCCACCGCTCTGGCACCGCCTCCCCTGCCTCCCTTACCCCTGCCGCTGCTCATTAGGGAAACCCTCGATATCATCCTATAGTATCCGTGTTCTCTTCTCTTCTCATATATGAGAAAATATTAGGTAGGTTAAATTTTTGGGTTAATACTAAAAAAAAAAACTTCAAAATTTATACACTTGTAACAACTTTATTTGAAATTAACTTTTTAACCACAAAAAATTCTCAACTGATGCTTTTGTGCTAAATTTATCCTTTGGTGAATTGAATTAATACCACAAAAAGTTGTAAATTGATATACCTATGACAAATGGAGAGTCAAACCAATGTCAACTATCATGTGTCATTTAATTTAACACTATAATATTAAAATTTAATGAAAACTAATAGATGATAAATTTATCATAAGTGTATTAGCTTTGGGTTTTTTTGTTGTCAAAAAATTAATTTGGAATAAATTTATCACGGATTATAACAATTTGAAGTTTTTCGAGATATTAATCCTAAATTTTCCACATTAGCTATAAAACCATTGATCGACATATGTCAAAGTAGGTCCCACTTATCGAAGTACTATATCCATTCTCTCTCACTCTTACTTTTCCTCCTCCTCTCCATCTTTCACAATAATAAAGTCTCCTTTCCTCTCTATCCTTCTCTTTTCTTACTCTTCATATAAAGGAAAAAGACTCACCATGGCTTCATTGACCACGAGCGAGGCTGCCTAGCCCCTATTTGAGTGAGGCTAGGCTGGCATCGCCCATATCTAAGTCACAAATGCTTGGAGATTCACCATATTGAAGAGATTATGGCCACAATATTAAAAGGAGAAGAAAAAATGAAGATCCGCTTCTGCATTTTGGGTTGATTATGGCGGTTGCATGTGTATGTCTGTGCACGAGAAGAAGGAGAAGAAGATGGTGAAAAGTAGGTGGGAGGGAGAGGGTAACGGTATGGAGAAAATATTCAATGATAGAAAATAAAGGACAAGAGAGGGCGACGGTGGTGAGAAAATATCCAATGGACATTTTGGGTTGATTATGGCAGTAGCATGTGTATGTCTGTACACGAGAAGAAGGAGAAGAAGATGGTGAAACGTAGGTGGGACGGAGAGGGTAACGGTAGGGAGAAAATATTCAATGATAGAAAATAAAGGACAAGAGAGGGCGACGGTGGTGAGAAAATATCCAATGGGGAAAGCAACGGACAAGAGAGCGTAAAGGCCAATAGTGGACACTATTTAGACAAGTGTCGATTATTGAGTAGTGTTTTAGGCTGACATGAAAAATCTAACCTACCTAATATTTTCTCAATAAATACATATTTTGACCTTAGCATCTTCAAGATTTGTTGGGATTTTTAACATTAGAGTTTTGGTTTTTCTATTTTCAAAAATATTTTGGACAAAAATGCCGTTATTCTACCGCCAGAATTGTCATATGCTTGTTGGTCAGCAAGCTCAAACCACCATTTGAAATTAACTTGGATACTTCATACCTTAATTTGAAATAAGATCCATTTTGAACTCTTTTTTGAGAAAATGATAACATTTCAAATCATTATTTGAAATATTCCCTTAAGATAATCAATGGATTTTTGTGAAGTGAAAAAGCAAATATGCCTATAGTTCCAACTTGACATATATGGTGAATTTAAAGCTAAAAACTTATGCGAAGAAATCCAACTGATAAATGAGAAAATTGTTAAAAAAATTCTAAACCTACTACATTTTTGTCAATTTCGTTCTAAACTTTTTAACTGTGTCAATTAAATCCTAAACATTTTCAAGTTTTGACAATTGAGTCCATCCAATCAATTTTGGCCAAATTTTTTTACAGATATAGACAATTTTTAATAATAGTTAATTTTTTAAATTTTATTTTCTTCTCTTTTTCATTTTTTTTCCTTGCTCTTTCCTTTGTCTTCCTTCTCTAGCCGGTTGTCAAATCTCAATGACCAACTAGAGGCAAGGATCTTGCCACTAGCTAGGCTTGATCTCGTGGTTAATGGGCGAGTTTGAGCCTTGCCAAATCCAACGAGGTCAACCTCATTGTCATTGAGCAAGGTCGACCTCGCCATGTTTGGGCAAGGACCTCGCCCTTTCCAGTGGCCAGTGGGGGCGAGCTTTGCCATAGTATGACGAGGTCAACCTCGTCGACCCTTGCGTCTAGTCAATCTCCATTCCTCAGCGATCGACTAGACAAGGAAGAAAGGAAGAAAAAAAGAATTAATAAATAAATTCAAAAAATATTACATATTATTAAAAAAATCCACTCAACGCCAATCGCACCTTGTAGGACTGTAGGCATCCACGTCAGCTAAGGACATTAGAATTGCATCAAAAGACCGAACTGAAACTATAATTAAACCAAACCAAATCGGAAATTCATGCATTTTTGGTTCAATTCCTATTTCGATTTAGATAATGAAATACAACCATTTTTTTTTTCTGATTCAAATAGTTTCAGTTCGATTCAATTAACATAACCAAACTGAAAATCGCCATGTTTTCTTAATATTACAATTTATTTTATTTATTATTTATTTTTTGGTGACCTAGGGAAATCCCATTCGCCGACAACGCGGTGGGACAAACCCTAGGGAGGACACGTGGAAACCACCACCATGTTCCCCCGGGTATGGCGCCCAATGCGTTGACCGGGAATGAAACTCCTCCCCTTGCGTTAGGGGGGGAAGCTCGCTACCAGCAACGCCACCAAGACGGGTGGTTAATATTACAATTTATTTCTCTCTCATTTTTCACTGAAACCTCTTCTTAATATTACAACAACAAGAAAATACCAAAAAACCAAACCGAATTGGGTTTCTATTTCGAGTTATATTTGGTTTGGGTCGTGGTTCAGTTCAAAGATAATGCACCCCAAACAGTTTGGTTCAATTCCAATTTCTTTAAATTCGAACCGAACCATTGATATCCCAAACATCTACAATTTTTGGCCAAAATTAAGCATATGGACTTGATTGGTAAAACGTCAAAAGATTTAAGATTCAATTGATACAATTTAAAAAATTAGGACTGAATAAATAAAAATGCTATAGATTTAAGACTTTTTAGACAATTTTTTCACTAATAAACTAGTTTCCTCTTATTGGTGGGTTGTTTAAGAAATTCTACATCTAGGCTAGATAGAATCCTTTAAAAATATTATGTGTTGCATTTAGACATCTATATCTATAATCATGTAAATAAATGTAAAATTATTTTCGGAAAAAGAAATTAACTAGTTTTTTAGAATTTATCTTCTATATTTATTTGAAAAACAAACCAGTTTCTAGCTCAAAATTGTCCTTTTGTTTTCAAGGATCTCATGTTGTGCTCTTGTGGCTATTAAAATCGTCACCCACGTAATGTGAGCAAAAAAAAATATGTGCATTGAATGCGTAAATCCTCGTTATTTTCCTCGGTTAAACCTTGTGCACCCTGAATACTAGTTGTGTACTATTTTACAGTCTGAGTATAGTAAATGTCTAAAATAAAAATCACCTAATACGTTAGAAAAAAAATAAATCAATTTGAGCTAGTTTTGTGAAGGTGACCATTATCGTGTAAAAGATCGACTAATGCTTGTGTCATGCAAGAAGCTAGACTTAGTATAGTCTTCAAGATGATATTTGTTACCACTTGAAGGCGAGACTTGATCTCTTTGATGTGATGCAACGAGAATGTGATCGTTGACAATGAAAATGGCCGTAAGCTCTCCGACCTACACCGAATTGGCGACAAATCATCTTCGACACAAGTGCTTTTCAAGACGCTCCTACCGAAATCTCTTATAGTGTTGACAAGCGGCAAAAAACATCTGCTAACCACCTGCCGAAGTACAATTTTTCCGTCATCTTTATTGGCTGAGCCGAAGTTATTAACCGAGGGAAAAGTTACCGGAAGAGAAGGATCGTCAGCTATTTGAAGGCAAGACAAGAGAGCGCCCATAAGAGAGTAGCCATCCCCGAGTGCATGGTGAAGCTTGAAAATTACGGTTCCTTGTGCTTCACTGGCTGGACAATTTGTAATATGTATTTCCCACAATGGTTGGCCTTGTTGAAATGGTTGCATGGCTAATTCTGCAATGTAACTTTTGAGCAAACTATCATTCTCGGATGAAGAGCCCTTTGGAGAGGAAAAACTAGGGACGTGTACATGGTTTTCCACCTTCACTTCCACCTTTTTCCATTTTTTTCCTCCCTTCTTTCCCATCACCTATCCAAGACAAAACAAAATCAAAGTAATGTCTGAGGATGTGAAGTGAATTGGGGATTATTCATTCAAGATATGTGACCAAGCACGCATTCAGCTGATAAACACTAATTACTCATATATCAGTCCTACCAATGGTGAGTATCTATGCATAGGGTACACACATACGTATCATGATAGAAGAGAAGCGTGGGTTGATTGGGAGGAAAACGTCTTTGATCAGTGACGTGGCTTGGGAGTCATCGATTGGAATTTCGGATTCCAGTATGCCAAGAATAGAAACCGACATCACTTTACTGTTGAAGTACTATCCTAAAGGACTCACTGGCTCAAGGCCTTCATCCTCTTTCGTCAAATCCATTAGACAGGACTTTGTAATAATCCCAATCTAAGCGGATCAGGTTGAGAATTCATAGAGAAGTCTTCGAAAGAGTTGGATATCATTGACATATATATGAGTGCGTGGGTGCGCGTGTATGTGTCCATAGATGGTTTGCGTTTATGGCCATCCTTGTGCCTTCGTGTAGTTGGACTGTCGGTGGCTTACAGGGGTTAGGTGGGATAATAAAATGTTGCCAGCTGTAACTTTCAAGAAATAATGTTGCATTTGTATAGTCGAAAATTAACCGAAAATATTATTATTCGAGGTTGATTCCTATCTATAATGTGCATTCAATACAATTGATAGAGACGAGTCTCCGTCAAATGTATTCATTATGCTTGTTAATATGTGAATGAAGTCAAAGAAAGATTTAATGTCCGACGAGAAAACTGATGCTGTCAAGAAATATTACCCATGATAGAATTTGCTGTGTCATGTTTTGAATTGCAAACATTTCTGTGATAAATAAATTGCTTTAATGAGTTGAATTATTCAAATTTGTTACAAATCTTACATGTTTTCCTGGATGAATTGTGAGATAAATTGAATGTGTCAAATGGGATACTTTGGAATGATGAAAGGCAAACCTTATTCTATACACTGTTTCATACACTAATCCCCGGTGAGTTGTGTGGAAAAAATTTCATGTCTACAAGGAAAATGGTGATCTCGCGAAGGGTACGCTAACCGAAGTGATGAATGGCAGTTTCTTCTTCTACCCGAAACACTACAGGTATAACCATTGTTTAGCCCTTTGAGCCCACACACATGAAGAGCTTCTTTAAATTATCCCTGTCAATGATCATCCCACATTGGGACAAATTTGAAATGAATGATAGGAGTTTTCTTACTCACACTTGCATCAATCTTCGAGTATTGCTTTCGCAGTGTAACTTATGTGTTAATTTAAGTGCCTTAGGACGACGAAGAGCGGTTCTTTCTCTATCCTATACACTTTATCCATTGCATAGCCCACTTGAGCCTATGAATTCATTTCGCATTAAACCCAGTCGGTGATCATCCCCCACACTTGGGCAAGGCAAGAAAAGCAAACCACTCAAGTAGCATGGTTTACAATGCTGATAAAAGATGGAGGCTGTGCAAGTCCAAAGAAAATAAGTGCAAAAAAATTTGGGCATGACAAAAGCAGTGTGCCTGGTAAAAGCAAGGCTAATGCCCAGAAAAGAAAAAATCAAACACTTGAATTGTATCCCCCACAAGGCGGTACTAAAAAAACTCAAATGCTGAGATGTTGCAATCAATGGAGTTGTGATGTGAAGAAAATCTTCGATGATGAAGAAGAAAATTGGAGATGTCAAGATGATCACCAACTTTGACCCCCTAAACACTTTTTGAGCCTAATGATCCTTTCATTTCTCAACCCATGAACCAAGCTTATGTTACGTCCCTTGCAAAGTCTCTTCAGATTAGGGCACCTGAATTAACGTAGAGGTTCGTATGTTTGAAAGCATTGCTTGAAGAAGTGCGAGTAAGATGATTTCTACCTCATTTCGCATGTTTTTTGACTTGTAAACCCAAGGATGATTGCAGAATATCACTCATTTTTTTCAATAGCCTCGACTCAAGGAGTCTCATTTGTTAAGCCGTTGACCAAGCCTATATTACGGTCCCTGTTAAAGACCTTTCAGATTGGTAAGGTCGTACCACTTGCGAGATTGCTCAGACCCTTGGTTGACATGATGATGGTGAGATAGAGTGACTGTCAAGATCTTGCATCATAGGTCAGGATGAAATGGCCCTTTTAATGAGGACGTGTGAAAAGTCATTTCAGACCGAAATATCTCTCATTTAACATATCCATGATACTCATGTGTTCAGATTGGAACATTCTTTTCAAATTCTCCCTAATGGAAATTAGGTGATGCAAGATTGGTAGAAATCAGCACGCATGGACCTCACTTGAATTGATGCATGTCTGTGACTCTAAATGCATATTGCCTCTCCTATGACCGAGTTTTACAGGAGACATATCCCGCAGGAGTAGAGATGTCACCGGGTAAGTGTATCTCTATTCATACCTTAAATATTTGTCATTGCACAGGTATTCCCTTTTTGAATACATTGACACTCGATTGAGTTGTCCCCAAAGATTTTTCTCCAGATTGCAATGCTAGGCGACCGAAGAATGGTTCGGGTCCTAGCCAAGCAAAACCTTCGTTTAGGCGACCGGAGAGTGGTACGGGTCCTAAACAACATTTATTGCTCTAACAGGCGACCGTAGAATGGTACTGGTCCTAGAAAAGCAATTTCCCTATTCAGGCGACCATGGAATGGTATGGGTCCTGAAAAATCAATTTTCCGTCAAGGGGACCGTAGAATGATACGGGTCCTAGACAACACTTATTTCCCCGTCGAGGCGACCGTAGAATAATACGGGTCCTAAACAACATTTATTTCCCTATTCAGGCAATCGTAGAATGATACGAGTCCTGGAAGGCAAATCCCCGTTTAAGCGAACATAGAATGGTACCGGTCCTAAACACAACCTTTAAGCTTTTAAAAATCAAAATTCAAATCATTCAGTGCATGTGCATGGTCAATGTCGCGACCCGATTTTTCGATGGGTGAATCACCTAAAACTAGGTTGATGGACTACTAAGCCTTTAAGCTTAGCTCGGGCTCTCCCAAGCCCATACCAAATCACGACTTAGGGTTTTAACATGCAAAAAATTATTATCTAGGAGTCGCCACTAATCGGTTTAGGGCTGATTAGAAACCCAGGTAAAGTATGGGAGTCGCCACTAATCATTCAGTGATTTCTTTTATGATTCCTTTTTTTTTATGTATGTAACCTACACTAAATAATGATGATATGAAATGGGATTAATTATGAACTAATTTATTAATTAACCAAATAAATTACTTTTGTATTGTCTCTTTTTATTTTTTTATTTTTTTTAAAAGACCTAATAATTTTCATCAAAAATTAGTAACGTAACGATGCAATGCTAATTTTTTTTTTCTTTTTTTTTTATATTTAAAAAGACTATATGATAAAAAAAAAAAATTAAACTATGACCCACTAATTAAAATGCAACATGTAACGTGCACATTATGAAATCTATATAACCTAAATAACATTGTTTTTTTTTTTACTTTTTTAGTTTATTAAAGGAAAATTAACCTAATCCTATATGAATCTAAAAAGATAAAATGTGTTGCTTAAAATGTAAAATGTTTATGGACCTAAATATCTAAGTTCTAATATAAGACATATAATGCATGATATGTGATAAACAAATAACCATAATGCACCAAAATATGTATCATACTTTAAAAAATCATCCATGTAACTCGACAATATGGGCATCAATAATGCAAAGTAATTTATGAATTTTGACATAAAAAGTCAAAATAATCAAAAATCTAACCCGACGTCTCACGGCTCAAATTTTTTTATTATTATGACTTAGCATGGCAAATTTCCTAATCAAATACTAATAAATCATAACAAATCAAGTTAAAAAGCAGCAAAATTGTGAGTTCGAATACTCAAACTAAATTTTCCAAAAAAATTACCTAGTTTAACTCAAAGCCACCTTGAGGAATGGTGAGAAATCAAAGTGACCGAACCATGATGGTGGTTCGGTGATGGGTCGCCGCTTGGAACAAGGGCTGTTCATCGGAGCTCCGGCGAGGCTTGGGTGATAACGGACCTACAACCAAAAAAGGAAAGCAGCAAGTGGGTCGTGGGCACGGCAGCAGCCGGGACCGGCTTGGGCTACTGCGGAGGAGGCGGGCGCTGGGTCTTCGGAGCGCCGGTGGCGGTCAGGGCGCGCAAGTTGTAGGTCGCTCGGGCTCGGAGGCAGCTCGGCAATGCGAGCAAAGCGAGGCTGGAACGGCAGCGTCGGGTGAAGGAGCGGCTCGGGCGAGTGGTGCGATGGAGGTGGAACGGTGGTGGCTCCGAGCTGTGGGTGTGGCGGCGTTGGGCCGCGGAGGCATGACTTGGCTCAAGTAGAGGAGAAACGGCAGTCCGGTAGCAGTGGCTGACGGTGTAGTTCGGAGTCCGACGATGCTAAGGTCAGCCACGCAGCAGAAAAATTTCCGGAGAAGATGAACAGTGGGACTCCTTTTCTTTTCCTTTCTTCTTTTTTTGTTCTGCTGCACGTCCACTCTCTGCCCCTTTTCACTTTTTCTGCCTCTGACGTAGCTGATCTTGACTTTTCTCCTTGACAGCTTTTCCTTTCCTTTTTGCCTTCTGCAGCACTTCTTTTACAGAAGGAAAGAAAATCAGACCCTCTCCCTCTCTCTCGAGAAGACTGCACGGGCGGCTCCCCTCTCTCTCTTCCCTTACTTTTAACTTTTTTGACTCTCAACGAAGGAAAAATATAATAGCTTTCACTTTTTGGTCCTTTGACGAAGAGAAGCCCCCCTCTGGTTCCGAAACTTACCCTCTTTTATAGAGAAAAGACTCAAAGTTTGTTCAAGATTTGGCGATATTCACTCAACTTCTTCAACAACAAACTGGCTCCAAAATTGCACGGCCGTTTGATTTTCAAATTCAATTTTTTTAAAAAAAAAAATTTCCCTCTAAACCAAGATTATCCTTTATTTCTAAAAACTAATGTTAAATTAGGTGTCAACAAATGGAAAATAAAAATAAAATAAAATAAAACTGAATTTTTTTTTTTGAATTTTGAAATGAAAATATATTTTCAACAACAAAGATTTTCGAAACCAAATTTATTATTTTCTAAAAATATTAGGTGTCAACAGTCAAAATTTAGGTTTTAATTTGTCCTTGAAAGCAACCTCTATGAGCTCACCTTCAAAGAGGGGGTAGTTGTTGACACCTAAATTTTGGCGATTTAGTTTAATTATTTATTGCATATAAAATTAGGGGTTAATTTTATCCCTGAAAAAAATATTAATTGCATAGCATATAGATTTAGGTGCATTTTATTTTTAATTTACATGTTTTTACATTTATGCATTGGACTGGTGACGGATGGATTCAATTTAGTTGGACCGAGCCCACGAAGTGAGCAAGTTGGCCCAAGCCCATGTTTTTTTTTTAATGATCGAAAATCATCTCCTGAAAAATAAGAATTTGAAATCTTTCGAGATATCATGAATTGTTTTCGAATAGGGCAAGTGATATTGCGTTCAACAAAACAAATATTGCGGATATCGATTCGAAAAAATTAAAAAAATTCTAATCGGTAGCTGTCACGACCTGATTTTTGCGATGGGTGAGGAATCACCTAAAACTAGGTTAATGGATTACTAAGTCCGAAGACTTGGCACGGACTCTCCCAAGCCCTACCAATCACGACTTGATACTAAGAAAATGACCCATTAAAACATGCAATTATATTTCAAATGGAGCCGCCACTAATCAATTAGGGCTGATTAGAAACCCAGGTAAAGTATGGGAGAATACTTTACCTTTTACGAACCAGAGATTTAATGGATTCGGGGACATGGTTACGCTAGATTAATCTAACGCCCTTTCGGTACCTTAAAAAAATTTTGCAGGCAGTCTTGATTAATTTTAACCTAAGATACTAACATGCAAATGGTGGTCATGCGGGTGCGCAATCAATTAAATAACATTCAATAAATTAAAATGCTAAGAAATTATAAACCACAACTTTATTAAAGTCCACTCTCTAAGAAAACATTTAAAAAAATGCTAATTAAAATGCATGCCCTAAACATGATTTCTAAATGACACGACACCTAACTTTTATTATTATGCAATCTTAATCTAAAATTAATATGCATGAATTTTACTTTAATGATATGTGAAATGCAATTTATATGGCCTAATTTGAACTATATGTATGCAATCTGATTTATGCAATCCTAAATGTGCATATAATACATGACATGAGATGCATGATATAACAATTTTATATGTATGTTCTTTTTGTGATTTTTTTTTTAAATTTTTTTATGTAGGCAACCTACACTAAATAAAGATGATATGAAATAGGATTAATTATGAACTAATCTATTAATTAACCAAGTAAATGACTTTTGTGTTTTCTTTATTTTTTATTAAAAATGTTAATTATATGCAATTAAAAATTACACGATGGGATTACTAAAATATGATGCAATCCTAATTTATTAATATGCAAACTCTAATTAAATGTGCCTACTATGCTTTATTGAAATTAAACAAACTAATTAAGCTACTCAAAATGGAATAATTTCCTAATTCAAATTCGGGATTAATTTGATTTAAACCTCATATGTCTTAGAAAATCATTATTTTTGTTATCTTTTCATATTATAAAAACATGCAAACAACTAAGGATGAAATCCTAAAAATAATCCTAAAGGTTAATTTAAACCTACATGTCTTAATTTAATAAACCTATATGACCTATATGCTCATGCAAATTTTTAACTTTTCATTATTCCCCCCTTTTTTTTTTCATTTTTTCTCAAACAAGTAATTATTTAAGCATGAAAACTAAGATAAGAATTAAAATAATTGAAAAGATAATCCATTGTCTCACGGATTAAGTTAACAATTATTTTAACTCTATGAATCACAACGAGGGAATCAAAATAATTAAAAATTTGGTCCGAAGTCTTACAGACCAAATTAAATAATTATTGTGATTTAACAATTGAAATTCTACCAAAACAAACCCAAAATTAGTATAATTAAAAAAATGACCCGATGTCTCTCGGATCAAATTAATAACTATAGTAATTTGAGCTAAAATCTATGGATAATGCATATAGAAATTATAACCTAAAAGTTACCTCACATAGTTTAACTTAAACAATAATAATAAAACTAACTAAAAGTAAAGTAAAATAAAATAAAAGAAAATGAACAACCTAAGGGAAATAGAGGGCAGCACGTTTCGTCGGCGGCAAGGGGGGTCACCAGCGTCGGAGCTCCGGCGAGGGTGATGCGACGGCAGTCGGTGCGGAGCGGGGGGGGGGGGTCTCATGGGTCACCGGCACAGGCAGAGGACTCCGGCGCGGGCAGGTGGCTTCGGGATCCCTGGCAAGCAGACGTCGGTCGCTCGGGCTGAGATGCGAGCTGCAAGAACGTCGTGGCTGGTTTGCAGCTTCGGGTCGTCACTGGTCGAGGAACTCCAGGTGTTGGCGTCGGGGACGGATCGGCGGTGCTGGGCGTCGTCACTCGGGCGGACACGATGGGCTTCAGGTTCGTGCGGCGAGCGGTTGAGGCGTCGGGGATGGAGCTCGGCGCTGTGGAGCGATCGTCTGGTGCGGGGCAGCAACGCGCGGTCGCAACAGCTTTGGATCTTCAAGTCTGGAGGCGGTTGGAGGCTAAGGCTGAGTAGGCGAGAGACGGCGCAGAGGTGACCGGCGGGTGGAGGCGCCGTCGTTCGGGGCAGAGCTGCAGCGACGTTAGGCTCCAATCTTCGGGATCTGGGCAGAGAGGAGCGCAGAGGCAGAGCGAGGCGGATCGGCGCGGGACAAAGCTGGGTGTCGCTCGGGCGGAGCTACGGTGTCGCCCAGGCGGAGGCACGTCGGCTGGATCTCCGGGCGGCACGGCGGAGCGGGTTGGGGAAGATCGTCGTCGGTGCGAGGCGCTCGGGCGGGGGGCCCTTCGGGAGAGACGATGAACAGTGTCGCCTCCCCCCTCCTTCTCTCTCTGCTGCTTTTTGACTTTTGACTTTCTGCTTTTTCCTTTCTTCCACGTACGGATCCTTGCTTTCTTTGCTTTCTTCCCACACGTCCTTTCTCTGACTTTCCTTTCTTTTTTTTTCCCTTTTTCACTTTCGAAGCCCGCAGTCAAAACCTCAAGGACTTCCTCTCTCTTACTTTCTTTCACTTTTTTGGACTTTCAAACGAAGAGAAGCTGCCCCCTCCGAAAGTAAAAATCCAGAGCCCCCTAATTCCGAAGCTTGCCCTCTTTTTTATAGAGGAAAGACTCGGAATTGTTGAAGATCGAGCGATATTCGCTCAACCATCCAACAATAAAAGGCTCCAAAATACACGACCGTTTAATTTTCGAATTCAAATTTTTTATTTCAAAATTTCCCTCTAATTAAAGATTATCCTCTATTTCTAATTCCTAAATTTAAATTAGGTGTTAATACGTGGAAATAAAAAATAAAAACTGAATTTTTTTTATTTTCGAATTTTGAAATGAAAATTTTAAAAGCCAAATTTAATTTATTTTTATTTTTTAATATTAGGTGTCAACAGCTGCCCCTCTTTGAAGGGAAGCTCGTAGAGATTTCCTTCAAAGATGTATGACACCTAAATTTAAACCCTGCAAAATGAAATATGAAATGCATATGCAAATGTTAATGACTTGACTTTTTTTTTTCTTCTTTTTTTTTAAAGAATAAATGATGCAATGTAAATGCAATGATTCGGTCAAGAACATAGATCTCTATGTGTCTATGACCAATGAAATGCAATTGCAAAGAAGAGCACGTACCTGTCATACCTGTTTGGGGATTTAGGTGTGAAATTATTCCGATGAGACTTGTCAATCATCTGGAACTCCCTTTGATAATTGAAAGGCTCAAAGTCTTTAGGGATATGGAATTCTCATCAGATTCTAAGCACCTGGAAATTGCATCAAGTACTTGAAACTTCAAAAATCTGATTCTTATATCAGACATTTGGAAACATTTACTAAACATCTGGAAATCACATCAGATGTTTGAAAAGACAAACACTTGGAAATCACATCAAGCATTTAAAGGTTCAAATATTTGGAATTCACACCAGACATTTGAAAACATTTTATAGATACTTGGAATTCTCATCAAGTACAAAGATGACTGGATAAACTCAGGGTTTCAAAGACAATATTTTTGGTCTTTGAGGAAAAATTCAATGAAAGTCCATGCATGATGGCTTTATCAAGCTTCTACCGGAAAAATTATCACCAGGACAATTTTCAGTTATAGCGTGAATCTCTTGAACATGCTAAATGAGACACTTTTGATGTGAAAAGGCTTTTTCACTCGCTCTCATTTAAGAAGGGTTATTTGTCCCGACCATTGATGCGGGAATATATCACTCAATCTTATCATCTTGTTGACAAGAGTTCAAATTTTCTTGCAAGCAGTACGACCTTACCAATCTGAGAGGTCTTTGTCAAGGACTGTAATGCAGGCTTGGTCAATGGCTTAACAAAAGGACTCTTTGAGTCAAAGCAATTGAAAGAATGATTTTGTAATCATCTTCGGGTTTACAAGTCAAGAACCCTACAAAATGAGAAAGAAATAATCTTGCTCGCACTTCTTCGAGCAATGTTTAAAACATGTGAATTCCTATGTTAATTCAAGTGCCCTAATCTGAAGAGACTTTGTAAGGGACATAACATAGGCTGGGTTCATGGGTTGAGAAACGAAAGGATCGTTAGGCTCAAAGATGTGTATATGGGTCAAAGTTGGTGATCATCTTGACATTGCCACTAGTTTTCTTTGCCATGGATTGTCTTCTTGACAGATTTCTTTATTGGCTCAAAAGTTTATCACCTGATGCCAATGATTATTCAACTGGAGATCTTTTCTCAACATTTTTTTTTAAAGTCATTTTCTTTGATGATAGACATTGGTCAAGCACATTGCTTTTTTTTATGCCTCCAATTCATCAGTCATTTCTCTCTTTTTCACGGGCATTGGCCTTGCTTTTACCAGGCACACTGCTTTTTCATGCCCCTTGGTTCTATTTTGATTTCAATTCTTGCACACAATGCGTGTGTCAAGTATACTTTAAATGACACTCGATTCTTCAAGGGTCTTCATCTGTCTCTTGCCTTGCCCCAGTGTGGGGGATAATCACCAACTTGGGTTTTAAAGAAATGAAATAGCAGGCTCAAGTGGGCTATTCAAAGGATATAAGTGTGTAGGATAGTGAAAGAAATGCTCTTCGTCATCCTAAGGCACTTAAATTAGCACATGAATTCAATGTAATAGCATAACTTGAAGATTGATGCAAGTGAAAGCAAGAAAATTTCAATTCATTTTCCTTACTTCATGATGTCATTTTATCTCCCAGTTGCCCGGATGTGGGGTGATTCTTGACAGGGGTAATTTGAAAAGAACATCCATAAGTGTATGGGCTCAAAATGGTTAAGCAATGGAACACCTGTAGTGTTTGGGATAGAGAAATGAACCGCCTCTCGTCATTTCAGCTGTCGTACTTTTCGCAAGAAAATTCTTCACCTTGAAATACAAAATGTTTCCATACTCACCTCACAATGTATAGACAAAGGATTGTGTATGGGATTAGGCTTGCCTTTCACACCTCATTTAGCATGCTCAAGTAACTCGACATCTTTCACTGAATTATCCATTTTGATAAATTTCAAGTGGAATTGACAAATTACACAATATCATGTGAAAGCATTCTATAATAATAAAGAGGGCATGCTCATAAAGTCAAAACTATTATGTGTCCATGTCTTGCCCTTCCTTTGTAAATGAGCTCATGTGTGCAGGGCTGCACCTGAAACATAAAGCAGATAATTAAAAGAAACAAACGGGGTAAATTAGATGCATGCTGAAAATTATTTTATTTTGAATTTTTTTTAAAAGGGAACATGAAGAAGCCCAGCCTTCAGAATTAGCTCCTTGCCGTTTTCTTTTGGTAGGATTTCATCACAAGGCTAGTTTGGTGTACTTCAACATGCCCTTAAAACATGAAAATCTCCATGTATTTTATTGGATGAAAAGCAAATTACATTATTGAAATCAGGGAAATCCTAGAATTGAAAATGCAAATATGCAAATACGGAAAGCGATAAAGACTCCTGCGCAAAGGAGTGTGCAAATAATTAAAATTCTCCTACTCTCGAGCTTCATCGATGGCAAACACTGGACACTTCAGTCATTCCCTTGAGTGCGTCATCAGAGCTCTCAATCTTTGGAGGTGTGGGATCATCTATGCCACCCCATCCATCTGGGATGATATCCCGTGGGTCGATGTAAGAGCTGGGAGGAGCCGAATACTTTACATAGTAATCGAACTTGCCTCTTGGTTGCCCCAGGGTATCCATCACTTATGTATCCTCATGCATCATTTGAACCACGGTGGGCTCAGCATCAAAATTGAAGATGACATTCACAGCTTCTGGGTGGTCAGGGAGTGGGTTATTCTGGATGTTTGGCTGTCCATCGCGGAATGAGATAACCTTGGCATCCAAAAGATTTTGGATTTTGTGTTGCAGTGTATAGCAATCGTCAACAGAATGCCCTACCTCCCCCATATGATAAGCACATGTCTTGGACGGATCATAGTTGGGGAAACGCTCGGGATTAGGTCGCTTAGGCTCCTTAGCGAGTAATCCGTTTTTCTGAAGAGTCGGCAAGATCTTGGACAATGGCTTAGGAAGAGGCGTAAATTGACGCCTGGAAGAGTTCTTCTGCTGGCCAAAGAATGGTCGTGCTCCTCCCTGTTGAGTGTTCGAAGTTGGGCAAGGTGCCTGAACATAAGCTGCATTAACCTCTGCTATAGGTTCCTTATCCTTCTTGGCAAAGACTCCCCTATATGAGCTGGTTTGATCAGACGCCCATCCATCACGCAGGGCTATTTCAATTCGCTCGCCAACATGGACTAGTTGATTGAACGACTCGGCAGTCGATCCTAACATCCGATTTCGATATTCAGGCGGGAGTGTCTTCATGAACAAATCCATCAACTCCTTTTCAGTCGGTTCTGGAGTAATTTGAGCAGCTACAGACCTCCATCTCGTGACATATGCCTTGAAAGATTCCATCTTCTTCTTCTCAGTGCGAAGTAAATCCTCTCGGGATGGAGTGACATCAATATTATACTTGTACTGCTTGAAGAAGGCATCAGTCAAATCCTCCCAAGTCTCTAGGAGATTAATCTTCTTCATAATATACCACTGGAGTGCTGGTCCTGTCAGGCTTGCTTGAAACTGCTGAATCATCAGGGGTATGTTATCAACATATGGGGTCATCCTAACCACATAAGTCTGCAAATGGATCTTTGGGCAAGAAGTGCCATTATACTTTTCAAAGTCTGGCATTTTGAACTTCTTTGGTATCTTGATCTTTGCATAATGGGACAGATCAGTTGGGTCTTGATTAAATGCACCCTGCAGCTGCTTCAGTTTCTCCTCGATTTTCGCCAAGCGTTTTTCTTGCTCAGTCTTCGGTACAGCCGGCTGTATCACTTGTATCTCCTCGTCAACAATGATTTGAGGCGTGTCAGTAGTTTTCTCCCTAGAGACATCATTAGAGCTTGATGGGCCACTTGTGGATACATTCTTGCCTTTATCTTTCGGATCGGCCATAGGAGCATGTTGTGGTAACACCACTTCGACTTGCGGAGCTGATGTGACAGTATTTGCCTGAAGAGAATCGATTTGTTTAGAAAGCCGCTCAAGGACATTCAAGACTTGCTTCATTTCTGTTTCGAGGGCAACGATACGAGTTTGTTCAGCAACACGTATTTGTTCGGCGTCATCGGCCATTGTTACTCTAGAACGAGTACGGATTGGTGATCTTGGGTGAGCCGTGTTGTTACCTGTCAATGTAAAATAATACAGTAAGCATCATAACAAATGAGATTGGTCCATGACAATGGTCGATCGTTTATTTTATTAAGTGAAATCAAATTCCAAAGACATCAACTTAAAACGTTAAAATAACTTTCTAGAAATTAAATTCCTAAAACATCAATCTAAGAAAATGAAATAACATTCTAAAGCCAGAATTAAACTCCTAAATCTAGCAACTCTTTTCTATATACAATTGGGAGATCACAGTCTTTCGAAGTTTCTTGTTCTGTCGAACCAACTCGGAAATACGAGCTTCCTTCTTTTCCAACGTTTCTTCAAGATTTTCAATTTGTGCTTTACGAGTGGGCTTCATGGTCACTTCAGGTATCACGGGAAGTAGAGCTTGAGGGATCTCGTGATGGTGGATATAATAATCCGAGGCATGAAAAATCTTCTCATTTCCTTTCAATCTTCTAGGCACCATTATCTTTTCCGGATGGCATTCCTTCCATGCATTTTCAAGGCGTTCGATCTCATCGAGGTACTTGTGATCCTTGCGCTCAAAGTGAGCTTGAAACAGGTCCATTTGGAGAGGAGGCGGGATATCTTGGAGCACTCGATACTGGCGGGCCACTCTATGAGGATAGTAAGATGTTGCACCAGTAATTCCCATAAGTGGAATTGAATTATCTGTCTTGTGAGAAAAACGAGCCACACTAACATGGAACCATTTAGCATACCATAGGAAGCCCTTGAGATCTGGATTTTTTAGAAAAATTACCCAATCGGAAAATGACCTTCCGGTATACTTTTTCTCTAAGATTGAAAATCTCTTTATCGGGTGATTAGAATCATCAATTTCACCTCGACGCATGAAACGACCAAACTCCTTCATGTGAGAAAAAAGCCAAATTTGTAAAAGTTCAGGAGAGGCATTCATGATTTTTTCTCCATTTTGTTTAAAACAGTTGAGGGACAAAAATGTCTCGGCCAAAATCATGTTTATAAAGTTCATACCGGCGCATGCTTGTCTAACCACCCATGCAATTGAAGGATTAATGGCATTTTGTCGATGAGGAAAGATTATAAATCCAAAAAATGCTAAGATGAATATCCTACCTTTTTGGCGCATTGAAGATTGATTTAAAAAATGATCGGCCAAAAAGGAGAATGGGCATGCATTACAGTTAGCTTTCAAAACTTTCTTAACCTCATCGGCTTTAATTCTTAGAAATTGAGATAAAATCGATGTGGGCTCCATACCAAGAGGTGGCCTAACTAATTCAGTCTCAAGAGGCATTCCTATGATAATGCTATACTCTTCCAATGTCGGAGTTTGCTCATTCTTACCAAAAATAAAGGTAGTCGTCTCGGGACACCAAAACTGTGAGATAGCTTGCAAAACACCACTATGGACTCCAATATCCAAAAGGGGGATAAGCCGTCCCAATATTGACTCCACATAGTCTTGGCCTTCCTTACTTAATTTATTCCACCACCCTTTGAGCTCGATCTTAGGAGTTGGAACGAACTGAACATCGGATCTCCCCATTGTATATAGATTAAGGCTTACGATCAACCTAGTGTCATGGACCAAAAGAAAGTGCAATAAAGTAAATAGATTGCATAGTATAAGATAAGAATACTTACTTCACAAAGAAAAATAGCAACCACATAGATAGGCGCATGAGATGTGAGGCTCGATTTCTATCTAGATGGCTTAACAAAGTGGAGCTAAGGGGATGATCTGACCGTTGCAGTCTCGCATTAACGTGTCAGGTCCCCCTAACTCCGGCTTAGTCGAATGGAATGTCCAATAATCACGCAATCTCGCGGATATAGACAAACACATTTGACACCATGAAAGAAATTTCGGGGAAGAGAGGTCAACCTCTATATAGCAGTCTTGCTTTAGAGGAAGTATCCTTCTCAACACCATCTTAGAAATCCTATCGCAGCCCAGGTCCGGCTACAGGTCGTGTGTGCAATGTATAGTGCTAAAACAATTTAAAAATCATGCACAACAATTTATAATACAAACAACACTTCAATATAGGGAAAAATATATCAATCATCTTTACACCCTCCTGCAAGACAATGATTAGCAAAGACTACTCCCCTTATACCTCCCATCTGCAAGAACATTTAACACATTAGAAATGTTAGTGACATACCTGGTGTCCTTGCTGCCAAACAAAAATATTTTTTTTTAAAAGAAACAGGCCTATGTCCACTATGAGTTTTAACTCTAAGTCCCCAGCGGAGTCGCCAAGCTGTCGCGACCTGATTTTTGCGATGGGTGAGGAATCACCTAAAACTAGGTTAATGGATTACTAAGTCCGAAGACTTGGCACGAACTCTCCCAAGCCCTACCAATCACGACTTGATACTAAGAAAATGACCCATTAAAACATGCAATTATATTTCAAATGGAGTCGCCACTAATCAATTAGGGCTGATTAGAAACCCAGGTAAAGTATGGGAGAATACTTTACCTTTTACGAACCAGAGATTTAATGGATTCGGGGACATGGTTACGCTAGATTAATCTAACGCCCTTTCGGTACCTTAAAAAAATTTTGCAGGCAGTCTTGATTAATTTTAACCTAAGATACTAACATGCAAATGGTGGTCATGCGGGTGCGCAATCAATTAAATAACATTCAATAAATTAAAATGCTAAGAAATTATAAACCACAACTTTATTAAAGTCCACTCTCTAAGAAAACATTTAAAAAAATGCTAATTAAAATGCATGCCCTAAACATGATTTCTAAATGACACGACACCTAACTTTTATTATTATGCAATCTTAATCTAAAATTAGTATGCATGAATTTTACTTTAATGATATGTGAAATGCAATTTATATGGCCTAATTTGAACTATATGTATGCAATCTGATTTATGCAATCCTAAATGTGCATATACTACATGACATGAGATGCATGATATAACAATTTTATATGCATGTTCTTTTTGTGATTTTTTTTAATGATTCTTTTTTTTATGTAGGCAACCTACACTAAATAAAGATGATATGAAATAGGATTAATTATGAACTAATCTATTAATTAACCAAGTAAATGACTTTTGTGTTTTCTTTATTTTTTATTAAAAATGTTAATTATATGCAATTAAAAATTACACGATGGGATTACTAAAATATGATGCAATCCTAATTTATTAATATGCAAACTCTAATTAAATGTGCCTACTATGCTTTATTGAAATTAAACAAACTAATTAAGCTACTCAAAATGGAATAATTTCCTAATTCAAATTAGGGATTAATTTGATTTAAACCTCATATGTCTTAGAAAATCATTATTTTTGTTATCTTTTCATATTATAAAAACATGCAAACAACTAAGGATGAAATCCTAAAAATAATCCTAAAGGTTAATTTAAACCTACATGTCTTAATTTAATAAACCTATATGACCTATATGCTCATGCAAATTTTTTAACTTTTCATTATTCCCCTTTTTTTTTTTCATTTTTTCTCAAACAAGTAATTATTTAAGCATGAAAACTAAGATAAGAATTAAAATAATTGAAAAGATAACCCATTGTCTCACGGATTAAGTTAACAATTATTTTAACTCTATGAATCACAACGAGGGAATCAAAATAATTAAAAATTTGGTCCGAAGTCTTACGGACCAAATTAAATAATTATTATGATTTAACAATTGAAATTCTACCAAAACAAACCCAAAATTAGTATAATTAAAAAAATGACCCGATGTCTCTCGGATCAAATTAATAACTATAGTAATTTGAGCAAAAATTTATGGGTAATGCATATAGAAATTATAACCTAAAAGTTACCTCACATAGTTTAACTTAAACAATAATAATAAAACTAACTAAAAGTAAAGTAAAATAAAATAAAAGAAAATGAACAACCTAAGGGAAATAGAGGGCAGCACGTTTCGTCGGCGACAAGGGGGGTCACCGGCGTCAGCTCAGTGAGGGTGATGCGGCGGTGCGGTCTTGGGCCGAAGTCTCGTGGGTCACCGGCACGGGCAGAGGACTCCGGCGCGGGCAGGTGGCTTCGGGATCCCTGGCGAGCAGACGTCGGTCGCTCGGGCTGAGATGCGAGCTGCAAGAGCGTCGTGGCTGGTTTGCAGCTTCGGGTCGTCATGGGTCGAGGAACTCCAGGTGTTGGCGTCGGGGCCGAGATCTAGACTTCGCTAGCTCGGCGCGGCTTCAGGACAGCGGTGGTGTCGCGGCGAGGCGGTGGTGGTGCGGGCGTCGCGTCGGGGACGGATCGGCGGTGCTGGGCGTCGTCACTCGGGCGGATACGATGGGCTTCGGGTTCGTGCAGCGAGCGGCTTCGCGGTTGAGGCGTCGGGCCGGTCTCTCGGAGCCAAGAGTTGCAGGCGCACGGCGAGATTTCCGGCGGAAGGGCTCACGGCCGAAGCAAGCAGGGGCACGATCTGGGCGGTGGGCGAGCGATCGGTGATAACTCAGACTCGGCGCGGCGTTCGCAGCTATTGATGGAGGTGAGCGGTCGGCGGTGGTGTGCCGGACGGCTCGACGGAAGACTAGGCTGCACGTCGGGGATGGAGGTCGACGCTGTGGAGCGATCATCTGGTGCGGGGCAGCAACGCGCGGTCGCAACAGCTTTGGATCTTCAAGTCTGGAGGCGGTTGGAGGCTAAGGCGGAGTAGGCGAGAGACGGCGTAGAGGTGACCGGCGGGTGGAGGAGATCGTCGTCGGTGTGAGGCGCTCGGGCGGGGGGGCCCTTCGGGAGAGACGATGAACAGTGTCGCCTCCCCCCTCCTTCTCTCTCTGCTGCTTTTTGACTTTTGACTTTCTGCTTTTTCCTTTCTTCCACGTACGGATCCTTGCTTTCTTTGCTTTCTTCCCACACGTCCTTTCTCTGACTTTCCTTTCTTTTTTTTTCCCTTTTTCACTTTCGAAGCCCGCAGTCAAAACCTCAAGGACTTCCTCTCTCTTACTTTCTTTCACTTTTTTGGACTTTCAAACGAAGAGAAGCTGCCCCCTCCGAAAGTAAAAATCCAGAGCCCCCTAATTCTGAAGCCTGCCCTCTTTTTTATAGAGGAAAGGCTCGGAAATGTTGAAGATCGAGCGATATTCGCTCAACCATCCAACAATAAAAGGCTCCAAAATACACGACCGTTTAATTTTCGAATTCAAATTTTTTATTTCAAAATTTCCCTCTAATTAAAGATTATCCTCTATTTCTAATTCCTAAATTTAAATTAGGTGTTAATACGTGGAAATAAAAAATAAAAACTGAATTTTTTTATTTTCGAATTTTGAAATGAAAATTTTAAAAGCCAAATTTAATTTATTTTTATTTTTTTAATATTAGGTGTCAACAGTAGCCTATAAATAGATGAGGAACGCGTAGGGTTCGGGGGGCCACACACATACTGAATACACGGCTACATTGAGAGAGAAAAGGAAGAGAAAAGGGTAGCAGTCGAGACCCTCCTCGCATACGCAGCCCTTTGTCGATAAAAGATCCCTCACGGTGAATCCTGCTGCTGTCCTTGCATCATCTACAGGCACTCTCGGTGTCTCCTTGCGCCAATTTTCTTCACAGCCACTGCTGCTCAAATCACGTTCTCTATTAGTCCAAACGAAACTCCTCATCCCAGCCACATCCAGGCAAACTTCCTAGCGAGCCACATAGTTCACAGATTTACGGCAACAAATTGAAGAATTCTTGGGAAAGGCTTTTTGGATCAGAAGAATACGTGGACTTGGTCAAAAGCACCACGTCAATTTGGAGTCCAAGAGTCTTATTGAATCAGCCCCATCTCTTGAAACTTTAGGAATCCATCAAAGTTTGTGCCTTGCATGCACGTCCTTGTTCATGTTCGGGTTTTGCTGCCACGCGTTGCCACTTTGCCCGCTATTGCGCTTCAACGTCCCAAGTGAATCCCATAATTTCTCGGCACCGAGTCATCGCGAGACACCACTGTGAATTCTAGCCAGCTCTGACGTCAAGTTCCACTCCCACAAGTGTTTTTGGAGTCCTGACGATTTCTCCGAGTTTGGGCTGCCATCACTGGCGCAAGCCGCATCCGTGTGGCCCATGAGGTCATTTGCAGAATCATCAACGACACATACTGGTCTTTCTTTGCAGGTCTCGTGGAGCCCATCGGACAACTTTCGAGCAACCGAGCACCACCACGTTGCATCGTGAGTAGCCATTCGAGGATCAGAATTCGGAAACCAATATTCGAATTAGGTGAAAACCACCACGATGCATATGATTGAAATTCTTGATGTGTTATTATGTCTACAATCTCAAATAACCTTTTAAATTGGGAAATCTTCATAATTTCGCAACGTACATATGATTGACGGTTCGATTTCATGCTCGAAATACGACACGCAATCGTACGAAAAAATCACCAATCTGATCTCATGCTCGAGATACGATTCATGATTTTATTTAAAAATTGGCCGATCCGATCTCATGTGCGAGATACGATTCGTCAATTTATTTCCAAAATGGACATGGATGATATCTTGCTTGATTTGTTGCCGTGTTGTTCTTGATGTCTTATTTTGATTGCTCCCGTAAAAGAAAGGAAAAATCCAAAAAATCTGAGTTAGATTAGGTTCGTTTTAGAATATTCATCGTTTTAAGGTTATCTTGCATGTTTAGAATAAGAAATTTATTTATTTCGAACTTTTGAAAAAATGAAAAATCCAAAAAAAATGCATTCATTTAGGATGTTAGTTTTTTTAAAAAATTTGAATTGCATGTTTAATTATGTGGCAGTTTTAATTTCGAATTTCATAATAAAAAAAGAAAAAAAATAGAATTAGGGCATTCTTTGCACGTCATTGCATATTAGAATAAATTGCATGCTTATTTAGAATAGAAATATCATGCACACGTCATATAGAATTAGGTTCTTGAAATGCACGTCATTTAGTAATTGTTATTAGATTCATTTAATTACAAATTGCCCGTCATTAGAATTAGGTCATTTTAGATTGCATATTTAATTATTGCATGTTCATTAAGAAAAAATCACAAAAACTTTTACTCATTCATATAGTTTAAGACATTTTGCCACGCCATATTATTTCATATTAGGTTAGAAATACTGCATTGCATTGCATATGGACTATATTCTCGTTAAAAAATGAAAGCAAAAATTGAGTGATTGCTTGTTAATTAGAAATCATATCTAGGAACTGTTTATGTGAATTCAGATCTAACACTGCAGATGCTTTCGTTGCTTTGAGGTAAGTCCTGCATTATTTAATTGTTTTCCTAAGTGTTAAATTGGTGGTATGCGCACCTGCATGATCGCCTCACATATTAGGAAAGTGAATTAAAATCAATTCAAGCTGCCTGCAAAACAATTTTCGAAATAAAAAGGGAAAGGTACCGAAATGGCACTAGAATAGTCTAGTGTAATAAAGTCCCCGCACCCAAAGTATCTGGTTCGTAGAAGTGAAATAATTCTCCCATTATTTTACTTAGGTGTCAAATCGACCTACCGTAAACCAATTAGTGGCGACTCCCTTTTGCATGCTAGATATTTGTATTTAAATCACGAGTTAGTATGGGCTTGGGAGAGTCCGAGCTAAGTCTAGGCTTAGCAATCCATTAGCCTAGTGGATCACCCGAAAAATTTGGTCACGACAAAGGCTTTAGATGGAATAATTAATCACGTGGCAATAAAATTGATATCTTGATCTTTAAGACTTAAGATCAATTTATCTATTTTATTAGCGAAAAGTTGATTAATTATCGTTTCCAAATTTGAACAATGGATATTATCCTTGGTGATCGTGAATGATTTGGTGCTTATCCTTAAATTGCTTTATTTATCCCAACAATACAAAAAAAAAATTGCAGTTTCATATCATGTAGATTAGAATTGATTTCCTAGATAAAATTGCATGATATAATAGTTAGATTTTTTTAAAATGCGTGTTTAGATGGTATCTAGGTTAGATAATATCTTTTGAATTAAATTGCATGATGAGATAAATTTCTAAGTTAAGATGGGATTCAGATTAGTCTATTCCTAACTTAAAATAGATAATATCTCACTTTAGAAACTACCCGTAATTAGAATTAGGTCATTATGTTAATTTAGATTGCACATTTAATTATTGCATTTCTTTAATTTCGAATTTCATGAAAAAAAAAAGAAAAAAAAATGTCTTAGAATAAATTAATTTAATTAGGGAGGTAAATTAAAATCAATTCAAGCTACTTGCAAAACATTTTTTTTCTAAATAAAAGAAAAATGTATCGAAAGGGCGTTAGAGAAATCTAGCGTAATCAAGTCCCCAATCTCACAATCTCTGAATCTCCCATTACTTTACTTGGGTTTCTAATTGACCCACCAAAAATATATTAGTGGCGACCCCTAATTGAAAAATCAAAGGCATGTTAAGAACTTGAACCTAAGTCGCAAATTGGTATGGGCTTGGGAGAGCCCGCACTAAGTTTAGACTTAATAATCCATTAGCCAAACCCTAGGTGGTGCACCCGAAATTTAGGTCGCGACAAACATCATAGACCAAAAGATAGAGTATCAAAATTAACACATGTTCTCTCTAATCTTTGCTTGTAAGTCAAAGTCATACAATGTTAACATCGAGAAAGATAGGAAAAAGCCACAAAAAATTATAAATTATGCCTATTATGACATATTTAATCCAAATAATTTTTGGACGACATAAAAAACCCTAAATTTGTACCCATGTGGCACATCTATCTCAAATTTGTACTGGTGTGACACATTTACTTCAATCTTTTTATAACACCAAAAACTCTAAACTTGTATTCGTGAAACACATTTACCTCAAATATATATGTTAAATGCATCACATGAGTGTAAGTTTGGGGTTTTTGATGTCATAAACAATAATTTTGGATAAATGTTGTTGACACCTAATTTAGGATCAAATTTTTTTATTTTAGGAAATAAAATAGAAGGTAATAAATAAAATAAAGCATTTGGGTTTGTGGAGGGAGATTTCGAAAAAAAAAACAAATTTTGAATGATGAAGCATTTTTATTGTTGAACACATATCTTCATTTCAAAAAAATTTTTAAAAAGGAAAAAAAAAAGCGAAATCAATGAGAGGAATTAATGGGATTTGACTAGCAATATGGAAGGAATGGACACTCGCTCGAATATTGGGCATGAATCTGGACATGTTCGCAACAATATAAATGAATTGCGAAAGAAAGTGAAGGATTTACGGCAATAAATCAGGGCTAAGATTTCGGCAATCCCCGCGAACAAGAGAGCATGGGTCCTGACTTTCCACTATTAAATGGAAGTCCTTGCACTATAAAAGGAGCTTCTCTTCGTACAAAAAGGGGGCGAGAAAATTCAGAAAAGAAAATTGAAGAGCGAAAAAATTTTGCGAGGGACGTGCGAAAGGAAATCTTCGTCCATCTTGGTCAGAGAGAAAACACTCTTTCTCTCCTTTCTCTGACAAGAAAAAGGAAAAGTCAGCAGCAGATTTTTTTTCTTTCGTTGATTTGCTGCAGAGAAAAGTGACCAAAGAAAGACAGAGAAGTCCGCGTGGAGGGACGTGCAGCAGAAGGAAAGGAAAGAACACTGCAGCAAAAAGAGGAAGTGACGTGAGGAAACAAAAAAAAAGAAAAAAAAAAGGAAAAGAAAAAGGGGGCTGCTGTTCATCTTCTCTGAGCGTTCCTTCATTGCGCGGTTGATCCTTGCACCGTCGAGTTCCAGATTTCGCCGACGACTCACGAGCAACCACCGCTCTCGCCACCGCACCAGGCGACGCCGGAACAGCTCTCGCTAGCCCCTGCCGCATCGGATCTCACCGCGCGGACCCGCGACTCGCCGGTCCGAGATCCTCCGCTCCACCGCGCCAACACCGGAGCTCCGCCTCCCTCTTGTCGGGCTCCTCGCCGTGCCTCGAGCACCTCCGCGATACCAGGCCCGCGCCCGCCGTGCCGCCGTCTAGCCCTCACCGGAGCTCCGGTCGCCGGCCGTCTTTCCCTCGGTTGCCTTCTTGTTCCGTTGGTTTACTTAGGTAGTTTTACTTCTTTATTTTTATTTTTCATTACTTTGTAGTTTAGGTTTTTATTTTTATATCTTATGTTTATTTTCCTGTTTATTTCATTTGATAGCATTTTTAGTTTAGATATTTAAATAGTGGGTGTTAATATTTGTAATTTATGTTTGCATTATCCATAGATTTTACCTAAAATTATTATAGTTACTAATTTGGTCCGAGAGACATCGGATCATTTTTTTAATTATAATAATTTTTGGTTTCGTGGTAGAATTTCAATTGTTAAATCACGATAATTATTTAATTTGGTCCGTAAGACTTCGGACCAAATTTGTAATTATTTTGATTTCCTCGTTGTGATTGAATAGTTAAAATAATTATTAATTTAATCCGTGAGACAACGGATTATCTTTTTGATTATTTTAACTCTTATCTTAGTTTTTTTTTTATTACTTGTTTGAGAAAAATGAAAATTATAAAAAAGAGAATAGTGAAAAATTAAAAATTTGCATGCGTGACGTAGGTTTAAATTAACCTTTAGGATTATTTTTAGGAAAAGTTTACATGTTTTCATAATATAAAAAGATAATAAAAAAAATTAAAAAGAATAATGATTCTAAAACAAATGGGGTTTAAATCAAATTAATCCCGAAATTGAATTAGGAAATCATTCCATTTTGAATAGCTTAATTAGTTTTTTTTTTTTTAGATTAAAAAGTTAGCATTGCATCATTATGTTTTTCTTAATAGAAATTATTCGGCCTTTTTAAAAAATAAATAAAATAAATAAAAAGAGAAAACACAAAAGTTATTTTCTTGATTAATTAATAAATTAGTTCATAATTAATCCCATTTCATATCATCATTATTTAATATAGGTTGCATACATAAAAAAAATCACAAAAAGAACATGCATATAGAATTAATGTCATTCATCCCATGTCATGAAACGCATGCATATTAGAATTATATAATTTAGATTACATGCATATAGTTCATATTAGGCCACGTAAATTATGTTTCACATATCATTAAAGTAGAATTCATGCATATTAATTTTAGATTAAGATTGCATTTAATTAATTTTTTTAAAAAAAGAAAAAGAAAATTTATGTGTCATGTCATTTATAAATCATGTTTACGGCATGCATTTTTATTAACATTTTTTTTTAATGTTTTCCTAGAGAGTGGACTTTAATAAAGTTGTGGTTTATAATTTCTTAGCATCTTGATTTATTGAATGTTATTTAATTGATTGTGCACCCGCATGACCACCATTTGCATGTTAGTATCTTAGGTTAAAATTAATCAAGACTGCCTGCAAAAATGTTTTTTTTTAAGGTACCGAAAGGGCGTTAGATTAATCTAGCGTAACCATGTCCCCGAATCCATTAAATCTCTGGTTCCTAAAAGGTAAAGTATTCTCCCATACTTTACCTGGGTTTCTAATCAGCCCTAATTGGTTAGTGGCGGCTCCAATTTGAAATAATTGCATGTTTTAATGGGTCTTTTTCTTAGTATCAAGTCGCGATTGGTAGGGCTTGGGAGAGTCCGCGCCAAGTCTTCGGACTTAGTAATCCATTAACCTAGTTTTAGGTGATTCACCCATCGAAAAAAAAAGGTCGCGACAAATGTCTTGTACGATATAAGTCTGGGGTTTTTGATGTTACAAAAAAGAGTTTGCGATAAATGTAGCATAGTGATAATCTTTTAGGGTTTTTGGTAGCTTTTTCTTTAGAAAGATATGTACTATCTCTTTTAGTATTTTCTCTCCAGTTATTTGATCTTTAGCGGTGGTGATATTATCTCTTTTATGTTCAAAGCAGCCAAAACATTATTATTCTTTTGCTAGTTCAATGCCAATTTCGAGATTTTTTTTTCCCAAATAAGATGAGAAATTTTTATTTTATTACATACATAAACAACGTAAAAGATAAGTTATTTTTATAATTTCCCTGCAATTAACTGTAACGTGAATAATTTGATCGGCTCATTGAATAACAAATCCTACATGCCACATAATATGAACGAAAAATTTCAACTCTGTCCGTCATCCACAGTGTTTTCGATCCTTGTCGAAATATCCCATATTCTAAATTTAAAGCTAAACACGTCCCCTGATATATCGATTTATTCAAATAATATTTTCCTGTCGTCATAAGTTTGGATCCTTCCATGCTAACAGTATCTTCATTGCAAGAAACAAGGGAGAAAAAGAAAACTAGGATTTCATCAGAAGGCGTTGAACGATGAGAATAATAGAAATAGGAATGGCTTCTACTGCTTCTGACATGCGTCGCGAAGGATCATGTCGAAAGCATCAAGCATCGAATGGTTGTACAGCTCGGAGTCTATGAAGCCTTCCTCAGCTCCAACCGCCACTCTCAGATTTCCCGCATAGCTGAAGATCGTTATGCGGAGACTCTGCAAAAGTTAAACGCAAGAAGGTACTTCATGCGTTCATGACATTATCGTTTACAAAGAAGAAGGCCACTCAGAATTCAGTCTAGTCATTATGTGTTATAGTAAACAAGGCAAATCAAAATTTGAATTCGACAGTTCCGTCGACTCTTACAGATGGTATAGGAGGCTAACTGTTGCATAAACTCTGTTACAATATCATGTTAGGTACTAGAAAAGTTTGTGTTTAGAACCTATATATAAGTCCAAGATGTCGCAATCTATATGGATATTTCGGAGATGCATGTAGTGACTTGGAAAATGAGGCTTAGTACCAAAACTTTAGACCTACCAGCCAAACATTGGTAATTTTATGGGGAGAATTATCAAAAAAATTACTACACTTATTGTAATTGTGCCAATTTAGTCATAAATAATTTTTTTGGCCAATTTAGTCCTAAATTTTTTGCATTTGTGCTAATTTAGTTCATCTAGCCAATATTGGCCATCGACGCTGATGCGGTATTGCTTGTGTTGACGTAACATTTTTAATATAATATCTTAATAACTTTTTGAATTTTAATAATTTTCTTTTATTCTTTAATTTTTCACCCTTCCCCTTCCCTTTACCTTAGAGCTGGCCAAGGTTGGGATGCCCTTGCCTAGCTAGATCTAGCAAGGGCATCCCAACCCTTGCTTGTGGCTAGTGACCCTTGCCAACTCTAGGGAAGGGGAAGGGGAAGTGGAAGGGAGAAAATATTAAAGAAAAGAAAAGGAAAAGAAAATAAGGAAAAAATTATAAAAAATTAAAATATTATTTTTAAAATGTCACGTCAACATTAATAGTGTTACATCAGCGTCGGCCAACCAAAATTGATCGGATGAATTCGATAGCATAAATGCAAATGGTTTAGGATTGAATTGGCCAAAAAGTTTGTGATTTAATTGGTATAATCATAATAAGTTTAGGACTTCTTTGATAATTCTACCTAATTTTATGCTCTTAGGTCCAAAATCAAAATTAACTATGATTGAATAAATACCTCAGTTGTGCCGGCGATGGTGTAGTACATGCCTTTAAGAGGATGATTAGCCATAGACAATTTGTCCATTGGCCCTATAAGGTTGGAGATGACCATGCTCGAGTTTCTCGATGTCCTGCTGATGTGCTTTGCTACAGCCTGCAAGTACTAGCAAACAAGAGCACATTCATATCAATTTTGTAAATCAGACTTACCATATTTAGCATTTTTGCTTAATCTATCGTCCCGACGTGCACAAACCTCTGCGTTTCTGCATTTCTGCATGATTTCAAGTAGCTTCCCTGTGAGGAATACACCGAAGGAGCTCCGTTTCCTCTTGATCACCTCATGAGTTTTGTGGACAAACTTTAAAGGATCAGAGAACTGAGAATCGCTTGGTTTCACTTTCGGTATCGGCACATGCAAGAATGCAAAATGATTTCCCCATGGTGACTCCGAATTAGGTCGGACCATATCTCTCACTGTCTTGTAATCTCGCAAATTCCTTGTATTTAGCAACACCAGTGCTGTGGAGTTGGTGCTCAGGTTCGAGTTTGTGCTCATTCTTTGCATGTACAGTCGAGTCGCCAAGAAGATTACTCCCAAAATCACATCGTTGACGGTCTGTTTTATTAAAGAGAAAATTCAAGCGAAAATGACTGATGATATGTTAGTATTTTGGCCTCAAAGTCGTTGCATAAGTGATTGATTCGAAGCCTTAGAATTGTTAATCGATTTCTATATAGTAAAAGAGTAAATATATCTACAGTTCCTACTTGACCCTAGTTCAAGAAATAATGTTGCGTTTGTATCGCCGAATGCTACTAAAGATTTTATCATTTGAGGTTTATTCCCATCTACTCATGTAATGTCGATATATTTCTGCGGCAAATGTCTTATCATGCTTGTTAAAAATATCTTAATCGTGTTAATTGTTATGGGAAATGCAAGGAAACGCCCAATATGGTGACTTAATATGCAAAGGGACATAATTTAAAGCTGAAAAAAGCAAGTGAATTAGTCACGAAAAACCCTAAATTGATATATTTAAATTTATCCTAAACTAATTTTTTTACAACAAAAGTCCTAAACCAGTATATATGTGACAAATTCACTTTACGCTATTATTTTTTAATTTTACAATCAAATTGCTTAGTTGGATGATATGTGGCAATTGAGAGGTATACCAATTTTGGATTTTACCCTTCGTTTGTCACACTTTGTACCGATTTGAGATTTTTTGCAATTAAAAAATTAGTTTATGGTAAATTTGTCATAAGTATACTAGTTTGGGAGGTTTTGAGGTCAAAAAATTAGTTTGAGATAAATTTGTTACAAGTGTACTAGTTTGAGGTCTTTTGTTATAAAAAAATTAATTTATAATAAATTTGTCATAGATATATCGGTTTAAGATTTTTTGTGATATTAACCCAAAACATGTTTGATTGGTGGGTTTGTTTAAAAAAATAAAAATAAATGGTGCATCTAGACATATATATTTAAAATCATGTAAATAAATGCCAAAGTTATCTTTGGAAAGAATAACTAACTTTCTAGAACTTATCTTTTATATATTGGAAAACAAACCAGTTTCTAGCTCAATTGTCGCATTTTTTTTTCAAGGATGTCATATTGTGCTCTTGTGACTAGGAAAATCGTCACACGCGTAAAATAAAATGTAAATTATGGGCATAGATGCGTAAATCCATGTTATTTTTCCCAGTTAAACCTTGTACAACCGAAGTACTAGTTGTATACTAGTTTACATATTGAGTATGGTATATGTCTAAAATAAATATCACCTAAACTACGTATATTTTGCAAATAAGTTAGAAAACATAAATACTTTTCAGCTTGTTATGTGAAGGCAACCATTATAATGCAAAAGATTAGAGACGAGGTGTACCTAAAAAGTAAAATGCTAAAAGATCGAGTAATGCATGTGTGATGCAAGAAGCTAGGGTTATTATAGTCTTCAAAATGATATTGGTTACCACTCGAAGGCGAGACTTGATCTCTTTGATCTGATCCAACGAGAACGTGATCGTCGACACTGAAAATGGCTGGAGGCTCTCCGAACCGTACCGAATTGGCGACAAATCATCCTTGACACAAGTGCTTTTCAACAAGCTCCAACCGAAATCTCTTACGGTGTTGACAAGCGGGGAAAAACATCTGCTAACCACCTTCCGAAGTCCGATGTTTCTGTCATCTTTATTGGCTGACCTGAACTTTTTGACTGAGGGAAAGGTTACTGGAAGAGAAGGATCGTCAGCTCTTTGAAGGCAAGACAAGAGAGCACCCACAAGAGAATAGCCATCACCAAGCGCATGATGAAGCTTGAAAATTAGGGTTTCTTGTGCTTCACTGGTTGGACACTTGATAATATGTATTTCCCACAGCGGTTGGCCTTGTGGAAACGGTTGCATAGCTATTTGTGAAATGTAACTTTTGAGGAAACTGTCATTCTCGGATGGAGATGACGAACCCTTTGGAGAGGAAAAACTTGGGACGTGTACATGGTTTTCCATATTCACTCCCACCTTCTTCCATTTTCTTGCTCCCTTCTCTCCCATCACCTACCCAAGGCAAAAAAAGAAAACCAAAATACTATCTCAGAATGTGCAGTGAATAAGGGTTTATTCATTCAGATACGTGACCAAGCACACTTTCACCTGATAAATACGAATTACTTATATATCAATCCTACCAATGGTGAATATCTACGCACAGGGTACACACATACGTACCATGATAGAAGAGAAGCGAGGGCTTATTGGGAGGAAAATATCTCTGATCAACGACGTAGCTTGGGAGTCATCAATTGGAATTTCTAATTCCAATATGCCAAGAATAGAAACCGACATCACTTTGCTGTTAAGGTACTGTCCTGAAGGGCTCACTGGCTCAAGGCCATCATCCTCTTTTATCAACTCCATTGGACAGGACTTGCAATAATCCCAACCAAAGCGTAACAGGTTGAGAATCTATAGAGAAGTCTATGAAAGAACCTAATATCACTGGCATATATATATGTGTGCGCGCGCGCGCGTGTCCATAGATGATTTTTTATGTTTCTGGCCATCAATGTGACTTCGTGTGCCGAGTTGTTGGTGGATTGTTGGGACTAGGTAGGTGGGATAATAAAGCGTAGGCAGTTGCAACATGGAAGTAGCTCCACTTGGGACGTCATCTACTGGAAAAAGTCATCAGATAGAGATTTTCTAACGATCTAGTTTGATCCACGTTGGCCAAACTAAGTATTCCAATGGGTAGCTATTTAGAAATGAATCATTAATTACGAATTAGTTGATGTTACATCTCCTCCGATGTTGAGACTAGGGGGTGTGACACTTTTTTCCAGGGATAAGTACACTATTAGTGTCAAAACTTGTGTACGGCGCTCACTTTGGTGCCAAAAGTTTCCGTCGGATCACTTAAGTGCCAAATTGGAGGAAAAATGATCACTTTGGTGCCACCGGCGAAAGATTCTGGCCAAAATGATTATGTGGTTTTTTTTAAATAAAAAAAAATCGACATGGCCTTTAAACGACGTCGTTTTCGATTCTCCTTAAGAAAACGACGTCGTTTTGTTGTCCTACATGGATGGCTTCACAGAAACGACGCCGTTTAGCTCACATGGGAATTGAAATTAGGGTTTCCACCGCTCGGCCACCGTCGTTCGCCCGCCGTCGCTCGGCCACCGTCGCTCTGCCACCATCACTTGGCCACCGTCACTCAGCCACCATTGTAGTTGCTCGACTAGGTGAGCGAGGAGAGACTGAGATTGTTGCTCGAGCAATAAGTGGCAGGAAAAATCAGAGCTCAGGGCGGAGGAGGAGGAGGAAGAAGATGGGTCGAAGGTGCCTTTGGTGCACTGCTGCTGCTGGTGCATTGCTAGTGTTCCTGCTGGTGTGCTGCCAGTGCTACTGCTGGTGCCGTGCTGGTGCCCTTGCTAGAATTGGTCTTCGAGGAAGAAGAAGACGAAGACGAGCCTTCTCTCTCTCTCAATTTGGGGATTAGGGTTTCTAAGTTGGGGAAAATATGCCAAAGGGGTTCGTTTTGGTGTTTGGATGCTGACTCAACTCTCTGACGAGCCATGTTGGCTTCAAAAATTAATAAATAAAAAAAGGCCACGTCGGATTTCCGGCCAATTTCATCAGCATTGGCACTTAAATGATCGTTTTTCAAAAAATTTGGCACTTAAATGATCGTTTTTCAAAAATTTTGGCACTTAAGTGATCCGACGGAAACTTTTGACATCAAAGTGAGTACCGTACACAAGTTTTGGCACTTATAGTGTACTTATCCCCTTTTTTCCAAGTGCTAGAGACTCTTCAATTGTCTAATTTACCAGGGTGCACATGTTCGCCCGAGACAAATATGTGTTAAGATTGATGGGAGAAATTGCCCGACTGACTTTTTGAATTATAGAAAATGTTTTGTTAGCGAGTGGCCTTGTGGAACTTATCAAACATGCAAAAGAGATATTCCTTTTTTAGAGTATTGATTATATATATCATGAGGACGGTCAATGCTTTGGAGATTACAATATTTTTTTAGTTGTTTAATCAGTGTTGTGAAAAGCATTCTTCAACAAAATCATTATGCCAATAATCACTTGTTCACAGAATGTAATCTTGCCATAAAGCAGCAAGAGAATGACCCCATAACAGCAAAAATCTGAGGGTATCACGGTAAGTAGAGAGAAAAAGAAAAAGCAGAGAGTGAAACGTAGTCCCTCTTATCTCTCTCTTTTTTTCTTTTGTTGCAATTATGGATTCAGTAAGAAAACCATGGCTTGTGCAAGGTCAGGTTTCTAAGTTTATGTCCTCATGCCATTGCATTCTCAATCCTAGAAATGATCACACTATAGAAATGGTAAATTTACCAAATCTGCGAAGAGGCTACCAAACTCCTCTCTCTCTGTACCTCACACATACATGAAGGATATGGCTGGTTGTGATTTAGAGACGTCACTGGAGAGGGAAAAATTGTTAGAGATTGAGAGTTTGGTGTTCATATGTGCTCTTGCTTCATCATTTTTTATGTAAACTCCATACAACTCTTTTGGAAAAGAGAGACGAGAAGATAGGCATAATGTCCCCATCTCCGTGTTTCAAGTCCTCCAAGCAGAAACCTATCCGTAAGAGCCGGTTCCTTAATTTTGGTACCGGGAACTGACCTTTCCAAGTCTCTTTAAAGATCGACCCATCAGCCACTTCGGCAGAATGCTTTTATTGTTGACTTGACCCGAAACTACTTGAATGAAAGCCTCCAAATCTTGGGAAGGTGGGACGAACCATCAGCCACTTCGGCAGCTATTCTGCTTGCCATTATGCCTGCAAAATAGCAACCATTCAGAGCAGCATACCCAAAGCACGAAACACCAACAGTAGCAGCAGATTTTGTCATTCCTAGAGACAATCTTGAATCAAAAGGATGATTTTTTTCCGAAGGTTTTGCCCGGAAAACAGTATTTGCAGGTAAGGAAAACGTGATCACATAAGTCAAAAAAGTCGTAATACTAGTTATTCTCGTACGCCATATTATAGAGGTAACAAGTATGCTTCAATATTAAAAAGGAAATCACGTGATTCCATCTGAAGGCATAATTCGCAAGAAAGAAGGTATCAAAGCTCAAGCAGTGTCCACGTAACTTCAATAAACTTAAGGGATTCTGCCAATAAATGCCGCTTCTACTTTCTACACGATAAACATTATCTCCAAAAAACGAAGCAAAAAAGAAAAAAAAAACTGTCAATTCACAAAGGCCGCTTTAGTCAAGGTGTTCAACTCAAGGGATTCTATCAATAAGTCCCAATTGTACGTTCTACATGATAAACATTATCTCCAAAACCTAAAAAACAAAACGAACCTTTCAATCCATAAAGGCAGCTTTAGTAGAGGTGCTCAATTCCCCAAGAGTTACCATCTTTCTCCACCAGAGATAGAACATCTCCGTGTCCCCCCTCCAACGCCAAAATAATGCTATGCCATCCTTATTGACTGAGGGAAATATTGCTGGAAGAGAAGGACCGTCAGCTCTTCTAAGGCAAGACAAGAGAGAACCCACAAGAGAATAGCCATCCCCGAGGGCATGGTGAAACTTGAAAATTTGGGTTCCTTGTGCTTCACAGGTTGGACACTTGATAATATGACTGCATCCAAGATAGAAAAAAAAAAACTCAATTTTATTAGTGAAAGCAACAGAAAAGAGAGAAGATTTGTTTGCTAGACTTAGATCTGTAATGATCAATAGACAAGGGAAGTCGGATGGGTGAATGACACGGAAAGAGAAGATCACCATATTTTAATGATACGATGTAGACTGTTAGTGCATGTTCAAATAAAAGGAACACAATATTGGTTGAATCGGTCCACAGGTGGTTTTCCACGGAGTTCTATAGTTTCTTATGAAGAAGTTACAAGTTTCTGTTTGTTCACAAGAAAATATTTTACCAAATAACAATTTTTTTTTTTTTTTGGTTTTTTGTTGTTTGACGTGGAAAATAAACTGGTCACAGATTAATGATGGACTCAACCAGATAATGCAAGTTTTAAAATTTAAGAGTAAGGAAAACAACTTCCAAATTTATAGAGTATGAGCCATCTTTGGAGCTTTCATAAAACGTGCTCAACTTCATTCTAAACAAACGTGTCTTGATAATCTCTGCATCTTCCTCACGGACCGTAATTGGAAAAGCCTCTTGTCGCGAACTGCCTTCGCATCGAGGCGAAGCACTTCTTGAGCTCGAACTCTTTGCTCCCATATTTGACATCGTCGTCATCTCAGTAAGCTGGGTCGTCAAAGTGCACCCCCAAGACGGGAGAGATTTAGGTCTTCCTCAGCCGGTGGTCCCCACCTTGCTTCGACAACTTCTGGAGGGCAACGCTGCCTCAATAGCAAGAGCCGCCATGTCTGAGGCCATTAGCCACTGATGGAGCATGGGCTCTGGGAGAACAAAATAGATATGATTGGGCGAGAGCTTGTCGTCAGCCTGGAGTACAATGGACAATGGACAAACTTGAATATAGAGCACAATGGACACGGGTACTCTGGAGTGCCAAAAGTTGGCACAAAGGGACACTTAAGTGCCAAAAGTTATGAAAGTGATACTTAAATGCTAAAATCGGGGCAAAATGGACCACTTAAGTACCAATCCAGCTAAATATTAACGTGGCGATTTTCCGGCAAATCAAAGGCAAAATGGCGTCGTTTTGATGCTGACGTGATAAAAAAATAATATTAAAATTAATTAAATAAAATATAAAATAAAATTTATTTAAAACATTTTAAAATAAAATTTTTTAATACTAAAAAAGAAAGAGGGGGGGAGGCGGCTGAGGGCTTAGCTCTTAGCCGACGCCGATGCCGCTGCCTCCTTGCCACCGCCGGGAAGGGTCGGTGATGGAGGGGGGAGGGTTGGCTGGGGTCACCGGGCCTTGGCTAGGGGCTGGTGACCCCAGCCGATCGGCAGCAATGGCCCGCGTGCCCTCGCCCCAATCCGGGGGAGGGTCGTGGCCCTCGCCTTGATCCGGTGAGGGTCAACGGCCCTCACCCGACCGGGCCAAGGATCGCCGACCCTTGCCTGAATCTAGGCGAGGGCCTCAGTGGGTGGTTGCTTTTTGGTTGTCATGTGGGCAAGGATATTAAGTTGCATACTGGGTTAAGCTCCAAAATAGCTAGCTGCACTGTCATCTGGTTTATGTTATGTTCCAATTGTAGTAACATCCGGATTAACCAGACAAATTTCCTCAACCACATAGAGTTCATCATAAAGACAAGAATAACTCGATCACGAAAGACTAATCTTCAGTGCAAGTATTTTGCTAATTCCGAGTGAAATAGACTATTGAGTTCTCATCATTGGACTCAACAGTTACACTTACTCACTGTAGACTAATAATTTAGCCCCCCAAGACTCGATTTCTAGATTTGGTCCCGTTAACATGATCTTCATAACGAAAGATAAGAGGAAAAAATAGGGTTTCATAAGAAGGCATTGAACCATGGAAGGATAGGAATAGGAATGATCTCTATTGCTTCCCACATGCATCATGAAGGATCATGTCCAAAGCATCATGCAAGGAGCGGGTGTACAACTCAGAATCTATGAACCCTTGCTCAGCTCGCACAACTACTCTCAGATCTTCCGCATAACTGATCATTGTTACTTGGAGACTCTGCAAAAAGAAAACACGAAGAAAGTATTTCATGTATTCGTTACATCATTGATGTGAAGAAGAAAGACCCTCACGACTCTATCTGGTGAGTATGTGTAGTGGTAAATAAAGAAAACCAATTTTTCGAATTCAAAATTTTGTCAACTCTTAAAGTTGGCATGGGAGAGTAATTGTTGCATAAAATGTTATACATTGGTCTTTAGACCCATATATGTCCCGAATATCAAAATTTATATCAATATTTCGGATAAAGATACATGTAATGACTTTGAAAATGAGGCATAGTACCAATGATTACATAAAGAAAATTATAATAATTCTAGAATTACCTCAGGGGTGCCGACGATCGTGAAGTACATGCCTTTAATAGGATGATATCTAGAGACAATTTCTCCATTGGCCCTATAACATTGGAGATGACCATGCTCGAGTTTCTCGTTGTCCTGTAAATATGCCTTGCTACTGCCTGCAATGATGAAACACATTTTGTACAAGCAAACAAGCATCCATTTTTGTTAATAATAATATCAATTAGGAGTAATGCTAGGTACCCTTAGAATCAATTTACAAAATATACGATAGACTACAAGAAATTATACGACAAGAGTGTGCCACAGTTAATACCTGATAATAATCTATCACATCACTTACCATATCAATCATGTAAGTCAAACTTAAAATACCTAGCATTTCTGACTACTTAATCGTCGCGACATGCACATACCTCTGGGTTTCTGCATTTCTTCATCATCTCTAGCAGCATCCCTGTGAGGACTACACCGAAGGAACTCCGTTTTCTCTTGATCGCCTCATGAGTTTTGCGGACAAACTTCAAAGGATCAGAGAACTGAGAATTACTAGGTTTCACTTTCGGTATCAGCACATGCAAGAATGCAAAATAGTTTCCCCAAGGTGACTTGGAATTAGGTTGGATCATCTCTCCCACTGACTTGTAATCTCGTAAATTCCTCGTATTAAGCATCACCAACGCCGTGGAGTTGGTGCTTCCATTCAAGTTTGGGCTCACTCTTTGCATGTATAATCGGGTTGCCAAGAAGATTATTCCGGTAACCAAATCGTTGACGGTCTGCTTGAGTGAAGAGAAAATTCATGTGAAAAGAACTAATGAAACGTTAGTTTTCTACTCTCAAAATCATTGCGTAATCATTTATTTTTAGATAAGGACTTGAGGTGCTCTTATTTTCTCAAAAAAAGGACCAGAGTAAATTTTGTTCCAAAAAAAGGCCTGAACTTGTCAGCCAATGAAAAGTTTGCCGGCCGGTGAGCATATGATATTTCCAACGACCGGAATAAGGGCATTTTTGTCCCAAAAAAATTTCGATAAAAAAATAGCTAAACCTCAAAAATCGAAAATCCCAAAAGTGGCGTTCTCTTCTCCTACCCAAGTTCTCTTCTCCAAACCACTGAGCGAGGAAACGCTACTAGAACAAGCACTGGCGGGCAGCGTTGTGGCGGCGTCCACCACGATGCTTATGGAAAGACACGATAAGCGGTGAATAGTTGATAGTTTTAAGATGTAAATGAAAGTAGCAGGTGGGGCACAGCTTCTGCTCAAGCTTGAACAAGCAGAAATGGAACTGAAAAAGAAAAGAAGGAAAACTATCGTGGAATTGGAAGGGAGAGAGAAGCCGAGAGAGGTGGGGCTTGAGTTCGGAGTTCATGCCGATAATGACAACGACGGGGATGAAGCCGTAGTGGGTGATGACCTTGGCCTTATTCATCGCCCACCTGCTTTACTCCTTAATCGCCTGAGCCACCGCCCAGCCGTCGTCCTCCACCGCTCTGGCACCGCCTCCCCTGCCTCCCTTACCCCTGCCGCTGCTCATTAGGGAAACCCTCGATATCATCCTATAGTATCCGTGTTCTCTTCTCTTCTCATATATGAGAAAATATTAGGTAGGTTAAATTTTTGGGTTAATACTAAAAAAAAAAACTCCAAAATTTATACACTTGTAACAACTTTATTTGAAATTAACTTTTTAACCACAAAAAATTCTCAACTGATGCTTTTGTGCTAAATTTATCCTTTGGTGAATTGAATTAATACCACAAAAAGTTGTAAATTGATATACCTATGACAAATGGAGAGTCAAACCAATGTCAACTATCATGTGTCATTTAATTTAACACTATAATATTAAAATTTAATGAAAACTAATAGATGATAAATTTATCATAAGTGTATTAGCTTTGATTTTTTGTTGTCAAAAAATTAATTTGGAATAAATTTATCACGGATTATAACAATTTGAAGTTTTTCGAGATATTAATCCTAAATTTTCCACATTAGCTATAAAACCATTGATCGACATATGTCAAAGTAGGTCCCACTTATCGAAGTACTATATCCATTCTCTCTCACTCTTACTTTTCCTCCTCCTCTCCATCTTTCACAATAATAAAGTCTCCTTTCCTCTCTATCCTTCTCTTTTCTTACTCTTCATATAAAGGAAAAAGACTCACCATGGCTTCATTGACCACGAGCGAGGCTGCCTAGCCCCTATTTGAGTGAGGCTAGGCTGGCATCGCCCATATCTAAGTCACAAATGCTTGGAGATTCACCATATTGAAGAGATTATGGCCACAATATTAAAAGGAGAAGAAAAAATGAAGATCCGCTTCTGCATTTTGGGTTGATTATGGCGGTTGCATGTGTATGTCTGTGCACGAGAAGAAGGAGAAGAAGATGGTGAAAAGTAGGTGGGAGGGAGAGGGTAACGGTATGGAGAAAATATTCAATGATAGAAAATAAAGGACAAGAGAGGGCGACGGTGGTGAGAAAATATCCAATGGACATTTTGGGTTGATTATTGTTGACACCTAATTTAGGATCAATTTTTTTTATTTTAGGAAATAAAATAGAAGGTAATAAATAAAATAAAGCATTTGGGTTTGTGGAGGGAGATTTCGAAAAAAAAACAAATTTTGAATGATGAAGCATTTTTATTGTTGAACACATATCTTCATTTCAAAAAAAAAAATTAAAAAGGAAAAAAAAAAAGCGAAATCAATGAGAGGAATTAATGGGATTTGACTAGCAATATGGAAGGAATGGACACTCGCTCGAATATTGGGCATGAATCTGGACATGTTCGCAGCAATATAAATGAATTGCGAAAGAAAGTGAAGGATTTACGGCAATAAATCAGGGCTAAGATTTCGGCAATCCCCGCGAACAAGAGAGCACGGGTCCTGACTTTCCACTATTAAATGGAAGTCCTTGCACTATAAAAGGAGCTTCTCTTCGTACAAAAAGGGGGGGAGAAAATTCAGAAAAGAAAATTGAAGAGCGAAAAAATTTTGCGAGGGACGTGCGAAAGGAAATCTTCGTCCATCTTGGTCAGAGAGAAAACACTCTTTCTCTCCTTTCTCTGACAAGAAAAAGGAAAAGTCAGCAGCATATTTTTTTTCTTTCGTTGATTTGCTGCAGAGAAAAGTGACCAAAGAAAGACAGAGAAGTCCGCGTGGAGGGACGTGCAGCAGAAGGAAAGGAAAGAACACTGCAGCAAAAAGAGGAAGTGACGTGAGGAAACAAAAAAAAAAAGAAAAAAAAAGGAAAAGAAAAAGGGGGCTGCTATTCCTAACTTAAAATAGATAATATCTCACTTTAGTTAGATTTTTTTATATTTTAGCAAATTTAATTACGAATTTTTTTAAAAAAATACAAAAAAAATCATGCGCATGTCATATAGAATTAGGTTCATGAAATGCACGTCATTTAGTGATTCTTGCTAGGTTAATTTAATTAGAAACTACCCGTCATTAGAATTAGGTCATTATGTTAATTTAGATTGCACATTTAATTATTGCATTTCTTTAATTTCGAATTTCATGAAAAAAAATAAAAGAAAAAAAATGTCTTAGAATAAATTAATTTAATTAGGGAGGTAAATTAAAATCAATTCAAGCTACTTGCAAAACATTTTTTTTCTAAATAAAAGAAAAATATATCGAAAGGGCGTTAGAGAAATCTAGCGTAATCAAGTCCCCAAACTCACAATCTCTAGTTTGCAGGAGTAAAGTGAATCTCCCATTACTTTACTTGGGTTTCTAATTAACCCACCAAAAATATATTAGTGGCGACCCCTAATTGAAAAATCAAAGGCATGTTAAGAACTTGAACCTAAGTCGCAAATTGGTATGGGCTTGGGAGAGCCCGCACTAAGTTTAGACTTAATAATCCATTAGCCAAACCCTAGGTGGTGCACCCGAAATTTAGGTCGCGACAAACATCATAGACCAAAAGATAGAGTATCAAAATTAACACATGTTCTCTCTAATCTTTGCTTGTAAGTCAAAGTCATACAATGTTAACATCGAGAAAGATAGGAAAAAGCCACCAAAAATTATAAATTATGCCTATTATGACATATTTAATCCAAATAATTTTTGGATGACATAAAAAACCCTAAATTTGTACCCATGTGGCACATCTATCTCAAATTTGTACTGGTGTGACACATTTACTTCAATCTTTTTATAACACCAAAAACTCTAAACTTGTATTCGTGAAACACATTTACCTCAAAATATATGTTAAATGCATCACATGAGTGTAAGTTTGGGGTTTTTGATGTCATAAACAATAATTTTGGATAAATGTCTTGTACGATATAAGTCTGGGGTTTTTGATGTTACAAAAAAGAGTTTGCGATAAATGTAGCATAGTGATAATCTTTTAGGGTATTTGGTAGCTTTTTCTTTAGAAAGATATGTACTATCTCTTTTAGTATTTTCTCTCCAGTTATTTTATCTTTAGCGGTGGTGATATTATCTCTTTTATGTTCAAAGCAGCCAAAACATTATTATTCTTTTGCTAGTTCAATGCCAATTTCAAGATTTTTTTTCCCCAAATAAGATGAGAAATTTTTATTTTATTACATACATAAACAACGTAAAAGATAAGTTATTTTTATAATTTCCCTGCAATTAACTCTAACGTGAATAATTTGATCGGCTCATTGAATAACAAATCCTACATGCCACATAATATGAACGAAAAATTTCAACTCTGTCCGTCGTCCACAGTGTTTTCGATCCTTGTAGAAATATCCCATATTCTAAATTTAAAGCTAAACACGTCCCCTGATATATCGATTTATTCAAATAATATTTTCCTGTCGTCATAAGTTTGGATCCTTCCATGCTAACAGTATCTTCATTGCAAGAAACAAGGGAGAAAAAGAAAACTAGGATTTCATCAGAAGGCGTTGAACGATGAGAATAATAGAAATAGGAATGGCTTCTACTGCGTCTGACATGCGTCGCGAAGGATCATGTCGAAAGCATCAAGCATCGAATGGTTGTACAGCTCGGAGTCTATGAAGCCTTCCTCAGCTCCAACGGCCACTCTCAGATTTCCCGCATAGCTGAAGATCGTTATGCGGAGACTCTGCAAAAGTTAAACGCAAGAAGGTATTTCATGCGTTCATGACATTATCGTTTACAAAGAAGAAGGCCACTCAGAATTCAGTCTAGTCATTATGTGTTATAGTAAACAAGGCAAATCAAAATTTGAATTCGACAGTTCCGTCGACTCTTACAGATGGTATAGGAGGCTAACTGTTGCATAAACTCTGTTACAATATCATGTTAGGTACTAGAAAAGTTTGTGTTTAGAACCTATATATAAGTCCAAGATGTCGCAATCTATATGGATATTTCGGAGATGCATGTAGTGACTTGGAAAATGAGGCTTAGTACCAAGACTTTAGACCTACCAGCCAAACATTGGTAATTTTATGGGGAGAATTATCAAAAAAATTACTAAACTTATTGTAATTGTGCCAATTTAGTCATAAATATTTTTTTTGGCCAATTTAGTCCTAAACTTTTTGCATTTGTGCTAATTTAGTTCATCTAGCCAATATTGGCCATCGACGCTGATGCGGTATTGCTTGTGTTGACGTAACATTTTTAATATAGTATCTTAATAACTTTTTGAATTTTAATAATTTTCTTTTATTCTTTAATTTTTCCCCCTTCCCCTTCCCTTTACCTTAGAGCTGGCCAAGGTTGGGATGCCCTTGCCTAGCTAGATCTAGCAAGGGCATCCCAACCCTTGCTTGTGGCTAGTGACCTTTGCCAACTCTAGGGAAGGGGAAGGGGAAGTGGAAGGGAGAAAATATTAAAGAAAAGAAAAGGAAAAGAAAATAAGGAAAAAATTATAAAAAATTAAAATATTATTTTAAAAAAGTCACGTCAACATTAATAGTGTCACATTAGCGTCGGCCAACCAAAATTGATCGGATGAATTCGATAGCATAAATGCAAATGGTTTAAGATTGAATTGGCCAAAAAGTTT